>CM053593.1:206313691-206333412 GCA_028646575.1 Pseudocheirus occidentalis | reverse complement strand
AGATTCTTTCGATTCCTCCCTTGTCCCCCACCCCCACTGGAAGGACAATACAGGCTGTGGATGTGTGATTATACAGGACATCTTCATAGTGGACATGTTGTGACAGTGATCATATGTCCCTCCTTCCTATCCCTACCCCCTTGTTCTATTCTCTACCCTGTCCCTGTCCCTTTACTGAAGTGTGTGCTTCCAGCATCCCTCCCCCAGACCCT
The DNA here is from genome assembly GCA_028646575.1 of Pseudocheirus occidentalis. Classification (NCBI taxonomy): domain Eukaryota; kingdom Metazoa; phylum Chordata; class Mammalia; order Diprotodontia; family Pseudocheiridae; genus Pseudocheirus; species Pseudocheirus occidentalis. The sequence goes on along the minus strand of CM053593.1, from coordinate 206,333,200 downwards.
GCCCTCCCCTTCGTCATCCCGCCTCTCAACCCCATGCCCCCTTCTCTCCTGTGTGGCATGATGCCCAGTTTAGATTTTATGCCATTTCTTCCCTAAACAAGATTCAATGAGAGTAAATGAAAGTAAAGTTGTAACAGTTATCCCTTGCCTCTTCTGCATGGGATGATTAACTCCATTTTGTCTCTCCCTGTCTCCTCTCATTCTAGTCCTCTCCCATCTTAGAATTTCGCAGCATTGGGTTCTTGCTGTCCTTCTCTGAATCCTTGTTCATTGGTTTCCTGGGCACGTCCCTGCCACCGGCAGCCATGCTCTTGGGCCTGGGCCCTCTGCAGCTCTCCTTCTTGTTCTCAGCCGCCTTCAGCACCTTCTGCCCTCCCCTCCATCATCACCCCTTTTATCCCCATCCCCCCTGCTCTCCTGTGTGGCAAGATACCCAGTTTAGAGTTTATGCCATTCTTTCCCTAAGTCAAATTGAAAGAGAGTAAGGTTGACCCTTTCCCTTTTGGCTCCCTGGTCTTCCCCTCCATTGTAACAGTTATCCCTTGCCTCTTCTATATGAGATTATTAATCCCATTCTGTCTCTCCCTGTCTCCTCTCATTCTGTTCCTCTCCCACCTAATAATTTTAACCCTTAAAGTATCATCCCTTCCTATTTAGTTGATTCTGTGCCCTCTGTGTACACATTTATAAACATACCCAAATATGTATTCATACGCCTGTATATACCCTCCTATATAGACATGTGTATGTATCTATACATTTGTATTCCCTTCACCTATCCTCATACTGAGAAGAGTTTCGTAAGTTACTATTATTGTTTTTCCATGTTGGCATGTAAATAGTTCAACTTTGATAAGTTTCTTATGATTTCTTTTCTCTGTTTACCTTCTCATGCTTCTTGTATCTGAGTGTCAGATTTTCTTTTCAGTTCTGGTTTTTTTTTCAACAAAAATGTATGAAGGTCCTCCACCTCATTGAATGACCATATTTTCCCCTGGAACATTATACTCAGTTTTCCTGGGTAGATGATTTTTGGTTTTAATCGTAGCTCCCTTGATCTCGGGAATATCATATTCCAGGCCCTTTAGCCCTTAATGTAGAAGCTACTAAATCCTGAGTTATCCTAATTGTGTTACCACAGTATTCAAATAGTTTCTTCTTGGCAGCTTGTAATATTTTCTCCTTGACCTGGGAACTCTGGAACCTGGCTATAACATTCCTAGGAGTTTTGTTTTCAGGATCTTTTTCAAGAAGTTATTGGTGAATTCTTTCAAGTTCTATTTTGCCTTCTGGTTCTAAAATATCAGGGCAATTTTCCTTTAGAATTTCTTGAAGGATGATTTCTAGGTTCTTTTTTTCATCGTGGCTTTCATGATGAAATAATTTTTAAATTATCTCTCTCTCCTGGATCTATTTTCCAGGTCAGTGGTTTTTTTCAGTAAGATATTTCACATTGCCTTCTATTTTTTCATTTGTTTGGATCTATTTAATAATATCTTGATTTCTCATAAAGGCTTTTGCTTCCATTTGCTCCACTCTAATTCTGAAGGAATTATTCTCTTCAGAATGCTTTTGAGATTCTTTTTTTATCTGACAAATTAAACTTTTTAAGGCATTCTTTTCCTCATTGACTTTTTGGGCCTCCTTTGCCATTTGAGTTAAATCTATTTTTTAAGGTGTTATTTTCTTCAGTCAGGTTGTTGACTCTCTTATGATTTTCTTGCATCATTCTCATTTCTCTCCCCAATTTTTCCTCCACTTCTCTTATTTGGTTTTCAAAATCCTTCTTAAGCTGCTCTATGGTTTATGGTCAGTTTACATTTTTTTGGGGAAGCTTTTGGTGTTGGTATTCTGTGTTGTCTTCCTCCTGTTCCATGCTTTGGTCCTTTTTATTCCCAAAAAAGGAATCTGAAGTTGCATTGCTGGACTTGCTTTGCTGCCTTTTGCCTTCCCATGTTGCCAGTCAGCCATGTGGCTTTTGGGCTCAATAGTAAAACTCTGCTTTCAGAGGGGAGCACTCTGTCCCAAATCGCTGGAGTTTTTGCAGCTGCCGGACCTATTAGGAGGCCTCTGTTTTTTGCAACCTGCGCCAATTTTGGCTCACCAAAAATGCACCTACAGACCACCACCCAAGACCACGTTCTGATCCAGGCAGCTGAAGGCAAGAGCACTTAGCCTCTGAATCATTCTCTTCCCCCCCCTCCCCCCCTGCAATCTGCAGTGTGGGAGCTTCTGAAGCAGCCACGTGGTGGTGGCTGGGGGGCCACTGCTTCAGACTGCTGCTAGCTCTGGAGGCAGTTTGGCTGGACCCTCTTCCTCAAATTTAGCTGAGTTCCACTGACCTTTTCCCTTTGTCATTGGCTCTTGTGGGTTGGTGATTCAGGAAATCGCCACAGCTGCTGATGATCTCTGGTCCTTAACACTAGAGCCAGGGCTTCTCCTGGGTGCCCTGGGGCTGAAACCACATGGGGCTGGGCTCTGCTTCCAACAAGCAGTGATGACCACCTACAGGGCTGCCTTCAGTGGAAGCTTTGTTATTACTCTGTCATTTTTTTATTTTATAGGTATTTGAGGTGGTATTGGGGGGAGCTCATGGAGTTCTGGTGATTCTATGCCACCATCTTGACTCCACTCCCATAGCAACAGTTACAAAGCAAGACTAAATCATTGATCATGACTTTTTCTCTCCTGCTTACTCCTGATTGGAAATTCAGCATTTCCTGCTCAGGCTTTAAACTTGATGAATTCCTGTATTATCTCTATGTTGATTGTTAGCTTTTAATTCTTACAGGAGAATCATAATACTCTTTCCTGATTTCCAGCCTTTTTTGGGGGGGAGGGGAATAAAAAAGGATTTCTGGAAAACTCTCCATATGGAAACATTAAGTAGAATATTATTATTCTGTATAAAATGATAAATGTAACAATTTCAGAGAAAGTTGGAATAACTTAGTGAACTGATGGCCAGTGAAGTGAACAGAACCAGAAAAACAGTGTATATAGTAGCAATATTCTAAAGAAGGTTTTGAAAAACTGGACAACAGGATCACTGCAGGACCAACTACAATTCCACAGGACTAATACTGGATTATGCTATCTGTACTTGGGTGGGGAAGGGGGAGAGGGAGAGAGAATCTGGTCATCAAGATAAGATAAAACATATTTTTAAGGGCAGAGCCAATGTGGGGAATTTATTTTGCTGACTGTATATTTTTTTTATTTTCTGGTTTGGGTTTTTAAGCAGATACTTTCTTTAGGTCTTTGTTCTTTCCAGGACGGTTTCAAATTCCTTTTTCATTGAATTTCCATCTTTTTTTTCTTTTATGGTTAGTCTCACATTTATAAGTCACTTTGGGCTCTATCTTGAGCTGTTTTCCTCTTTGATATACAGTTTTCCCAACATCTGAGTTTCCTGATGGGTTACAGAATAGCGTTAATTTGAATTCTCTTTCGTTTATATTTTTGAAAGTCTTTTTCCTGGTTGCCTACAAAATTTGTGGTCTGTCAGTGGAATTGTTAAATTTAACTACTGTATGTCTTGGAATTGCAGCCTAGGATTTTCGTTTTTATTTTTGGAGGTGATTTGTGGATTCTTTTGCTGAGTACTTTGTTCCTAATGGTTCAGAAGTTGTAGGCAATTTTCTTGTGTTGTTTTTTTGATTGATGGTGTTTAGGTTTTTGACTTGTCATATTTTTCTGGGAAACCTATAATCCTAAGTTGTCTCTTCTGCATACTGTCTTCAAGATTAGTTTGTTAATGCTTGTATGGAGATCATTCTTTCCATATTAATTGCTTTTTGTTTCTCTTTCTCTGAATTGCCCATCACTTCCACATATTCACATTCTTAATCAGTTATCTTCCTTTTATTTCTTCCTATTCTTATTATTGTTAACTCTTAAGGCCATAAATTCTGTCAGGAACACCCCACTATGGTTTTTAAGCTCCCTTTCGAATCTATAGGGTCCTCTCCCTCATCAGGTATTGATTTGTTTTTCTTCATCTTGCAAACACTTATTCATAGATGCCTGACTTCTTTTCTTTTCCCTGATGTAGAAGCCACTTTCCTTTTTGTTATTAATATTTTCACTGTTGCTTTTATCAGCTTATTCTTGAGGACTTTAATCGAATTTTCTTCCTCCTGAGACCTTAAGTAAATTGTCATTTTTCTCAATATTGTCCTATTGATCACTTTCTGATTCTCTCCCCTTTGATGACATTTTCCTAGATGTCAGAGGTGTTTCAGTTTTCTCCTAGGCTGGGCACTTCACAGTTCATCAACCTAGGTTTCTACCCAAGTGACTTCAGTTGAGGCAGAATTGGCTCCAGCTATATACTGAGCTCTTTACCTGAGGAAAGTGCCACCTATGTAGCGCCTCCTATGTAGTACTTACCCCTTTCTCTCTCCATGTACACTCCCTCCCTCATATCTTGCCCTGTATTCCTCTGTGTCTCCAAACTTTGTGAATTCTGCTATGGCACAGAGTACTTCCACTTCTTATTGCTATTGAATTACTTGCTACTATCACAACCTGAGCAGATCTCTTCCTTTTGTATCTCTAAGGCATTGGCCTAGGAGTGGAGAGAAATTTAAGGTTTGGGATTTACAGTTGAGTTCTATTACAGGGGAATAGGTCAGCCTGAAGCAAATGAATCTGTGACTCTTCTATTTTTTCTACCTTCTTCAGTCCTATCCCCAAATGAAGAAATTAAAAATTAGAATGCCTCTTTAACAAATACATGGCAAGAATATCACTAGAGTGTGGTGTGTTGAATGAGCACATTATTGATTAGTATTCTCTGCTGTTAACTCATTGAGTTTTTACTTTATTTTGGTTCTTGATGTCTTAGATGGTGGAGACAGCTAATATTACCTTATCTCTGGCTCATAATTTCTATTTTGGAAAGGTTTGAGAGGTCATGAGGAGAAAATTCCTATTCCTTCCACATATTTATTTCAAGGCCTTGTTTTTCTTTTTAATTTTTTCAGTGGAGGAGGGGTTGCAGAGGGAAGGCAAGACAGGAGAGAAAACAAAGAGAGGTTCGTTGATTTATGTCTTTAGCAAATTCAAAAAACCAAACAGAAGGAAGATTAAAAAAAAAAAGCAAAAGCAGGAAAAGTTTGAAAGATAATAGGTTGAACTCACTGTATACTTAAAAAAGAAAAGCTGCTAAAGATCTGCAGGTTCATGTACCAATCTCTTTTTTTTCTATTCTTTGTTACTGAAATGTCCATTTTATTTGGTGTCAGAGTTTATATTTAAAATGATCAATATTTTTCCTCTCTTCCTCCCCTTCAATAAAAATAGATTTCTGGAAGTTTATCAGTGCTTAAGCCAGCCAAATTAAACTTGCTGGGTTTTTTTCAAGTGCCTTTTGGGTCAATTTTAAATATACCTTTTTAGTGCCATGTGACATTTGAAGGTAGGAGGAAATTTTGGAAAGTCTGATTTGTAGATTGTAGGATTATAGATGTAGAGTTGGAAGAGATTGTGCAGTTATTACCAGGTCCAATCACCTCATTTTACGGAGGAGGATTCCTAGGATTGCTTCTCTGTTGAGATTGTGTATGTTAATGATTGACTAAATGTTAATAAGCTATGATCAGGTATCATGAGATCATCATTATTACTAAGTTAAACTGTGATGCGGAGGGCAAGTCTTCCAGAACTGCCATTAAAGTCAGAATGAGCTTTGTTTCCTTTCTAGCTCTGACAAGTTGTTTTCCGTGTGTGAATATTGGATTTTTACAAATCATTTTAATTAACATGCAGTTGTATTCTGCTTAGTTAATGAACTGTGACTTGCCAAAAGGAGAAATACATTTGCCAAAGAGACTCAGTTTCATTGTGTTTCTAGAGCCTTACTGTGTTTGTATAGATGTTCTCCTGTTTAAGCTCAAATGGATTCAACAGCAATCCATTTCAACGAGCGTTTATTAAGCCACCACCATTGGAAGGTACTGCTAATACAAAGACAGAAATGGAAAAATTCCCTTGTCTCAAGGACTTGACATTCTCTTTGGTCTTTGATGAGGTAAACTAGAACCATGCAGTTCAGTTACTGTATTAATACGTGAACGTTTCTAGATGTTATTAGATCTGTAATCAGATTTTGAAATTCCTTTGTAAAAGCTAGTAGTTGATTACAGATCGTTGGATCTAAGAGTCTTGACATAGCCCATTAAATGAACTCAAAAGACAAGTCTTTGATTAGCATCAGTGGTTCACTGTTGACTATTATAGCCCCAAGATTCCAACTAGACAAATTTAATACACGTTTATCATTTATTTACTCCATCTTTTTTTACAGTGGTGACTTTAGCTTGGGAAAATTTCAGGCTTCAGTAAAAGGTCACAGTCTCCCTGTCTAGTCTGCAGTGACTATTTCTATGGTGTTTTCAGGGTCAGGAAAAACAGTTTAATGGACCTACAAGTAATGTTTAATAACTGAAAATGTATGCTAAATTGACCAGCTGTTAAATATCTTTACCACTTGTTGTAATGGTATCGGAGATAGTGGGAAATTCCATAGCTAGTTTTATTTCACACTAAGTAATTCTAGTTGTTTAAAATAAAACATACAGCATCAGAGAGGCAACATATCGTAGTAGAAACAATGCTGGATTTGAAATCACAGTCACTTCTGATTTTCAGTTTTCTCATCTGCAAAATGAGGGATGGTGGTTTTAGGATAAGTGGATAATCTTAAAGATTACTTAAAACTAAATCTAAGATACTTAAAGGTTGCCCAATTAAGAGAAATTCCCTTCTAATATATATGCAAATTTGCTTTATCCTTTAACTGCAGCTGCTCAATTTTAGCTTTACTGTCTGATCAACTCTGCCACTGAACTAAAAATATGGCTTCTATCATAAATGAAACAAAATTGCTCACATGTTCCTTTACATTAAAAATGAGATTGGCCTGAAGCATAGATTCACTAAACTCACAGAGAAAACATGAATTTTTGGACAATGTATAGAGTAATAATAACGTATAAGATTACATATATTATTACATATAATATTACATTTAAACAACTATAACTAATACCATGTTACACGAATGTATTGGCCAGAAGATAGCACATAGCCATTATATTCAGTTCTGTACACAAGTTATAACATGCTGGCATGTGGATAACTTGTATGGGATCCAAGGAAAATAACGAAAAGTCACCTCCAGAAGATATCTTTAAAAATGGGGGAATGGCATGTAAAGAGTGTTATATATTTTTTTTAATGTTAATAGTTTTTCAAAATAGGATCTCTGAAGAAAAGTAAAAGGAATTTTTTAAATTTTATTTATTTATTTTTAGCAATAAGTAAAAATACATAAAACTAAACCTCAAAATAAGCATGGTGAACCAACTGGCTTTCCTGGGTTCATCCTGTGGAGGCTGCCAAAGGGATAGACTTGAGCTTGTAGCTTAAGCAGTCTAGGTTAAATATAAGAAGCTATTGGATTATGTAGCTGACTAATCACTAGATGAGGTTCTATACAGAGTTTATAGAAAGAATTATTTCCTGCAAATGTTGAGGAATGGTTTAGGGGCAATCTTCTCTGAAACAAGGATGGACTAGAAGACTTCTAGGGTTTCTTTTGCCCTGGAATCAGAATTTCAAAATACAGAATTTTAAAGAAATAATTTTGTTCATTTTTCATTTCCAGTAACTAGTACTAGGCCAAAAAGATTGTTAAGTGGACAATTTTAGCAAGTTGCTTTAAGAGAAGTAGTTATAATTTTTTCTTGGATATAATTGTCCCAATTATTTCTTTACTTTTTCAGGATATGCTTTAGCATTTATTATATTTAGATATTATCACAATTTTTAAATTAGAGGTTACATGAATGATTTTTTTAAATTATGATTTAAATCTTTCTTTTTTCAAGGTCTCAGCAACTTATTGTTCTTTTTATTTCTCTTCATTCTTGTTCTCTAAAACTCTGTGTCCCTGTTTCTCTTCTGGGCCTTTACCTTTTCTTTCTCCCTTCTTCCCTCTTTTTACTCTAAGTAGATCAGTATTTGGGGAGAGGGGTTAAAGAAAATAACAGTATCTTTTCAGTATGGATACTTAACACTGGCAGTTGACACTGGGGATAAAATTTATGACTTTACGCCACTGGGAGCATTGGTCACAACACTAGGGAAAATCAAGAGAATGAATGATTCAGTCTCCGCATAGAAAGTAAAGGTATAGTTTTCAAAACTGAACGTTTGGTTAAGAATCCTAGAATTTTTAAGTTGGGAGGGACCTTAAAGGCCAGTCATTCTGTCCAGCGTCTCACATACTTAAAAAAAAATTCTCCAAACATTATTTGCCAGTGCTTAAAAGTTTCCAATGATAATGTGTCATTATAGTTAAGGTATTACTTTTTCAGCACTGACCAATCCATAGTTCTAATTTCTTAGTATGAGTAAGAGGACTGCTGATAGTGTTAATTTAGCAGAACATATCCTAAAGGATTATAGTGTTAAAGAAAAAACAGAAATAGTTCAACCCTCTCATTTTATAGATGAAGACAGTGATGTCCAAAGAGATTCTGTGTCCAGTGATTACACAGAAGGAGCAGATGTCACAGGCAGCATTTGATCCCAGGTTGTTTGCATCTCAGTTTAGTGTTATATTTACTTCACCATGATGATGCTCTAAAGCTTCTGTCTCCTAGGACCTCCTTGAGCTAATAACTCATTTCTATAGGGCTTTAAGATTTATAAACTGTTTTCCTGTCAACCCTATGAAAGTAGGACTCCTATTTTCTGGTTAAGTGATTTCACTAGTTACAAAACCTAGTTAATGATAGGATGCAGATTCAAGCCAAACTCTCCTCATTCCAACCCCAGAACTATACAACATCATGTTCCCCATTGATCTTGCATCATTGAAAATGCTTGCCTTAGGTATAGTAGTATGTGTTAAAGTGGAGATTAAGGTATCTCACAGATAAATTTAGACGTTGAATAGGGGTAACAAGAGCAAGAACCAGAAAGAAAATTTTTGAATTCTGGCTTCCTGTCATTATTTTGACATTTAATGTGAAGGATAGATTGGACAGAAGGGAAACAGGAGGCTATTGAAGTAGGAATATAAGATGGATGTGAAATACCTTGTTGTTGTAGAAGCAACAAGATTTTTACAAAGGATTGGATGTGAAGATTCAGGAAGGGGAGGGGTATGGGGAGAGAAGAATCAAGAAAATAGCTTTAGTGTTGCAAATTTGGTTGAATAGAAGGATGATGGTACCAGTAACCAAAATGGGTGAACTTAGGAAACCTGTGGGTTTGTGAAAAGCAGTGTGCTGGGGTGGGGGCCTAGACATCATCTTTCTTTTTGGAGTCTTTTTCAAGGAGTAAATTGGTGGATTCTTTCAATTTCTGGTTCTAGAATGTTGACAGTTTTCCTTGATAATTTCTTGAAAGATGCTGTCTAGGCTCTATTTTTGATCATGGCTTTCAGGTAGTCCAGTAATTTTTAAATTATCTCTCCTAGATCTATTTACCAGGTCAGTGGTTTTTCCAATTAGATATTTCATATTGCCTTCTATTTTTTCATTCTTTTGGATCTGTTTTGTAACAATCTTGATTTCTCATAAATTCATTTGTTTCCATTTGATCCCATTTGCTCCACTCTAATTCTGAAGGAATTATTCTCTTCAGCAAGCTTTTGAGATTCTTTTTCTATCTTGGCAAATTTTTCTTTTTAAGGCATTCTTCTCATCGGCTTTTTTGAACCTCTTTTGCTGTTTGGGTTAGTTTTAATTTTTTTTTTTCCTCTTGGAATTAAGTGACTTGCCCAAAGTCACACAGCTAGTTTTTGTGTTGTGTCTGTGAGGTCTGATTTGAACTCAGGTCCTCCTGACTCCAGGACTGGTGCTCTATTCACTGCACTACCTAGCCTCCCCATAGTCTATTTTTAAGGTATTATTTTGTTCAGTATTTTTTTGGGTCTCCTTTGGCAAACCGTTGACTCATTTTTCATTATTTTCTTGCATTACTCTTATGTCTCTTCCCAATTTTTTCCTCTATTGAAATCCTTTCCTTTTCTCGTACTTGATTCTCAAAATCCTTCTTGAGCTCCTCCATGGCCTGTGACCAATTCATATTTTTCTTGCAGGCTTTTGATGCAGGAGTTTTGATTTTGTTGTCTTTTTCTGGTTCTGTACTTTGATCCTCTTTGTCACCAAAAAAAGATTCTGTAATAATGATTTCTCTTCCTCTGTTTGCTCATCTTGCCAGTCTAATACTTGGCTTTTGAGTTCTTTGCCATGATAGAACTCTGCTTATAGAGTGGAGAGTACCCTTTCCCAAATTTCGGGAGGTTTGTGCAGCTGTTTTCAGAGCTTCTAGGCACTTGCCTCAGAACTGTGAGGAAGATAAGCTCTTCCACACCAGCACTTCTCTACCCCAGGACCACCACCCAAGACTGTGACTCAGATCCAAGCAGGACAAAGCAAGAAAATACAGCCTCAGTGCCAGCAGAGAGGTTCCTACAATTGCCCTCTGATAAGTCACTTGTGGTCCCTCCACCATCTGTGGACCTGGAGCTCAGGAAGCAGCTACAGTTGCCTCTGCCACCCTGGACACTGGGGCTGGATCATACTCTTCTCTCACCCAGTTCTAAGAGACCCACTGACTTTTTTAGCATTTATAGATTGAGAAGTCTAGAAACCACCACAGCTGATTTGATGCCCTGAGGTCTCCTCCTGCTGGTCTGTGCTGGCGTGGCCTACAGGGGACTGTGCTTTGCTCCCTGCCTGGTGCTATAGACCCTTCCTGTTGGTTTTCCAGGCTGTCCTCAGCTCGAGATATATTTCACTGTGTCATTTTCTGGGTTCTATAGCTCTAAAATTTCTTTAGAGGCATTTATTATAGGTATTTGAGGTAATTGGGAATGCTTGAACGTAAGTTCCTGCTTTTACTCCGCCATTTTAGCTCCACCCCTAGACATCATCTTTAAAGAAATTATCAAGGAAAACTGCCCTGAGATTCTAGAACCAGAGGGGAAAATTGAAGTTGAAAGAATCTACCCATCACCTCTTGGAAAAGATCCCAAAAAGAAAACTACTAGGAATGTTGTAGCTAAACTCCAGAGTTCCCAGACCAAGGAGAAAATATTGCAAGTAGCCAGAAAGAAATAGTTTAAGTATTGTGGAAACACAATCAGAATAACATAAGATTTATTAGCTTCCAAATTAGGGGACCAGAAGGCCTAGAATATGATATTCTGGAGTTCAAAGGAGCTATGATTAAAACTTAACAATTACCTAACCAGTATAATACTTAAGGGGAAAATCTGGACAATCAGTGAAATAGACGACTTTCAAACATTCTTGATGAAAATATCAGAACTGAATGCAAAATTTGACTTCAAAATACAAGAATAAAGAGCATGAAAAGGAAAATAGGAAAGAGAAATCTTAAGGGACTTAAAGTTGGACTGTTTACATTCCTACATGGAAAGATGATCTTTATAACTCATGAGGCTTTTACTTAGTATTAGGGTAGTTGGAGGAAATACATATGTACATATATATGAACAGAGAGAGCGAGCATAGGGTGAGTTGAATATGAAGGAGTGATATCTAAAAAATAAAATTAGGGGATGAGAAGAATGTTCTGGGAGAAGGAGAAAGGGAGAGGTAGGATGAAGTAAATTATCTCACATAAAAGAGGCAAGAAAAAACTTACAGTTGAGGGAAAACAGGATAGATGAGAGGGAATGAATGAACCTTATTTCCATCAGATTTGGCTGAAGAAGGGAATACCGTACTCGTTTGGGTATGGAAATCTATCTTACTCTATAGAAAAGTAGGCGGGAATGAGGGGGGGAAATGATGGAAAAGAGGGCAGATGTGGGGAGAGGCATAATCAGAAACAAACACTTTTGAGGTGGGACAGGGTAAAAGGAGAGAATAGAATAAATTGGGGATGGGATAGGATAGAGGGAAATATAGTTAGCCTTTAATAACATGATTATTATGGAAGTGTTTTGCATTACTACACATGTATAACCTACATTAAATTGTTTGCCTTTTCAATGAGGGTGGGTGGGGAAGGAGGGAGAGAATGTGGAGCTCAACCTTTTAAAAACAAATGTTAAAAATTGTTTTTACCTGTAACTGGGAAATTAAGACACAAGCAATGGGGTATAGAAATTTATCTTGCCCTACAGGAAGATAGAAGGGAAAGGGATAAGAGAAGGGGGTGGGGGGCATGATAGAAGGGAAGATGGAGTGGGGAAAGGGATATTCAGAATTCTCATTGTCTTGGGTGGGGGAGGGGAGAGATGGGCAGAAAATTTGGAACTCAAAGTCTTGTGGAACTCAGTGTTGAAAACTAAAAATAAATTAATTTTATAAAAAGAAAAAAATAAGTATCCAGTTTTCTTCACCCAAAAGAAAAGTCAATGAGCTCTCTTTTGGACAGGTTGAATTTGAGATGCTAATGAGTATCTAGGTATTCATGTCTAAGAAGTAGTTCATAATGTGGACTGGCATTCAAAAAAGGGATAATGACTAGATATTTTGATGCCATTTATTTAGAAATAATTGATCACTATGCAGGAAGATAGAGGATGATAAGTCCCAGGACACACATTGTAGTCTAGAGAAGGATAATGAGGAAGGTCTGTGTGTATAGTAGGCCTTGTGAAAATGAAAATGATCTGGATGTTTTACTAGTAAACTGTTAAACCTAATCTGTGATGTATAGTACAAACCCTAAGATAGATAATATATGAACTTGGGCTGTATTGAGAAAGACAACACGCAGGAGTTTTCCTATTACCCATATGCATCTAACTGGCCTGTTAGCTCTTTCTTGAATTTGGCATTCTACTTACCATATCTGTAGCTCCCTGTTGGAATATACTTTTTCCTTACTTTTAGTTCTTAGAATATTTAATGTTTTTTAAGACTGCTCAAGTCCCATCACCTCTGGAAGCCTTTCCTGATCTTTCTATTACTAGTACTCTATCCTTTACTCAGATCATCTTGTGTCTTGTGCTCTCTCAGTAGACTCTTAATACCTCTGCTCCACTTGGTGATTATGTGAGTTTACCATACAGAAGAAGAGACTAAAATTAAAAACTTGGTTTTCCCTGAGATAATAATGAGATTTTTTCCAAGCCTAGACTTAATGCAACAAGGTGATAATATGGATATTTTTAACTGGGGCTAAAAAAAAATTATATCTATATTTCAACAAAATTTGTTTCCTTTTAATCCTATGAATTTTGTGCATTTAAAAACATCAAAGAATATTTCTGTAGACTTAAACAGATTGTCAGAGAAGTCTGTGACACAAGACAGGTCAAGTGATCGCAGTAGCAGCTGAATGAATCTCCTAAATTAAACACCACTAATAAAAATGTCTTACATGTAGCTATCTTTACAAGTACAGACCCATAAAAATTAACTACAGGTAGAAGCTCTGTAATACAGAGTAGACAAATTAAAGTAATTCTTCCCTCCAAGTATCTTTGAATTACTTAAATTTCTCCTCCCTGTCTATTTGTATTTTTCCCTCTTACTGATACATGGAATGTAAAAGGCATAAAATTTAGTGAATCATGTTACGTAAATCAATTGTGTCACTCACATTTTTGTAGTGAACCTCTAGTCTGTCAGAGTGCCTGTCAATGTATACCTTCCCCCCTTTTCTCTATGTGCTCTCTCATAGACAAATACATTGATGGTTGGTTTAAGTACAACTTGATCAGCATTTATATTATCATAGTTATGTCTTGGGAATACTTTGATTCATTAGACACTGCAATGTAAAGTCATGTGAATGGATTTCCTGATTAGTAATTTAACTGATATTTACTTTTCATGAAAATGTGATAAATATTGGAGAGGAGTCTCATTATAGGTTCATTTTTATTGAGGGGGCCAGGATTGTTAGAATATTTTGGTAGGAAGCATATAAATCACTTTAGAAAATGCTATTAAAATTTTTACCTGTATCTTCTTAGTGTGCTTAATGAAGATAGCTTTATTTTATATGACATCAAATTTATTTTGGTAAAATTTCAATATGCATCAAAATAATAAACATCCTTTATATTCAATAATATTCTTTTGGTGAGAGAAGACTGAACAGCATCTTGGAGATATTTCCCATAACTAGAATTCAAAATATAGTCATATGTCCAAATAAAATAAAACAAGAAAAAAAGTTAATTTTCAGAAATACAAAATGATGCTGTTGCATGCTGTGTTTGAGGATATTCTGACATGTAATTAAGAGATGAAGGAAGAAGTTGGTCAAGTTGATTTTTGTATTTGGGTTCTGAAGCCTAGTGTTGTTTACTGAAATGTCATGCTTGGCCTATGAGAAGAAAAAGGATGAGTGAACCTGAGTCAGACTTGCCCACCCTCTAGTGGCTGCTTTCTTAGCATTGCAACTTGAAAATATTAGTTTTTTAAAATTGAGATTAGGTAGATCTGGGGGAACAAGAACAATAGGAATCCTTATTTTTTACTATTTGTCTTTTAGTGCTGAGACTTAGCCTTTTTAAAAAACAAATACCTGAAGAAGAGATAATATTATAGGCCTAAAAACCTTGGACTTAATTGAGTATAACTTCCCAAAGAAAAATACATAAATTTAGCTTTATGCATATTCTACTCCATTACAAGAGTAGAAAAAGCACTAGATTTAGAGTCAGAGGACCTGAACTAGAGAGCTGTCTCTGCTGCTTTTCCTGCCTATGTGACCTTGGACAAATTACCGTTTCTGGGCCCTGGTTTCTTCATATATGAAATTAAGGAGTTTTGACAAAATGATTACCAGCTTTAAGTTTAAGATTCAGTTTCTCTAGGAAATGGAAAAATAGTTGAAAAATCAAAGAATAAGCTTTTAAACCCTCTAGAATCAATAAATATTTATTGAAATCTTATTTGTAAAATATAACCCTAATCTTAGGGTTAGCATTAGTTGAGAGAGAATCCTCATACCCTTTGCTGACTTCATTCATCACCCATTTAGGATTTTAAATTTCCTTTTAGTGACTAATTTCCAGGGCTTTTCATACCAGAAAAAAAAATGTAAAATTAGGGCCTGGTCCCTAGGATCTCAGTACATTTGTCCTATTTAGTGCCTCTCGATCTTAGAGATCTGCCAGATCTCCAGTTTCTTTCTGTCCTCTTTTGTCTTTTTGGTAGAAGAAACTTTTCTAAATCAGAACACAGACCATTTTCCAGTGTGTTATAACCAGAATTCTGCATCTTGAATAATAGATTTTTGGTATAGTCAGACTCCTTCATTTTTATTTTTTAAATTTAACTGGATTTAAAGTGTGGAAATAGCTTGTGGTCAATATCTCAGCTAACATGGCTACCCTGTTTGGCATTTGTGAAGTATATCAAGCATCAGCAGGCCAAAAATGGAATTAAAATTATTTTTACTAGCACACGGCTGTCAGTATAATGGTGGTTGCTACTTTTAGTGGACCTGAACAACGTAATGACAGTAAGTGAAGTTTATCTTTGTTCCTTCCCTACATCCTTTTCTAAACATCACCTGCCCAGGCCTTCTTTCAGCAATTTCTGACCCCAGTTCAGATTTTAAAATGACCAGATCCTGCTATTCCCAACTCCCTACCAAAATCCCCATTTCCAGAAAGTGTCTCCTTCAGGCATTCTGATCACAGGCGGTTTAGTTTTCAAAGGGATTGTCTTAACTAAAGGTTATTGGAGGCCAGTAGTTTAGAACTGGAACACATTTTCCCAGAAAAATGATTTATTTTTTTTTATTTTTGCATTTTGTAGAGGGGAAGGTAGGGCAGTTGGTGTTAAGTGACTTGGCCAAGGTCACACAGTTGGTGTGTGTGTGTGTGTGTGTGTGTGTGTGTGTGTGTTGTGTCTGAGGTCATATTTGAACTCGGGTCTTCCTGCCTCCAGGGCCTGTGCTCTATTCACTGCACCACCTAGCTGCTCCCAGAAAAATGATTTAATGAATAATTTTGATAGGAAAGGTTTAGGGGAACAGGAATTTTAACATAATTTGCAGTGATATATGTGAAAAGTCTTAATCCTCCCCTCCCGCCTCCCCTGGGATATTTGCTGATTGTTGTTGTTATTGTTCTTCTTCTTAAGGACTTTGGTAATCACAAATGAATCACTGAAATATATTGGGGTATATATTATGTTGAAGGGAAGGGGAAGCTTCCCTGGACTTTAGATACCTTATTAGGTTACTAAAGGTATTTTTTTACCTTTTCCACCTCCTGCACCTCACAGGACAGTGATACTATAGTATGGGATTCCAATCTTTTCTTCGGAACCATTTTCTGAAAATTGGAGATACATGCCTTGTTTTTTGGAATGATGAAAGGTGGCTAGAAACTTACTTTGCCATTTTAAGTGGATGTTTAGAGGATGACTTCCCTCCTAGGGCTTACTCCCTACTTACTGCTGCTTTGAGCAAATCACTTATCCATTGTAACATAACCTTAATTTGATCATTCATAAAATGAAGAAAATAGGGACGGCTTAATGTCATTTCCAACCTTTTCTAATCCCCTTTAATGCTAATCCTTTGCCTCTGCTGATTATCTCCAATTTATACTGTACATTTCTTGTTTTTGTACAGTTATTACTCCCTCATTAGACTGTGAGCTATTTGAGAGCAGGGACTGTCTTTTGCCTTTCTTTATATTCTTAGAGCTTAGCTTTTAACACAATGCCTGGCACAGATCAGATGCTTAATAATTAGCAGTTTAGTTGTTATGCTTTAATAAAATATTATGCTTTAATTATTATTTAAAATGCTTATTGATTGACTATTGTAATTATATGGTGTCTGGAATGAGAAGAGAGGCACTGATGAGGTGTAGGCTCTGGGACCCACCTTGAGCTCTCCTTGAATCTTTGAGGTGCAGGTGTGTGACCTCTTCAGCAGGACTGGAGTTTTAGGTCCTATCCATCTCCCTACCCTTCTCTCCTAGTCATCAGGAAGTAAGCATTCATCCTGTTCATCTGAAGCCTTCAGATTCATTCAACAAGTTACACAATGTATTTCAGGGAATTACTCCTTTAAGAAGTTTTAAGTATGTTTATAAAATTAGAATGAAGAGACTTC
The DNA here is from genome assembly GCA_028646575.1 of Pseudocheirus occidentalis. Lineage (NCBI taxonomy): Eukaryota > Metazoa > Chordata > Mammalia > Diprotodontia > Pseudocheiridae > Pseudocheirus > Pseudocheirus occidentalis. The sequence continues at coordinate 206,316,112 of CM053593.1, read as the reverse complement.
AAGATCACCCTCGTTTCTACTAAAGTAACCATAAACAAGACATACATATAATCTATACTATTTTTAAAGCCTTTCTGGGAAGGATATTTCACAGCATTTATTTTAATAGTCTTTTTAACATAGACCCCTTCACAGAAAGGTTCTAATCCAGGGGTGGGTTAAACTGAACCCAAGGATTGAATTTAAGATCTAGTGGGCAGGCCACAGGTTCCCCACCCCTGTGTCAAATCTTTAACCAATCCTTATTTCATTGCACATTGTGTATTGCATTTTCTCTTGTTCAGTGGTCATAAACAGGTCACATATTTAATGAAACAAATCTCATATACTTGAGTACCATTAAGGTCAACATTTTTATCTTCCCAACCTAGACTTAAGTAGTCCTAGTTTCAATTATGTGTTATTATTCATTAGGAGATAACACAGTGATAGGAAAATGGTATGTTTGCATACAGTATCCCTCATTTTTAAAATAAATGGTATAATTAAAAATTTCTAAAATGTAAAATCTTTTTCAGAATCTAGGGAACACAGCTGTAATTCTGTACTGAATTCCACCTACAAACTCAATTTTGAAAGAATCACTGAAGTTACTTTGTTACTATGATTTTCTCATGGGGAACCTTATTTTTGAAAAGGGGAAGAAAACTTCTAAAAATGGGTCATTTACTTAAAATGTTTCAGCCCCTAAGATCTTTGATCCTAATGGATTTATTTTTAAAAAAAGCTGTAAATAAGAGCAGGCAAAACAGATGTGAACACAACAGATGAAACATTTAATAGGGAAAAAATCCTAGCTCTTGTATGATCACTTTTTTGGAGGGGAGGGAAGTGTTACTTCTATTCCATTCTTGGTTTTCAAAGCGGGGTTGTTGAACTTTTTTTTTTTTTTAAAGCTTTCACACCCCTTCTGGGGAAGGATCCTAATATTAGAGCATATTAGGATATTGAAAAGAAAAGTATTAAGAGTTAACAACAGTTTGTTGTCTGAGTAACCCATCATGAATATGTTTAGAGGAGGGAAACTGGTTCCTAGATTTAGGAGATATATTAGAAAAACTCTTGAGTGAAAGAAATTCTAGCTGCAGGTTGGGGGCAGTGTCACATGCACGATTTTTTTTTTTTAAATGGAAACAAGGAACACAGTATTGAGCAACTTTGCATTAAAAAAAATGTGGGTTTTTTTGGAGGGCAATTAGGGTTAAGTGACTTGGCCAAGGTCACATGGCTACTTTTTGTGTTAAGTGTCTGAGGTCAGATTTGAACTTGGGTCCTCCTGACTCCAGGGTTGGTGCTCTGTTCACTGCACCACTTAGCCACCCCATTTAAAGAAATTCTAATCAGTTTTAGAAATGATAACCAAGAAACCAAAAGGAGAATCCATGTAGATAGGGGGCAGTGTTAGTGTAGAGAAGAAAATGATTCTGAGGAGGTAGGTAGTCATGTATGCTATTTGACGTTTAGTTACACTCCCTTTCCATTCTAAAGCTGCTTCAGCTAGTATTTGAAGCTTAGTTATTAGTGTCTTCAGCGAGCCATGAGTTCCTGAGGTAACTCACTGTTTTTAAAATACGACGGTCTGCTTAGTTCTACTAAATTTCTCTTCTCTTCCTATTCCTCTTCCTCTCCCCTTCTCTCCTTTTCACCTTTTTCCCTTTCCCTTTCCTTTTGTCTGAAGGTACTTTTGCAGAACCTGTAACCTCATTTGGTAAATAGTAAGCTTGAAAGTAAACAATCCATTGAAAGTGAATGCAGGTTTCAGAATTCTCATTTCTTAAATACCAGGGTTGAGAGGAGGCAACATCACCTCCAGGTATTTACTTCATATGCAACTAATAGAATTCAAAAAGAAAAAACAGATTTCTAGGAGATCAGTTCTGCTAGTAAAGTTCTTTATGTTCTTTCTGCCTAGTTATTTTCAGGTGTGATCACTTGTTTTAAATGATTTTAAATTTAAGTTGGGTTGTCTGGAGAGAATTCAGGGGACGCAGGTTCTCTTAGTCTAGAGGACTTTACATAAAAATGGCGATCTAATCCTTAGCAGTACTAGCAGTTTGAGAAAAGACAGAGGCTTGCTTTTATACCCCAGGTTTTGGGCACTCAACTAGGGGTGGCAGTATGCTTCTATGTGGACAGTTAACCATAGGAAGGATGTCAGGAAAAGGCAGGTTTGTGAGGGGAGACAAGAAAGGTTAAGCAGATGTAGTTGGGTACTACCATAAAAATGAAGAGGAGCCCAAAGAGGGTTAGGGCTGCCTTAAACCCCCAAATACCAACATACTGGGTCCTGCGGAAAGAATTCCACTCAAGTCTTCTCAGCCAAGGAAAAAGTAAAGTTTATTGAAAGTTCAAGTTCGCCACATGGGGTGCTAGGCCATTTAAAGGTGCTCTCACAGTGCAAGTCTATACTAAGCTATCTCA
>CM053593.1:206288840-206313191 GCA_028646575.1 Pseudocheirus occidentalis | reverse complement strand
GATCAGACTCCAGTAATGAGTGATTAAGGGTGGGAAGTTGCTGGAGGCTACCTGGAGACCACAGACAATGGTGGGCCAGGCCAATTCAAGGGTGGGAAACTTTTGGAACAAAGCGCATCTCAAGGCCCATGACCTCAGGCAAATGTCTTCCCTGGGAAGGTTTACTTTTCCAGAGCCAAAGAATCAAGAAGAGCTCAAAAAGGGGGGAGGGGTCCCAGAGCCTACACCTCATCATTTCCCCCCTCAAACAAATGGGACCCAAATTCCTTTGGGGTAAAGGGTGAAGGTCTCAGCTTCTGAAAGTGCTTCCTGCTGGCAAGGGGCGCAGAGCTGTCCCTGCCTCTCTGGGTCCTGTTCGAGGGGGGTCAGCCTTCACATCCAAGGGATCAGAATCTGGAACACTTCTGATGCCAGGTCCAGTGGGCTGGAGAACTTGGGGCTTAAACCCTGGAGAAGACAAACCTGGCAGTTTGAGAAAAGACAGAAGCTTGCTTTTATACCCCAGGTTTTGGGCACTCAGCTAGGGGTGGTAGTATGCTTCTATGTGGACAGTTAACCATAGGAAGGATGTCAGGAAAAGGCAGGTTTGTGAGGGGAGACAGTGAACATCTTTCATCACTTCTTACAGCACAGTATTCCATTATGTTCACATGTCAAAATGAGGTAATATGTGTAAAATGATTTTTGTAAACCTTATAAAGCACTTATGTAAATATTATTATTGCATACCATAATTTATTCAGCCATTGCTCAAGTGACAAGCATCCCCTCAGTTTCTCATTCTTTGCTTTTCACTTTTATTCCTTTTAATCTCCCCTCTAAAGTTAAAATTCATTTTTCTTGCAACTTATTCTATTCTTGGCACTATTCTCCCTCCTAATTAGTCCCCCTTCTTATCCCCAGCTCTTTCCTAGTTGAATTTGATAGATTTCAACCCTAAAACTTTGTGTGTGACTATATGTCAGCCCTTTCTGGAATAGTTCACTTAGGAGTAAGATTCATATAATACCTTCTCCCCCATTCTCTTCCTCCATGTTTTCGTATATTTTTCTTGTTAGTATACATTATGAGAAATAACAAGTCCTGTATCCCATTCTTCCTCCTGTCTACACTATTGCATTTTTTTTGCCCTCCTTTTCTTTCCCCTGTTGAAAGTAACAAAATAGAACCAATTCCCTCCTCCCCCCCCCACACACACACCAACACTCACACCCCCTCCCCTGCCACCCCTTCAGGTCATTTTTAGTCCCTTCAGTTCCTTTTGAAGACATTTAAGGTTTAAAGGGATGGTTTTTCCTTTTTCCCTTCTCTTTTTAGAATGTTTTCCCTTCAGAAGGGGCTTTGGAAGCTCCTTCTATAATTGCTTAAAAATTTTTTATCTTTCTAGGTTCCTCTTGACTGTTATGTTTACATTCCAAGTTTCTACTCAACCCAGGCCTTTTCATTAAGAATATTTGAAAATCCTGTTTTTTCCCCTGCAGAATTATATTCGGAGTTGCTGAGTAAACTATTTTTTATTGTAAACCTATACTATTTGCCTTTCCTCTCAAGTATAGTAAAACTACAAGACCTTGTTTAATCCCAAACGTAATTTCTGAATATATGAATTCTTCCCCTTTTTTGTTGCTTACATTATTATTTTTTTTAACTTGGAAAGCTCTGGATTTTTTGTCTGTGATATTCTTAGGACTTTAGAGTTTCTAAGTAAGAAGGTGATGGGCATAATCTTTGTATTTTCACTTTGTCTTTCATTTCTAAAAAAGATTGGACAGTTTTGACTTACAATTTTTTTAATTTACTCTTTTAAAATTACTGAGAAAAAAATAATTTGCTTTTACTCTTACCTTCCCCTCATCTCAGTTTGGGGTTGGGGTAGGAGAGAAGAAAAACAACTCCTTTCACAAATATATGTACTCAAGTAATTGAGATTCCCATATTGGTCCCATCCAAAAATATATGTCTCATTCTATATTCAAAGCTCATCATCTTTATGTCAGTTTAGTAGCATGCTGTGTTATGTGTTCTCAGGAATTATGATTTGGCTCTTTCATTTAATCAGCATTCTTAAGTCTGTTAAAATTGTGCATGCCATGTTCTTCATAGACACTTTCACAGTTTTGTCAGAAACTGTTCATTTTGTCATTTCTTATGGTACAGTAATATTCCATTACACTTATATATCACAATTTACTTAGCCATCCCCCAGTAGGAAGACCTTCCCCCTTGCCTGCCTTAGTTTCTAATTTCTGACTAGTACAAAAAAGAGCTACTATAATTTTTGTACACGAGTCTTTTCTTTCTTTAATTTCTTTGGGGTTTTGCTAGTCAAAGGATTTCCAGAATTTGGTTACTTTGGGGACAATTCCAAATTCTTTCCCAGAATGACTACAAGGGGTGGGGAACTTGCAACCTCAAAGCCACATGTGGCCTTCTAGGTACTCAAGTGTGACCTTTGACTGAATCCAAACTTGACAGAAATCTCCTTAATAAAAGGATTTGTTCTATAAAACTTGAACTCTGTCGAAAGGTCACACTCAGGGACCTAGAAGATCACATGCCATTAGACCACTTCATAATTCCATTAGTAATGCATTAACATGCTTATTTTCCCACAGTCTCTTCAGAATCTTTTATTTTCCTTTGTTACCTTTGCAAAGCATTTGTGATTTCTTCAGTCAGGTTGTTGACTCTCTTGTAATTATTTTCTTGCATCATTTTCATTTCTCTGCCCAACTTTTCCTCCACTTCTCTTACCTGATTTTCAAAATCCTTCTTGAGTTCCTCCATGGCCTGTAACCGGTTTATATTTTTCTTGGAAGCTTTTGGTGCAGGAGTTCTGACTTCATTGTCTTCTTCCCATTCCATGCTTTGATCCTTTTGTCCCCCCAAAAAGGAATCTAAGGTTTGAGTGCTATGCTTGCTTTGCTTTTTTTGCTTGCTTATGTTGCCAGTCAGTTACCGACTTTTGAGCTCTTTGCCACAGTAGAACTCTGCTTCCATACAGGAGAGCTTTGTCCCAAATCTCTGGGGTTTTTGCAGCTGCTGGAGCTATTAACTGGGTGCCCTCTCTGCTGCCCCCACCAGCTTTGGCTCACTGGTCACACACCTCAGGACCACCACCACCCAAGACTGTAATCCAGATCCAGGCAGGTTAAAGCAAGAGCAGTTATACCTTTGAACGGTCACTTGGTCTCCCAGTGATATGCAGGCCAGGAGCTCTGAAGCAGCCATGTGGAAGTGGCTGTACTGTGTAGCTTCTCTCTCTAGGGGCAGAGGCCAAGCTGTGCTCCTTGGCCTACCCAGTTCCAACAGAGTTCCACACTGACCTTTTACTTTGTCTTTGGCATTTATGGGTTGGTATTTCTGGAAACCACTGTGACTGCTGGTGATCCACTCAGGCTTGCCTTGAGCTTGGCTTGGCTCAGCTCCTAGCATACCGGGATGGACCCTTCCTGTCTGCCTGCCAGGCTGCCTTTAGTGGGAGATTTGTTTCTCTCTGTCACTTTGTGGGTTCTGTAGCTCTAAAATTTGTTTAGAGTCCTATTTTATAGGTATTTGAGGTCGTTATGGGGGGAGCTCACAGAGTTTTCCTGCTTCTGTGCTGCCATCTTGGGTCTACCCTCAATTACAACCCATTTGTTTTTTCTTAAATGATTTCTCCTTGACTTGTTTCTACAGGATCTTACACTTTATTCTAATATATTGCTATAGTAATAAATATAGAATATCAATGATAATACAGAATGTTAATAATATATCCCAATATATTAATATATGTTATTGGACCCTGGAGTCATTATTTGGTCTATTCTGATTTTTAAGAAGTCTTATTAAGATGCACTTTAAAACTGTCCATTCTGAGCTATTTAGTCTTCTTCCAAGTCTTTCCTTCAAACATAACTTAATTTTTAAAATTCCTTACTTCATTTTGTTCATGTTTCATATAGTCCTTGTGAAAAATACATTTTTTTTTTCCTTTGGGTCTCTTCTTGCCATCAGTAGAGTTAACTTTTTTCTTCCACAATGGACTTTTGAATGGCTCTGCATCAAAAATACTTTGTGTGTTTTTAATCATAGCCTCAGCCTTTGTTACTGAATTGGATCTTTTTGCCATGGCCAGACTCTGCCTCCTACTGTTTCTGGGTCAGGTATTCAATGCTGTCTAGTGTAGAACTCTTGTCACTTGGATTCCTTTTCTAACCCTATTCTGCATGAAATACAGCTATGCTAATGGTACTGTTGGGTTTTAGTCTTACCCTGGATGTTTGGAGCACTGTGTGTCTTCAAAACTATGATATCTTACTATTGAGTATTATGCCCCTCAGAGTCTCTGGGCCTGGGATGTCTTATAAGGCTTGTGGGCTCCCCGTTTTTCCTTCCTTCCTTCCTTCCTTCCTTCCTTCCTTCCTTCCTTCCTTCCTTCCTTCCTTCCTTCCTTCCAAGTGACTTGCCCAAGGTCACACGGCTAGTAAGTGTTAAGTGTCTTAGGCTGGATTTGAACTTCAGGGCCAGTGCTGTATTCACTGCGCCACCTAGCCTCCCCTCCCACTCTTTTCTAATGTGAGTTTTCAACCAATGTGGAACTTTCTTTGGGACGCCACTAAATACCCCCAGATACAGTGTCTTGCAAGCTCTTACTGTATTTGGCCATTCTCTGGTCACCAGGATATCCTTCATACTGTTCTCTGCACTAACTTTTCTGGAAAGTATCCTTATTGGCTCTGGGCTTCTGATTGACGTTTTTTCTGACCTTTATTTTTTGTGTAGTTCTGGGCTAGATAAAGTAATTTATTATATTCTTATTGTATATTTTGGTTGTCATTTGATCTAGTGCTATTTTTAGGTTTTTGCCGGAGCAGATGTATGGAAATTGGGCTATCTGCTTCTGTTTAGGCAGCCATCTTAGTTGGAAGTCCTCTATCACGCTGCTTTTAATGCTGCCTTCAGTATATTTTGAAACACTCCTAGCTCACCCATCATTTCTTCACTAGTATTTTATGAAGCCACTCTTAGAAACTGTTTTTATCTCATCTTTCTCAGTTTCTTATTTTCTTTATCTTTTGTTCCTTAATACTCAGGCATGTCATTGCTTGTCTAAAAAGAAATCTTCATTCAGTTATCTTCAATTTCAGCAGATTTAAGGAAGCATTAAATGTCTGCTTATAGCCTCTGAAGGCCACTTAACAATTTTGATGGATCAGCTCTTGATAGGACTATAGTTTGAAATCTTCCCACCTGGAGAGCATGTGTAAACAGTGACATTTTAGTTTAAAAAGAAAAGAAATAAAAAAACAAGTTATTCTGAAATAGTAACAACTAATTTCTGCCACTTCTAGGCTGAAGGAATTGAATTGTATGAAGTGTGATCATAAAGCAATAAAAATTTTCTAATAGTGTGTATTGTATCAGAATGACATGTATTAAACATTTACTATATACCAAGTACTGTGGTTACAAATACCAAAGTAAGATAGCCTTTATCATCAAGTAGTTTCCATTGTATTGTAATGAAGGGATCAAACATACATGGAAAGCCGTAACTTGGAGAGGAGTTTTGATTTTGGAAGAGAAGGAGGGTTCATGCATGGTTGTTAGACATTTGACAAGTTCCATTCATCGGTAAAGGGAATTCAACAGAAAGCAGGCTGGATAGCTTTAATGATAATGGAATTTGGAGATGCCCCTGTATTGGCTTGGTTTTGGGGTTGAGTGTTAAAACCCAGAGCTTGTGAATCTCACTTGTGGGATGGACATGTTGATGTGAAGAGAAAGGGCTGAACTGGAAGGAGCTGTGAACTGGGAGAGAGGCTCAAGCCCAGAGAAGGCCATAAGGGGTTTGGGAGAGCAGTATCGAGTATCGTGGAGCCTGAGTTGCTGAGAGAAAAACTGCTCAGAGCCCATTGGAGCTGCCCGGGACTTTTGAAAACTGCCACCCAGAGCTGCCAAGAACTGAGGAGGCATGGCTGTGATGCCGGTATTTTGTCTGTCTCTTTTAATGTTGTTTTGCCAGATTCCCCTTATGGGCTGTTGTTGTAGAGGTCCTGGAAGCTGACTGTTGGTTCAGAAGCCCTGAAGAAGGATTTTCTTGTGGTACCTTCATAGAAATCCTGGAAGAGGGCCTTCCTGATGTTTTCAGGGGTTCTGGGACTGTTCCACAGGCAGAGAATAACTTGATGAGGATGCTGGCTATAGTTTTGTTGAGCTTTGTTTCCCCAGGAACTGAGTTGCTGAAGGCTTGCCTGGAGTGAAGATGAAAGAAGGGCCTTTTCTTGAGTTTTTCAATGCAGAGATGATATCTTAATCTTGTTACAGCTTAAGGGTAGATGGCCTTTTGTGCTCCCCTGCTCCTTTTTGAGAAAGTGCTTGGTGTTCATGGATGGTATTGTAATTATTTTGTGTCCAGGGGTGGGAAACTTTTGGCTTTTTTGTGCTCTGTGATTGACTGAATGAATGTACTTTATGATTGGAAACTGATCTCCATTTGAGAAGAGACTTGACTGACTAAATTAATGTCCTGTCTGGGGGGTGGAGTAGTACCTGTATTGAATTGAGAACTTACTTGCTAAATGAATGAGTTATACTATATTTTGGCTTTCTCTGTTCTGTGAATGTTTGCTGAATAAATGGGGTTTGCTGTGCTGGTAATCAGAACCTTGGAAGTTGCCTTTGCTTGGCATTACAATAGCCAGAAAATGATTGGAGTAGAATGTAAATTATAGTGGGGCCAATTGATTCACTCATCAGGACAACTCTCCCCAAGATGGAGAGAGCTAAGAGCACTAAGTATCCACAAAGGATAATAGGGGCCACTTGGATGACCAAGGTCCATTCCAAAGGGATGGCCAAAGGTCTATATCAGTGGTTCTCAACCTTCCTAATGCTGCGACCCTTTAATACTCATATGTGGGTGTATCTGCATGTGGGCGGACCTGCTTGGAGATGGATAGAGGAGCAGGGTCTCAGTTCCTAAGACCATAGAAAATATGTGTTTTCCAATGGTCTTAGGCGACTCCTGTGAAAGGGTCATTCGACCCCCAAAGGAGTTGCGACCCACAGGTTGAGAGCTGCTGGTCTAGATGATGAAATGTTTCCTAATAAGTATTAGGGGGGAAAAATTAGTTCCATTTCAGAGACAGAAAGTCTGACTAATTGTAACAGCAAACAGGAAAATGAGAACAAAACACATTAATTGGTTTTTTCATGACCTTAATTCCAACCATTGTCAGCAAGCTATCGTTTCTCTTGATCTTCCTTCTCATCTCATATTCACTGGTCCAAAAGGTTGATTCCCTCTAATTCCTGACCTTGAAGTCAATAGGCGTATCAATGTTATGATTTATTTTATCCTTAAATTTGATGTTGAAAAATAGGTAGGTTTCCTTAAACCCATAAAATTCTAAGCAAACAACAACAAAAGAAGTTCTTTCTTAAAAACCAGTATTCTGTCTGACCATCCTCAGTATTCAAAATTACTGCATGTAAATCAAAATAACTTTGAGGTATACTACATCATGCCTATCAGATGGGCTGACATGACAAAACAGGAAAATGATCAATGTTGGAGAAGATATATAGTAAAATTGGAACACTAATGCATTGTTGGTGGACTTGTGAACTAATCCAGCTGTTCTGGAGAGTGATTTGGAACTATACTCCCAAGGGCTATAAAACTGTGTACCTATTCACTCAACAATATCCCTTCTAGGTCTGTAACCCAGAGAGATAATAACAATGGGAAAAGGAACCTGCATGTACAATAATATTTATAGCAGCTCTTTTTGTGGTTGCAAAAAATCGGAAGAGGGGGTGCTCATCAATTGAGGAATGGCTGGACAAGTTGTGGTATATTAATGTAATGGAATACCATTGTTCCATAAGAAATGATGAGCAGGCATACTTCAGCAAAACCTGGAAAGACTTACATGAACAGATGTTAAGTGAAGTGAGCAGAACCAGGAGAACATTGTATATAGTAACAGCAACATTGTGTGATGACTAACTTTGATAGACTTGCATCTTCTTAGCAATCAATGCAGGAATCTCAGGTAACTCCCAAAAGACTCATGATGGTAAATGCTGTCCATAGCCAGAAGAACTATGGAGTCTGAATGCAAATAGAAGCATACTATTTGCTTTTTTAAAAAATTGGTTTTTCTTTCTTCTTTTTTGTGATTCCTCCCATTGGTTCTAATTCTTCTTTACAACTAACTAACATGAAAATATGTTTAATATGAATGTATATGTAGAACCTATTATAGATTGTACTCCATCTTGGGGAAAGGGAAAGGGGGTATTTGAAACTCAGACTTCTATGGAAGTGAATGTTGAAAACTAAACATGAATCTATTAAAAAGGAAAAAAAAAAGCTGCGTCATGTAGCAGGTGATTGTCAAATAAACTTACCTGACTTGTTGCATACTGGTTCTTTTATATCTACTATCTATGAGACATACAGGAATAGAGGGTGACTAGAGTAAATGGAATTAAAATAAAAATTATTTCACCAAATCAAGCAAAATAGCTCAACGTGTACTTCACTTACTTTGTTTTCAAAATTCTTATCACCATGTACCAGAATATCAGTATTTGAAAGACATTTTTTTGTTAGTGGAGTATTCTTTCCACTGATAGAAAAGCCCTCTATAGTAGACAGTCTTTTGAGAGTTGCTTTGTGAAGACATACATCCTCTTGGATGAATTTGGAACTGAGACTTCCCTCAACTAGACTGGTGCTGTGACTGTTTTCACTGATTTCACACCTACGGGACACGGAATGAGAAGACCATTCATCGTGGGCAATACTTGAATTATTTCCAGACTGCCACAGGGTCGGTCCCACTGGCTTAACCTTTAGGAACTCAAGGTCATCTTCAACTCATATTGAAGACTTCATTGGAGGCAAAAATACTCAATGACCTGTGTTTTTTGTCAGCATAAGGACTCGTCCTGACCATTGCAACCAGTTTATGACTTAGTATATGTCTTTAAGGAGTTAATGCAATTTAAGTGAGTTCCCCAGCATCATAGCTAGTTAGTATAAGAGAGGAAAGTTTATCCTCAATAATCATCTTGATGTTATTAATAAATAAAAAATAAATCTGTGTTCTCATCAACTTGAGTATTTCCTCCAATAATATATATCATAACCTTTTCAAATTTCTATGTGACCTGTATCCGTGTCTTCCTATAACATTCATTCCTAATTTTCTCTTGAATCATAAGTATCACAAGAAGATCAGTGAATGCATAGGCCATTTGGTGGTTTGTTCCTCCATTTTACACCTGACCTATTTTTTTGATCACATATCTTTGATATCCTCCATTCAGAGTGTGTGTGTGTGTGTGTGTGTGTGTGTGTGTGTGTGTGTGTGTGTGTGTGTGTGTGTGTGTGTACTTTTTGGAGGGGGGAAGGCAGGGCAGTTGGGGTTAAGTGACTTGCCTGAGGTCACAGAGCTAGTAATTGTTCAGTGTCTTAGGCTGGATTTGAACTCCTGACTCTAGGACCAGTGCTCTATTCACTCCTCCACCTAGCTGCCCCATTTTAATTTAGATTCTTCATAGTTGGGTAGTTTTTTTGTTATAGCTATTGCACTACCACTATATGCCCCTCCATTGGCCTCTAAATGCTATTCACTTTTAAATCTTTGGACAGTGTAATGTTCCATGATTTTCAGTCATACGTCAGCAGTAGCACAATATTGATGTTAAAAGTAGAGTTTTGTTATAGGGCGCAATTTGGAATTATTAAAGGAAACCTATTTTTTTTTTTTTATCACTTTGCCCTAAGACTGCAAGAACAAGCAACAGGAAGACAGTGGCACTTAGCTTCTGCTGTTTTCTTTATTTAGCTTTGACCTAAAGTCATCCATTTGTGTAATGTCTGTCCAAAGTATGTATACTGGTGAAAGTTCTCTATAGACTGGCCGTTAGCTGTATGCCTTTTTCTGGACAATAAGTATTCATCCATTTGAGTTTTCCTGTGTATATGGTTACAGTGGTTATGGATCTCTTCCAGGAGGTTTTCCAGTGTTCTAAGGATTTAATGTAACCAGCACAATGTCATTTATAAACAGGAACAGCTGAATGCCCTCAACGTTTTTAGGAAATTCTTTTTCAACTTGTAATCTGCCTCCATGGCACCTTTGGCAGGCATTAGTTGCCTAGTACAGAGGTGGAGAACCTGCAGCCTTTAAAGATCACATGTGACTCTTTCACAGAAGAAATCCCTCCCCTTAATGAAAGGTTTTATTCTGTAAAACTTGGACGCAATTCAAAGGCCACACACAAGGACCTAGAATGTCACATATGACTTTGAGGCTGCAGGTTCCCCAACCCCTGGCCTAGTAGTATTTATAATCCAAGGATTGCTGATTCCATGTTACTTCAGTTATATCTTTAAATGTATTTCTTAACAACTTTACCTTGGGTGGCTTCAGCATGAATTCCTATGTATAGTTCATTTAATATAGCTGCTTTTCTTGTCTTTGTTTTCTTAAGAGGCATTTCTTCCTCTCATATAAGCACGTGCGGGACTCTAATGTTAGTCTAAGTGGTGCTTCTGACTTTCTGAGGTTTTTTTGCTAACATGTTTTCTTCTGTTTGTAGTTTTCTGTTTGAAAATTAGCATTACCCCTAACTACTGTTTCTGCTTTGTAAATAACACAGATGTTTGCTGAAAAAAGTACTTTTTAGACCTTTTTGTTGATTTCATTATGGAAATTGACTTAAATTTGTTTAACTATTCTATGATCCTATAATTTTGTTATCAGTGTGTCACTTCTGTCCACATCCCAGTATTCTTCACCAATAACTTGTTGAAATAGGTCAGAGTAGAGTCTTTCCATTGTATAATGTATCTTTTTCTCATTTTTATTCTAATTTTGTACTAATATTGATTTTTTTCACTTGATGGTCTGTCTACAAGTGATTCAGGAATAATTTCTCTTTCGATAGGGAGTAGTTTCCTTTCTGTTAACATATAATCAGCATTTCATTTTTAAACTATTACTCACTGTTTGCTGTGTATGTTCCTTTTTAAAATCAGATAAATGCTCTTACATAAGAAAGTATTTATAAACATACTGGTTGAGGCTTCTCTATTGTGTCTGTCTCTCCTTTTTCATTTTTTATTACTGATCAGTGTTTTCTAATTCTATTATTTATTTGTTCATTTGTTCATTCCCATCCTTGCCCATTCTGCCTTTGCTTTGAAAGATACCAGGAAATGATGTTTCCTCTTGCTTTTGGATACAAGATAAAACCAACTTGACTATCTTCTTTCTTTGCCTCTCATGAACCATCTTTCCATTTAGCTTCTATCTTCCCATTTTGTTTGTTTCAAGAATATCAAGATTGTTGCGATTCATTCAGTTAGAGTATCAGCTGATGTTAACTTTTTTAAGACAATTCTAAACATGGGTTCTTAGTACCTTATGTTTTCTTTTCTGCCACTGACATTGCCTTTGTTATAAGAGCAGATGACAGTACAGGATTAAGGGCCATTTTGTATTTATTTCACAGGTTGCTTGTCCATTCTACTACAGATTAGTCTCCCCATATTTACCTTTTCTGATCTCACAAAACAATTACTTAATCTGTTGTCAGACTTGTATTCAAAGCCATAATGGAAACTTCCAGAGCTTGTGTACTTGTGATATGGCCTTTAAGAATCTAGGATCACCTCCACACAACTGTGAAGCATCAGATACATAAGATATGAGTGAGAAGCCTCATGAGAGATTTTACCATGTAAGGATACAAGATTGAATAATGCATAGAAGTTATTGAGGGGTTTGACTTTCATATTCCTTAGGAAATTTCTTCTAGGAGATTTTTAAATGGGACAGATTTTTTTTTTAAACAAAACTATATTAAAACAGGTCCTTATTTAACTTCATAGTTTTAGGTTAGAAGGAACTTTAGAGAACATCAGGTATAGGATAGGTCAACTTATCTTGAAAGTTGAATTCATTAGTAGAAGCAAGTTATAGTAGTCTGTAATAACTAAAGTACTGGAACTGAATTCATGAAGATAAGTTCATTGTTAAGTTAATTTTATGATCTGAAATACATAAAAGGAAATCCATGATGGTCAAAACAAAGCTGTCAACGAATGATTGGTGTTGGGGGTATGTGATATATTTGTTGAGGAGGGAGTATTTATTCTAATGGATCTGTTCTAATTCCCTATTGTGTAATAGATGTTCAGTTCTGGAAACATTAATTAATTATAGTGCTACCTTTTGGGTAATTGTGATACATAGATGAAAATGAAATAATCCCTGACCCCAAGGAGTTTACATTCTACTAAAAGAATTTGAGTTTGGTGTCATTCAGAGAAGCTGGCTTCTACTACCAAGGCATGCTGCTTAATACTGAGATAATCTTTTCACCTCTCTGGACCTCAGTTTCCTTATGCTTCAGATTCACTGAATTTACATGAACCCCTCTGGTCTTTTTCAGTTTTGAATCTTTAAAAATTTTTATTAGAACATTTAAAATGTAAGACTATTAAAACAACTTTAACAGTTCACATATTAGTAGGTCTACTTTGTAAATTTTACTGATTGTGGCAATGATTAAAATTTAAAATAGGTTGATAGTCAAGCCAGTTCAAAATTATCTAATGAAATTTTGGAAGAAATTAACAACTAGTGTCTTTGATCAGTTTTATCCAGTAAATTTTTAAAATCATTATCATATAATAATATTTATTTACAAAGTGAAAATAACTGCTGGTTTGTGCACTAATTCAAGAAAGCTAAACAGTGACATGTGAAATTTAAAACAAGCTTTGCCTTGAAGAACTCAAGAGATACATCTTCCCACTTTACCCCCTTTCTCCATTAGAGTTTGATATTGCCCAGATTGCCTCAGGTCTCCTCACTAAATAAGCTTTGTATCTCTAAGTTAATTTTCTGCCAGTATCACTTCAGGCTGATGACTGTGGGTGTTTGTGTATCCATTAAGTGCACTGCCAGGATGTGTCCACTGCTTTCTACCTCTCCAGTTAAACAGCTGTCAGCTAGTTTACAGGGTTGCTCCTTTGCTCTGCATTAATTGCTAAAAGCCAATGGTACAATTTAAAAGTGTCAGTAAAAGAGTTTCTTAGAGCTTGTCCAAGGATTACTAAAGGTAAACAGAAATTCTATGATGAATTATGTCAGGAGAGAGAGAGAGAGAGAGAGAGAGAGAGAGAGAGAGAGAGAGAGAGAGAGAGAGAAAAAGAGAGAGAGAGAGAGGAAAGAGCTTTAAGGAAAAGGGAATGTCAATTTAAAATTATTTTGCTTATCCTACTCTTGCTTTTTTTCAAACCCTCAACCAGTACAATTCAGCAAATCTGAACAAGTGAGTACTGGGTGAATCTTGGGGCAAGAAGCTCTCATTAAAGTTGTATATAGCACCCTGCTGAGCTTTACAATGGTTTTGAAATGAAAATGTGTTAGATTAGATCAAACATTATCCTAGCTGAGATAAGTAATATGAAGAAGATTGATGACTTAATTATGCAAGTCACTGAACATTGCCTATTACTGTGACCTTGGGGTGGGGAATGGGGAGGAATAGAAGAGGCTGCAGCATTGTTTTTTGTAGATATTTATTCTACCCTGTAATTTATATCTATGGTTGTTCTGTCCATCTCTCCCTCCTCCCCCCCCCCCCACATTTTTTTCCCTTTCATATCTGAGGTACTAAAATTTAGGAATGACCAGGAACTAGGATGTGACTAATGGGAAGGAGAAGAAGAGTTTAGGAGAAACTAGGAAAACTCTTTTTAATTATGAACAGATAATACCAACTGCCCTCCTTCCCTTCCTTGACCCTGTAGACCACAGTGGAACCATTATTCAAATTCTTGGTGGAAAATTGGTAACAATTTCCCTCACCCTGGCTTTGGGAAGGGATAGAACAGGACATGTGTATACATACTCAGTTTCCTAAGTAAGTAGATGGATGAGTGGAGAAGTTCTGGTAGTTGGTTTAGGAAGGTGAACTGGCAGTTTATGGTAGCTACCGGATAGAAAAAATATGATTCAGATGGAAATTTATACATCTCGACATTCATCTTTTGGTTATGACAGAGCTATACCTTTATCTGTAAAACAAGTAGGAATACTAATGATCCAGTGGCTTGCAAATCAAGTGGTATCCTAATCTAGATTGTTTGATTTTTTTTTTTTAAAGGACCCAGAGTGCGCAAGATTTCAGGCATAGCCCTTGGTCTAAGCTGGCTGCTGATTACTAGAATTCCTGTATACCATTCTAGGGTCAGTTTGGCCAACTTTTTCACTACTAGAGAAACAGTGAATCTCTTAATAATTCTCTTAATTGTCTAGAGTAGGTGAGAAAACTGCTGTGCCTTCCTTCTCTTTTGTAGTCATTCAGTGAGATTGTTTTTGTTTGAAGGTCTTTAATTGTTTCCTCTTCTCTGTGTAATACGAAAAATTCAGTCATTTAAAACCAGAACTTGGCAATGAGAATGAGTTGATTTATTTGGTTTATCATTGTTTTTATAGTTTGGTGGTAGTACGTATAAAAACAGGAAAATAAAATTACTATCTAGAGATGGTATTATGACTGACTTTAAGGCATTTATGGGGAAGGCATTAGATTGAAGATTTAAGAAACCTAAGCTCTAACTAATGTCAGCTCTTCTATACAAAATAGATGTGTGAATTTGGGCAAATTTCTCACTTGACTTTAATTACCTTTTCAATAAAATTAAAGTATTTGGGCTAGATAACCTTGAGGAAGCTTGTTTCTAAGCTCTCTGAAGTCCTGTGATTCTGGGACCTGTGGGAGATATTTGTGAATATGTGTTTTGAGGGTTTAATCCAAACCAAATTATAATTCACATATAAGTGCACTTAAGAAAGGGGAAAAAAAATGTATTGCAAGTGCACAATTGAATCCTCTTGTACCCAAGCAAACTATTTTAGTTTATTTTTTAAGCTACATAGGGAAGGTGTTATATGTGTCTTTGTGTGTGAAAGAAAAGGTAAGTATATTTTTCCTTTTTTTTGAAAAGATACAGATTCTGTTGGAATGTTTTAGAAAATAAAGTGTCTTCTGCTTTTTAAAGAATTGCATTCTTAAGCAGAATTTTAGCTTTTGGGACCCAGAATCTGATTCTTTGGAAATACAGCTGACTTTTCAGCAAAGACAAATAGGAAACATTTTATCTTGCCAAGAAAAGAATGTTTAAATTTAAAAGATTTTTCTTCTACCCATGATAAAAATGTCATGTTACCAAGCAGAAGCTGTTCACTACTTGTATAGAAAGATCAAAAATAATTCCTAAAGTTGAAAGAGAAATAGATTTTTTAAAAGATTTAAAATAATTAGAATAGTAATTCTACTTGCTTGTACGATTTTGGCCCTTTAATGTTTTCACCCACAATACCCATGAAAGCTCTATTATTGGGAGGGGGGGGAACCAGTAAAGAAGCCACAGAAAAATGTTGGCCAGCTTTAGAAATCACTTATTCCTATAAGCTTTGACCTTTTGTAAGAGGCGATTTTAGTTCTTTTTTTTCTTTTTTTTACAGTTTACATTATTCATTAATCCCACATTTAGTTGAAATATTTCTTTACTTATAATGCCAGTTTATATATGTTGTGAGACAGTTCTAAGAGATTTCCAGATTATATATGAACTTGGTTGTTGTTACTAAACCTATTCTTTTCATTCTTGGAGTTCTTCTTGTTTTGCTATATAGAATTTCTCTCTCCATGGCTTAATTATTTTGCTGTTAAAAATGGCAATATAATAAATAGCCTTTCTCCCTTCAAAATTCTGAAGTTTTACGTATTAGAGTAGGAGTTACTAAGAAGAGGTAGAGATCTTGTGGAGAACATTGATTCATTCTTTTTTTTTTAATGTAATAAATTTTATTTGTTTTCTTGCTTACATCAATCATTTTCATGAGATTTTTGAGTTACAAATTTTCTCCCTGTCTTTCCCCTACCCCACCCCCAAAACAGCAATCCCACTGTGGAGCCCCTCCCCTGGTCTTCTCTCTAACTTTCTGGTACGGCAGGGAGGGTCTCCCTATCCCAGCCCCCGTATATCTTGGTTCCTAGTGGCAGGTATAGCAGAGCTTTAACTTCTAGATTCTTTTGGTTCCTCCTTTGTCACCCACCCAGATCGTCTGAAGTAGACTCCCAGCCCATGGCAGTTTCAGGCTGGGCTGGTCTCAGCTCCTGCCCTGGGATGAGCCCCTCCTGCCAGCTGCCTTTCTCTAATCCCAATTTTTCACACCTTCGTAGATGTGGAGTTGCTGGAGGCTGTAGCTCTTTGCTCTTGTAGACTGGCTGCCGCTTGGCTTGGCTCCTTCCTACCACCCAGGGGCCTGGCCGAGGTTTCGGTTTCATGGCTGGGCTGGCCTCAACTCGAGTCCTGCCCCGATGATCCCCTGCTGCCAAGCTGCCTTCCGTGCAAGAGATATGTTTTCTGTATTGTTTGAGTTTGAGAATCCTAGAATTTGTCAAGTGTCATATTTTTATGGGTGTTAGGTTGGCTGCGTGGGAGCTGTGGGACGCTGCTCCTTCTACACTGCCATCTTGGCTCCCTGATTCATTCTTCATAATTACTCCTGATGCTCTTCACCCATTGAATAGAATTCTTGATTTGTTTCTCTCTTCTAAAACAGCTCAGATGTTTAATTGGTGAAATAATTCAGGGCAATGAAGAAGAATAGTGTGCCTTGCACATCTTCAAAGGACTTTTTTTTAATATTCTGTTGGAACTTGCTCGGGAATCTCCTGTCCAGGTATCACCACATAAAGTATGCATCTTAGGCCTAGTAAATCTAAATTTAAAAAGCAAAATTTATATTATTCATATTTTTTCTTTCTCCTTGATAATGCAGAAATTCCCAAGAAACCCAAATTTTTACACTCTTCCCACCTCAGAGTATATTTCTAGATACTGGAAGGACCAAAATTGAAGAATACCTGTTCAAGCCAAGCTGTGTCAGTTGATGCAGCACAATTTTTTTTAATCCATAAAATAAAGAAAATAAGAGATGATAGAATGAAAATTTTGTTTAAAAATTAAATTCTACATTTTTGCAAAAAGTGACATTCCTGGTTTTAAATACAAAAGTACTAATGGCATGTTTCTTTTCTGCTTTTGTAAGTTAATTATTAGTTAATAGAAATTTATTGTATTAACAAATATCATTGTAGTGGACCTGAATTTTGTTGTCTTTATATGTTTAATTGTAAACTCTGTATCCTTTTGGCTCTACTACTTTATTAACTCTTCACTTGTGTCATACAAACCTTCTCACGTTTCTGTGAATTATTCTTATTCCCATTCCTTACAGTTAATATTTCCTGTGTGCCAAGACTCTTGGAGTAGTTGGATGGCACAGTGGATAGGCCCCCAAAACTGAAGTCAGGAAGATCTGAGTTCAGATCCAGCCTCAGACACTTCCAGCTGTGAAATGTTCGGCCAGTCTCTTAACCCCAGCTGCCTCAGTTTCCTCATCTGTGAAACAAGATAGAGAAGGAAATGGTAAACCATTCTGGTATCTTCCAAGAAAATCCCCAGTGAGGTTCACGAAAAGTTGGACATGACTGAAACAAGTGAATAACAACATTTCACATGTTTTGCTATCATGGTTTATTTACCCGTTTCCTCCTGTCATTGGGCACACATTTTATTTCTACCTTTTTGTTATGACAAATAAGGTTTTCTAGAACCTTAGATTAATTGCAATTAATTTTCTTGTTTCCAGAGACCTAACGGAAATAAAAACATATCTTTCAATGGAGAGATATGGAAATATGAATGTGGAATGTTATATATGCTAGCAGACATGGTTAGTTTTGCCTAACTGGTTTTCTTTGTTACAAGGGAGCATTCATTTTGGGCGGATATAAGGATTGAGAAGTGACTGGGGAGAAAAAAAGGCATTCACCATTCTTACTAACCCCACCACCAATTGTTGTTAAGAGGGTTTTTGTAAATACAAATCTCTTCTGGCTCTAAACTGCCTTCTTTTGGGGAATAGCTTCTGGGACCAAAGGTGTGAACAATTTAACAGCATGCATAACTCTGAATTGCTTTTGAAAACAACTGAAACAATTCATAGCTCCTTTATCAGTGAATTAGTGGGGCTTCCTTTGCCTTAGCTCCTTCAGCAATTTGCATTTCTCTGATTTTTGAACAATATTTAAGACGGTTTATTGTATTTTTTTTTCCTGGAAGCTATTCATATCCTGTTACCATTTGCCTTTTAGCAAATGGCTTTTATTGTTATGGATTTATGGCAATTCCTTAAAATGATGACATATCAGAGTTAGAAATAGTACAAATATTTTTCCTCCCCCAATTTTTATGATGTTGTCATCGTATTTTATTATTTTTGTATAAATGCTGGCAATAGCAAAATGCCAGAAGGAGGGAATTAAAGACATAAAGACAAAAAGGTAACAAAATTATTCCTATTTGCTGATAACGTGATGGTTTACTTAGAAAACCTAGGAGACTCAGCAAAGAAACTGTTTGAGACAATAACTTTAGTAAAGTACTAGAATATAAAACAGAGCCACAAAAAAAATAATCAATTTAATTTTTCTTTTGCAGTAACAAAATCCAGGAGAAAAATGAAGGGAGGAGATCCTAAGACCCTATTTGAAAATTCCAAAATGCATAAAATATCTGGCAATGTGTTAAGGAATTTCCAAGAGTTTTATAGATACGATTTTTGAAACACTCCTTGATGAAGTAAAGAATGATTTAAATAACTGTAGCATCAGTGCTTTTGGCAGGACCATGCTAGTATAATTTTAAAAGAACAATCCTACATAAATAAGTGTGCAGATACAGTGTTTTGCCAATCACAATACTAAAGGATATCCACTTTCTTTATAGAGCTAAATAAAATAACAAGAAGATTAATGAGCAAAAGACCTAGAATCTCAAGGGGGAAAATGGAAGGAAAGTAGGAATGAAGGACAAATAACATTATCAAACTTCAGGTTATATTATAAAGCAGTAATCATCAGGACTTTTAATAGTAGTTAAAAATAGAAAAGTACATCAGTGGAGCAGAATGAATCAGGAAGGATCAGATACAATAGTGTTTGATATATCTGAAAATAAGTTATTTGGAGAAGAACTCCTTGTTTGTTATTATAGTATAAGAAGTTCTGAGATAACAGGAAAGCAATGGACAGAGATTGTTTATACTAGCATCTTTTACTATAAACCACAATAAACTTAAATTGAATATACGACTTGAATATTAAAGTTAAAGCATAGAATTTACTTCTAAGTGGATGGAGAATTTAAAATGTTATTCTCCATTAATTTTGAGGCACCACGTATTTTTTAATCTTGATTAGTTAAGTTTTTTATTCCTTAAAAAATTAAATAACAGTTTCCATATCTGTAAAATGTCTGATTTGGTCTACATCTGGCCCATGAGTTTCCTTTTGGTTCTGTATCTATGATCCTGTAGTTTTTTTTTTTTAATCTTTAAAACAAGCAAGCAAAAACACTAGTCTTTTGTTTGTCTGCTTAATAGTATTTTGTTTTAAACGTTATGTATCTCTTGACTTTCAAAATGTATACAGTTGAGTTGTTTTGAGATTTTTAGTTTGTTGATACTTGGCATCTTTTTTTACTTGCATGTTTAGCTTTTTCTCATTAATTTAAATATTTGGAAATATTATTGCCTAAGGACTACTGTTAAAAGAATTTGTTACTGTGGCAACATTTTGGTAAGTTGTCTCATCATTTTCTTTAAGATATTTATTGTTTCTATTATTTTATTCTTTGACCCGTTTATTATTTAGCATGACATTATTTAACCTCTGTTTAAGCATGCTTCTGTTATGCATATCCCTTGCTTACATTTTTTGGCTTTATGATCTATAAGGGATCTATTTAATATTTTTATCTGCTTTTATTTGTAAGTTCTTGTTCCCCTGTACCCAGTAATCAGCACAGTGCTGAAAATTAGTTTCCTAGAATTTCATTCCATAATCACCAAAGGTCTTTTGTATAATTGCTTCTTGATGCATTTTGTCTAAGACTAAAAATCATGTTGAAGACATCAACAATTATGGTCTTACTATATGTCTTTTTTGTGACTTAATTTTTCCTTTAACTATTTGAATGTTCATTATGTATGATAACTTCTAGCGCAATGATTTCTTCTTTGCCTTTCTTAACAAGTATGCATTTTTACTATTTCTTCTGTTTTAATTGTTATTTTAATGATAATAAATTAGTGGCACAGATTGAGTACAAAAATAGGTAATATTTATTTTTTAAAAAGATGTTTGCTGAAGCAGCTCGGTGGTTCAGTGGGTAGAGCACCAGCTCTGGAGTCAGGAGGATCTGGTTTCAGTCACTTGACATCTATAAGCTGTGTGACCCTGGCCAAGTCACATAGCCCCGGTTAACAGCTCTCCCTCCACTACTTTTAACTGGTGTGACTTCTTGTGGTTACAGGAATTCTTAGTTATCTGAATAATTTAGGCCAAATGAAGAATGTTCTATGCCATCTAATAGTAAGGAAACTTAAAGAGATAAGTAGAGAGGACCATATTATATTTCCCAGGTAATATTTTACTTGGATGTAAAACATAATTTTCCTGTTATTTTTTGCTAGTTTAACATTTTTTTCTAAGAAATCTATTATCTTTTTCCCTCTAAGCATAGTGATTTTGTTCAACTTCTCTTTCTTTTTTCTTTTCTTTCTTTTTTTTTTTTTAACATCCTTTATTATAAGAAATGGTTCTCTAGGAAGAATAAGGAAAAAGAAATGGACAAAAAACCCAGAGCAATATAAAGAGAAAAGATCAATAAAAATCAAAATATTCTTCTCCATGCATGAAATATTAAATATTTTTAAAATATAAGATCTCAGATTTCATTTTAATATATTATTATTGGTTATGGCACATTGTAAAACTGAAACTAGAAGCGTGTTAACAGTAGTCAAGAATGTCACTTCATTGTGAAGTTATGTAAAATAAAAGTAAGCCATATACACTAAATTATTGGCAAGTTCGTTTCTGCCTTTTAGACTCAATTCAAAATTAAGAATTGTGTCTCTTCAACATTCATGCATCCAGTTTTTATTAGATGATTTTTGCACTTTATCCTGTTTTTCCTGTTAAATTAACTACCTAAATACTAGGACAAACCATATTTTTGTTTCTTTGACTTCCAGTGTGAGTTCTGTATAAGGAACGTGGTTGACATAGGGGCCATTTTGCAAATACTTGTTAATTTTTTTAGGGAATCTGAACCTTACCTATACATGAAACTGTCTTCTTGATTTTCTTCAATATTTATGCAATATATGACATGCATATTCATTATTGTTAAATTATTTTAGAGCCTCTCTTCATGAACTCAGGATGCTTTATTTTTAATCTCTTATTGAAGGCTTTTAAATCTTTGGTTCAGTCATTTCAATCATGTCCAACTCTTTATGACCCCATTTTGGATTTTCTGTCAGAGATACTGAACTGGTTTGTCATTTCCTTCCCCAGCTCATTTTACAGATGAGGAAAGTGAAGCAAATAGGTTTTAATTGACTTGTTCAGGATCAGACAGTTACTAATCTGAAGCCAGATTTAAAATGGGAAAGATGTGTCTTCCTGACTTCAGGCATGGCACTCTATCTACTATGCCACCACCTGCCTGCCCTTTTTTTATCTTTACATCTCTGTAAATTCCCACTGCTTTCCTAGATTGGAGTCTTCCTTGAGACAAAATCAGTTAAGTAACAGCATCTGATAGAGAAACTTATACGTTAGTGTGTCTTAATAGCCCTACACCTCTTGGCCATGAAAGGAGGAGGCACTTTTTTCTCTTTGTCTGGACTTTAATTCGTGTCCATTACTTAAGCTTTAGTTTCCTTTTGATACATATTGTGTTTTTTCTTTTGATTTTACTCATTTTGACCTACCTCTGTTTGTACAGGTCTTCTCATGATTCTCAAAATTCCTAACATTCATAATTTCTTATTGAATTCTTAACATATTATCATAACAACAGACCATTGTTGTTTAGCTGACAACCAGTTGATGGGTGCTCATTCCCACTTTGCTTTCTCAGAGTATTTCTGTGAATATTGTGTCAAATAATGTGGTCCTTGTTCATCTTGATTGATTTGCAATGAGAGAAAACCTCAGAGTAGTTTTATTTTTTTTATTGGTGATTTTGGATGCAAATATGTGCAGGCCATTCTAATTTTATGCAGTCATACCTTTTATGTTCTCTTCTGTCCATTTGTTTAGTTAAGAATTCAACTCCAGCCATATGTTCCTGATGTCATTTTCTTCTAATTTTCTTATGGTATGGCTTTTAATGTCCATTTGGAGCTTTTATGATTTATGTTGGTCAAATTCCAATTTTTGTTAATCTGCTTCCTATTAGCAATTCTTGTTTAAAAGGAAATAATTGCCATCTCAGTTTATTCCTAGATTTGCAAAATGCTGGACTAGTAATTTTTATTGCTTCAGTTTCTTGTTTATTGAGTCAGTCCTACTGTTTTTTTTTCTGTTATTTTAACCAGAACCAAATAGTTTTAATGGCTGTTTTTTTTTTATAATTTTTCATGAGGTCTGATAGTACATTTTATTAAATCTGGAACCTTCCCTACCCACTGAAAGGTAGAAGATATTATATTTCCTATGTTTTAATAAAATCCATATCTGCAGATAAGTTAAAAACAGCCGGTTTCTACAGATACTTTTTTAAGCTACTTTTTTTTTTTAATGTTTTAAAGCTACTTTCCCTATCCCAAAGGCAATATTTTAGGTAGTAACAATTTAAATTAGTTTTTTTAATTGGAGGGGGCAGAGTCAAGATGGTGGCATAGAAGCAGCAAAACTCTGCAGCTCTCCCCATAACCACCTGAAATACCTATAAAATATGACTCTAAACAAATTTTAAATCCCCCAAACTCACAAAAAGACAGAGTAACAAAGCTCCCACTGAAGGCAGCCTAACAGGCAGACGGGAAGGGGTTCAACACTGTGTGCTGGGAGCCCAGACCAGCACCATATGGACCTGTGGCTGGAGCCCTAGGGCCGCCAGAATAAGCTGGGGCGAATCACCAGCAGCTATGGTGATTTCCATAGTTACCAACCCATACGAAACAAGGACTAAGTGAAAGGTCAGTGGAACTTGGATACCTTGGGGGTGTGGGAGATGGTCCGGCCGACTGCCCCAGGGCTAGAAGTGGCTGAAGTGGCAGCCACCTCTGTGGGCCTGCTTCAGAAGCTCCTGGCCTGCAGATTGCATGGGGGGCCAAGTGATCATTCAAAGGCTAAGTGCTCTTGCCTTGAGCTGCCTGGATTGGATCACGGTCTTGGGTAGTGGTCCTGAGGTGTGTTTTCAGTAAGCCAAAGGTGGTGGGAGCTGCAGAAACAGTGGCCTCCTAATAGCTCTGGCAGGCCAGCAATTTGGGACAGAGCTCTCCCCTCTGAAAGCAGAGTTCTACTGAACCTAAAAGTCAAATAATTGACTGGCAACATGAGCAGGCAAAGGAAGCAAAGCAGGCCCAGCAGTGCAACTTTAGATCCCTTTTTTGGGGGACAAAAAGGATCAAAGCATGGAACGGGAGGAAGACAGCACAGTCAGAACTCCCACCCCAAAAGCTTCCAAGAAAAATGTAGACTAGTTACAAGCCGTGGAGCAGCTTAAGAAGGATTTTTGAAAACCGAATAAGAGAAGTAGAGGAAAAATTGAGAGGAGAAATGAGAATGATGCAAGAAAATCATGAAAAGAGAGTCAACAACCTGACTGAAGAAAATAACACCTTAAAAAATAGACTAACTGAAATGACAAAAGAGGCCCAAAAAGCTAATGAGGACAAGAATACCTTAAAAAGTTGAATTTGCCAGATGGAAAAAGAATCTCAAAAGCTTTCTGAAGAGAATAATTCCTTCAGAATTAGAGTTGAGTAAATGGAAGGACTTTATGAGAAAACAAGATACTATTAAACAGATCCATAAAGGCCTCATTTCTGAAATATACAGGGAATTAAATAAAATTTACAAGAACGCCAGTCATTCCCCAATTGATAAGTGGTCAAAGGATATGAACAGGCAATTTACAGAAGTAGAAATTAAAGATATATTTACGCACGTGGAAAAATGCTCCAAATCACTATTGATTCGTGAAATGCAAATCAAAACAACATTGAGGTACCACATCTCACCAGTCAGACTGGCTAAGATAATAAACCAGGAAAATGACAAGTGCTGGAGAGGATGTGGAAAAATTGGAACTCTAATGCATTGTTGGTGGAGCTGTGAACTGATACAACCATTCTGGAGGGCAATCTGGAGCTATGCCCAAAGGGCTATAAATAA
>CM053593.1:206262155-206288340 GCA_028646575.1 Pseudocheirus occidentalis | reverse complement strand
GTTTAAACGGAGACTGAAGCAATACATGCTATCATTCTTTTCGAAAAAAAAAAAAAAAGAAATTAGCTTAATATTTTTCCTGTTGCTGCTGCTACCATGACTGCTACTACTAACAATAATAACTATGAATCCCTTTAAGGCTTGCAAATGTGTATATATTGTATGTGTATATATTATAATATGTATAGTACATACATATTAAAAAAAAACAGATCCAAACAAATGAAAAAAATAGAAGACAATATCTCCTTGAAAAAACCTCTGTCCTGGAAAATAGATCCAGTAGAGCTTTTTCAAATTTTCTTAACTTCAAAGTAAATGCTAGGATAAAATTTATAAACTCCTTTGTGTGGCCTTCCTTTCTAGGCTTATTGCATGTTACTCCTCTTCATGTACTCTGCTTTCTGGCCAAACAGGCCTACTTTCTTTTCTCCAGAAAAGACATTCCCCTACCTCTGTAGGTTTGCATAGCCATCCTCTATTCCTCAGTTATCTTCCTTCCTTTTGCCTTGTAGAATCCCAAGTTCCTTCAGGGATCAATTCAAGTCCTACAGAAAGCCTATATTTAACCTCTCTTCCCGCTTCCCTCTTCTGTCCCCTTCACTTGCCTCACCTATTTCCTAGACTCCTCTTCCCTGGAAGTTAGTTTTCTTGTTTTGTTTTCCTCTAAAAGCGTTGTGTCTACTATGTATCCTCATGCTTCTCTATTCACCAGTGGAGTGAAGCAGGGCTGTATGCTTCCTCCCATGCTTTTTAGCATGATGATTTTGGTTGTTTGAAGCCTTTAACAATGATGAAAATGGCTTCGAGGTCAGTTTGATGGTAAATCAAGCCACTGATGGTAAATTACTTAACTTGAAAAGGCTACAAGCCAAGATTAAAGTGGAGAGAGAGTTGGTGGGTAACTTTTTATACATAGGTGATTGTGCACTCACTTCAACCCCTGAGACTTAGATGCAAGTTGTTCTAATTTTGGCCTGATGGCGCCAAGAAACTAGGTTCCTCACCAGCCAGCATTGTGCCATCCGTATGTGGAACCATTGGTTACTGCAAATGAAGAAATTTTGAATGCTGTGGATAAGTTCACTTACCTTGGGTAGTATAATCTCCAAGGAGGGTACACATAGATGATGATGTTGACACAGGCTTTGCCAGATCTGGCTCAGTGTTTGGGAGGCTTTGAAGGAAAGTGTAGTCTACAGAGCCATTGTGGTGACCCCATTGCTGTATTCCTGTCAAAGCTGGACAGTATACCAGTCCCATGCCAGGAAACTGAATCTCTTCTATTCTTATTATTCTTAGTAAAATATTTCTGCATGTAAAATAAGGTGCCAGGCATTGAGGTCCTTTCTTGAGCTAGAATGCAGAATAATTTTACAGAGAACTTACAGAAGGAAGGTGCTCATACAGAGGCCAGAAGAAATGATATGAGAACACTCTCAAGGTCTCTCTGAAATTGGTTGTGACACAGTGTGGGACTTTCCAGTATGATATGCTCACATCAAAGACGAGCAAAGCAGAATTGCTGTAACTCAAAAGAAACATGAGCTGTACAAATTTAGAGACATCTCAACTTTAAATGTTCATATGGACTGTTATCCATACTCTTGAGTAAACTGGGGCAGACAGGTATTAAGTGATTTGTTCAGTCACATAGCCAGCAGTACTTTGTATGAATTTTGTATATGTTTTATTTATGTATGTACTAGTTTTTTTCCTTTTTAAAAAATTTTAAATGTTTTTTCCCCCAGTTACATGTACATATTGTTTATTCCCCAATAAAACAGAAGATTTTTGAAGACAGGACCTACTTGAGTTTTGGTCAGAAGGTTGTTGAATGGAGCAACTTATTAAGCAAGAGAGGGTGGGAAGCTAAATTTAGTATATTAATTACAGATTTGCCTCAGAGCATTCGATTTCTCTTATTTCATCATGACTAGAAGAGCTCAGCTGTTCTTGATTTCTGAACCAATTTATGGGCATTCATCAGATCATAGATTTAGAGTGGCATTAATGAACTTAGGAGGCCAAGAATTTGGAAGTATCCTGTTTATAATATTGTTTCTCATGGATCGTACTTATCTCCAGTCTTCTTGTCTTTGCACAATCTGACCCCCATGGCTAGAATACATTCCTTCCTCACCTCTGCTTCATACAGTACTTAGTTTCCTTCAAAGTTTAGCTCAAACCCACCTGCTACATGAGTCCTTTTGCTAATCTACCCCCTCCATGCCCATTACCCTTAAATTGGTCTGTGCCACAAGTCTTAAATCTTGAGCT
Source organism: Pseudocheirus occidentalis (assembly GCA_028646575.1). NCBI lineage: Eukaryota > Metazoa > Chordata > Mammalia > Diprotodontia > Pseudocheiridae > Pseudocheirus > Pseudocheirus occidentalis. Next base: position 206,286,060 of record CM053593.1, on the reverse strand, counting down.
AAAAAATGTTCCTCCTTTTAACCATTATTAATTGATACTAATTCTCTGGCTCCAAGCAAGATAAACCTTAATTCCTTTCTTTATTATAACTCTTAGAATATTCGAAGTCAGGTCATGTCTTTGGGTTCAAGTTATCCCTTCCTCTTTCTGTTGTTAACGAATGTACAACCAGTTCAGGCATTTTGGCCTTTATGGATAGCCACTGATTTCTTCCCCCAAATGAGGGTTGGCTGGTTGGTAAGTTGTACTTTAATTTTTTCCTTCTACCAAATAGGAATTTTCAAACTCCTTCAAGTGCCTGTATTAAGAATAAAGTCAGGTCTAATGAGACCATAATCTGGATTTTTTTGGAGTCCTAAATCTGATCTCAGGATAGTAGGTTAGTAGATTTAAAACTAGAAAGGAACTTTAGTGATCATCTAATACAACCCCTTCATTTTGCAGAAGAAACTGAGATCTATAGAAGTAAAGTGAGTGTGCAATATCATATATGGTAAAAATGGTACCATCAGCAGGCTTAAAATTGAAAGTTTTATCTCATTAATTTGTGCTCTTCCACCCACCCCCCAGCTGATCAGGTGGAATATCTATTTTCACTTTTCAAATGATTAAGGATAAGTGACTTGCCAGTGATCACAGAACTAACAAGTGTTCTTTGTTAGTGTTAATTTTATTTTCTCTTGTGAATCTGTGCCCAGCAGTAGAGCCTACTCTTAAGACAACTCTTTATATATCACCATTATGTGTATAAGCTAGAGAGGGGGAGGGGAGAGAGAGAGGGAGATGTTTAGCTGTTCTGGAATTAAGTCTGTAAAATATTAATGAATGTTCTAAGTAAGACTGGGAAAACCCCATGGGATTTGAGGGTGCATGCTCACAATTTACCTAGCTTTCAGTAGCAGAGGGAGGGAATTGAAGCAAAATTTTGAAGAAAAACTGTTCTTTATGGCTGATGGCCCTGGTAGGTATAAAATATTAATATTTGTACAAAAAGCTGATGGTCTCAGCAGAGTCTATGAAACCAATCTAGATATTGATGAGAGGGGTAGAGGAGGACTGATTCAGCAAAGCCTCTCATGGAGCCAGCAAAACAATTCATGGTAGAATCACAACTGGCTGAAACCAAAGGCTGAACTTAATTTTACTTTTTTCCCTTTCCCACAGTACATGTGAAAGTGGACTTGATGTTCATCATTGGGGCAGCACTAGTTCCTTCTGCTGTAGAGGGTCTTTGGACATCATTTCATGGAGATCGAGTTTTGTTTATCAAAAGCACATCCTCTAGAATATAGAAAAACGTGTCTAGTGTTTTATTCTAATACTGTGGGAAGTGTAGATTCTCCTCATTAATCCCCTTGTACAGAAAGCTCATGTGCTATGTAACATTTGGAGTTTGCCTTTGGCTTCCTATTACATGGAAGATCAGTCATAGAGACTGGAAATGTTTTATTGAGAGCTCTTTTTTCAGCACTTAATTTTAAATAAGACTTGAAGTGGTCAAGGATACTCCAGGATAGTAAGTAACAGAGTGGGATTCAAACCCAGGTTTTTTGATTCCTAAGTAACAAGAGTGGGATTCAAACCCAGGTTTTTTGATTCCTAGTCCAGGATTTTTTTTTTTAAGTATGACTGTGAATTATATTGCTGACGCAGAAATAGCACAAAGTCCTGGATATGCCAAAGTTTATTCCTTTTATCTACTACAGTTTCTCTCATGTTGAAGATCTAATTTTTATTATGTAGTGTTACTACAACCAGATTTTATACTATATCCAAAATTCTCAACATCTCTAATCTGTTTTCTACATACTTGCTGGCTGATCCTATGAAATATTATTAGCCATTAAAGTATATATTATACCAAATTTTGGATGTGGTGGTACTATTTCAAAAGTATTTTCCTTTTCTCTATTTCTCTTCTTAACTCCTCCTTCACAGCTTCTGTAAAAAGGAGAAATGTCCTATTTTGTATTTACTATGAGACTTTGATGTCGCTGTTCTGAGTTAATTTCCCCAGGCTACTCCAGATCTGCTTGATTAGGTTCAAGAGAAACCATTGCATTGCAACCAAAGTGCCTTTGACTCTTAAGAGTAGTGAAGTACTAAAGAATACATGGCTTGGTCCTAGCTCCTCAACATGGCAGCACAGTGAGCTCAAGAGTAACGTGCCCAGGGTTTAATTCTAAGTTGTGACTTTTACCCTTGGCTTATGGTGTTGGGGAATCCCTTGACCTGGCCACTGGTTTGTTTATCATTGTTGGATTTCATAGACCTCTGCAGAATCCTATTACAAGTTTTGTCTGTTGGGCTGACTTTGCCTTTACTTTAAAAAAATTCTGTCTGGAGCCATGTTGTCTAATTCAAATAGTGATCAAGTTCTGTTCATTACCCTTATGGGATCATTTTTATAGGTTTAGTAGATTAGTTATTTTTTTCTCTCCTCAGCAATAGATCTTAGACATAAATTATCTGAATATTTGACCATAAGCACACTATGATGAATTATAACACTGACTTGTCAACAGAAGTTCATTTCTCTGTCTTCCATCCCTATTCCTTTTAACAGTAAATAAATAGGTACTTACAAAGGAAAGCATTATAGTATAGAACCGTACTTCTTAAATCTTGTTCTTTAAACTAATTTTAAAACTATTTCCTGAAATTTCACTACCAACATATTTGAGTGATCTTTCTGGCCACAGGTCTCACAGTATTCAAAACATAATCATCCTGTAAATTGACTCTACCCTATGTTTATCATTTTTTTTCTGCCCCAAGCTTCAGAGCATTCAGATTTAGCTTTCAACTCCAAAGAATTGAATTTTTATTTTTATTTTTTATTTTTTGCTTTTTGGAGGAGGGAGAGCAGGGCAGTTGGGCTTATGTGACTTGCCCAAGGTCACATGGCTAGTAAGTGTTAAGTGTCTGAGGCTGGATTTATTTGAACTCGGGCCTTCTGGACTCCAGGGCTGGTGCTCTGAATAGACAAGTGAATACTGTGCCACCTAGCTACCCTAAGAATTGATTTTTTAAAATGTATGTAGGGGAGGCTAGGTGGCGCAGTGAATAGAGCACCGGCTCTGGAGTCAGGAGCACCTGAGTTCAAATGTGGCCTCAGACACTTCACACACACACACACACACACACACACACACACACACACACACACACACACACCGTGTGACCTTGGGCAAGTCACTTAACCCCAGCTGCCCTCCAAAAAGAAAAAAAAAATGACTTATGTATAACCCTGTTTGCACCAAAACTTTTATCTCTAGTCAAGTCAGGCCAGGAAGTGTTGTATTAAGTGTGCCAGGCATAGTGGTAACTGCTGGTGATAAAAGAAAGGCAAAAACAAACCATGGTCTCAAAGAGCTCACAGTCTTTAGAGGAAATTGCATGAGAACAGATATCAGGTCTCCAGAATTTACATTAAAATAACAGTAGCTAACATTTATATAGCATTTGCTATGTGCCAGGCTGTATAGATTTATATGAATGATTCCTAACCTTCTTGGAGTTGTAGCACCCTGTTTTAAAAAAATTGCATCATATCTCCAAAATACTTCATAGCATATATACCTTTTAATTAATGTGATTTAACTCTATCCTAAATTTCCTGACACCTTTTAAGAAAATTGGTAACACTCCTGAGGATCACCAGACCAAGGCTAGAAATGACTGTCTGAATAGAGAAGTATTTGTTTTTTTCTAAAAATTCAGAAGCTGTGAATCTGTATAGTGCCTCCAACACTTGTCAATAATCCATATTGATAACTTAGTCCTTAGAGTCAGTGATAACTGGATTCAGCCCCAAACAATTATGAGGACAGAGAAAGTGTTACAGTTAGGAAAAGGGGGGAGGGAGTAATGTATGAAGGAGAATTTTTGCTTTGTCTCTTTAAACATTGCCATCTACTCAAATCTGAGCAAATATTCAAGGACATTTATCTAAATGGGAAGGACAGTTTTACTTGAAAAGCTTGGTTTAGAAGTCTCCAGTAAAAAAAAAGGAAAAAGAACTTGAAATTTAAGGAGATGATCATTACTTGGGAAATGGCTGAATGTGGTGTGTGAATGTAATAGAATACTGTTGTGCCAAAGAAATATCAAAAGATAAACCCTGAGAAGACTGATTGAGGAAACAGCCCTAGGAGGTTGGAGTGACTCGTTTAAAGTTACAAAGGTAGTAGGTGTTAGAGAGGCAGGATTTTAAATCAGGCCAAGTTTAGATTTTGTTCTAAAGGAATTAAGGTGTCTTCTGTAGTTGGAGTTAGGAGAGCAACCTGGTTATAACTTCACTTAAGGAGAATCAGTTTGTGTAAGGATGGATTGGATGAAGGGGATCAAATAGGAGGAAACTATTGCTATGGTTTAGGTGAGAGGTGAGGAAAACCTGAACTAGAATGGTTGTTATATGAGTAGTGAGTAGAGAGAAGAGGACAGTTGCAAGAATAGGTGTAGAGGTAAAAGTGACCAGTTAACAAATGATTATATATGTATTGGGGTAAAAGTAGAGTTGGAGAGTTAAGGATAAATGAAGATCCCCATATCTGTATTAACACTTTTAGAATCCTAGATGCTTAAGATCTAGAATGGAGCTTAGCTATAATCTGATTTCCTATATTTGACAGATGAAGAAGCAAGATATGAAAATTTTAGCTTTCCCACAGTTACATAGCAAATTTGTGTCAGAACAAGGACAATAACCCAGTTTTCACAGTGTTCTTTCCATTACACCGTATTTCTACATGCTAAGTGCCCATCCTGTATATCAGCAAGCATGGTCTGCTCTACATTCATTACACTTGTAAACTACCTCAGACTTCACATGCCCAAATCATTTTCCTCCCAAGTCCAATAACCTCTTTCAGCTTCCTGTCACCATCATTATAGTGACACCATAGATTATCCAAGCCAATTAGGCATACAAAGAAATTGCAAGGAATACACATGTACCTGTGTTTTTCTATATAGGTATAGGTAGATGGATAGTTTCAGAGGAAAAGATTTGAGGAGAAAGGGCAAAGAATGTAAAAATAAAATGTTGGCTTTGCATTCCTTTTCTGTCAGTAATTAACATCAGAACATTACCTCTCTTGTAGAACCATTGAAGATTTGATGCTCGTGTTGCCAATTGTAGGTGATTATTTAGAAAGTCCTGCTCTTTCCAGGTCTAGTCACATTTGGAATATTGGGTTGAATTTGGGACACCATTTGATAGGAAAAACACTGATAAGCTGAAGACCATCCAGAGGGAGAAAGTAATGTAGATTGTGAAGAGCTTTGAATTCATAGACAGTGAAAATCATTTGAAGGTTCTGGGGATCTTCAGCTTAAAGAAAAGAGCACTTGAGAGCCATAATAGTTCAAGTATTTGAAAGGATCTTATGTGTAAGAGGAATTTTATTTGTTTTGCTTGGCCCAAGCAAGCAAGCAAAACATAGAACTTTCAAAGAGGCAGGTTTTGGCTTTATTTAAGGAAAAATTTAGCAAACAGCAATTATGGATTCTTGCTCACCTCCTTTTCCTCTCCTAACACCTCCCTCCCCCCACTACCTTTTCTATATATAGAAAGCTTTGATGGCCACTTGTTGAATGTATTATCGTCTTTTTTCATTCTGGGTCTAGACTAGATGACCTCTGCAACGCCAACTCTGTGATACTCTGATTCCAAAATCATTAGACCGGTTGTTTATAACATGAGACTAGAAGGCAGTACGGATAAAGTTTTCCCCTTTACTGGTTCATTGTGCCAGAGGTTGATGAGTAATTATGACAGGGCAATTCTATATTTCATCATCTATTGGGGGCCCCCCCAATTTTTTTTTAGCCTATCAAGTTGGATTAAGATACAGGAAAATAAAAGTACAAGACTTTTCACCTAATTTTGAAGCTAATTTATCAGTGTTTTCAACATTGATAAACCTTCTCAGTCATACTTTAACATGTAGGCAATGATTTAGATCTCCTGTTAGATCTTTGTGGGGGAATTCATTTGCAACTAGTTTGCTAATGTACTTAGAGATTATACTGTAGTGGTACAGTAGCATTCTAGGTCATTTTAGAATTGAAAAAGATTTTTCAACAACATCTAGGAAAATTATTTTATACATTCAAATGAATTCATAGTGCATTTCTCTACAGCATGATTGCCAACTTAATCAGAATGTCAAATCTGCAGTCAACTGCTAAAGTGATTTTCCTAAAGTTCAGGTCTGATCATGTCACACACCCCCCCAATTCTTTCTCCCTCTCTGTCTCTGTCTCTGTCTCTGTCTCTCTCTCTCTCTCTCTCTCTCTCTCTCTCACTCTCTCTCTCTCTCTCTCTCTCTTTCTGTCTTCTTATTGCTTCCATCAAACACAAAATTTGCTCTCTTTGACATTCAAAGTCCTTCATTACCTAGCCTTTCCTGCCTTTTCAGTCTTCTTACATATTAATTCCCAACAGCTCATTTGATCCAAAGACACCATCACCCTCACTTCCTTTTAAGTCCTAACTAAAATTCTACCTTCTTCATGAAGCCTTCACTAACCTCTCTTAATTGCAATGTCTTCCCTCTGTTAATTATTTCCTATTTATTCTGTATATTGCTTGCTTTGTCTGTTTGCTTATTATCTTCCCTGTTTAGATTCTTGAGGGCAGGGACTATCTTTTGCCTCTTTTTGTATTCCCATTGTTTAGCACAGTGCTTGACACATAGTAGACTCTTAATAAATGTTTACTAATTGATTGCTTGATTTTGTTGGGGAAGGGGTGTTGAGGCTGAGTGACACAGACAAGTACTCCAAGAAAAATATTTATCTAAATTGCCTAAATTTTTTTAGGTTAGATATTAAATTGTTTACATTCAGTTTGGCCTTAAAAGCAAACTGAAAATCTGACCTTTAGGGTGAACTAAGATTTCTAGGACAGCTGCAGTCCCAGAAACAAAGCTTTTTTTTTTTAATAGCAAGGCAGAATTGTTGGGTATTCTATAAATTTTGAATGGTGGGAAATGAGAGAGTGTATGTTTCATAACCTTGCATGAATACCATGACTACAGGTTTCCCAGACCACTCAAATTGTAAATTGTTTTACTTTGGAGATCTGTCCTCATTCATAGAACAGGTCAGATCTAACTACTACTCTTAGAAGATCATGGACCAAGAAATATAAACTAAATCTTAAGACCTGCATCTTATGGTCTGATATTGGGAAAGAAATTAAAAGACCATCTACCTCAGCATTTACTGTCTCCTTTCTTATATTTTTAGGCTTTTAACCAGCATTCCATCAGCTAGACAAGTTTTTGTTGTTGAGTTGTTTTTCAGTCATGTCTCGTTCTTTGTGACCCCATATGGGGTTTTCTTGGCAAAGACACTGGAATGGTTTGCTATTTTCTTCTCCAACTCATTTTATAGATGAGGAAACTGAAGCAAACAGGGTTAAGTGACTTGCCCAGAGTCATCTAGCTGGGAAGTACCCGAGGCCAGATTGAACTTATGAAGATGAGTCTTCCTTATTAATTCAGTCCTAGTACTCTATGCACTGTGCCACCTAGTAGTAGGTGGTAAAATGTCTACTTACAAGTTTTGTAGACTGTCTATGGTCATTGCCAGTAGCTGCAAAGATAACCTCATTGGGAATTGCTGAAAAGTAGTCTCTGAGGTCATCTTGCATTTGAAGCAGGACATAGTACTATATTATGTGATAATACTTTGTGGAATCAGATTGTTTTTTTCTTTTTTGCAAGGTTGAGACAATTGTTTCTAACTAGAAATATCATTCCAGCTACCTTCAGAGTTGAGGGAGAGGGGCAATATAAAGAGAGTGACTGTGCAGGAATCTAGTATAGAGTAGTATAAATATGAGAAATAGAGAGATGGCAAAGGCACACAAGCTCCAGTGTGAAAAGATTCAGGAGACTCACAGGATCATAGATTCAGAAATGGAAAGGACCACAGAAAAAAGTTGTGTTGCTGTGAGAATAACAGGGTATGTTTTCTTAAACAAGCAATAAGCATAATGCGGATCACCATTGAAAAAAGCTTACAATGTTATCAGTAATTTATATAGTGAACTACAAGTCAAATTATGTTCGAAACAATGTTAAAACTCCATTAGTGAAAAGTATAAACAACCCAGCAGGAGCCCTGGCCATAGACATGTTTATAGGAAAAGACTGTGGCTGGTTCTTAGGACTGGCTCCTGCATTAGTTTAATCAAGTCCCCTGTTTCCCCGGAGGGCAGTGCTGATTGAATGACCAAAATATGCCAGACTTAATACATAACACCTTTGACTGAACTGTGCGAGACAGGGAATCTTTGTCATCAGTCTAGTATGAAAGAAGCCTATCAGAACTAAGACTCAAGTGTTTGCATGTTTTAATTACTAAAGTTTTATCTCATGCCCTGCTAAGTATAAGTCTAATTAGTGTTCTGTCAGTTCTACTCATGTACCATGTGTTTTAAGTATGACTACCTCTTTTTACAGATGAGTCAAATGAAGACCCACTAGTAAAGTGATTTGTCTAAAGTCAATGAGAGAGTAATAAGTAGGTAGCAGAGTCAGGGTGTGAAAGGATGCCCTGTCCTTATCCCAACATCCTTTAGCAGAGCTCTTCTTGTGGTGGCAAAGAATTGGAATTTGAAGGTTGCCCATCAGTTGGGGAATGATTGAACAAGTTGTGGTATATGAATGTTTTTTTTGTTTGTTTTTGTTTTTGTTTTTTTGGAGGGCAGTTGGGGTTAAGTGACTTGCCCAAGGTCACACGGCTAGTTTTTGTGTGTGTGTGTGTGTGTGTGTGTGTGTGTGTGTGTGTGTGTGTGTGTTAAGTGTCTGAGGCCGGATTTGAACTCAGGTACTCCTGACTCCAGGGCCGGTGCTCTACTCACTGCGCCACCTACCCGCCCCGGTATATGAATGTAATGGAAAATTATTGTGCTATAAGAAATGAGAAGCAAGTAAATTTCATAAAAACCCCGGAAAGACTTACATAAATTGATGCTGAGTAAAGTGAGCAGTACTAGGAAGAATACTGTACACAGCAACAGCAACATTGTTTAATGAACAGCTTTGATAGACTCAGGTCTTCTAAGCAATCCAAGACAATTCCAAAAGACTCATGGTGAAAAATGCTGACCATGTTCAGAAAAAGAACTATGGAGTCAGAATGCACATTGAAGCACACTATTCTCTCCCTCTTCTCTGCCTCCTTCTTCCTCTTTTTTTCTCCCTCTCTCCCTCTCCCCCTCTCCTTTCTCGTGTTTTCTTTTTCTTTTCCGATTCTTCTTTCACAACATGACTAATGTCATGGTTGTTATTATGGTTGTACATGTACAGCCTATATCAGATTGCTTCCTATTTTGGGGAAGGGAAGAGGGAAGGAGGTAGAAAAAAATTTGAAACTCAAAAATCTTACAAAAGCAAATGTTAAAAACTGTCTTTATTGGGGCAGCTAGGTGTCACAGTGAATAGAGCACCAGCCCTGTAGTCAGGAGGATCTGAGTTCAAATGTGGCCTCAGACACTTAACACAAAAAAACGTAGTCGTGTGGCCTTGGGCAAAAAGCAAATAAAATAAAAACTGAACTTACATGTAATTGGAAAGAATAAAATACTGTTAAGTGTGGGTAAAAACATATAAACATTATATGTATATATACATATATAATATGTATATATGTAACATAAACACAAAATACTGTTAAGTGTGGGTAAAAACAATTGCAGTACATGAGAAGGAGGGCTGGATTTGGAATTTGAAGAACATAGGTCTTAATCCCGTTTTACTCACTGCCATTGTGACATTGCATTTTTTTATTACAAGTTACTTAATGTCTCTGTCATTTATTGGTGAGATCCTCTGGGGATCTTTCATTTGAGGAATCACCTAACCCATTCATAGTCGCTTCAAAACTAGCTGCACCAGTTCTTGATCACTCAAGGACAATTCCCTTATACTTTCACAACCCATCCTTTCCCTACCTTTCAGCTTCCTTTTATGTGTTGTCCTCTCCTATTGGAATATAAGCTCCTTGAGGTCAGGGACTGTTGTATTTGTCGAGCTTGGGACAGTGCCCATCATATAGTAATGGCTTAAATTAATTCTCATTTTCATTCTTGTTCTCTTCCTCTTTCTCCCCTCCCTTCACCCCACCCCATCCCCATAACCTGGCCATGGCTTTTCCAATTTTCTTTCGCCTTATTTTTCTCCCTGTGATCCAATGACTTACTGTTCCTTTCACAAGATGCTCCGCCAGGAAGCCTTTTTGGATTCATTCCAGTTTCTATTGTACTTCCTCCCTAAATTACCTTGTATTCTTTTTTTATATATGTATTCACACACACATTGACTTCTCTACCATTACAATGTTAGCTTCTTAAGAGCAGGGACTATTTCACCTTTGTCATTGTATCCCAAGTAGTTAGTACAGTGCCTAGTTTATAAGATAGGGACTGAATTTGTGATTTCACTTATATGAATCCTCTGCAGCTTTAGGTGAGCATATTTTCTGCAACTTAAAGGGTTAGAGAGTTGCCAGGGGAAAAGGAAGTTTTGCAGTGACTTCCCAGGAATCACATAGCAGATTTTTTCAAGGTCTGACTTGAATCCAGGTCTTGGTTCTTAGACAAGTTTTTAGACAAGGGCGGGGAGGTCCTTATCCGTTTTGCCAAGCTATTGTTCCCACTACTGTTGTTTCACTTGAATGAGATCAAGTGAAGCTGCATTCATGGACACCATTTCTCTGTGACATAGCAAACACAGTTTCTTGATAGCTTTCTTCCTTACAGTACATGTTATTAACACAGCACTTAGAATAGGGGTTAACTTTGTGTTAACACTTTGATTGTTCCTCACTTCTAATTTGCTCTGAGTTTAAAACTCAATTTGTAGAATTGTATGTAAAATAGTCTTTAAATGAAGATCTAAAGGATTTTTTAATAATAGACATTATTTTGATTTTCAAAAGGACTTTTGTTAGGGCTTCCTGTATTCTGAAAAAGTGAGGCATTAGCACCAATTTGGAGTAATTCTTCTAATCTAGTGGTTCTCAGATTTATCAGTTTCTTTAAATGTTTTTATAACTTTGTTTCAGTTGCTGGTTTCTTTTGTAACCCTATTCATTTTACTTTTATGCATTTAAAAATATATTTGATGTGTCCTTAGGTTTCACCAGACTTGGGAAAGGGGGTACAAGATGCAAAAAATGTTAACCACTATTAAAAGTGTACTGTGTTAATAATGGATGTATCATAAGGCAGAAGTCCATCAGGAAATTTTATCATATTATAGAGAAATGGAAGCCATGAAAATAACTTCATTTGATTTCCTTTAAATAAACGGCAAAAGTAGAAGCAAAGAAATGCTGCTAGTTCAAGAACTCAATTTCTGGTACTGAGTTTGAAGATGTATAATTCTTGGCCTTTGGAGCTAAGATATCAAGAAAATAACTACTTAATTTGGACTTAGCTCAATCTGTTACAGGAATTTAAGCCTACGTAAAGTAAATACTGTTCCATAGTTGGAAAATTCTCAACATTTTACTTTTTAAGAAGAGCCTTTTTTGAAGTCAAGGGTTTTAGTTTTGCAAAGAGTTAGCACTTCCTAGAAAAAATCTTGTCATGAAATCCTTTTGAATAGAGAAGTCCCTAACAGTAGGGACTGATGATCTGTCTTTGACATTCTTTCCTGACTGCTCATCCAATAGTGGTCTCCTGCTGTATATCATCTGATTGCTTTTCCTATGTAGAGTTCACACTTCGGTTCACCATCTTTTTGGATGTGGTTAATAAAACAGGATTCTTACAGTATTTTTCATTACCTCATTGAAACCTGTGTGACCAAGCTTACAGTTTACTCAGGGTTCACTGTAATGATTTGCAGGTTTGCTTTTCTAGGTAATTATAACAGCGTGTATGTGACAGCCAATATCTTAAAGCAATCATTGGTCTCTGTCTGGGATTATTCACTCTTCCATTTTACACACATTTCTTCTTTTGTATTGAATTTTAAATGCCAGTCCCTCCCCTCCTAGTTTTCTGTGGTAATGCTTATAATTGTTAATACTCAGGATACGATTAGCAACTGTGCTTTGAATAGAAAGACCTTTGACTATGCTTTGTTTTATTGAATGCCAAGTAGCAGGTACTTTTTAATGTTTTCTCTTGAACCTTTTCAGGGGGTAACTCGAGTCAGTTACAAGACCCTTCCTACCCTCTTTAGGATATTAATCTAAAGACAGTTGTCAAAACAATTACAATTAAATAGCTCAGATATTTAGGCAGAAGGAAAGTTAAAACATTTTCTTGAAAAAGAATACTGGTAGGTGAAATTTTAAAAATACTTTTTATTTTGTTGTATTAATAAATGTCATTGAGCTTTTAGAAAGATTTTTGAGTGCTTATTTTTTGCTGAAAAATTATACTACATTTTGTACATCAATTCTTAAATTCCTTCTCCCCACTTTAGAGGTAGAGTGGACATTAATTCTGGCTTGGCTTGGTGCTAAGCTGTTGGCTTTTCCAGCATTTATTACTCCCTCCTTTATATTTTAATTTGGGTTCAACCTACATATGAATTCAGACCTTTATTTTTTTTTAATAATGAGAACTGGCTTCTCTTATAACTTATACTTTAGCACTAATACATGGAACAGAAGAGCTAAAATCAGGAAAGTCTTAATCTGAACTCAGACTGGAAAAAGTAAGGTTAGAAAATTTGGCCAGTGGCTGAAGCTGGTATAGTATCAACCATTTCCAAATGTCATCCATTGATTCATGCTATGAACATTTCATCCATACTGTGTCAGGCGGTACACTAGGTACTGAAGACACAAAAAAGAAATGTACAGTTCCCTTGCTCAAGGAGTTTACAAGCTATTAACTATCATTCACACAATATATTAAATGCAAAATACATGCAAGGTGAATACTAAGTATTAAATTCTAGTAGGATTCATGTATGCTTCACATAGGAGGTAGCACTTGAACTGAGATGAGGATTAGAGACTGTGTTGCAGCCATGGGAGGAAAACCTGTGCAGAGGCACAAGGTAGGAGTTAATGTATATATGTATGGGGAGCATCAAGGGGTCCAGCTTGGTAGAACTGTGGAATGTGTGATAGAGAATAATGTACAGGTAGTCTAAAGCTGTGTTTTAAGGGACTAAAAGAACCAAAGAATAATTTTTTTTTCTAGTAGGCAAGAGAGAGCCACTGGAACTTCTTTGTACCAAGGTCATATCACTTTGGTAATTGTTGAGGATAAATTGGAAAGGGGTGAGATCCAAGTTTGGGAAACCAATTAAGAAGCTGTTGTAATAGTCTGAGTGAGATGAGATGAGGGGCTGAACTAAAGTGAGTAGAGAGAAGGAATTGAAGAGATGGTTGCAAGATAGATAGTAGAGTAGAAACATCAAAGTTTGTCAGCCAATTGGATGAAGTAGGCTTGGAGAGAAGGCAGAGTTTGAGGATGTCTCCAAATTTTAAACCTAGGTGTCTGGAAGGAAGTCTGTAAGGATAATGGTTCCCTCCAAAGAAAAAGGAAAATTGGGAAAAAGGGTTAATTGTGGAATACAGATGATAAATTCCTATTTTTTTCATGCTGAGTTTGAGATATCTCCAGGACAGTGGTTCTCAACCTTTCTAATGCTGCAACTCTTTAATACTCCTTATGTGGGCGTATCAGCACGTGGACAACCAGCCTGGAGACAGAGGAGATAGAGGAGTGGTGTCTGGGTTCCTAAGACCAATGGAAATATGTGTTTTCCGATGGTCTTAAGTGACCCCTGTGAAAGGGTCATTCGACCCCTTTGGGGTTGAGAACCATTGCTCCAGGACATCCATTTGGAGTCATTGATGCAGAACTAGAGTTTCAAAGGCACACGTAATGGGAGTTAACAACATAGAGATGATAATTGAACAGTTTGGAATCGTTGAGATGGAGACATGAATGGACAGAGAAACTCCCATAGAATAGAATACTGGGGTACACCTATACACAGGGGATGTAACAAATGGCGATCTGTCAGAGGAATTTGAGAAACAGACAGAATGATATGCATAGCACCAGGAGGGACTAGTGTCCAAACAATTCCAGGAAGAAAAGAGGAGTGCTGGTCAGCACTGTGAAATGTGCTCAAGGTTCATCAGATTGCTAAATTGCCTAATTTAGGAATTAGGAGATCATAAGTTTGGAGAGAGTAGTGGGAGGTTTTGTAGCTGTAAAGTAGATTGTTGTTGCTTCTCAATCGTGTCCAACTCTTCCTCATCCCATTTGGGGTTTTCTTGGCAAAGATACTGGCATGGTTTGCTATTTCCTTCTCTAGGTCATTTTATAGGTTAGGAAACTGAGGCAAACAGGGTTAAATGACTTGCCCAGGGTCACACAGCTATTAAGTGTCTGAGACAGGAATTGAACTCAAGTCTTTTTGCGTCCAAGAATAACCCTCTATTCATAATGCTGTACTGACTGCTTCTCAACTATGCTAGGTTCAGGTGTTACTTCTTCTATGTAGCTCTCACTAGTCTCTCTCCTCCTCTCTCTTCGCCTCCCTAGGTAAGAGTGTTTCCATCTTTCCCAAATATTCATGTCATCCTTCTCAAATATTCTCTCCAGTGCAACCACCACACAGCTGCCAAGAATGATTTTATTGAAACTTACACCTATTTGACCATGTCAATACAGACTCCTCTATTTGGGCTTTTAAAGCTTTTCTCAGCCTGGCTCTGCCTAACTGCATTCCTTGCTCACCCCATAGGATTCCTCTCTCTTTTTAAAACGCAGTACAGGCACCATCTTCTATTAGGAAACCTTTCCTGTTCCTCTAATAATTGTTGGTGTTTTGCCTCCTTAGCCATTTTACATTTAATTCCTGTCTGTCTGTCTGTCTATCAATCTATCAATCTATCATCTATCTACTGTCTAACCAAATGGAATATAAGCTTTTTTCAGAACTAGGGTTTTTTTTTTGGTCTTTTTTTATCAGTCCCTGGCACAATAAATACTTGATACATAGTAGGCATTTAACAAATAATTGTTAGCAAATGCTAATCAATTATCCATCTTGCTTTCTAAGTGCTAGGCTCTGTGGTAGATACCACAGATACAAGGACAAAAATGAAACTGTCCTTGCTTTCAAGGAGCTTACATTTTATTGGTACAAATTTATAAAAACTTTTCTTGTTATTTGCACATCTGGTGCTTTTGATCACAACTATTCAGAATAGATGTCCTGCCTCTGATTCAGTGTTTCATAGTCAAA
Organism: Pseudocheirus occidentalis; assembly: GCA_028646575.1. Classification (NCBI taxonomy): domain Eukaryota; kingdom Metazoa; phylum Chordata; class Mammalia; order Diprotodontia; family Pseudocheiridae; genus Pseudocheirus; species Pseudocheirus occidentalis. The sequence goes on along the minus strand of CM053593.1, from coordinate 206,270,812 downwards.
ATTTAATGGAAATGGACTTTTTACACCTTATGGTTTTACTGAAAAGTTAATTTCACTTTAACCTTTGGGAGCTTCATAAATGTAGGTCAGTTTTTCTTTCTTGTGGTTTTTTGACATTTTGATGCATGAGGCTATGGAAATTTTATACATGTATAAAAGTTGGTCTTTGTTAAACCACAACTGAATTTGAAGGATGTTCCTCAAAAGAGTAATTGAGATTAAAATGCTTCTAAGTCTAAAAAAAAAAGTGTTTAAAAAAGTAACATGTGACTCCAATTATGTTTATTCACATTGAGACTTCATTTTCAAAATATGTATTAGTATCTAAGACAGTTGAGTCACTGAGCCTTGCTTTACTGCAAGTGGTAAAAAGTATTTTTTCTTTTGATTAATTTTGCTTATTCACATCACACCTACTGGTTTCTAGGCAACAAAGACTATATATTTCTGTACACGTACCTAAGAATTGACATTTTTATTTTGAAATTTTTAAAACGTGTCCACAAATATTGTTATTTTCTAGTGAACCCAATATCTCGAGTTGGCCAGTCACTGAAAATGAATATATGTACATATGAGTGACATAGAAAGGAAGATCCAGGTTCTATATAATTCTTTTATTGTAACAATGTCTACATTTTCTTATATGATTTGGATTATACCACAGGTGGTTATCCTAAGAATACAGGAAATAAAACGCTTATGTTAAAAAAAAATTACAAAGACTTTTTAAAATATCAGGATATTTATAGATGATTACAAATTCAATGCTCTGAAGCCAAGGTGCTGAGAAATTTTTTTGAGATGGTTTATAATAATTTCCAGAAACTCTAGGATCCAATTTTTTCTCCTGTATAATGTGTTTTTTCTTAGAAATCTCTTTGCATAGTAAACTGTATTGAAAAATAAGTTCTCTTCTTTATACATACTTACATAGTTCAGATTTTAAGGTTTCCTTGGGAAATTACTTTTTGATTTCATTCAGTTACTAAAGAGCATATCATCATGTCTTCTGGGTTTGTGTTTCTTTTCCCTCTGCCCTTCCCCTTCCCCCCCCCCCACCCAGTTGCTTTAGTACTTTGCCCTGGGGCTAGATTGTTATTTGGTTGCTGAATAAATGAAAACTCACCTATACCTAGCCAAGCCCCATAAACATGCTTCATATCCTACCCAGTCAGCCACCAGGAAGGTAGTACCTGCCCTGGTATCACTCCATCCACCTGCCTTACCTCCTCGATACACATTCCTATTCCCCTTATTATTTAGTTGATCACTCATGTCCAAATATTTGTGACTTCATGGACCAAAGCATGCCAGACTATTCTATCCAGCACTATCTCTCGAAGTCTATTCAAGTTCATCTTTGTTGTTTCCATGATACTGTCTTCTGTTGTCCCCTTTTCCTTCATTCTTTCCCAACATCAAGTTCTTTTCCAGTGAATCCCATTATGTGACCAAAGTATTCAAGTTTTAGTTTTGGTATTTGACCTTCCAGTGAATAGCCTAAATTAATATCTTTGAGTATTGACTGATTTGATCTTGCTATCTAAGGGACTCTCAAAAATCGTCTCAAATACTACAGTTTGACAGTGTGGATTCTGTGGTGCTCAGCTTTCCTTATATTCCAGCTCTTATAGCTATAAATTGCTCCTAGAAAAACCATAGCCTTGACTGCATGGACTTTTATCAGTGAGATACTCTGCTTTTTAGTATGCTATCCAGATTTGCCATAGATTTCCTTATAAAGAACAAGTATCTTTGAATTTATTTCATGGCTGTAGTCACTGTCTGCAGTGGTCTTTGACACCAAGAATATAAAATCTGAAAATGCTTCCATTTTTCCTTCTTTAGAAAGCAATGGGACCACTTGCCAAGATCTTAGGGTTTTGTTTTTATTTTTTTTGGTTTTTGGAGGGGGAGGAAAGGCATTTGGGGTTAAGTGACTTGCCCAAGGTCACATGGCTAGTAAGTATGATTCTAATTCAGGTCCTCCTGACCCCAGGCTAGTGCTTTATTCACTGCCCCTGTCCCGCTTAGTTTTTGTAATGACAAGCTTCAAGCCAAGCCTCCTTTTTACAGTCTCCCCTTTCACTCTCATGGAGAGGTTTCTTAATTCCTCCTCTCTTTCTGACATCAGAGTGCTATCATCTGCATATCTGAGATTGTTGGTATTTCTCCTAGCAACCTTAATTTCAGCTTTTGATTTATGCAGCCAGGCATTTTGTTTGATGTACTCTGCATAAAAGTTATACAGCTAAGGTGAAATATGCAGCCTTGTCATACTTCTTTTCAAATCTTAATCTAATCATTTGTTCCATGTTCAGTTCTAGCTGTTGCTTCTTGACCTGCATGCAGGTTCATTAGGAGACAAGTAAGACGATCTGGTACTCCAATCTCTTTGAGGAGTTGCCACATTTTGTTGTGAGCCACACCGTTAAAGGCTTTAGTATAGTTAATGAAACAGAAATAGATATTTGTTGGAACTCCCTTACTTTCTCCATAATCTAGCAAATGTTGACAATTTCGTCTCCAGTTCCTCTGCTCTTTGAAAACCAGGCTACTTTTCTGGTAATTCTCAGTTCTTATATTGCTGAAGTCTGGCTTGTGGAATCTTAAACATAACCTTATTGGTGTGTGAAATGAGCACAAATGTCCAGTAATTTGAATGTTCCTTGGCATTGCCTTTCTTTAGGATTGGGACAGTAAACTGATCTTTTCTAGAAAATCTAGTGGCCGCTGTTGAGTTTTTCAGACTTGTTGGCATATTGAGTGTAACAGTTTAAACAGCATCATCTTTTAGGATTTTAAGTAATTCAGCTGGAATTCCATCACCTCCACTACTTTTATTGCTAACAGTGTTTCCAAAGGCACACTTGACTTCGTTCTCCAGGATGTCTGACCAGACTGATCAGTAACCACACTATCACGATTATCGGTGATGTTAAGATCTTTCTTGTATAGTTCTTTTGTGTATTGATGTCATCTCTTCTTAATCTCTTCTGCTTTTAGGACTTGGCAATCATTGAACTTCCCTGTGGATGTAGCTCTCTTACATTTTTTTTCCCATGTTCATCTTCCTTTTTTTAAAATTATATTTGAATTTTATTTTACACTTAAATGCAAAATAAGAAACGAAAAAAGGCTGCCATGTACATAGAACATGAGAGGATTCAGTATAAAGCAAGAAATTTCCATTTCAAGAAAACATTTCATTTTCAAGAAGGACAATACTATCCTTTATTTTCAAAGCTGTGTCCATCTTTGCTTCCTTGTATATTTTCTTTTGTCCTCTGCAGTTCACTTTTAACTTTCCCCACCCTTCTTCTCCTTACCCCCCAAGAATGCCACAATAAAGCACAGACACACACATATGCATGTATAAACATATACCTGTCATTTGTTTCTCTGTAGGTGAGTAGCATCTTCCTTGGTAAATCCAAGACTCTCCATATTTTTCCAAATCCACCAGCTCATCATTTCCTGCACTACAAAAATATTCTGATCCAATCCCTATCTTAGTGTCTCCTTCCACCCTTTTGCCTTACCTTCTTGTTTCTTTCTGAATTTAGATTTTTATACCCTTCTAAATATATTATCCCATTCCCATTCATCTACACACACACACACACACACACACCCCATTCTGTACCCTATCCCTCCCTCTTATTTCTTTTGGAATCTAGGAGATTTTTATGCCGTTCTAGATATTGTTTCCTCTCTAACCCATACCCAATGGGTAGTTGAGAACTACCTCCCTCCTTCCCCATCTAATTCTTCTTTATTAGTTCTTCCTCTTGTACCTCGTTTTCACATCATGCTCATCTCTACCCCACTCTTTCTTTCAAACTACCCAATTACTCATGATAAACAAAAGTAAACAATTTGTCTTTATTGAATCCCTTATAATTAATCCTTGATGTTTACTTTGTATTTCTCTTGGATCTTGGATGTCAGATTTTCTATTTAGTTCTTTTTTTTTCCGCTTAATATAATCTGAAATTCTGTAAATTCATTGAATGTCTTTTTTTTTTCATTCAGAATTATACTTTGCTGGATATGATATTTTTGGCTGCAACCTGAATTCTTTTATATATAGCATTCTAAGACCTACAGTCTTTTAGTGTAGCTGCTGCCAGGTCTTGTGTAATTCTAATTGTGGCTTCATCGTATTTGAATTTTTTTTTCTTGATGCATATAATATTTTGTCCTTCACCTGGAGGTTTTGGAATTTGGCTGTGATATTTCCTGTAGATTTTCCTTAGAGGATCTCTTGTGGTGATAGGTGAATTTTTTTCTTCTATTTTTACCTTCCCCCTCTTGTTCTAACACTTCAGGACAATTTTGTTTAATTATTTCTTGTATTATTTTATTCTTTTAAAAAATCTAGCTTTCAGATAAATGTTTCACATTCTTTCCTATTTTTCATTCTTCATATATTTTTGAAAATTATTTCTTGGTATCTTATAACTTCACTCCCTTTCTCTTGTCCAGTTCTCGTTTTTAAGGAATATTTTCTTCCTTAAGATTCTGGGTCTCCTTTTCCAGTTGGTTGGCTTTCTTTTCACAATCTTCTTGTTTTTCTTGGATTATTGTTACTTTTTAAAGAAATTATTCCCCAGTCTCTCTTATTTGATTTTTTGAAGTCTTTTTTGAGTTCTTCTGTAGATTCTTTTTTGGGCAAGTGACCATTTGGTGTTACTCTTTAGGGTAGGAGACACTTTTTTTGCTTCAGTGCCCTCCTCTGAAGACAAGCACTGGTCTTCTCTATTCTCATAGTAACTGTCTCTGGTTAGGGCCCTTCCTCCATTGCCTGTTCTTTTTGTTTGTTTGTTTAATTTAGATATTTATTTTTAGTTTTCAACATTCATTTCTATAAGATTTTGAGATGCAAATTTTTCTTCCCATCTTTCCCCTACCCCCCACCCCAAAATAGCAAGCCTATTGAATACCCCTTCCCCCAATCTGTTCTTTCTTATTTCTCCTCTCCACCCCTTACCCCTCCCGCAACTTTCTAGTAGGGCAAGATGAATTTCTATACCCTAGTGCCTGTATATGTTATTTCCCAGTTGCATGTAAAAAACAATTTTTTAAACATTTAACATTTGCTTTTAAAATTTGTTTCCCAGATTCTTTCCTTTCTTCCCTCCTTACCCACCCCCACTGAGAAGACAAGAGATTCATTGTAGGCTGTACATGTGTAGTCCGGTGCAGTAGACCTTTCCTGTCAGCCTACCAGGCAGCCTTCAGTGAGGGATATGTTTTTCTCCTTCACTTTGTGAGTTCTATAGCTCTAAAATTTGTTTAGAGTCATTTTTTTTTAACGGGTGTTGGAGGTGGGTGGAGTGGGAGCTCAGATAAGTTCCTGCTTGTGTTCCACCATCTTGGCTCCGCTCCTTTTGGATCTTTTTCAAGAAGCAATTGGTAGAGTCTTACAATTTCTGTTTTACCCTATGATTCTAGAATATGAGGGCAGTTTTCCTTGATAACCTCTTGAAAGGTGACATCTAGGCTCTTTTTTTGATCATGAATATCAGATCAATAATTTTAGAATTATCTTTCCTGGATCTATTCTCCAGGTCAGTGGTTTTTCCAGTGAGATATTTCACATTGTCTTCTACTTCTTCATTCTTTTGGTTCTATTTTATAATTTCTTGATTTCTCATAAAGTCATTAGCTTCCATTTGCTCTATTCTCATTTGAAGGAATTATTTTCTTCATTGAGTTTTTGAACTTTCTTTTCCATTTGACTGACTCTACTTTTTAAAGCTTTCTTCTCTGCATTGCCTTTTTGGACCTCTCTTGCCATTTGTGTTAATCTATTTTGGTGTTATTTTCTTCAGTGTTGTTTTAGGTCTCCTTTAGCAAGCTGTTGACATGTTTTTGATTTTTTCTTGTATCACTCTCATTTCTCTTCCAAATTTTTCCTCTGTGTCTCTTACTTGGTTTTCAAAATCCTTTTTGAATTCTTCTATGGCCTGAATCCAATTCATACTTTTCTTGGACGCTTTGGTGTATAGGGGCTTTGACTTTGTTGTCTTCTGGTTGTATGTTTGATCTTCTTTGTCATTAAAGTAAGATTCCATAGTCTGACTTTTTTTACATTGTTTACTTATCTTCCCAGCCAAGGTCAAGGTAGGTCTTTACTTCCAGTTGTAGTGGGTGTGGGTGTACTGTACTGTACTGTACTGTACTTCAGGGGTTTTGTATCAGCTGCTCCCTCCCATTGTCTATAGGCCCAGAGCTCTGGAAGCAGCAGCTACTGCTGCTGCCACCACTGCCACGACCAGACCATGTGCTTCTCTTTCACCCAGGTCCCATAGTTTTCCCACTGACTTTCTATGCTATCTTTGACTTTTATGGGTTGAGAAGTCTGGAAATCACCACAGCTGCCAGCAATTCAGTCCCCTGAGGCCTGCTCCAGCTCCCTCTGAACTCAGCTCAGCCCATGCCAGACTTTGCTTCATTCTCAGGCTGGTGTGATATACCCTTCCTGTCAGCCTTCCAGGCTCCAGGCTGGAGATGTTTCACTCCATCATTTTGTGGATTCTACTGCTCTAAAATTTGTTTAGAGTAATTTTTTTCCAGGCATTTCAAACAGTTTGGGAGTAAGCTCAAACAAGTCGCTGCTTTTACTCTACCATCTTGAGTCTGCCTCCTGCCTGTTCTTTTTTTTTTTTTTAACTTTCTTAGCAGCTTATCATAATTACCTCTAATCTTGGGGTATGAGGGATGGTGCATCTGGCCTCATGTACTTATTATTACTGTTATTTTTGAGCTTTGCTCTAGGCCCAACCTCTGCTCTCCATTCCTTCCTCCAAGCCACAGAAGGGCGCTCCAGCACATTGTGCTGGAAGTGCTCATGTTCCCTGAGAAGCCTACAGTGGTTGTGACCTTCAGTTTTCCCCAACGGCCTAGAACCAAGAGGCTCCCTCAGTCTTCCCTTGCTCAGATGCCTGACTTGCCACACTGACCCATGGGTGAAAATTCCTGTGCCTGAGATGGGGGCTACCTTCCAACCCAGCTGCCCCTAGGGTTTGCAGCTTGTTTCAGTGAACCTAGCCTGGAGGTGTTTACACTTAATTCTGACCTCCCAAATCTCTCTTTGAACCACTGTTCTGCACCAGCTCTTGCTCATTTTTGCTGCTCAGTGTTCACCAAGTTGCTTTTTTTTGTCTTTTTTTTTCTTTGTGGGAAATCTGGAGAGCTTGGAATCTTCTGACTACTCTACCATCTTCTTAGAATCCTCTCTTCTTATCTCTCTGATGCCCCCTACCCCTGGACAGCAGCTCCTTTGCTTAGTCACAACTTTTCTACAAGTCTCATATCTCCCCATTAAAATGTAAAATTCTTAAGGGCAGAGACACATCTTATTATGATGTTTATCTGTGGAATACCAAGGACTTTGGTTTAGTTTGTTGTGGTTTCCAAATTACTACTCCCCTCCCCTTTTTTTTGGTCTTAGTGGTGTGTGACTCTGAAATATCAGTCTAGCCAGTGGGACCGCAGCACCAGAACTAAGAGCAACTAGGCCTTAGGCAATATTATCTCTGACTGAAGAAAGGGTATGTGAACTGTGATCCAGATGACACAGGGCCATGAAGGTGAAGCTGGAACACCTTCATGTTCAAGTTCTTCTCTGGTACTCCCAGTGAAGAGTAAAACTTCACTATAATCTAGTGCAGTAGCTGACCTAGGGATCCTGCCACCTCTCTGTTCTCTTCTTTCTTCCTTCCTCATACCACACATGTGACCATGACTAGATGTCATTTGGTCCTCTTGAAAAACAAAGGGTAAACAACATGTGGCCATGTGAAAGAAGAAGAGATAGGTTGCCATTGGTGGGACTCTCTGTCTCTCCCTCTCTATCTCTCTCTCTCTTTCTCTCTCTCTCCCTCTCCCTCTCCCTTCCCCTTCCTCCTACCCCCTGACCCCCTGTTCTCCTCTCTCCTCTCTCAGCAGCCAAGAGACTTGCTGTTGTGTAGCCATTGGGAGTTCTCATTCCATTTCGAGTATCATCTACCTAGACTCCAAGTATGGCTCTTTCCTGTACTAGGAAATTGTAAACTAAAGTGAAGGGGACCCTCTGAATGGCCCTAAAAGTGTATCCTTGAACCATTCTTTACTTACTAACCTCACTTTCTCTAACTAGCACAAGTTAGAAGCTTATGCTTCACAATAATATTCTGTTATCGTATACCATGGTTTCCTTATTCAGTTCTTTGATATAATAAAAAGTGTTGGTATAAATATTTTGGTGTATATGGGGTATTTTTGGTTGTTGTTGACCTCCTTGGAGTATACGTCTCTCAGTAGATAGGATATGGATAAGGATATGATAATTCTTTCATTGCTTTTTTTATTAATTTTTTAAAAAATTGTTTTCTTGTTTACATCATTCATTTTCATGAGATTTTTGAATTAGAGATTTTCTCCTTGTCTTTCCCCTGCCCCAAACCTAAAACAGCAGTTCCACTGTAAAGCCCCTCCCCTGCTCTGCTCTCTTACTTTCTAGTAGGCAGGGAGTGTCTCCCTATCCCAGCCCCTGTATATCTTAATTCCTAGTTGCAGGTATTGCAGAACTTTAAATTCTAGATTCTTTCGATTCCTCCCTTGTCACCCACCCCCACTGGAAGGACAGTCAATTCAATACAGGCTAT
>CM053593.1:206207214-206261655 GCA_028646575.1 Pseudocheirus occidentalis | reverse complement strand
CAAGAGTCACCTACCCAGCAAAACTGAGTATAATGTTCCAGGGGAAAATATGTCATTCAGTGAGGTAGAGGACTTTCAAGCATTCTTGATGAAAAAACCAGAACTGAACAGAAAATTTGCAATTCAAACACAAGAAGCATAAGAAGATGGAGAAACCGAGGCCAAGTGCAATGGAGTAACTTCGCCGAGATGGTTCAGGCAGGAGATGACCAAGCTATGTAGGATCATCACAGAGCTGGGAGGGGCCACATTCCTTTATTTGCTGATGAGAAAACAGACTCAGAGAAGCAAAGGAACTGTACAAAGTCACACAGTTAATAAATGGCGGCTGGGGCTCAGGCCCCCACCTTCTCCTCCAAATAACTTTCTTTTAAAGATAAGGATTTATTTAAAAAAAAAAAAGAAAATAACACTGCATTAGAAGTTGGGGACCCCTTGAACTGGAGTCTAGTTTGGGCAGTCACTTACCCTTGGAGTCTGAGTTTCCTCCTTTCAGAAGGGTTCACGATTTCTGTGAAGGAGGTAATGTAGATATTTTGTCTCTATGAAATTAAATAAGGGTGATATGAGTACTTTGAAAAAATACAAAGTGCTGTAGTCTGTGTGGCATTATTCTAAGTTTTCATTGTCCATTCATGGTCTCTGATTTTTTGTTTTTCTTTCAGGGCTTTTCTGTGGAGAAGCAAGAAAATCTGCAGGAAATCCTCAGTAAGCAGCTGTTGCTATGCCAGTTTCTCACAGGGCTATCTGTTATCCGCACAGGTAACACCTTCTTCCTCAGTTGTCTCATCACCTCAGACCTCTCCAGAGTCACTGTTGTGTTGGGACTGAATGAGGGGTGGTTGTTTTGGGGCTGTGGAGTTAGAAGGAGCACTTTATAGCCATCATAGAAGCAAGTACAAAAACACCTGTCCAGATGACGATACCTGGTCAGATTCAGGGAAGGAAGGTGAGAGGGATTTGCAAAAATCCCTTTCATGACTGATGCCCCGATCCATCCACATCCTCACATGCACCCTAATTGTCTCTGGTTGCCTTTCCCTGCCCTCCATTTACAGTGACTCCATGTGACATCCCTTCTCCCTGTCCCTTCCCTTGAGAATCCACTGACTATGACTGGTTCTGTCTCTAATCCAGGAGGCCACTTTATCTGTAAAACCTTTGATTTGTTTACACCATTCAGCGTGGGACTCATCTATCTGCTGTACACCTGCTTTGAACGTGTGTCTCTTTTTAAGCCTGTCACCAGTCGGCCTGCCAACTCAGAGAGGTGAAGCCCTCCCCCCTTCCCCATGTAGGCTTGTCTCTCTAATAATATTGCCCAAGGAACACTTCTCGGTGCCTTTCCCTGACATGACAGTGAAAGATGATAAAATGTTTTCCAGCTAGGCATTGAGATCTTTACAGCATCATTGCCTAAACTAATTTGGCCATGGAACACCTTTGGGCCATGATTGGCTGTCCTCAAGTATTTGCAGGCCTGTCATATAGAAGAGGAATTAGGCTGATTCTGCTTGGTCCTGGACAACAGTTAGGAGCAGTTGGTCCTGGATGACAGTTAGGAGCAGTTGGTAGAAGTTAAACAGAGAAAGATAAAGGCCTTACATAAGGAAAAGCTTCCTAACCAATCCATGTGAAAATGAAATGGCCTGCCCCAGGGCAGCGGAACTCCCCTCACTGGACATCTCCTGAGTCTGTCCAGTTTTGACATGTCTGTGATATGAAGCATAGTTTAATGGAAATCCTGGCTCCAAGATTTATCAGTCATATGACCATGGGCAAGTAACTTAACTTTTGAATTTCAGTTTCTTTATCTGTAAAAATGGGCATAATAATACTTATATTACTTGGTTTTGCAGTTTTTTTGTGTGAGATAAGTTCTTCCTTACAGCACTAAAAAGTGGAGCTAATGTGCATTTTTTGAGGAACTGTTTTTACTTACCATTCTCTCTTGCAGCTAGCACAGTGCTTTGCATCCTTTAGGCACCTTATAGGTGTATTTGTTGATTGATGGAGGAGGAAGAATACTGAAGCATGAGTCTTCTGAATTGTTGAGAGTGAATCAACATTGAGAAGGCCTTGGGAAAAGATCAATGCCAGCCATAGGTTAGGAGGGGAACTGTGCTGTCTGTGGTGGAGAAGTTCTTGCTCACTGTGAGGAATGAATGTCCCCTGGCAGATACGTGGTGTGCAAGAGCTTGAAGTCTGGGATTGATGATGTGCGGGAATACCTCTTCAAGGTAAACAACAGGCTCAATCAGCTTCGGAAGAGTGACATGGATGTCAACCTTGTGGTCCCCCTGGATGTGATCAAGTTAGACCCTGAATTTACTGACTACATGATCCGATCCAATGAGAGGTGAGGGGACAATTATGAGCTGAGAGGTTCAGAGTCTGCTGAGCTTTCTGCCCCATGTGAGACCTGATCAGCAGTTTGTAAATCTTTCCCTCAGTGGTTTGGTTTCTATGCCTCCCTGTTCTCCCCAGATTTTTGTTTCAGGCCCTCATCCAGCCCCCAGTGCTGTCCCCTTCTGTTGTTTTGTGTGTCATCACTGTGGTTAATGTCCCAACTTAGGAAACCACTATATAGAAGCATCTATGGTATACAGGAAAGTGGGACCATGACAGCTTAATCCTTCTCTTTTAAATCCTAAGAGGCAGAATGAATTTCCTTTTCATTGCTTCTGGATGCGAATGACCATTGTGTTTCAGAACTTTCTTCTTCTGGATCATCAAGCTTGCCTTAATCCCGTCTCAGCCTGCTTTGGAAGGTCTTAGTTTCAGAGTTTTTCCCCACTTGACCAGATCCACGGCTGGCATTCTACGTGTTTTCAGCATCACCTGCATTTTAAAAAAAATTCTATATAACTAGCATAGGTCTTTTACTTTATGTAATGGTCTCCTAAGCAGGTGGGCCACTAATCCCCCCTCTCTCTCTCCCTCCCTTCCTCTCCCTTTCTGCTTCTCTCTTTCTCTCTTTCTCTCTCCCCTTCCTCCCTCTCTCCCTTTCTCCCACTTTCTCTCTCTCTCTGTCTCTCTGTCTCTGCCTCTCTCTGTTCTCTCTCTCTCTCTCTGTCTCTCTCTCTCTCCCTCTTTCTCTTTCCCTTTCTCTGTCTCATCCCTGCTCTGACCCTGTAAGGTGCATTGTTAAAAAGACTGTTTTCTCACTTGAGAATCCCCTGTATTGATGGAAGCGTAGGTCTAGTTTTTGTCCCCGTTTCTATCAGAAAACTTATTAAATGTACCAGTGGTTGTTTGAAAGACCCTGAGTAAAAGCTAGACTCATAGGTTCCCTAGAGAGGTTTAAAGTAATTATGGAATGTTTGGATTGACTCACAGTTGAGGGTTGAGAAGGAAGAATCTCTTTCCCCAACCCACTGTCAGTCTTCTTATTGCTCCATTTAGCCCGTCCACTAAAAAAGAGCCTTTTATTTGTATTCTTCTTTTAAACTTTTTCAGAGCATTTTCACATTAATCATTTCATTGATACCATGGGAGGTAAGGTAAGGCAGAGGTTAATATCACCTCATGACCTGAAGAAAATAAAACCCAGAGAGATTAAGTAATTTTTTTTAGGTAACTCAGTTACTTAGGGAGCAAGCCTAAACCAGTATATGTTTTCTCCTGTCTTAACTTGGTGCATTTTTCTCTTGGCTATACCTCCTCCTATCTAGGATGAACATGAGGCAGTTATGGTCAAAATGGCCTAGTATTTGCTAGCCACATTGTAATAGATGACTTTTAAGCCCAATCAGAAGCAAATGAGGAGATTGTAGGATGACTGATAGTCAAGGTCCTCTTGTCTCTTTTCCTATTCCAGTTCTTCAAGCCACTGACATTTTGGCTTTGTTTTCATAAATTCTTCTAAATCCAAGTTGTTTTCTCTCTTTCAGCCACTGCAGCTCACAGATCAAAGCCCTGGCCAAAATTTATGCCTTTGTCCAAGACTCGTGAGTGTTTCTTTCCTGGATGGAAGGGGGTTGTGTATACCAGGGGCTGCTAGCAAGATTTCTGGGACTATTTCACCCCCAACACCTTTTAATTCAAGTCATGATAATGTGGTCCCTACCCTCAAAGAGTGAAATTGCAGTCTATTTAAGTAATAAAGTTAACACACGATTTTAAAATGCCACGAGGACAGTTAGAAAAGCCATGTGTTAACAAGTGCAGCATGATACCTATTTGTACAGTGTACATCAGTTGCACTTTGTTAGGCACTGAGGAAGATACAAAGATAAATAGGACGTGAACCTTCCCTCGATAAGATGATAATAATTAAATATGGAAGTGCCAAGGGCACATGGGGTATAAAAACTGATCAGTGAAGTAAAATTAGTATAGAAAGACTTCCTGAAGGAAGTAAGTTTTGATCCATTTTCATAGCCTTCTTTAGAGAAGCCAGTAAACAGAAATCATTGTGGGGTTTTGGTTAGAATAGAGAACTGAAATGTGCTGATGGGGACATGGGAAGAGGGTGTTTGGGTAAACTCTTAGCAGGACAGGAAGGTAAGCAAATCCATAGCTTTCTTCTTCTTTTTAGCCTGGTTATAGGTCTGTCTGGATAACTAAACTCTAATTTCATGAGAGAGAGAGAGAGAGAGAGAGAGAAAGAGAGAGAGAGAGAGAGAGACCCAGAGAAGTGTCATGGGTATCCTAGGCTAATGGTGGAAGGGTGCATGTGTGCATGTACACATACAGTCCTAGGCCTGCCTTTCCTTTGGGCCGGTTATACACAAAACATAAGGTTTTTGAGCACCATTGATGTGTTAATCATTGTTGGCTTTTCCCACAGGACTCTTAGTGAACCACACCAGGCAGAAATTCGAAAAGGGTGCCTTCAGCTCTGGGGGGTGAGTATATCCATCCAGGTCAGAGCCCAGCAGGCTGCTTCCTGGACTGCCCTAAAGGAGGGTAGTAAGTATTTTGAGCCTTAATGATTCCCTGATTGCTTCTCCATCCATCAAGAACCAGGCTGGTGACTGAAAGGGACTAGTTAGCCCTTAGTGAACACTACCATCCGTTCACTTGGGCAGTGTCCTTTGAGCTCTCCCTTTCAGCTCCCTCACTTAAGTGCTTTTCTGCAAGATCTGGTAGTTGTTAGTCAAAGGGTGGTGGGAAGCTGAGGCAGAGTTTGCTGTTGATTTTTCTGTGTAGTTACACTGTTCTCAAAGATTATTAGAGCAAACAGGTGACATCAAGGGTATACTTACCCCAAGAGACAATGGTAATTTCCATCGAGATTCCTGTTAAGTCCTTTCACCCTGGTTCCACGTGATAATCTCCTTAGCTCCTCTCTGCCATTCTGGTCACCCAGATATACACAGGAGGAGTTAGGGCAGCCAGTGACTTTCCCCAAAATAAACTTGTATATCTTCCTTTAGATTCCAGATCAAGCCAGAGTTGCTCTCTCTTCTTCAGATCCAAAGTCTAAGTTCTTTGAATTGATAAAGGTGAGTGGGGTGTCTAGTATCTGGGAGAGAAGGTTGAGGTCATGGAGATGAGAAGTGGGAGAAATCCTTGAGACAGTCCAGTATGACTCTTCCCCCACTCCCATCCTACCCCCAGGGTCTTGATTTTGTCACACCCCCTTTGGAAGAGCTTTAGCACTGGCACCTCCCCAGCATCCCCAGGGAAGCTGTCACATAGGTTGATGGCTCTCATCTCTAGATGCAATCATGTTAATTATCAGCGTTCTCCTGAGCACAGTGATTATTACTGCTTTCCAGTTTACTTGATTCCTATGGAATTCACCATTACAGACTCCTACAAACATCTCTATAGAAAGTGGATTCTGCTTTGTAGATGGAGAAATGAGACAGAGAAACAGAGATAGCTCCCCACCCCGTAGGTGCTAGCAAAAATTAGAATTTAGGGTCAGGCTTATTGGCCTCGTCCAAATTCACCAGATGACTCTCTCAAGCTCTTAGCTTCATTCCTAGTTGACTGGTTCTAGCAGTTCTTTGTCCCTCCCCTTTCCTAATCCTGTGCTTTCCCTGAGTTTTGTTTGAATCTCTGAGAGTGGGTAGCTCTTATCCTGTGGGAATATGTGACAAATAGACCTCATAGAAACCCTAAAACAGCAGTTCTGTGAATTGTGACCCCTTTGGGGGTCGAATGACCTATTCACAGTGGTCGCCTAAGACCATCAGAAAACACGTATTTCCGTTGGTCTTAGAAATGGAGACACTGCTCCTCTATCTGTCTCTAGGCGGGTCTGCCCACATGCATATATGCCCACATATGAGTATTAAAAGGTCGCGGCATTAGGAAGGTTGAGAACCACTGCCCTAAAAGGATTGGCTTTGTGTATATTAAGCTGAGCAGGAAGGAGAGAGGCCTTAACTCCTCTCAACAAACAAACAACTGGAAAAATTCTTCCCTTTGGTTTTATTAGGGGGTAGCTTTTATATTCTAGTGACATTTCCTTATAGTTACTGTGAGTTGATCTGTGTGTACTTGGGGACTTTGTGTTCTTTTCTTTCTCATCCTCTTATAATAGACCCTAAAGAAATATTACAGACAGATTGAAATATATCCCATTCAGTGTGTGGTTTGGTCAGGGGAAGGTGCAGGGGGAACAGTGTTCAGGGTTCTGATTGAGATCATGGTTCATCCTTCTAGTTTAACTGACCTTTCTCTTAATCTTACTTTAGGGCACTGACATTGATATCTTCAGCTATAAGCCTACTCCACTCAACTCCAAAACCCTGGATAAGATTCGCTCTGTTCTGGACTACCGCTGTATGGTGTCAGGGAGTGAGCAGAAGTTTCTCATTGGCTTAGGGGTGAGTGGGTGGGTATATTTGTACTTAGTTTCCTAGATTGGGTTTCTCCCAGCCTAGGTTGGTTCCTTTGTAACTTGTTTAGGACAACTTTATACTGCTTCTAGAAGTTATTGTTTTGCTACCAGAGAGTGTTTAATGTTTATTCTCTGTAGGAGCACACACTATATTTACCTGGCAGGTGAGATACTATGATTAGGAAGGTAGTTTTCCCATAACAAGGCTCAGCATTACACTTTGTGCTGACACCTAGAATTTCCCCATATGTCTTTACAGTAATAAAATACCTACATTTTAATAGGAGGAGAAGAAAAAAGTGTCCCTTTAGAATGTAAATGTCTTCAAGAGTCATAGAGTTAAGTTAAGCACAAATGGGCTGGGGGTGATTTTGTTCTGTTTTGATGGCCTTAAGAAAGAAGAGGAAAAATGGAACATGCTAGAAGAAAAGAAGGAAGGGGAAGGAACTTTTTATTTCATATAATAGGGGTGTAAGAAATGAATAACATAAATATGGAGTAAGGCATGGGGAGAATGTGCATTACATGAATCTTATTTCATTCTGAATCAGACAAAGGAAGGCTGATCATACACAAATACAAACATTCACAAAAAATTTAATGTAGAAATACATCAAATTCAGTAAGAAAATAGGCAGAGGGAGAAAGAGAGACACAGAGAAGAGAATGATGTTTAAGAGGGATGGTAGCATTGATGAGAGTAGTCATAAAAATAAACAGTAATGTCAGAGCACAAAGGAAGGATTAAAAAGAAAGAGTGAAAATCTGTGATGAGGGGTGCAGAGCAGAAATGATGCTTCAGTTATTCTAGATGACTAATAGGTCACTTTAAAAAGTGTGCTTTTTTCCACCACCTTATTTGCGAAGGATTGTGAGAGTGGGGAAGAAGGGAAAAAAATACAAGAGTATAGAATGGAGAGAAATTTTTAAATGACAGTTATCAATGTGAATATGAATGAGTTGAACTTAACTGTAATATAAGGATAGGTAAATAAATTAGAAAACAGAATTGAACAATATGCTGTTTGCTAGAAATACACTAGAAACATAAAGATTCCCATGAGGTTAAAATAAGGGGATTGGCGGGGGGAGGTGTGCCTAGGTGGCGCAGTGAGGACCTAAGTTCAAATCCAACCTCAGACATGTAACATACCAAAAAAAAAACTAGCTGTGTGACCTTGGGCAAGTCACTTAACCCCAATTGCTCTACCTTCCCCCTCCAAAAAGCAAAAAATTCAAAAAAATAAAAATAAGTGGGTGGAGCAAAATCTGTTATACCTCAGGTGAATTAAAAACAGAGGTAGCAGTCATGATCTCAGCCAAGGCAAGAATAAAAATATGCCCAGTTAGAAGAGATAAAACACAGAAGCTCTATTTTGCTTATGTTGTAGGAGCACACCATAGATAATAAATATCCCTACTTAACATATCTGCATGTGCCATGTAAATACTTAAAGGAAAAGCTAATCACATTGCAGGTAACAATAGTAAGGGTATAATAGTAGGGGGAGGACCTCTGTGTGACCTTTTCAGATCTAGAGAAAAGTGGCAAGATGGTAAACAAGAAAAAAAAGACCTGAATAGAGTGTAAGAAAAGTTAGATATAAGAGATTTCTGGTCATTGTTGATTGGAAACAGAAACACGTTTTTCAGCAATGTATGGTACCTTTGTAAAAACTGACCATGCTGTGGTTAGAGCACAAAAACCTCACAAACAAATGCAGAAAAGCAAGTAAAATTAAACATTCTTTACTGATCATAGTGCAGTTAAAATCACTGTATTTCACTGCATAATTATCGCAGATTTTATGCCAAAAATTTGTAAAGAAAGAAAGAAAGATGGGTTGTGACTATTAATGTGAAGTTGTTTTTTTTTTAATTGTGGCAGTATTATTTAAAAATCTTTTTTTTACTAAATTCTTTGGTGCAAGATTAGGCTGCATGGAATACTTGTGAATATATATTAAAACTGAATCCTGATAATGTATGTGTGCTGAGAATTCTAGGTTCAAGGTTCACAATCAGCACTGGTGAATCACATTGCTCTGTTCCTTTTAAGTGGTGTGACAAATAATTTTATATCGTATGACGATTGCACAATGAAAGGTTATAAACCAAGTTTTTGGACTCAGACCCTCCACAACCCAAAACAAAACCAAAAAAAAGATGCTACAGTTATGAGATGGTGACAGTTAAAGCAGTGAAATATGGTATGTTTAAAAAAAACAAAAACCTTTGAAGAAAGGATTCAAATTAATTAGAGACCAAATATTTAATCCTAATGAATTGTTGGATTAAAGAACAAATCATAAAAAACAAAATTTCATCAAAGTAAATGACAACAACGAAAATATATAATAAAACTTTGGGATGCAGCTAAAGCATCAAAAAAAGGGGGGAAGTTTATTTCTCTAAAAGCTTTCACCAGTGAGAGAAAGAAGAGATCAATTAATTGGTCATGCAACTAAAAAAAAAATAACCCTAGAAAAGCAAAATATTAAAAAACTCCAATGTTAAAAATTTTGAAAATGGAAGAAGAGATGAACAAAATTGAAAGCAAAAAAGCCCCCACTGAATTAATAAATAAAACCAGGAGCTAGTATTTTGGGGAGAAAAGAAACTAATAGTTTAATTTTGAAAAAGGGGAAAACCAAATTGTTGATAGAAAAAAAAAACAATTCACAGCAATTGAAAATTAGATAAAGGGAAATTATCAGAAATAACTGTGGTCAGTTATATGCTAACAAAACTAGGCACACAATGCAGATGAGCTGTGTTTTGGCCTGCTTTGGCAGTCATGCCATGACTAGTGAGACAGCTTGACCTTTTCTTTGAACATGCTGACAATTGTCCTCATCTTTGCTGCTAAAGGGTGTGTTCTGACTTTTGGAAACCTTTCTCATGCTTTTGAGTTTTCCTGAGATGTTTGACCTTTGGACATTGAGATCACCAGGCCTATCCTGTGCAAGTTCATCACCTTTTTCCTTCCTTAGCTGTATAAGCCTCATCCTTCTCATATTTGATATGAGCTGAGGTGAGGAAGAGCTTTGTAGACTGGCATCTTTCCTAAACTGCCTCACTCTTTTGTATTTTCTCTCTAAACCACCTGGGCATCTTGCATTTTGTGTCCTTTTCTCATGAGCTCGTTCATGCTCTCATTCTTTTTCAAATATCCCATCTTTCCTTTCCATTCCTTTTTCTTCCCCTCTCTGTGTTTTGAACTTCACTTCTCCTCCCTTTCTCTTCTTTTTCTTTTCATGCAAACCTCTGCTCTCTTCAGGGCCACTAATCAGACTGTTGTTGCTTGGCTGGAATGGACACTTGCCAAAAGAACAGAGTCAAAATCTACATTTCTCCTCTGCTGCTATCCAGGGAGGAGCTGCCATATCATTTAAATAAACTTCTACAAGAAATTTCTTTTCTCCTACATTCCCCCTCTTCCCACTGCAACACACACCATCAGCTGTCAGGAAGAAAACACATGGGGTGCAATATTAACTAAGAGCCTAGATGGAGAATTAAGCCTCACCAGGCTCTGCTTCTTCTTTTGTGCCCTCCTGACCAAGTCCTGTTTTTTGTAGAAATCCCAGATCTACACCTGGGATGGCCGCCAGTCAGACCGTTGGACAAAACTGGACCTCAAGACAGAGCTGCCCCGGGATACACTGCTCTCAGTGGAGATTGTTCATGAACTGAAAGGCGAGGTTAGAGGTGGTTTTAAGTTCATTGCTGTCACTAGCCTGGCCTTGTTCATCCCTCTCCCTCTTTGCTTTCCTTCTTTTCTTTTTTTGCTGGTGACAGATACTTTGTGGGCAGTGTAGAAAGGACCCTGGTTCCAATACTGCCTTGAGTTATATGTGCCCAGCCTTTAAATAGAACAGCCACTATCAGTAAGCACTTCTTTGAATAAAGAAGCTATAGAACTCTAAACAGTAAGCTCCTAGTTATTTGTGCTCATGCAGTCCTGCTCTACTGTACTCTTCCTTATCCAGCACCTCCTTTCCCCCCACCTTCCCATTGTGGATAGTACAAAATAGAAAAAGACAGAAATTTTCTCCTTTTTGCCTTCTATGTTTTAAGGGCAAGGCTCAGCGGAAAATCAGCGCAATCCACATCCTTGATGCTCTGGTGCTGAATGGCCATGATATCCGGGAGCAGCACTTTAACCAACGGTATGGCCCAGGGCCTTGGGAGGAGAAGATAACGTAGTGGTGTGGGCTTGGAAAGCCAGACTCCAGCTTGACCCCATGGAAGTTTTGGCACAGTATCAAAATGGTCTCTTCCTCAGTCTTCCTCTCACCTCTGGTCTTCACTGTTAAGTGGTGCAGGGGGCCTCCTCCCCACTTTAGTAGGCAGGGCTCTAGATGTCACTCCAGTTTCCTCCTCAGATAGAGCCAACTGAGCGAGGCGTGGGTCCTGGCTACTCTAGAGACAGGCTCATTCCATGTGTTACCACAGCCACTCAGATCAGTGGAGATATTTGTGCTAGGGTTGACAGGAGATGACTCTTACAGGTAAACGGTATTCACCTGAAGAGGATGTGCTATACAGGCAGCCAGGTGGCACAGTGGGTAGAATGCTGGATTTGGAGTCAGGAATACTCATCTTCCTGAGTTCAAATCTGACCTCAGATATTTCCTAGCTGTGTGACCCTGGGCAAGTCACTTCACCCTGTTTGCCTCAGTTTCCTCATCTGTAAAATGATCTGGAGAAGGAAATGGCAAACCAGTCTAGTATCTGTGCCAAGAAGACCCCAAATCGGGTCACAAATTATTGAATATGACTGAAAAGATTCAATAGCAACAACAGCTGAGAAGAGATGACTCATAGGTAAAGAGGATTTACCTCAAAGGAATACACTGGAACAGTCATGTTTTGTGTCAGAAGGCTAGGGAGCACAGTGGAAATGAGAGAACCATCTAGACCTCCCAGACAACTTCATGTTCTAATTGGAGAGTGAGAAATTCATTTCATGGGAGGGTTCTGTCATAGGGAAGGGAGAGACAAAGATAGAAAATTTTTTAAAAATCAGTAAACACTTTTAAAATCCTCATGAAAACATAAGTGACACAAGAAGTTATGTAAATAGAATTCAGACCTAGAACTAAGAAGGAGTCATATGGGACAGGCTGACCAAAGAAGGCCTAGAGGAGAAGTGTATGAGCCTGGCTGTGTTCTAGGGCACAACAACCTTGCTGATGATTCAGAACTAAGATCCCACACTGGCAGCTTTGCTAGTGCCTGGCTCTTGGTGAGTGATTCCTAAATGCTTCTTGGCTGAATAGTAACAGTCAAGGTTCCCAGGACTTGGAGCTGAAAGAGACTTTTGAGATTATAGATTATCTACAGCAATTTTCCTTTCACTAGAAACCCAGAGAGGACCCACATAATAAGTGGCAGAGCTGGAATTTAAATTCTGACTTCAAGCTGCCTTTTGCCTGTCTCTGAGAGACTCTTTGCTTTTTGTTGCAGGATTCAACTTGCTGAGAAGTTTGTGAAAGCTGTTTCCAAACCCAGCAGGCCTGACATGAACCCCATCAGGTGTGTGAATGACTACCAGTGCTGCTATCTAGCTAAAGGTAGCCCTGCTGGGAACTCTGCTTTAGCACCCATCAAATTACAGCACAGAGGTGGCCTATGGAATACAGGTGTGATAATCACACCTGTATTCCACTTATGTCTAAACATAGCCCTACTACGGGGACACTGCCCCTGCTAGGACTGCCCCCTTGCCTCCCAGGCAAGCTACTCTCCCTCCTTCTTCCAAAATTCCCAACATGCTTGCTTGCTACATTGCCTAAAATTCTTCCGTTAGAGATTCATTCCTTTGGGTTAAAACTTTGTGTTTCCAAGTATCCTTTAGACAATGTAAATACCTCTGGCGGGAATAATAGGATAATGTGTGAAACATCAGTTATTCATGTTGCCTTATTGAAAATTAATTAAGGGGTAGCTAGGTGACACAGTGAATATAGAGCACCAGCCCTGAAGTCAGGAGGACCTGAGTTCAAACTCAGCCTCAGACACTTGACACACTTACTAGCTATGTGGCTTTCGGCAAGTCTCTTATTAACCCCAATTGCCTTGCCTTTCCCCCTCCAACAAAAAACCTGAAAATTAAGTAATGGGGTATTTTCTGCCAACTGCTGACAGCTGTTGGGTAGGATGCTACTGACGGGAATAATAATTTTTATGGGAAATAGAGGAAAGAATAGTTTTGGAGCACAGGGTACATATACCTGGGCAGCTTAGAGCTAAGGAATGCATGTAGTAGCACTAGGGAGGGGAGGAAAAGTAGAACACAGAAAGGAGGAAGTAGAGGAGCAAGTTTCCCTTATGTCCTACTTCTCCTTACACCAGGCCTTATTGAACAGGTCTGGTTAAAGGAAAAGAAATCAGTTCTTATATTGCCTTCAGATAGTCAGCCCTGCTCCTTGAGACTGAGCAAGCCTGGACTTCCACTTACTTGCACCTCCTGTTAAATTCTATATCTGTTGAGTTCCTGAAAGGAAGCTTCCAAGATTCCTGGCTAGGGTTTATGTGGCCCATCATGACAGTTCTGTGTTACTCCTTCCAGAGGGATTTTCATTTTATAAAGGGTATTTGGGTACACAAATTTTAACTGAAAAAAAAATGAATCACAAATAGTAGCATTTTAGATGTTATAGAAGGCAGGTGTAGTGTCAAGTAAGCCAGTTTTGAGGGGAATTTAACAACATCTGTCCCAGACATCTTCTCAGGGGCCTCTGGGCAGGGCAGTAAGGTGGAATACATTGAGGAATTGATTGGGGAATCAATTGGACTGGATACAGTACTATCTCTTTGGTAGACTTCTAACTTGTCTAATTAGGGAGCTTCTTCCAGTATTCCTTCTTGTTTTTTATTTAAGGTAGCTGGAGGGGTATAGGTTGTACAGACTCTGGTCTTAAGACCAGACAGACATCTGCTGGGGTCATTTGGCCTCTCTTTTTTGTTTGACCCCTTTCCTGCCCAATTATCATCATACCATCATCTTCCTAACTTCCATAGGTCAGGGTCCTTGCTGTGGGAATAGGATTGACCAGCCCTGATGCCTGGGGGACTTGAGGAGGGAGCAGGTTCATAGAGGAGCTGGGAGGTGGATTTGGAAATTTCCTATTTAAAGGAAAAAAGGGAAGAACAGAAGGCTGGAGGTAGAAGGATGAGATTCAGATAGATGCCAAGATGCATATTCAATTCACATGGCCCTTGTTTCTTTCCTTCACCTGATCCCCACAGAGTAAAGGAGGTATACAGACTGGAAGACATGGAGAAAATTTTTGTCAGGTGAGTAATTAGAAATAGTCAAAGGTGTAGAACAACTTTTTGTTTCTCAGTAAACCAGAATACCTTATGGTTTGGGTGAATCCGCAGTGGTTCTTGGGATCAATCCTAGAGGCATTTTTGGTGGTTCCTAGGGTTCATAATCTTTTCCTTGGTACTGCTTCTGTAAGAGCTATGCCAGACTAAACTTGTAAGGGGAACAGAATGGCTAAGGAATTAGGGAGGTGTTAGAATATCTCTACAGACAAATGCTACTGTTACACCTCTTAATGTCCCACCCACTGTGGGCCATGGGCACAGCTCTATGACTGAGAGCCAATTCAGTCTAGTGTCAGGAGGTGAGGGGGGTGGTTGGGGTCTCAGGCCCATTGAGACTATAGATGGTTAAGAATTTTCCCTGTGAGAAGCAGGATGACAAAATGGATGAAACATCATAAATCCCAGCCCTTGGCGGGTCAGCAGAGATTGCGTTGCTTCCTTTTTTTCCTCTAGTGGAATGATCCATATGAATGCATCCATGTGTTTGTTTGGGTTGGTCTGTATGTGAGACTGCATATGTCCGTATATTTGGATGTATTAGTGTATGATCTGGAGCCATGATGGGCTGCAGATCTGAGCCTCATCTCTTCACTCAAGCTGTCATGTGGTTATTACTGATAACCTTATTATATGCGAGGTGGAAGGGAGGACTGTGCATCCCTAGCAGTCATTTATGTTAGTTACACATCATGTTCACCCTGAGTCTTGAAACTCAGAGAACAGCAGCATTCATACATGTAAAAATGTCATGTGTCATAGCAAGAATGTGCTTGTGCTGTACATGCGGTGCCAGGCTAGGATTGAGGAATCCTTCATCGTAAGTAGAAAAGGCCAGACAGACCATGGAGTCCAGCATGGTCATGTGCAGGGGGAGAAACTGATTCACACAGAGTCATGTAGCTGCTTAGTGATTTTCATGATCCCCAGGCCAGTTTTTTCCTATACCATGAGACCTGTTTTAATTCTGCCTTTGCCACTCACTTACTGTATGACCCTAAGCAAGTCTTTTACTTCTCTGCACTTAAGTTTCCTCATCTGTCAGATGGGGATAATAACGTCCCACTAACTCATGGGATTGCTGTGAGAATCCACTGTGATAATGAAATGAAAGCATTTTGAGGACTATAAAGCTAGAGATTGTTGTTATTATTAATAGGTATGGGTTGTATTGATGCTTCTGTGACCCAAGACATACACATGCAAGATGACTGAGAAAATCTAAAGGTATATACGGTTTATGGTTCTGGCAGTTTTTTTCCCATATTAAGTGGACCAGCCTGGGTTGAGGTTAAAGCCATTGCCTTATTAGTCCTAAATTCACCAACTCAGACTTTAGATTTTACTTAATATAAACAGCTATGCTACTGCTAATAGCACAGCAATCATATTTATTGACTACTGCCTGGCAGTGGGTATGGTGTGTAGAGACTTAGGCTTAGGGTTAAGAATAGATCTTGTTCTCCAATGGCAGTTCATTCTTAAGTTCTGGTTGAAGTGGTGATTTCTGTAATATTAAATTTTGGTGTTAGCCAAGATTTATGAATATATTGGAAATTGTTTGTTTCTCCTGTCATGTACTTCCTTCTCTATATCTGCTTCCTGTGGAAACTCAGGTTAGAAATGAAGGTCATCAAGGGCTCACATAATATGCTGAGACTCAGCTATACCGGACGAGATGATCGACACTTTGTGCCCACTGGCCTCTACATTGTCAGGACTACAAATGGTGGGTTTTCTTCTTTCTACCCTGCCTTTCCTCCTCTCACCCTACCTTCCCAACTCCTTTGAAGACCTTATCATTGCGGTTGCTTCTCAGGCTCTGGGAACAGATTGACTTGCTTTCTGTGATCCATAAGTTGATGAAGCTGCAATGGCCAGCCAGACAGTCGTTAGCTAATATGTTAATGATGTATTGCCCTCATCCTGACCCTATTCTATCCCTTGGCTGGATCTCATCCTTTGTTCCCCCTGGATTTGGGAGTAGGTGTTGGGAGGCAGCTTCAGGAACAGTTTTCCCTAGCCCCTAAGCCCTCTGTCCTCCCTACCCCATTTGAACTCACTTGCTGTTTCCCTTTTCTTCCTGGTCTCCAGCAGCGTATGCCCAGGATGCCAGAGAGCTAGAGGACACAAATGGTCCTGACGTAATCCTCATCACTATTATTATTAGCTTGGTTTTGTTGTTGATAATTATTAACAAGAAGAAAAATGTCCTAGGGTTTACTCTGGTACCACTTTGGGATGGTGGTGAAGTTAAGATATTCAGCTACTACCCTTTGCGCTCTTCCCTGGGAGAGAGAATGGCAAATGAAAGCTGAGGGAAGGGATACTCCTTGACTGTTAGACTGCTTACCAGAGTGCTTATGAAACCCTAACAAGTGTCCTGAGAGGCAAACGTGACTATTGAATTGGACACAAGTTGAGATACAAGAATAGTGGGAAGGACTAGAGAAGGATTAGTCTTAAGTAGTGTAGGACTTTTCTGAAAACCCTGTTGTTTTTCTACTTTGAAAGAGAGCAGTCTGGTCCTGATTAATAGATTATAGGCCTGCTTATTTTATCTTTTGGATAGCATGAAAACATTGTACAAATTAACATTTTGGGGGCCAAACAATCCCAGGGTCAAAACAGGATTAAGATACATTAGGCCCAATACAACTATGAAAGGTCAGTCTCTGAGTCCCTGACCAGAATCTGGCAAGCAGTCTATAAAATGGATTCTGTCACCTACATTGACAGCTGTGTTTTACCTGTCATCCTTCTTAGAACCCTGGGCCATGGCATTCAGCAAAAGCTCTAACAGGAAGTTTTTCTTCAACAAGACAACAGGGTTTTCTACCTATACAATGCCTCTGGATGCCATCGCTCCATTTCAGTAAGTAATACTCCCTACCTTTGTCTCTTTCCTTGATTCCTCTTCCCTTTCATGTACATCATCTCCACTTCTGACAGGAACTCTACCCCACATTCATGTGAGTACCATCTCCCTTGTTGCTGTGGCTGAAGCAAGTACTAAGGAGGGTCTGGCACTCCACAGGTTATTTTCCTCTTCTCCAGATTAGATTCTAGAATGGACATAGCAAGATCCTTTTCCCTTAGGCAGGCAGAAGGAAGGTAATGGGTTAAACTAGCCCTTGGGCCCTAGAGGTGGGAGACTAAATGGAGAGAAGTAAAGAAGATTGGAGAGTTAATCAGCAAACATTTAGGTAGTGCTTGCTATGTACCAACCATTATGCCTAAGCACTGGGGAAACAAAAAAAAGGCAAAAAAGTTCAGTTTTTGCTCTCAGGGAGCTCACAACATAAGTAATGAAAGTTGGTCAGGGAGGGGATAGGATAGACTCTTAGAGAGAAACAGAGGACTTTCTCCTCCAGGTCTCCTGCCCCTTAGGCCTACCCTAGTAATTAGATATACGCGTGGACCTTCTCTTGGTATAAGATCTCTCCTTCAGCCCCCAAAGCTGTTAGTTTGTGGTCCCATTTTTTTTAAACCTCTGAAATCGGTTGGGTTTTTTTTTAACCCCTCAACTGTGTGTTCTTTGGTTGGGTGACTCCTCAGAAACAACTGGATGGTGCATCCTGTTCCTTATGCAGGAACTTCATGAAGGGAGGGTAAAGGTGTGTGCTGAGGCAGATTCCTCTTCTACCCCACACCATCTGCCAGATCCTGACTTGGGGTTTCTTTCCTTTCTCAGGGTAAGGATATTAGCCTATATACACCTTGGATAATAAAGTTTATTTAGACTGGATGTCCTTGGGTGCAAAAAGGATGACAGAAGGTCTAAGTGTATGTATTTAAATACCACTAACTGATGCTTCCAGATATTGGGGGTAGTCCTAAGGGAGTTGGAGCCTGTGAGGCAGTGCATTGGGATGGTCATTGTCCCCATGATAGGGAACAGAGCCCCAAGGCTGTCTGTCCTCCCCATTGTCCCATGCTACTGCTTCCTCAAGCTTCTCAGGATTCCTCAAGGGTTCTCAGGTCTTTGCTACCAGGTTCTGGGATTAATTTACTGAATTGGGTAGTTTTCCCAAGTAGCAGGCAATGTAGCTACCAATTAGCTACTGATACTTGCTCTTATCATAAGGCTAATACAATTCTGTTACAACAGGACAGACATATAAACCATGGATACAAATTTTAGTTGTTGACCCAGTAGCAAATTAGCACCAGTAATATTTTCTTTTGAGAATGGTGGAGGGCAAGAGTGGATAGTGAGGCAGGCTGGAGCTGAGACCCACTAGGATATCCTTTTGTTACTGTAGGTAAGGAAGAACCTTGAGAGATTTTTTCATTAAGTCCCACCCCTTTTAGAAGGGAACTCTCTTCCCCTTGCCTTCTGTCTAGCCTTCTGCCACCACCCTTGGCACTCCAAGACAGTCATATTAATGGCTCCATGGCTCTCCTCACAGGTAGGCCTCCTTTTTGACTAGATGCCAAACCAGGGTGGCTCTTCCTTCTTCCCTCATCCTCATTAATCCTATCCCATTCCCATCCCAGCCTAATGATTTCTTTTCTCTCCTCTTTTCTCTTATCCTAGCATCTGCTACTATGGGCGGCTCTTCTGGGAATGGAGTGATGGTGTCCGAGTACACGACTCTCAGAAATGCCAGAATCCTGAGAAACTGTCCAAGGACGACATCCTCTCATTTATTAGGGTACACAGTGTCTGAGAATCCAGCCCAGGAGATCATGGCCACCCCTGAGGACCCTTGGCTACTGTCTGAGGAAGGAGGGAGGGGGCTGATGGTCCTATTTGGAGCAAGATAACAACAGATAAGACAGGTCACTTCCTCCTTAGAGGAGAGAGTGGCATCCAGTGCACATCAAGGACAGGGTGTATGGTCTACTCATCCTGGGTTATATCCTTCCCTTCCCCCTAGGTATGTTGGCTGGCTTGGGGGCAGAGGCAGAAGTTTTAGGGCTCCTGATGAAATGTCATTGCTAAAGCATCAGTGCTCCTGGAGTTTCTTGCACTTATGCCCTGATTCTGGCCTCTTTGTTTGGGCTTTTCTGGGAGTCCTTCCCTTTCAACCACGTAGCTGAAGTACTTGGGCAGGATGATGAGTAGAGGAAGAAAGACTGTGACTGTTGGACATGTCGTTCCTTGTATCTATCCCTTGCCCTTGACAGCCCCCAGAACCTGACCTCTGATATATTTTTTCCTTTTTTTTTTTCACCTCAATATAAATGTCCATTGGAGTATCCAGAGTGTTCTTTCTAGAACTGTCTCCTGCCCCATTCCCACTTCTTGTCCAAGCCTGAGTAGGGCAAAACAACTCTAAAAGTTGAGGAAGCAGCTATCAAATGTTGCCCAGGCATCTTGTCCAGGAAACAGTAGTCCTGCCTGCATCCTGGAGGAGTACCTTTAATTGTGGGTTAACAGATCAGTGCCTAAAGGAGTCCCTGTGGGATATTCTCTTGTCACAGCAATGATACCCAGTGTGGGGGGTTGGCCCTGGTCTCTGTGTGTTGCCAAAGATAAGATGCTAGAGGATCTGAGTGGAGTTTCTCAGGCCTGAGATTATTCCCCTCCTCTAGATTTTCTCCAGCAAAAGGCACAACTTGCTTCCATGTTTTTTCATGGGGTCTTCAACTCTTACCTCTCCCACGCACAGAGGGGTTAGGGACCAAAGGTCCTCAGTGGAGAAAGGAAGCATGTCTGGGAGCTATTTGATGAGAAGCATGTCAGTGCTTAGAACAGATAATACATTTCCCTCTGCCTTCCCTGGGGCCCAGGCTAGAGGGCCAGAAGTAAAGATTCCCTTTGCTGGGCTTGTTTCCATGGTGATAGGCAGATGATTGCAGGGCAGGGGAGTGTCTCCTCTGTGTCCATGGGGTGGACCAGCAGTCTTCTTCCAGCCTGCATTTGGTAGTAGTAGCCCTGCCTACAAAGTAGCTTATTTCCACCCAATACTGGGCTAGGGGTGTGTGTAAGTGTTTCATGGAGCCTCAGATAATTAAAGGAAAAAGATATTTTTAAAACCTGTGTAATTTTGTACTGGAGGTTGGCAGTTGTGCTTGGTACTTTGTAGAGTGGGAAATCACTGACTTGGTTGAAGACTGTCTGGGCTGTGAGGTAATGTAGAAAGAGCTCTCTGAAAAGAGGAAAGTGAGGGAGCTAGCTTTGCTAGCCTGGAGAGTCCTGTCTAGGGTGACCAAGCTGCTTCTATAAAAGCAGAGACGGGGGGGGGGGGGGGAAGATCTGGTTGTCTTCCTGATGAGGCCAAGGTAGAAGGACCTGCCTTGCTCACATAAATCACACAGCTGGCCAGTTGGTGGCACATCTATAATCCAAGATCTGTCTGTGAGACTAAAATAGCAGAAGCAGGAGACTAATTAATGTCACTTTAGACTGAGTAGGGAAGGATGGCTTCACTGACCCCTCCCCCAGCCTCTCGTTCTTTGCCTCCAGCCCCCGACTGCTCTAAAGCATGGCTCTTCTACCTTTTCCAGGACCTAGCCATATTATTTTGTGCTTTTCCCTACTATTTTCCTCAGTGTATTTCCCCCGTCTTCCCCCAGGCTCCATCCTGCTGCTTCCTCCTTAATGTTCCACAGTCTTCAGTTCCCCTGAGCTCTTTTCCTCATTGCTTTACATAATTTAATTGGCTTAATCTTGCCTCCTTGCTGCTCAAGCCCCTTCGTCATTTTAGTTGCTTTGCTCTGGCCTCCCTCCAGCCTTCTTCGTCCCCCTTCCTCTTTTCTGTCCCTTTCCTATGCTGCAACAGAGCAGGTGGGATCTGGCCTGGCCAGTGATGTCTGTTTGTTGTTCCTGAACTGCCTTATCCCAGCTGCCGTCAGTGACTTCACTGACCTGTAGCCATTCCTCGATACAAAGCCAACTCTAATTTACTGCCCACTGTCACCCATATGTTTGTTTGGTCATTACTATGGCTGCTGCTGCTGCTGCTGCTCACTCACAGCAGCTCCTTCCCCCTCCAAGATGAATTAACTCTGGTCCCTTGGAGCTTTGTGGCTGCTTTTGTCCCCTGGGTTTCCCTTTGCTATGTAGTCCTGATGGCCCTGTTTTTTCTGCAGTGACTGAAGGCTGTTGGGTGACTTGAGAACACCCAGCAGTGAGGGTGAGGTGACAAAAGGCACTATTGAAAAGAGCATTTGGAAGGCTTCTGCCAGATTTTTATCTGACTCAGTACTTTTTGGGGCTAGTTCCCAAGTCCTTCCCCCAGCATTTCCTCCCTCTGCCCAACCATCCCTTCAGCTTCAGGAAGACTAGCATTTACTTGACAAGTAGCTGTCTGATCATTATTTATTGGCCATTCTCCCTGGGAGGGGCCAGCATCATGTCCCTGCTGACAAATCTAGGTCCTGTAAATCAGGAGGGTTGAGTACAAGACATGGCACCAGAATCTTGGGTTAGGCAGGCCCAGCCCCCAGGGTCTTGTTAGCATCTACACCTAGGCAGGCATCTTTGGGAGGCAGAAGGTAGAGTCCAGAAAGAGGGACCAACTTTGATTGTGCTAGTCCAGTTCTTCAAAAGCATCATGGTTCCCTGTGGTTTGCAGTGGAAACCAGTAGGGTCACATAGTCCAGTAGGCATAGGCGAGAAGAAGGAGCAAGAAGATTGCCACAGCTAGCAACGTGTTCTTACGGTTCTCTCTCCGAAGGGACTTCAACTCCCTTTCTGTGGAGAAACCCCCCAGTGTGATGGGGGAGGGGCTGCCTCTTTCATAGTCCACCTCCAGCAATGTCTGCCCATCTCTGTACCCTAGCATTTGAGAGCACTTGCCAGACCCTTCCCTTCTTGGTCAACATCTACTACACTGTTCTTGTTCAACCTAGCTCTCTACAAGTACCCTTGGGGCCCCCAGAATTTAGTTCAAGTATAACCTAGACATGCTTTTCACCCAAGGCCACAGTTATATCATCTCTTCCCCTTAAATGCTGTTTTGAGTCCAAAGAGGATGTCCAAAGTAACTAGACAGATAGAAACCAGGGGTGCAAAACAGACCTTAGTATGGGGGAAGGAGAAAGAGGATCTCTCAACAATAATTAGTAACTATCATTGAAGAATCATAAAGCTAAACTGTTGGAACTTGGAGGGCCGTCAAAAATCATATAAGAAACTACAATGATGTATAACACCAAAGATGTCGATAAAAACATTTGTAATTCAAGGGGTGGGGAGAAATAGTGAAGTGACTTGGCCAAGGTCACATCATTCATGGTAGAGCCAGGATGAATCTATGTCTCCTTTCTGGGCAGCGAATTACTCCTCTCTAATTTTTTGAGCCATGTTAAATAATGTCCTTATATTCCAGTCAAGCCTTACTGTAGTCTCTCAGCAGATGCTTAATAAGTACTGGGTGAGCTTAACTGTAGTGTTGCTGTCTAATTCCTGGTTCCAGCTCTGGAAGTTAGAGAGGAAGTCTCAGTCCCTGGTGTGACAACAATAAAGACTGCACTTGCAGGTTCTAAAGTTAACATTACCTACCCCACCCCTCCCTAACCAAAGGATATCAGGGTTGGGGAAGGTGTTAAAGGGGCCAGGGAAGCTTAACAGCCTTTTAAAGTTGTTCACCTGCTTTGAGACTACCTAGCCCACCTCTCATCCTGAGGAAACTCTTCCATCACTGGTCCTACTGAAAGACAACATGGTCTAGTAGAAAGATCTGGAGTCATTCTTACTAGCTATGTGACAACATGGGTAAACCATAATTTCAGAACCTCAATTTCCTTATCTGTAAAACAGGAATATTAACAGGAACAGAACTAAAAGGAACTTCTTGTCTGACCTTTAAAAAAGAGGAAACTGAGGGGACAGCTAGGTGGTTCAGTGAATAAATATAGCACCACCAGAGTCCAAATATGGCCTCAAGACACTTGACACACTAGCTATGTGGTCTTGGGCAAGTAACTTAACTCCAACTGCCTTGCCTTCTTACCCCCTCCAAAAAAAAAAAAAAAATGAAACTGAGGCGTGGGGAGATTAAGTAACTTCCCCAAGGTCACATTAGGTAGCAAGTTTCAGAGATGAGGTATCCCGGTCTTCTGATACCTGAGCCCGTGATCTTTGGATCTTTGGCTAGTTTTAATCCAATCCAACCCCACAATCACTTTTTAAGTGTCTATAAACTATGAGCAATGCACTATGCTAGGCACTAAGAAGACAGACAAAAGTAGCACCTCTTCTCCAAAGAGTTATATTCCACTGGGGGGGGAGGTGGTGGGGTAGATATATATGACCTCAATGGGTAGGTATATTCATGATCATCTGAGAGAGGAGACTAATGGGCAGAGTATAGGCAGTCTATGCAAAGACAAAAATCTGGGGAACAGCATCGTTAGCAGTGTGTGAAGGTATTAATGTAAAATTAATGTAAAATAACCCTGAAGCCAGACTGTGAAGGGCTTTAAAAACCAAGCAGGATTTTGTACTTTGTCTTTGAGGCAGTAGGGAGCCACTGAGGATTCTTGAGTAGGGAAGTGACTTGTGATTTAAGAAGATTATTTTGGCAGCTGTGAGGAGGACAGAGGTGAGATCCTGGAAACCAGAAGTCTAAATAGGAGGCTGTTGGAATAATGGAAAGACGTGATGAGGACCTGGGATTGTGTCTCAAGGAAACATGGAGAGAGAAGTGTGGAAGAGGACTCCAAGGATGCAAACTTGGGTCACTGAAGGATGGTAACAGCTTCAAAAGAGCAAGTTTAGAAGGAATTGATAGGGATAATGAATGCCTCACTATGGTTAAGGAAAATACTCTCAACCTTAAAAGCGCTATATAACATTTTGACTTTTATAAATGCACTATTAGAGGAAGAGGGCCGCTTGAGACCAATCAATGAGCATTCCTTATCCACTTTTTATGACTGGTCTCCCTGGGCTGGGGAAATGGGCAATTTTCTTGCAGGCTGACTCCCACCCTGGCCTTGGAATTGGGGGCAGTGGGGGTGGGGCGCACAGTGGCAATAGTGAATGGAGTTGTCACAGTCTGACTTGGTCTCTGATTATTTCCCCAATTCTCAGTTCAAGTTCTGGCAGGGTCCTGTTATTGCTGCCCAGCAGGTGGCAGCATGGTACCACTCTGGGTTCTGTGTGCAAGAAAAGGCATAAGGGATGCTAAGCCTGACCCATGGAGAACAGCAGGGATATCCTACAGAATGATGAAGAAGGGCGTGGGAGGAAGTTTAGGTAAAACATCCAGATAAGAGGCTTTTTTAGCCCATCGGGATAACAGCCAGAAGGGATCTTGGGAGACCAGGTCTTTTTGACTTGTACAGAGAGGTAAGGCCCCTGTTCTTTCTGGTCACAGGCAGGTGGACTGCTGCCTCGACCCTTTCTCTTTTTCCTGAGGCCACATCAGCTGCTGGTGCTGCTTGGGGGATAAATTGTGCCTCACCAAAACCCACTCTCCCCACCTAGGCCAGATAAGTTCCATGTTTTCCAGTCTTCTTGGAATATCTGCTCATTCCTTCCTTCCCCTTTCCCTATAGGACTCCTGAGCAGCCTCTCCTACCAGAGAAAGGAGGTCTTCTGGACTAGGGAGCCTTCATGTCCACAGGCATATAGAGCTATAGTATTTGGGGGCCATTTCCTTCCCAGGGCTCTTTTTTCCCATGTGAAAAATGGTGGGGTTGGACTGAGTGAGCTCTGAGTTTCCTTCTAGGTCTAACCCCCCCACTCCCCACTTCTATCCCAGTGTTTTTTAGAACTCAATTTAGTTTCCTGCTCTTTCCAATCCTCCCCCTCTACCTAGGGGGGCAATGGTGGATGCTATGTATATGAAACCTTGGGTTTCCCAGAGAAGAGTCGCTGTGCCTCAGTTTCCTCCTCTGCAAAATCAGGGTCACATGATTTTAGAAGTTTCCTTTCATCTCTGACTTGCTACAAGAGAGCTTTGTTGCTCCAGCTCCGCTGACTTGGGATTTGTGGCCTTTAACTGCACCCCACTCACTTTGACCAGCAGGGGGCAGACTCACCCCACCTCCAAAATCAGAGGGCTGAGCTCCCCAAGGTGCTAGGTGCCTACACTTGTAATCCAAGGAAATTCTTACCATAGCTGGAGGCTTTGCTTGTCAGGTTGTTTTTCTCCTTCTCCAAAGTTCTCCTAGAAGGGTTTGGGTGGGGTATAGGGATTGGAGAGGTAGGGGTAGAAGGCAGAGAAGCAGCTTTGTACCTCTGTTCCCTTCCTGACTTTTCCTCCCAGTACCACCCATCCCAGACCTCTCTCTGCTAGATGCAAGAAGAAGAAACTGGGCAGAATGAACCCCCACCCCCCTCTACCCCCAAGCTGAAACCGAGAGTGTCCAGAAAGGGGCCACATCGGGCTTATCTGCCTGGGAAGATGTGTATCAGAGAAAAGAACAATGGCATAGCACAAAGACACTAAACATCCCTTTTATATATGTAGTTCTGGTCCTGAACCTAGAAGAGGAAGAGACAAGCGGCCAAGACTGCAGAGAAGAAAGGCCCCTAGACTCCAGAGCTTAGGGAACAGGTAGCAGGAGAGGGAAGAGAGAGGAAAGGATACCTCTCCCTTCTTCCCACCACTCTGCACTGTGGTCTGGCCTCCTAAGGATGCCTGGCTAGATCTGGAGTGAGACCAACAAGAGACAGTGAGAAGGGCTGGCAATGGGGCTAACAGCTTGGGGCTGGGGCAGCTGGACCTGAGTCCCAGGTGTGCCCAGCTTCTGGCCCAGCTGCCAGGGTAGCAGTGTTACCTGGCCTCTGGGCTCAGCTCCTCCTTGCGAAGGCGGCCATCCACTTCCTCCAGGTTTCTTCTGCACAGGGACAGCTTCTCCTCGAGTCCATCTATCTGAAACACACATGCAACTTCAGATAATCCCTCTGTAGATGGAGAAGAGGGGAGAACAGGGCAACAGATGATTGTTGGGGAATAAAGTGCTTTGTAAAAAAAAAAAACCATAAAGGGTGGTAGAAATGTGAGCTATTATTATTATGATGATCTGACACAAATGGTGGCTAATCCCTTAGCATGAATGCATTTCTATTTTCATTGGGCAGGCATTTATTGAACACACATAGCTTCAAACAGGTATATCTCACTTAATGAAAAAAATACGTCCTTGCCATGTTACTTTATAAGCAATGAACCACATTTTCTCATTGGATTCTATTGTATTTTCAGGGATACAGTCCTGGGGGAATAATTCTGTTTGTAGGGTAATATTTTTGTCAAAAGCTACCAAAAGGAAATGCTAGAATCACCTACAAGTGGAGGGTCTTCAATTCCAGACCCCATGTGGGTCTCCAGAGATTGTTAAATTGAAGCATCTGTCTTGTTAAATGAAATAGACCCAATCTATTTAATTCTTAAGTATGGATTTATATAGAATGGGTTTTAGTATAGGATATTTGGCTTTGGAATGCAGTCTCTCATTTTCTCTCTCTCTCTCTCTCTCTCTCTCTCTCTCTCTCTCTCTCTCTCCTCTTTCCTCTTTCCTCTTTCCTCTTTCCTCTTTCCTCTCTCTTCCCCTCCCCTGAGGGTATCCACCTCCCACCCACCTCTGTCTTCCTATCCTCAGACAACCTAGGATCTGTATGGGACTATAAAGATAGGGAGGAGGTCCAGGATAATTTGCTTAGTCATTTTCAGTCATTTCTGAGGTTTACCATGTCTTTTCCCAGCTCATTTTACAGATGAGGAAATGGACAAACAGGGATAAGTGACTTGCCTAGGGACACATAGCAAGTTTCTGAAGCCAGATTTGAATTCAGGAAGATCAGTCTTTCTGATTCCAGGCTGGGTGCTCCACCACCTAGCTGCCCTGGGATAATTTAGATTGTAGATAATACTTGATTGAATAACAATTGCTTGGCTTCCCATAATACAGACTGTCTAGCAGTGACCTCACTGGTTCTCACACAATTCCTATAAAGAAGAGTGTGGGGCAAGAGAAATACTGAAGAAACTTCCTGGCCATCTTCAAACCATATTCCCTGCATTCTGGCCTTCCACAACCCCTCCTTTCTTCCTTTTTCCAACCCTAGCTCTCCTATACGTTGTCTTCCCCTATTAGAATATTATCTCTCTGAGGGCAATGTCTCACTTTTCTAATTTGACAGTTTGGCACATGGCACTTAATAAGGACTTCATTCATTCTGTCCATTTCACAGATGGGGAAACAAGCCCACAGAAAATGTGAGTTTTCTCAAGGGAGTCTGGTCCTCTGCTTCCTTCTTTTTGGGACCTTTTCTTCTGATGGGGGGAGGGGGAGGGAGAAAGGAGGTCAACCTAAGGATATATTTTAGAATCTGTGCTTCCCAGGTCTAAGAGGCCAGATCCTAAGTTTATATCTCCTTTTCCTTTCCTCAGGAGCCCAGAACCAACAGTAAAGAGACTTAGATCTTCATGTCTCTCTTCTGTAGCCATGCTGTCCTTCCTACTTATCCCTTTAAAAACTTCCCATCTATTTTAGGTGACAGCTGCTTCCCTACACAGGCCCATGCCCAGTCCAGGTGATTACTGTCCCGGTAACCTGTCTGTCTCCTCCCCTAATCTTAAACCTCTGCCAACTCAAAATTACTTACATAGGGGCTCTGCAGGAGGGAACAACGATAGAGACTCGAGTTAATTGCCTGGTTAACTGTTTCATTAATCTGCTAATGGGCACCAAGGGGAGGATTGTCAGGGAGAACCAGTTACCAAGGGAAATGGCGAGTGTGCCTGAAGAGAGATTTCCTGATGCCCATGTTAGCAGGTCAGAAAGGTGGCTCTGAGGTGAGACGATGGACACGTTGATGAAAGTGCATCTAGAACTTTGGGCCCTGAAGAAGGCTTAGAATGGTGTCCGGTCTCCCTATAAGGTCAGGGCTACACTCCAACAGTGCCGAGCAGTCTTCTACTTTGTACCAATGAAACCCCATCTTTTATCACTCAGCTTTGCCTTGTGCTTCAGTCAAGGAAAGAGGATTGGAGACAGTAGGCAGAGAGGAAAGAATAGGAAGGAGGAAAAGGAGGGAGAAGAGGAAAAAGAAGGAACAGGAGGAAAGGAGGAGCAAGAGGAAGGGGGAAAGCAAAAGAAGAGAGGAGGGAAAGAAGTGAAGGAAGCAGGGAGAAGAGGAAAGAAGGGAAGAGAGAAGTTGGAAAGGGGGTAATAGGGAAAAAGAGACTTTAGTTTCCAGCAAAGAATTTACCCTGGTGGACTTCTTGAGGCTGTTCCTATAAGCTGGTATTTAGAAGGTTCCCAAGCAGTGCTGAAGAATGTGAGAAAACTTGAGGGGAAACACAAAACATGGTTCCTATTCAGAAGAAGCTTAACATTTAGCAGATTTGTTTTCTACCCTCTGGGATTTGAGAGATGTAGGCACAGTAGAAAGAGTCCTAGATTGCAAACCAAAGTGCTTGAGTTCCAATCTTGGCTCTGTGTGATCTTACTAAACGTCTCTGGGCTTCAGTTGCTCTTGGAGGATTTTTCAAGGTTCCTTCCTGCTCAGATATTTCATCACTCTTGTCTGAGATGCTGCAACTCTAGCATTTCACATAAACTTGTGGGTAATTTGTTTATAGCTGGAGCTGGCAGTTCTCATCTTATTAGTGGTCCCTACTTGTAAAGAAATAGCCCTTAGAGCAGTGGTTCTCAACCTTCCTAATGTCGTGATCTTTAATAGTTGTATGTGGGCATGTCTGCATGTGGGTGGACCCGCCTGGAGATGGATAGAGGAGGTTCCTAAGACCATTGGAAATATGTGTTTTCCAATGGTCTTAGGCGACCCCTGTGACAGGGTCATTTGACCCCAAAGGGGCTGTGACCCACAGGTTGAGAACCGCTGCCTTAGAGGAAGGTTGGGAAGAGCAAGGAGACTCTTGGGCCCTGAGGAAAAGTCAGGGATTCTCTGGTTGATTCTGGAATCTCCAAATTACCCTACTTGTACATTAGGGAGCACTTTAGGGCTGAAAGGTTTTCCTTTACAGAAGCACTATGTGCCATGCAGAAAAGAACACAGCATCTGGAGTCTGAGGACTTGGAGTCTGTGTTTCTGCACTTTACTGGCTATAGGGCCTGGGAAAAATCCACTTTATCTCTAAGTTTTCTCACCTGTAAAATGCATTAGAGGTTCTCTGAGGCTCTTTTCAATCAACCAGAAAGCATTATTAATGCTTTAGGTATCAATAGGTTATCAGTGTGTTGGGAATTGAATATGCAAATACAAAAGTGAGTCTGCCCTCAAGGAGCTTACCTTCTATTGTGAAGATGGAGGTGAAATACAACAGGGTACACATAACACAGGATATATACAGAATGAAAACACAGTGATGGAGAGAACATTAATAACTGAGAGAATTAGCAAAATCCTTTTGAAGGAGGTGGAGATTGAGTTAAGCCTTGACAAGAGCCAGCCTGTACAAAGTAGGAAATGGAATGCTCTGTATAAGGAACAGTAAGTCAGTTTGGCTGGAATGAGGTATATGTGTGGGAGTAACATGTAATCAGCCTAGAAAAATAGGCAGCAGCCAGATTGTAAAGTGCCTTCAGTCTTAAACAGAGGAGTTTCTATTTTATCCTAAGGCCAATGGGAAGCCTTCTTGGGCAGAGGAGTGGGGCATTGGGCTCCATCTCTCTCCTGAGCCGTCTCACATCACCACCTGTTTACTGGACACGCTGAATGTACCACAGACATCTTACCTTCAGCATGTCCCAAATGAGATCAACTGCATTTCCCCTAAAGCCCATCCCTCCTCCTCTGAATTTCTCTATTTCTGTTGAAGGCACCACCATCAAAATTAAAAACCTGAGTGTCATCCTCAACCTACACTTCCTCATCCTACATATCCAATCCAAACACCTCTGGAATCGATCCCCTTCAAAGGACTTGCTTGGCCTGCATCATCTTTCAATTGAACTACTGGAATGGTCTCCCTTACTTTGTCTTTGGGCAGCTAGGTGGTGAAGCGGCTAGAACATGGGGCTTGGAGCCATAAGATCTGAGTTCAAATTTCACAAGACATTTATGAGCTGTTGTGTGACCCTGGGCAAATCACGTAACACAGTTTGTTCATCTCTAAAATGGGGACATTCTAGAGAAGGAAACTCCAGTACCTTTGCCAAGGAAACCCTATGGATGTTCCATGTGTCATGTAGAGTCAGACTTGACTGAACACCTCCTTTGTCCAGCAATTTCCCACCCTTGAACTGGCCTGGCCCACCACTGTCAGCTCCAGGTAGCCTCCAGCAACTTCCCACCCTTAATTACTGGAGTCTGACCTCATCTGACTCCTGAAGACCCTCCTAAAACTCATTACTGGAATCTGACCTCATTGATTCCTCCCACAACTTTTCTGTAATATAAGACCCCATTTTCCCTCCATGTGGTGTGAGAGCACCATAGAATTTTCTAATACAAGCCATACACATATCAAGGCTCCTTAAGAGTCTATCCAATATGGTGAACTTTTAATAAACTTTACTTTTCTTTGGATGAGAGAAGAAAATAATTTGGCAGGACCCTGCATGTTGGTATTTTGGGGTCTCGAGCACCCCTAACCCTGACCCTCTTTATGGGTAACCACAACATTTTTATGGTTCCCTGATACTGGAAACACTACTGCTAATCTCAAGCTCTTCTCCAGCCAGGACTGGAAGGTACATAAGCCTCAATGTGGCTCAATTAAAAGCCATAATTTAAGGCCCATGGCTTCAGGCAAATGCCTAAGGTGGGAAGATTCAAGGAGAGTTCAAGGGGTCTCCCAGAGCCAGCACCTCGTCAGTACAGTGGGTAGAGTACCAGGCCTAGAGTCAGGAAGAGCTGAGTTCAAATCCAGTCTCAGATGCTTTCTAGCTATGTGGCAAGTCACTTAATTTGTTTGCCTCAGTTTCTTCACCTGTAAAATGGGGATCATTATAGCACCTTGTGGTTGTTGTTCAGTCAAGTCTGACTCTTCATGACCCCATTTGGGGTTTTCTTGATAAAGACATCGCAGCGCTTTGCCATTTCCTTTTCCAACTCATTTTATAGATAAGGAAACTGAGGCCAGCAGTTAAATGACTTTTCCAGGGTCACACAACCAATGTGTGACATTTGAATTCAGGTTTTCCTGACTCCAGACCTCACACTCTGTCCACTGCACCACCTAACTGTCCTGGAAAGAGCATTTTTTTTTTTTTTGGTTGTTAAATCACATCTGACTCTTCATGACTCCATTTGGGGTTTTCCTGGCAAACAAACTGCTGTGATCTGCCATTTTCTTCTCCACTTCTCTCATTTTACAGAAACTGAGGCCAACAGGGTAAGCGACTTCAGTTACACGGCTATTAAATGTCTGAGGCTGGATTTGAACTTGGTTTTCTTGACTCCAAGCCTATCTCTATGTACAGCCCTAGCAGCTACCTTCTTACAACAAAACCCTTTCCAGCATGACTCTACTCTATGTCTGTCCAGATTGATCTCACATTACTACCCCCTTCTGTACTCTACTTTCTGACCCAACTGACCAGTTTGCTGGTTTTCCACACATAATCATTCCATCAACTGCCTCCAAGCATTGTTGTGAGGCTCAAATGAGATATTTGTAAAGTGCTTAGCACACAGTAAGTACTATCTAGATGTAAGCCATATTATCTACAAGAAACTTTTCCTGACTCCCCTAGTTGTGTGTCCCCCCCAAGTATTGTGTATTTCCTTCATGTGTATGCCCCAATTACATCTAATCTCCTTGAAGCCAGGTGCTGTTTTACTTTCTTACCTACTTATTCTTAGTGCCTAGCCTAGTACCTGACACACAGATGCTTAATGGATGCTTGTTGATTCAGATATAACAGTTTGGCCAACGTGTGGATATCAGCTTGGAGAAGAAAGAGGGTGGAGGCAGGGAGACCAATCTGGTGGCTGAGGCTAGGGAAGATGTGATGAGGTCTGAAGTGGTGGGTTATGGTATGTGCAGAAAGAAGGGGACAGATACAAGAGAAGGTAAGGAGATGGCATGGATAAGTAAGTCTTGACAACTGGATGGATAAGGAAAGTTGGGGTAGTGAAGGAGATGGAAGAGTTTGGGGTAAGTCCTGTATTTCAAACCTCTTAATTGGAAGAATGGTAATGATCTCCTCAAAAGAAATAAGAAAGTTAGGATGGGGGGGTGGGTTTGGGGGAAAGATACAATGGGTTTGAGATGTCCATGAGCCTTCCAGGGGAGGATATTGAGCAGGTAGCTGGAGATCCTGTACTGATACTCAGCTCTGAATCTCTGACCTTTTGATCTTAACTGTGGGAACCAGGAAGAGCCATCAGCTTGTTTCTGATTCTCACCCTATGTCAAAGCCACATAACGTTAGCCATTGAGTCAAGGGTCAGGTTGATGGAGCAGGAGTGTATTTCACATGCCAGCTGAGGCCAAGGGGCTGCCAGCCAAGTCACTGACAGCTGTTTCTGAAATCCTTCCATCCTCCTAAGACAGGGTAAACACAGTCTCCCATCTTATCCCTGGTGTCTGAGATCTCTGGAGTCACAAGGAGGGCCTGCTCATCTCGGGGTGGCCCTTACATCTTGCTTGCTTATGAAGAATAAGCCCTCTGATCTCTGGGAAGGGGTTATATGTTTCCATTCCTACCCAGCTCCAGGAAGTCACCAGGTACCCAAACAATAAAGTCTCTAGAGAGGAAGAGGCAGGGCTCATGCTATGCAAAATCCTAAAATTGAGG
Organism: Pseudocheirus occidentalis; assembly: GCA_028646575.1. NCBI lineage: Eukaryota > Metazoa > Chordata > Mammalia > Diprotodontia > Pseudocheiridae > Pseudocheirus > Pseudocheirus occidentalis. The sequence goes on along the minus strand of CM053593.1, from coordinate 206,228,900 downwards.
TTGGCAAGTGATTTGTGGCCAAGCCAAGCTGCCACTGTGCTCTGGGCACTGCCTGTGGAGTTGGCAGCTTGAAGCCTTTATCTGCATGGAGCCCAATTTATCCGCAGCCCCACTGGATATTCCCACTCCCATTCACCACTTTTTAATGAGGCTTAAATGGGTGAACACAAATCAAGGTTTTAGGGACTGAAGTTCTAACCTCTTTCCATGAATATTTATATTTCACCAAGGGCCCTCTTCTCTTAGTTTCTAAATAGCAATTTCCCCTTCTTTAAAATCCAGCTGCTGTTGATGTGGGACTGGGGTAGGGTGGGGGTCAGAGGTGGAGAGTAGTTCAGAGAGAGAGGGAGGAGAGGGCTCAAGGATTTCCATTCAGCCATGAATTTATCCTCAGGAGATGTTCCAGCATGACTGCAGGATTCCCAGGGCTGGGGAAATGTAAGAAATTGGCAAAGGAGCCATACTCCCCTTCAGCATTCACTGAAGCAAAAGCAGCTCTTGAGTATCTGTACTAATGGGCCAGGAGAAGAAAAGACCAGTGAAATCACTGGGTGGCTGACCCACTGGGTAACAAAGGCTGCAGAGTGGGAGGGAGATTCCTTTAGCAATGGCCATGATGGGGAGATCACAGGGTGTCACAGTAGCTGTGGGCTCCCTTCAAGGAGCATTCCTGATGTCCCCAGGGAACAAGGCCTCTTCACATCCAGACTAATGTTTGTACAGTTATGTTGTCTTCATTTCTTCAATGCCCTGAGAATAGTAGGTACTTAATAAAGGCTCACTGAATTAATATTAGTCCAATAGATCAATGAGTATTTATTAAGTACCTACTACCTGTCAGATGCTGGGGACAAGTACAAAAAATGAAATTATCTCTTACTTGCAAGGTGCTTATATTCAAATGGGGGAGTCAGCAAGTATATATAAAAAGATACATAACATAAAATGAAAAACACAAATATAGACACATAAAATGTAATAAGATAAATATGATGCCATAAAATTGTATCTCTCATTCTTAAGCAAAATATACCACCAGGTTCTTATTTGGGTCCATCTGTACCAAAGATCTTCTTTAGTTCAAAAAACTACATAGGAGGTACTTGGAAACTATAGAATCCATGAGAGAAAGGGACTTTAGGGGTCACCTAGTGCAACCTCTTCATTTTACATAAAAGGGAACTGAGGCCCACAGAGGTCAAATGATTTGTCTGAGGTCATACAAGTGCTACGTTGCAGAACTGGGATTCCACCCCAGCTCCATATCTGTCACCAAACCTAGGGCTCTTTCCACCATGCCAAGCCACTGATATTGTTACAATGTGGGTCCCACCCAGCTTTCCAGTCTTTCATATTGCATCCTTTCACACACTCTCTGTTAAAAGTCTGAATGGTCTTCGAGTTTCTCCCAGGACCTGACACTCTAACTTCTGCCTCTATACCTTCGTCCCCCAAGTCTGCAATGTACTTCCTTCTCATGTTCAACTCAGAGACTGCCTAGATTTCTAGCATGCATGGTTAAGATGCTTCCTCCCACCCAAAAGCACTAGTTAATAGTCTTTTCTCCTTCTTGAAATTACTTTGTGTTAATCTGTACACAATTTGTACTTGCTTGCATACAGGTCATATGTCTTAGTAGGATGTAAGCTCCTTGAGGGCAGGCACTATCTTATTTTTGTTCTCATATGCCCAGCACCTGGCATAGTGTCTAACCACCTAAAAAAGCTTACTGAATTGAGCTGATAGAATACGAAGGAACCAGTGGGCTGGGCAGGTCCCTGTCTAAGCCAGCTCAGTGAAATGAACTACTGGGAACAAGAATTTGGCTGAAGTCCACAGGGGGCAAGGGAAGCAGAGATATCATGAAGTCATGGTGGGGGCAAAGACCACATCTGGTATTCTTTTCTGTCTCTCAAAACATCAAGCTCAAGGCTAAAACACAGCTCTTTCCTTGCATTAGTCTCTGTCGTTCATCTTGCTTGTTAGCCATGCTTTGTACATTTGTTATAGAAATGTATAGAAAACCCATGGGTTTTATTGCTAGTTTCTTTCTTGAATTTTCTCTCCTGGGAATCCCTCGTGCTTTTTTTCTTCCTATGTGGTAGCTGATACTCTCCATGGTATCTAGCTTGGTAGAGAAAGGTAAGCAGCTTTCCCCTATTGCCCCCCTTCCCAGTTCTAATTTAAAGCCTGTTTTATCAGACAAATACTAGGGAAAAAAAGCTGGAAAGCCAGAAAAGAATAGAAAGAAACCCCATCCCCTTGTGAAATGGTGATGGCTTTGCTTCCCTCACTGCCTGCAAGATTTCGGCCCTAATTCACGTGCCACATCTTTCATCTAACTGAGCTGGATGAAGGCAACAGAAGGAGGTGGAAAAATGGGGGAGGTTAAAGGCTCATATGTCACAGTGGGGCTATCTATTTTAGGGGCTTGTGAGCAGTCTTGAGATCAGCAGAATGATCAAGTAGGGAAGAGAGTGTAAAATAATCTGAAGGGGAAGACAAAAGAAGAAAGAGGCTGAGTACATAAAATATGGTAGAGAAAGAGCTTCAGGGTCCACTCAAGAAGCTTAAATACTAAAGACTGCCTAGCCTATCCAGAGATTATTTCAGGTGCACAAAGGAAGCAGTCACTGGAGAAGAGATGAGATAGTCCAACATAAGGAACTATAGGGAACATGTTCTGGGACAAAGTAAAGGCTGGGTGTATGGACTAGCAGATGGGGGTAGGGGGGGAGAGGCAGCAAGTCTGTGGGATTGATTTGGGATAAATGGGAAATGGCAGCATATTCAGGAGTCCTCCCCCCCCCCAACTGTGTATTTAGGTCTCCTGGAACTTTTGATATTATTTTAAATGCATTCATCAATAAGGTCAGCATGTCTAGGAGAAAGGGTATTTCATTATCAGAGGACTTGGGTTCCAATCTACTGTTTTCTGTCTTTGTAACCTTGGGCGAGGCATGGTAGGCTGGAAAGTGCATTAGATCTGGCATCAGAGGACCTGGGTTCAAATCTTGGCTCTGCTATTTACTACCAGTGTGACCTTGAACAAGTTACTTCATTTCTCAGGGCCTCATTTGTAAAATGAGGGAGCTGGAAGGGATGACATCTCTAAACTCCTGACTTTGAGTCAGTGGTCCTAGGATGAGATGACCTTCCAGTTCTAAGTCTGTGACCTTATGATCCTAAGTCAGTTAGCCTTGTTGAAACTCTGGTTTCCTCATTTGCAAAATAAAGGGGCTGGTGAGATGATTTCTGAAGTCCCTTCCAGATTGAAACCTTATGCACTGAGCTAGCCTGAGGAGCCTGGGAGAAGAAGGCAGCAAGGCAGAGTTGGCCCTGGAGTTAGTGGGCCTGGTGCGGCTTCCTTCAATTGAAGTCCAGCTAAAATCTCACCTTCCACAGGAAGTCCTTCCCAATATTTCTTTATTCTAGTGCCTTCTTTCTGCTGTTCCCCACCCCCATTTATTCTGTATAATTTATGTGCATGTTGTCTCCATTATTAGACTGTGATCTCACTGAGGGCAGGGACTCTCTTTTGCCCTCCTTTGCCAGTGTTTCTTGGTACATAGTAGGTATGTAATAGATGTTTGTTGACTGGATCAAATGTTTATCTGATGTGGGTTCAAATCCCTTCTCTGCTAATTACTAAATGGATTACTTTGGGCAAGTCATAACTTTCCTGGGCCTCAGTTTCCTCATGCAAAATGAAGAAGGTGGACCAGATGGTCTCTGAGGTCCCTTGTATTCAGTTGCATATGTATTATCTAATAGATCTTGGTTTTTTAGATCTACTAAATACAGCGAATGTCAGCCAGCTGCCAAGGTGGAGGATAAAACAAAGAGGCTGCCTCTCCTTTTCAAGGTGTGGGTGAAGGTTTTTGATTCAGCACATGTAACGTGGCTGGCAGGTGCCATGGGAGTCAAACATCTCATTGCCACTCTCTGAGGGACCTTCTGAATACAGTTTTCCATCAGAGTGTTATTCATAAAGATGTAGCCTTTAGCATTCCACAGGCTAGGGCCAGAACCGGCTGGGGAGACGAGGAGATGCCTTAGTTGCCTCACATTCCCGTGTTTCATCAGAGGCAAAACAGCATCAAAGAAGTGAAGCAAAATCATCTTGCCTGACTTAGGGAATAACACCTTATTCTCAGAGCTTTTGGGAAGTCTCTCCTAGGTCCTATAGAGCATAAAAATGCCAAGTTAAGAGAAACTGTAAAATTCTCCTGAAATCCCCTCCGGGGCATCTTTCAGCAGCCCTCTGGTGGAAATCAAGTCATGAGTCAGAGGAAGGAAGGAAAGCTGTGCTGGTCTGACTCTGCTACTGACAACCTCTTCGCCAAGTGGACTGTCAAGGGTCAGGGTCCTGTCTCTGCTTGTGTTCCTTGAGGCAAGATAGTCTCCTCAGTTTGCTACAATGGGGATTTCAATTGAAGATTTGATTATTCTGCTGACACTAGACATATAGGGAACCTGGGGCTGTCAACAACGGCTTAGTTCTCCCTAGTGGGGCCACGATGGAAGTGAGTCAAGTTGCTGATTGCAGATTTTCTCACAGCCCAGACAAGCAGGAGGAAATTGTGCCCTATTAACCCCAAACTCAGGTAGGGTGGAGTGGAATGGGGGGTGTCATGCTTTCTGGGCTTGAGAAAGAACCATAGGCTTACACTGGTTCTGGATCCCACAAACTGGGCTGCTTTCTGATCCCACAGACTGGGCTGCTTTCTATAAGCCATCTTGGGGCAGCTGTTGGAGTTGCTATGGTTGGTCCCACTGGTATCAGAGAACAGAGAATGTACACTGAGTAGCCTTTATCTCCTTGGAAGGTACCTGTTTGTGAGAATCTCTAGGGAAGAGGGCCAGCTATTTCATTCTGGATAGTTCTCAATGTAGTCTCATTGTCCCATTTCTAGTGGGAATGCCATGTGTAAACAGGACAAAGAAAAAAGGACAAAATATGACTAATTACACCTGGGAGACATCTGCCTAGAGGTCCCTAGAGTGACCACATCCTCCCGCTATGGGAGAAGCCTCCCACCTAGCAAAGCCATTTCCATTTCCATTGCCCTCCATATGAAGGGCAAAAAGATACTGATTCATTTGGCAAGTGTTTATTAGGTACCTAGTATGGGTGACAGGTCACAGGCTTTGCCCTCAGGGAGCTTTCATCTTCCTGACATGGTGATGTGTTGCTCTGATCTTAAATAATTCTCCACAATGAATAATCCCATACAAGTGCTTTGCCTGGTTCAGGTCCCTACTTATGTAATACCATATATAACGAAAGATCATCATCATAGCATTATAAACCTTGATAAGGTATAGTTTGCTCTGTGTAGGTAGGGAGGACGGGAGAGGAAGAATCCAGGCCTCATCACTTTTGCAAAGTCCCTCACTACAAACATCTAATTTTAGCAGGGTTTGGCACTCAGTACTTAATAAAAGATTGCTGACTGACTGATGAACTTAATCTCTCAAAGCACCCCCAACCAAAAAGCACCAAAAAGACTCAGGAGTCGAGGGTGAGAAAATGAACATTTCCCTCCTTCTCCTGCTACTTTTTCATTTAAGGAGAAAGAGGCAGGAGAGGGAGTCTGATAATAGTGGATAAATGTTGGACTTAGATCCAAGAGACCTGGGTTTGAATCTTGCCTCAGACACTTTATAGCTGTGGAATTATAAGCAAGAGCTCAGAGCCTGGTTTCTGCCTATATAAAACATGTACAACCTCTGGGTTTTCATATCTGTGAAATAATCTCTAGGGTTTCTTTGAGCTCTAGATCTATGACTCAAATTCCCAGAATTATGGGAGTTAGTTATTACTGCCACCATTCTACTACAAATAGGAATGATTTTTCTAGCAATATATATGTACTTCTATAAAACTGGTTTGTGACCAGACGGTTGGGAGTTCACCACAATGGGACACTGGCTGTAGTAAAGGCTGAACCATATTATCAGACTTGTACCCTGGGGTCCTACATCTAGGACTGGAAGGGACCCCAGAAGCATCTAATCCAACCTCTTCATTTTACAGAATGAGGCCCAAGGTGGTTAGGAGACTTGCCCAAAATGACAGAGCCAGTAAGTATGAAGGGACTAGATTTGAACGTAGGTCCTTGAACTCCAAAGCTAATGCTCTTTCCATTGTACCACACTGCTAAAAGAAGGTTGGCCAATCTCAGAGGCTGAGATACACAATGGTGGCAGGAGAGTCCACACAGATGAAATCATGGGTCCATAGGAATATCTCAGTCAGTTAGCTAGAGACTCTAGTCCACATGGCTCCCTGTAGGTGGAGCAGGTAAAGTTCCATTTGGTTCCTATAGCAAGCACATTATTTTGCTGGCAGTACCACTCATCAGGCCAATAACCCCTTCTGGTGGGTCCCTTTGAGTAGGAGTCACGGGGATGCATTGGCATGGAGGAAATATCTGCCAATGAAATCCAAAACTATTCCTCCTCCCTGGATTTTTCTAATATTCCTGAATATACTTGGTATTTCTCCCCTAATGATAAGGGTAGGAGACCCTCAAATTCTCCTTATAGTCCCATAAACCAAAGCTGCCAGTTTGCTCAAACAGTTTAGGAAAAACCTCTGAGAACCTAAGAACAATGAATGGTATGCCATCCTTACATGGACACATGCAGATAAGCAAGGCATGGAATTTTCACAGGGGACATATTAAGCACAGACTATTCCTGGTGACCTCCTAGTACATGGAGATCAAGGCTGAAGCAGGTGCATAAGTCAGCCTCTGCCTCCTTAAGTCTTCAGCTGTCCTGGGGCCAGCAGGTTGTTGGTGTTTTGTTTTTTTCTTCTCCCTCAATATATATTTTATGATGAATTAGTAAAAGCTTCTTCATCACAGAAAGGCTCAAAGCACTTTTCAAGAACTGGCATCCACTCCATGTCTTATGAATTCATTAATTAAGATGCTGGCAAACAGCCACTTCACACACACTGACATCCAGCAGCGTTAGGTAATGAGGTTTTAGTCTCCTGACCCCAGTCAAGTGGATCAGAACCAAATAGAGGCAACAGAAAGAAATCACCTGCCCAAATCAGACCTGTAGCTCCTGCCTGGGAGAAGGGGAGGCTTATTTACTGGTCAGTGGTCCCTGAACCATCTCCTGGTATCAGGCTGGGGAAGGAAACAGTGCCAAAAAAAACAAAAAACAAACAAACAAACAAAAACATTTCCCTTTCATCTCTTGGCTGGCCATCTCCCTTCCAGTTACATCTTGGGCCTGGCACAGCCTCTAAGGAAAAGGACAAAAGTGTTCTCTCAAGCCTTGGAAATAGGGTGACTACTCAGTCTTAAGTAAAGAGTTGGCCATCCCCTTTAGGAGACCATTCCAGAACTGATACATCCTGTATTTTCCTTATCAATCAAGTTTCCTTTTCCCTTCAGCTTTGTTTGGGTACCAGACCTCTTAATCTGCCTCTAGGGTGACTCTGGGATAAGAACCTCAGTTTCCTTTTCTGTAAAATGAATAGGTTGAATTAGATAAACTCTAAGACTCCTTCCAGACCTAAATAAATCTGATGAGTCTAACTGGTAGAATGCTTTCTTAAGCACCATCTCACTTTCAAAACTGATGCTCATTTGGATTGCCCTCTCATATCTAGGGGCTGATGACACAGAGCAGCATCTGACTAGGGACTCTGCAGGGCCAAAGTGAGAAGTTTCATTCACCCCCCATGTCTCTGGTTTCTGTCCCTGTTACAAGTCCTTGCAAAGGTCATGATCACTTGGTCAATTGCCAAATGGCACCTTCTTAGTCCTCATCTTTCCTGAACTCTGCAGCCTTTAACCTGCTGGATCACTTTCTTCTGGGATGTGCTCTCCTCCCTGGGATTTTGTGATGCTTTTCTCCCTTGTTTCTCTTCCTACTCTCCTACACTGTCTCCTTTGCAGGATCTTTGCCCACATCACACGCTCAAACTTTAGATATACCACAAAGTTCTGTCCTGGGCTCCCTTCTCTTTTCTCTTTCTGCTCTTTAGCATGATGATCTTATCAACTATGGGGTCACTTATTATCTCTGTGACTTCCAGATCTATATATCCAGCCCCAGTCTTTCTACTGAGATGCAGTCTTACATCACTGACATTGGACATTTTATACTGGAATATTCCATAGGCATCTCAAAGTCAGCATAAGTCCAAAATGAAGTTCATTATCTTTTCTCCCCAAATCTAACATTCATTAAACTTTCCTATTACCATTGAGGGCACCATCACTGTCTTTCACTCCATTGAACCAGTGGTCAAATCTTGCCATTTCTATCTCCACATATTTCATATACATTTCCTTTCCACTCATAAAACCACAACCTAGCTCAGGCCTTTGTCACCTCTTGCCTAAATGACTGCAATGATCCCCAATTGATTTCCATATCTCAAGTCTTTCCCTGATCCAATTTATCCTGTACTACCAAAGTGATTTTCCTTTTAGAGCACAGATCTGACCAAATCACCCTCTCCTTACCCAATAAACTCTATTGGCTCCCTATTACCTCTAGGATCAAATATAAATCCTGTTTGGCATTTAAACTTCTTCACAACCCGGTTCCTTGTTTCCTTACTCATTGTTCCTCTTCATCTAGTTTATGGTCTAGCCATATTAGCCTACTTGCAATTAATCATACATAACACTTATTTCCCATCTCCATGACTTTGAATAGGCTGTCTCCCATGCCTGGAATGATCTCCCTCCTCATCCTTACCTCTTAAAATCCCTGATTTCTTTCAAGATTCAATTCAAACTCCACCTTTTGCAGAAGGCCTTCCCCTTTAAGGTTATCTTGTATCTAGTCTATATAGCTTGTACGTACCTATTTATATACATGTCCTCACTGCCATTAGTATGTAAGCTCCCTGAGGATAGGTACTGCTGTTTTTCCTTTGTATCTATAATGATGATTGGCACAGAACCTGATACACAATGAGCACTTAATGAATACTGCATGGTTAACTGACAGTAAGAGTTCAATAAATATTGGTAGAATTTGCTGGATCAGCATATCCCAAAATATTTATTAGGTGGACATTCAACATCGGGAGCAGTCAGGTGGCACAGTGGCTAGAGTGCTGGGTCTATAGTCAGGAAGACTCATTTTCCTGAGTCAAATCTGGCTTCATATACTGAATGACTCCTAGAAAGAAACTTTACCCCATTTGCCTCAGTTTCCTTATGTGTAAAATGAGCTGGAGAAGGAAATGGCAAACCACAATGATATCTCTGCCAAGAAAATACCAAATGGGGTCACAAAGAATAGGACATAACCGAACAACACCACCACCACAGTACTCTAGATAGGGTCTGACCAGAGCAGTGTGTTCTTGTGAAACTTTATTTTTTAAATTTTTAAATTTTTTTTTGTTGCCTTTTTAGGAGGGTAATTAGGGTTAAATGACTTGCCTAAGGTCACACAGCTAGGTTTTTGTGTTGCCACCTAGCCACCCCTCTTGTGACTTTAGGTACTAAAGATGCCAAGTTGAACCATTTGCCTCCAAAAGATGGAATACAATTATTAAATGCTGGAGCATGGATTATTATTCTGACTAAAAAGCTTAGGGAGATTTTGCCTCTACCAGGATTCTACTATTAGGATTGGAGGGGAAAAAAATCATGCCCTTCTCCCATGAAACATTAAGATCAGCAGCAGGGCAGGATTTTCATCATCATCTTAAATACAATTTTCTTGTTATTCAGAATAATCGCTCAGAGGCTAGATCCTAAAACTCCACTGCCTGTTCTTCAATCTTGGGATCTCAAGAGATGGAAGAATGAGAATAAGTGGGAAAGATTTAAGAGAGAGGAACTATAAGGAAGCAGAGGGAGGGAGCTGTCCCAGGTGCCCAAGGAAGCTATTGCCCGGCACAGATAGCTTGAGACAGCCCTGGGGAGTGACTGTAGGCTGCTTGGTAATTGCTTCTTTACAAGTGGAGGCTGTTTGCAGGTGCTGAGTTTATTCACTTGTGTGGTTTTTATTGCACTCATCAGATTAACAAATATTTTTGATTAAATCACCACTTCATTGGCTCTGAGCACAGGACTTTTAATAAGAGCACAATATCTATGCTGCTGAGCATCAGCCCAAAGTTCAGGCCTTGGGTGGGCATGGGGAAGGGAGATAAAGGAAGAAGAGAAGTTTCTGGTGGTGTGGAAGCAAGGCAGGAGGCCTGGGGATTTCAGATTTGTTTTCTGAATGGTGACCAAGGATTTCTTTGGTAGTAGACAGTTCTGGTGGTACACTGGGTACCTGGCCTCGGGTCAGGAGGACCTGAGTTCAAACATGAACTCAGACACTTATTAACCGTGTGACCTTGGGCAAGTCACTTAACCCTGTCTACCTCAGTTTCCTCATTAGTAAAATGAGCTGGAGAAGGAAATGACAAACCACTCCAGTATTTTTGCCAAGAAAACCCCAAATGGGGTCACAAAGAAGTCATGAAGGACTGGAAATGGCTCGACAAGCTCTGTTTAATAGGCTATTTCTCCAGGTTGGTTCACAAATGTTTTCTCCTCCATTACTAAAACAGAAGTATCCTGAGGACAGGGATGGTGTCTTTTACTTCAAAGAAGAGCCATAATGAACACAGGGCGAAAAGGATTTTTTTCCTAGGACTCTGACATGGAAGGAGCAGAGGACTTTCTTCCTTGTAGCAACCACAGTCCCAATACCTATTTACTCCTAGGGTCCACTGGAGAAGGGAGGGCTGGACCACCTCTTTTCCTGGCAAGAGTTCCCTCTTCATTCCCTGCTCCTCATTTCAGTTCCTTTTGTCCTAGATGAAAAAGGTTCTGGTCCCTACTCTGTTGCTTTGTTGAGTCATTTTTCAGTCACGTCTGGCTTTTCCTGACCCCATTTAGGGTTTTCTTGGCATATTTAAATACTGGAGTGGTTTGCCATTTCCTTTCTCATTGTACAGATAAGGAAATTGAGGTAAACAGGGTTAAGTGACTTGACCAGGCTGAATATCTACCTGACTTCAGGCCTGGAGCTCTATCCACTGTACCACCTAGCTGCTCTGCTTTATAATTACAAAAAAAGAATGAAAGAATTGGAAGGGACCACCCACATTTGACAGATAAGGACACAAATCCAAAGAGGGGAATCAAGGGGCCCAAGACCACACTGTTACTTAGCAGCAGAACTCTGACCCAGGTCCACAATCTTCTTGTTAAACCGTGTTTCTATTCCAATTATCTTTATTCCATGAATTCAGTGTCAGCTTAAAACAATAACAATAAAAATCCCGGTGCCAGCACTGTAAGATTCTAAAGCAATTCTGTTTTGTTTTTGTTTTTTGCTTTTTGGAGGGCAATTGGGGTTAAGTGACTTGCCCAAAGTCACACAGCTAGTATTTGTGTCAAGTGTCTGAGGCCGGATTTGAATTCACGTCCTCCTGACTCCAGGGTCGGTGCTCTATTCATTGCGCCACCTAGCTGCCCCTCTAAAGGAATTCTGAAACCACAAAGCTTCTCATCTTTTGTGGTCATAGATCCCAGATCCCAGAATTTTAGAGCTGGAGAAGGGACCTCTAGAGACCATCCCACTAAACCTCCTCATGTTACAGATGAAGAAAACAAAGCCCTTCGTGGCCTCACAGAGAGTTAATGGCAGAGCTGGGACCAGAACCCCAGTCTCGTGGCTTCCACCACCATGCCACAAGGTATTAAAGTCAAAATTAAGACTATAAGCAAAGAGCAGGCAGAATTCCAAAACTTAGGCAAAAGATGCAATTAACAGAGTCAATTACTGGCCTCTTGGGGAGAGGATCCTGACATGTTTAATGACCTCTAGTGCACAAGCTACAAATTTGGAATCTCATTAGAAAGACAAGCACCAGAGAGGAGGCTCCCTTGGCCAAGGCAGAGAACAGTGGAGATAAAAATCTGACCCCTCATCACCTTTAGCTTCTTAATTCTACCTGACTCCCTAACTGCTATTCTGTCAAACTTCTCAAAGGATAATAGACAAAGCTGGAAGGGACCTTCAAAGCCGTTGTATCCAGTCTTCTATACTAGATGAGAAAACTGATAAACAGAGTAGGGTCACTAGTGTCTGAGGTGGGATATGAACCCCTGTCTTCCTGACTCCAACTCCAGAGCCCCATCCACTGCAGGATTCCGGGGATTCTCTTTTACTTCAGACTGATAATTGTATCATTCCATCCTCTTCAGTTTTCTACCAATGGGTTAAATCACTCCCATGTCTCCAGTCTGGGACACCCATCCAGAGGGATGGTAACTTGTAAGACCTCCATCTACCTCATTAAACCTACTTTTTTTTTCCTACTTGTGACGCTCAATTCATCATTTTCTCTACAATTCAATTCACAATTGTCTCTAGTAAATCAGTTCAACTAGACACTATCCCCTCTACCTTCGAAAATCTTGGCCCCTCATGGGGGAGGGGGGAAGAGAGGGGAAGGAGAGAATCTGAACCTCAAAAAACCTTTTTTTGTATTTATATATTTTTATTTTTAATAGTATCTATTTTTTTCAATTATGTATAAAGACAATTTTTAACATTAGCTTTTTTTAAATATAATTTTGGGTTCCAAATTTTCTCCCTCTCTCCCTTCCCTCCACACTCCCTAAGATGGTAAGTACTTTGATATAGGTAATACACGTGCAGTCATGTAAAACATATTTCTATATTAGTCATTTTGTGAAAGTCAGAAAAAAATTACCGTTTGCAAAAGTGAAAAGATCATGAAAAAATAAAGTGAAAATAAATACGCTTCAATCTGCATTCAGACTCTACAGTTCTTTCTCTGGATATGGATAGCATTTTCTATCATGAGTCCTTTGGATTTGTCTTGGATCACTGTATGGCTGAGAAGAGCTAAGTTAAACCAGAGCTGAACATAGCACAATGAAACTCAATTAAAAAAAAACAAACAAGTTAAAAATTGTTTTTATGTGTAATTGGGAGAAAAAAAATAAAATATTAATTAAAAAAAGGAAATCTTGGCTTTTGTCCTCCAGCTATTTACACCTCACCAAAATCCAACCTTGGGTTTCTGTGCCTTTTGATACTGTTGACTACTTTGGCTTCTTTCAGCTTTCTCCTAGGGTTCCCTTCAGCCTGTCCTAATTTTATGTATTTCCCGTCCCCCAAAACTCAGTTTTCTGTCCTTTCTTTTGGTGATTTCATCTGTTTTCATGGGTTTAACCATCATCTCTATTCAGATGACTTACTTCTACAGACAGAGCCCTAATCTCCCTCTTGAATTCTTAAAATCACCCTATATAATATAATAATATCCTGTAATAATAGCTAGCATTTATATAGTGCCTTAAGATTTGCAAAGCACTTTACAGATATTATCTCATCTGATTTTCTCAACAACCCTGGTGGTATGGTGTAGGTACTATTATTATCCCCATTTTACAGATGGGGAAACTGAGGCAAAAGAGGCTAAGTGACCTGCCCAAGGTCACACAGCTAGTGTCTGAAGCTGCATTTGAACTCAGATCTTCTTGACTCCAGGCTCAGTGCTCTATCAACGCATCACCTAGAAGTCTCAGTATCTGCTCCAAACTTCCCCTATTTTTGTTCAGGGCAATACCACCTTTCAGGAAGCCTAAATTCACAATTTTGGAGTCTTTCTTGATTTTTCCTTCTCTTCTATCTTCACCTTTCCTCTAACCAATCAGTAGTGAAGTAATGTGGATTCCACCTCTACAACATTTTTCCATTACTCTTTTCATTATTTTACTCATAAGGACCCACCACAGTAGTTCAAGCCTTTACCCCTGCCCTGGATTACTGCAATAATCTAAATGCTTTCATTCTCTACCCTGCTCTAATCTATTTTCCGTGTAGTTGCCAAAGTCCTGACCTAAAGCACAAATCTGAGTGGGTCACATTGTTCAAAAGCCTTCAGCAGCAACCCATTGCTTTTGGGATGTCTAATCACAGTATTGGAAAGAACCTCAAAGGCCGCCATCTTGTCTAATCCTCTCATTTTACAAATGAGGAAACTCAGGTTAAGTGACTTGCCTAAAGTCTCTCAAGCAGTCATTACCAGATAATAAGGATCACAATATCCCACCAGACTTAGTGAAAAGAATATCCTGTTGGTGCTCCCCCGGTTCACGTTTCATCTTTATGACTGTGGTACTGGCACACAGTAGGTAGTTAACTGATTTGGGTTTCTTCCAACTCTAAATTTTATGATTTCTCCTGCTGTTTCTCATGTCTAACCAAGGTGGCTTCTTCCTCATGTCCTGCCTTTTAGCTTCTCCCCCTCTTCCTTCTTTTCCCTTGCAATTCCCTCCCTTTTTTCTCTTAGCAGCCTTCTCTCCTTTTCTCATCCTTTGAAGCCCGTCCTCCCACTATTCACTTCCCTAGCAGCTCCTCCCCTCTCTTCCTCTGAAGCCTCTTACCCCTCTTCTCTTACCTAGCTGCCCTCCCTGGCTCTCTTCCCCTGCAGCCCCCTCCCCTTCCCCTTTTCCTCTGAAGCCCCTCCCCCTTTTCTCTTATTCAGTCCCCCTTCCCTAGTTCTCTTCCCCAGCATCCCACTCCTCTTTTTCTCTGGCTTATCCGCCCTCTCCCTAGATCTCTTCCCTAATCGCCCCCTCCCCTTTTCTCTTCCCGTTCAGCCCCCTCCTCTTTCTGTCTCCCGGCCCTCTCCTCTTCCCTTTCTCCTCTCCTCACCCGCCCCCCAGCACCGTGGGAGCCGGGCAGACCCACCGCTCGGTGCCGCAGAGGGGTGCGAGAATCCAGACCGTACCACCCGAGTGCGCCCCCCTCCCCTTACCTCCTGAGCCACGCTCAGATTCTCCCGCTTCTTTTTAGGCATCTTCCCGGCAGCACTCCTCCCAGTTACCGCCCGTCGGGGCCCCTGCAGCCTCTACAGCGCAGGCGCAGGTTATCGTGCTCCGTTCTCATTGGTCAACAGTGCGGAGGAAGGCAGCGCGCCGCTGGCCATCTTTTTGAATTGCACTGGCTTACTGGGCGCCGCCATGTTTGTGTGGGGCAAACCCTTGCTGATGAACTCAGCGGGGAGGGGTGAAGTTTGGGCTGGAGCTGTGGGATTGTAGGGTTGAAAACTGAAAGGCTATGTAAAGATTATCACTAATCTAACCCCTTCGCTGTGTAAAGGAGGAAAGTGAGAAACCGAGAAAGTGACTTATCTGAAGCTACATATCTAGATTCAGAGTCAGAATTCGAAACCACTGCCCCAGACTCCTAGTCCAGAATAACTATAATACACAATAATGAACGGTAAAGGCATAAAAAAAAAAATCACACACAATAAGTGCTGTGTGATTACAGAGGAGGAACATCCTTACTGACTTGGAGATCAGGGAAAGCTTCCTGGAGGAGGTGGCATTTGAGCTGGGCTTTAAAAGTAAGGCTAAGAATTGTAGGGCAGGTTCGGTCTTACCTTACACTTTACTTCTTATACTTTGCTCCCCAGAGAGTACTAATTTCCCTGGCTTTTTTTGACGGGGGTGGGGGCTGGAGGGTGGGGGAGAGCAGCAGTCTGGGGTCAAGTGACTTGCCTAGGGTCACATAGCTAGTAAGTGTTTGAGGCTGGATTTGAACTCAGGTCCTTCTGACCCCAGGGCCAGTACTCTCTCCATTGCTCCATGTAGCTTGTCCCCACACTGGCTTACTTTAAGTCCCAACCAAAATCCCACCTCCTACAGGAAGCCTTCCCCAACCCCTCTTAATTCTAATGCCTTCCTTCCCTCAGTTAATCATCTCCTATTTATCCTGTAGCTTGCTTTGTGTACATTTATTTGCATGTTGTCTCCTTGATCTTGTTTGCCTCAGTTTCCTCATCTGTAAAATGAGCTAGAGAAGGAGATCACAAACCACCCCAGTATCTCTGCCAAGAGAACTCCAAATGGAGTCATGAAGAGTTAGACATGACTGAAATGACTGGACTACAACAACAACAACAAAACTCTCCTATTAGAATATAAGGGAATTGAGGGCAGGGACACAATTCCTTAGCACAATGCCACATTGAATGCACTAAATAAATGCTTATCGATTGATCAATCGATGAACTGCATTGCCCACAAAGTTTAAATGTCACCTCTGTTGCACAAAAGCCTTAACCTGTCTGGGTTCCAAAGAGGAGTGGACCAGATTGCCTCCAAGGGCCTTTTCCAGCCTCAGATCTATTATCCCTATAGTAGAGAGGGCATGAAAACCCTTAACATGAAACACTGGCAGTCAGCAGAGTCCCCACTCAGTATTCAGTGTCAACTGTCAACAGCATCCTTCACAACAGCAGGCTATTCAGATTCACATCCCCAAATAGCCAGATTCTCCATTGACTACAGGCATCAGCTCAAAAGAAGTGAGAAGGAGGTACACTCTCTTCCTCCAAATGAGGTTGCTTTGGGGTTTGTCTGGTGGAGATCTGGTCATATGACTTTTCCTTCCCTTGCTCTTTTTTCCTCCCAATTATAGCCTTCAGTTAAGCCATTGATTGGAAGGTAGCAACACAATCCCTGGGGGCAGCTAGGTTGTGTAGTAGATAAAGTGTCAGGCCTGGAGTCAGGAAGACTCTTCTTGGTTTCAAATCCAGCCTTAGGCACTTACTAGCTGGGTGACCCTGGGCAAGTTGTTTAAGCCTGTTTGCCTCAGTTTCCTCATCTGTAAAATGAACTGGAGAAGGAAATGGTAAACTTACTGCAGTGGTATCTTTTCTTTTTGGAGGGGAAAAAGTCAAGGCAATTGAGGTTAAGTGACTTACCCAAGGTCACACAGCTAGTAAGTTTTAAGTGTCTGAGGTCATATGTGAGCTTAGGTCCTCCTGAATTTAGTTTCAGTGCACTATTTACTGTACCATCTAGCTACCCCTATCTTTGCCAAGAAAAATAGAGTCACAAAGAGCCTGAAACGGCTGAACTATGACAACAAAAGCAAACCTTGGCACATGAATGTGATGGGATATTATTGTATTAAATATTTGTAATAGTAATAATAGTACTGACCCCCTAGGGTTGTTGTGAAGATTAAATGACATAATATTTAGACCAGGCTGTATGAGAATTTAGTTGAAGGCACTGGTGATGCTTAGCCTGGAGAAGTCTTGGGAAGAGAGGGGAAGTTGTCTTCTTATATTTGAAAAGCCCGATCTCTTACAGAAGATGGATAAGACTTGTTCTCTTTGGCCCCAGAGGGGAAAATAGGAGAAATGAGAAGTCATAGAGAGGCTGATTTTAGCTCAATATAAGGAAAATTTTTCTAACAAATTAGAAATGCCTAATGGTGGAAGGAACTGCTCTTGAAAGTGGTGAGTTCCCATTTGTTGGGGGTCTCCAAGCAGAGGCAGATGACAGCTCTCAGGAGATGCTTAGAGGGAATTCCTGCTCATGGATGGGTTAGACTAGATGACCACTGAGATCTCTTCCAGCTCTGAGATTCTCTGATTTTAAATTTCATCTAAATGGCCATTTGTTCTCTTGATTTAACCATGTCCTGTTCTTCATGACCCCTTTTGGGGTTTTCTTGGCAAAGATCCTTAAGTAGTTTATCATTCCTTCTCCAGATCATTTTCCAGATGAAGAGACTGAGGCAAATAGGGTTAAGTGACTTACCCCGGGTCACACAGCTAGTCAGGTCCTCACCCAGCTGCTCAACCCTTTGTTCTACTTTGTCCAAATCTTTCTGGATTCTCACTCATCCTGAGTTATTTAGTACATTGATTATCCCTCCTAACTTTGAATAATTTGCAGACTTTTCATAAGCATGTTATTCAAGCCCAGTCTCAGCTATTACTGAGCAAGTGTAATCCTGGGCAAGTCACAGAATGTCCTCTCTTCAGCTCAGTTTTTTTTAATCTGTAAAATGTGGGTGATAATAAATAGCACCTGTCTCACAGAGTTGTTGTAAGGATTAAATTTGATAACAGATGTACAACACTAGGTAAAATTTAAAGTGCTATACAGATGTTAGCCATTTCTGTCTTTTTATTGTTGGTTAAAAATATTGAACAGGACATGGCTCAGGACAGTCTTGTAGCATGCTACTTTCTAGCTTGACACCAATTTATCAATCATTTTTTGGGTCTGGTCATTCAGCTGGTTCCATAATACCTAATTTGACTCTTATCAAATCCATATTTTTTCCTCTTGACCACAAGGACATTATAAGAGAATTTACCAAATACTTAAGATTAATATAGCTGTTTTTTCTAGTATTGTAACCTACTGCCCATTTATCCTTCCCCATCTTCCAAGATTGTCATCCATATCCTCCCATAATTTCAACCCACAGAGAACCACCCAACATCATGGGGGCCTCCCTTGAGTCCTCTGGAGAATACCAGTGGAGCAAGCATCCTGTCTATTGGCAATTATTATTATAATTAAAAAACACTTTTAGAATTGGGCATTGTCATGTTCTGGGTGACTAGAAGGTAAACTCAGTAATCTTAGGGATTGCTCATTCTATGTATTTGTATCTCCAATACTTAACCCATACATAGTAGGTGCTTAATAATTGTTGATTGATTATCCCTCATTATCACCCAGTGCCCTGTCCACCTCCCCCTTTTAATCATAGATTTCTTCGATGACATCTTTTAACCACTTCTAGGTAGTTCCTGGTTTGTCCAGCTTGCTCCCACCACAACCTTCTTTGCTCATTATAGTGTTCGTGACTCACAACCTTGCAACAACACCAGAAAAAGTGGCCTTTTTCCCCCCAGAGTGAAGATTGGGATCATGAAATGAACTTTTCAGTTTCCCAAAGGCAATCCGATATTTTCCTTACCTACCAGTTCATTTATTCTTCATTGTGGCTACCCCACCTTAGCTTCCCATAAGACAGCTTCACATCCTTATCTCACCTCTCACCTCATGCGGCTTCCATATTGTCTGTCCCTGGTGTTAAAAAGTTGAGCTGCCCCATGTCTGAAGTATTTCTGGTAGAAAACGAGCAGGGATTTAGTATCTCGTTGAAAAAACATAGTGAGGGTTGATTTATGTTTGAATTTCATTTCAGGACAATGGATTACATAGCACACCTCCTGGGGAAAAGGCACTGAGGGCTTTATGACCATGTTTGGACCATTTTTATGTCCTGGTGGTTAAAAAAAAAATGTTTTAGCTAAGCTAGTGTTTTCTCAAACTTTTCTAGTCTACACTCTACTTTAAAGGGGTAGAAACCCTTTGAACCTATCTACCCTCCCCTTTCTGGCCGTTGTAAAAAGACAAATAAACACAAAAGTTATGCTCATCATCAGTGGGAAGAATGCTTGTCCCTGTCATGGACTCTTTATAGGAAGATTCCTTCTTGGAGAGAGAGATTGAACTAAATGACCCCCTAAAACTCTTTGCTGTAAGAAGCTGGGTAGCACAGTGGATAGAGTGTCAGGCCTGGAGTCAGAAAGATCTGAGCTCAAATCCAGCCTCAGACAGACACTTACTAGCTGAGTGACCCTGGGCAGCTCACTTAACCTTTGCCTGCCTCAGTTTCCTTACCTAGTAAAATGAAGATAACAGCCCCTACCCCATAGGATCGTTGTGAAGATCAAATGAGAGAATAGTTGTAAAATGCTTAGCACAGGGGTGGCCAGGTGGCACAGTGAATAGAGCACCTGCCCTGGAGTCAGGAGGACCTGAGTCCAAATATGACCTCAGGCACTTAACACAAAAACTAGCCGTGTGACCTTGGGCAAGTCACTTAACCCCAATTGCCCTACATTCCCCTCTCCAAAAAAAAAAAAAAATGCTTAACACAGGGCCTGAACAGTTTGTTCTCTCCCCTACTCCCTTGTTCTTCTTCCAAATTTTTGGTCCTATGGTTGTTTCCAATGCTGTCTGGCTTTGGAGTCAGTAGACCTGGATTCAAGTCCTGGTTCTGTTGCTTGCTCTCTGTGTGACCTTGAGCAAGTCACTTCATTTCCTTGGCCCTGTTTCCTAGGGACTAGATGACTTCTAAGATCCTTTTCTGCTCCAAAACTCTGATTCCTAAAATTTGGGGAGTTGAGAGATTAGTGAAGTCTCACAGTTTGGAAATGGCTTTGGCATCCATTGGGAATTTGTAAAGCTGGGGAGTTACTGCATAATTTTTCCAAAAAGAATTAGCTTTTGAGCACTTTCTGTGTACATTATAAACCCTGAGTGCTATGTAAATGTGGATTATCACATTGTTGAAAACACTAGGTAGTAGGAAGGAAGGAAGGAAGCATTTATTAAGCACCTACTATTGCCAGGCTCCCTGCTGTTTTCTTCCCTGTCTCTGGGAGGCAGGTGCTATTATTATCTCTATTTTACATACTATCCATTTCCTCAGTTGAGGAAACTGAGGCAGGCAGAGGTTAAGTAACTTTCCCAACGTCACACAGCTAATACATATCTTAGGCCAGATTTGAACTCAGGTCTTCCAGACTCCAGGCCCAGTGTTCTATACACCTAACTGTCCCTCACTAAAGAAGCAAAGTATTAAAGAACAATTGATAGGGTCAAGAAAGCTCTCCTTTTACCTCTATCTCACAATGTGTGACCTTAGGTAAGTCACTACCTTCTCTGGGCCTTAGTTGCCTTAGAAGATAGTCTGGCTTTCTCACTTTACAAATAGGGAAACTGAGGCCCAGAGTTCAAATCTGCCTCAGATACATATTAGCTGCGTGACCTTGGGCAAGTCACTTAACCCCTGCCTGCCTCAGTTTCCTCAACTAAGGAAATGGAGAGTATGTAAAATAGAGATAATAATAGTACTTGCCTCCCAGAGACAGGGAAGAAAACACTTAGCACAGAGCCTGGCAATAGTAGGTGCTTAATAAATGCTTGCTTCCTTCCTTCCTATTGTTTTCAACAATGTGATAATCCATATTTACATAGCACTTCAGGGTTTATAATGTACACAGAAAGTGCTCAAAAGCTAATTCTTCTTAAGAGTTCAAATCTGGCCTCAGACACTTAACCCTTAATAGCTGTGTGATCTTGGGCAAGTCATTTAACCCCAATTGCCCTGCCCCTCCCAAAATAAAAGCAAATTACCTTAAAAGTAACTAGTCCCACCCCTTTTTTACAGAAGGAGAAACTGAGGCCCAGAGAGGTTAGATAACTTTAGTCACACAGGTGAGATGTGAGAAGGTCAGAATTCAAACCCAAGCCCTCCACCTACCCCCTTTCCATTGTATCCACATCTATTAGTTTATCCCTTTATGCATTTTAAAATGCTTTCACATTCATGATATCATTTGTTCTTCAACCAGCCCTGTGAGTTAGTCAGAGCAGGCATTATTATCCCTATGTGAGGGTATAGACATAAAGGAGGGGAACTGTACTTGCCATTTCATTGGTACGGGGAGCCCACCAAGGAGGAAATGACTTCTACCATTCTAGATCCATACCCAGTCTAAAATTTTTACTCTTAAGAGTATTGCCAGGGGGGCTGAGCCAAGATGGTGGCGTAGAAGCAGCAAGGTCCCACAGTTCCCACACAAACACGCTGAAAAACTCAAAAAATGGGACTCTAAACAGATTTTCAAGCTCCAAAACTCTCCAAAAGACAGAAAGCACATCTGTTGCTACAGGCAGCGCAGCAGGCGGGGCTCTTCTCAGCAGTCTGGGACCTGCAGCCAAAACCAGCGGCTCAGGCCCTGGGGCATTGGACGGGGAGCCCCGTCTATAGGAGGGCAGATCAGCTGCACTGGAGGCACAGTTACCACATTTATCAGGCCA
>CM053593.1:206144624-206206714 GCA_028646575.1 Pseudocheirus occidentalis | reverse complement strand
TTTTCCATTTGTTTGTATCTGTTTAATAATATCTTTATTTCTCATAAAGTCATTTGCTTCCATTTGCTCCACTCTAATTTTGAAGGAATTATTCTCTTTAGAATATTTTTGAGATTCTTTTTTCCATCTGGCAAATTCGACTTTTTAAGGCATTCTTCTCTTCGTTGGCTTTTTGGGTCTCTTTTGCCATTTGAGTTAATCTGTTTTTAAGGTGTTATTCTCTTCAGTCAGGTTGTTGACTCTTTCTTGCATCATTCTCATTTCTCTTCCCAATTTTTCCTCCACTTCTCTTATTTGGTTTTCAGTCCTTTTTAAGTTGATCTGTGGCTTGTAGGCAATCTTCATGTTTCTTGGAAGCATTTGGTGCGGGAGTTCTGACTGTGTTGTCTTCCTTCTGTTCCATACTTTAAGCCTTTTTGTCCCCCAAAAAGGATTCTAGAGTTTGATTACTGTTCTTACTTTGCTTCCTTCTCCTCATGTTGGCCAGTCAATTAATTGCTTGATTTTTTAGCTCTGTGGAACTCTGCTTCCAGGGGGGAAAGCTCTGTCCCAAATTGCTGGGGTTTTCATAGCTGCCAGAGCTATTAGGTGGGTGTCGTAGCCCCCACCAGCTTTGGCTCACTGAAAGCACACCCTAGGACCACCACCCAAGACCATGGTCCAGATCCAGGCCTCTCAACACAAGAGCCCTTGGCCTTTGATCAATGGCTTTGGCCCCTCTGCAGTCCTCAGGCCAGGAGCTCTGAGGCAGCTGTGTTGGGCTACTTCCTTGCCCTAGGGGCAGTTCAGCCAGATGCTTTTTTTCCCCCAAATTTAGCTTGAATTCTACTGACCTTTCTCTTAGCCTTATTTCTCCTGGATTGATCAATGTGGAGATTGCCACAGGTGCCCCCGATCCACTCTGCTGCAGACTCTGTGGCTCTTTCTGACAGTCCTGGGGCCAGGACGTGGTTTTGGGCTGGGCTGGCCTCAGCTCCCAGCCTGCCACGATGAGCCCCTCCTGCCAAGCTGCCTTCAGCAAGAGATGTGCTTTCTGTATTTTTGTGGGTTTTTGAGCCCTAAAATTTGTTTAGAGTTGTATTTTATGGGTATTTAAGGTGGCTGTGTGGGAACTGCAAAACTTTGCTGCTTCTACGCCACCATCTTGGCTCCACCCCCCCAGGAGGTTAGATCTTGATATTGCCAACCAGCTCTAAATTTATGTATGATTTGTGAAAGATGGATTGGGAAGGAGATGGGCCCAGATTAAAAGGAAGAAGGTCAGAATCCATAAGGTAGTAGTGGGTGGTCACTATATGCTAGGAGTAAAGACAGACTTCAGGGTCAGTAGCATGATGGCATGATCAGAAAACCAAAGAGAATTCAGGGTTCTTTCTATTAAATCTCGTAACAAAATATAAAAAACATTAGCCACCTGTGTTTTTTTGGTCCCAAGAGAGCAAGCGACAATGGAAAGAACACTAGAATTGGAGTCAGGGGACCAAGGTTCAAATCCTGACTTTTCCATTTACTACCTGTGTGACATTTAGCACGAGGCAACTTCTCTACGCTTCAGATTTCTCAACTTGAAAGTCTCCTGCTCTAAATTTATGCTACTACTAGCCTAATTGATAAAGGGGAATAGAGCTGGAGGCCAGAGCCCAAGTGGATGCCCTAAAGTAATAGGTGATTTAAGGAATCTGAAGGTTATCCATAAGGGTCTGGGTGATCCATAATGGTGTCCCTGTTCCCTTTGTCTGTAAAAACCTCTCCCTGCCCAACTCCATGCTGTGGGGCTTCAAAGGAATGGATGGGATCACAACCATCCAAAAATGAGGTAGTGAGTATCCCATAAATGGTACAAGCAAAGCTGAATGATAGCATTAGCTGAGATAACATGGAAGAGATTCTGGAATCAGAAAAAGGACTGGACTAGATGACTGGGGTGGTCCCAAATTGTGTGGTGACACCATTAAGTCCCCTGCATGTTTCCCCTTTCCCAGACTCACTCCCAAGACCCTATGCCCTTGGGTAAAAGTCTTACAAGCCACATTCATTTGTCATTGCAACTAGCTCCTGCATTTACCTAATGGAAACTGTTCTCTAGTTTATGAAGTCAGAGAGAGGGACAAGACACATATTGACACCGGCTAGTTCTCCCACTTGTGATGCCTGAGGCAAGAAGGGAAGTTGAATTGATTTCCTATCTCTATAAAAAGTCCTACCTGATAGAGAGGAATGAGAGCTTCCCTAGTTTGGAAACCAAGAACCAGGCATCCCAACAAAGCAGGAGGAAGGTCATAGAAAGAGACGATAGAAAGAATCCTTTTTAAATGCCTACTATGTGCAAGGCACTGTGCTAAGCACTTTATGAATATTATCCCATTTCATCCTCACAACAACCCTGGAATGTGGCTGCTATTATTATTACCATTTTACAGTTGAGGAAACTGAGGCAAAGAGAGGTTAAATTACTTTCCTGGGGCCACACAGATAATAAGTGTCTGAGATTGGGTTTAAACTTCAGTCTTCCTGATTCCAGGCCCAGCACATGTCTACAGAGAGTAATGGGTTCAGAGAATCTTAGATCTTGTGATGTAAGGGACTTTTGAAGACATTGAATCCATTCCCCTAATTTTATAGTTGAGGAAACTGAAGCCCAGAAGAGAGGTCAAGAGCCTCCTCCCTCTTCCTGTTGCAGTGTGAAAAGTGCCCAAGGCTTCTCAACAGTGTACCATAATGGATAAGGGCAATGCCTTTGAAGTTAGGGAGACTTGGGTTCAAATCCTGATTCAGAGATTTACCAGTTGTGTGACTCCAGGCAAGTAATTTCCTCATCTGTAAAATGAGAGCAAGTAGATTTGATAGACTCTAGGCTCCTCCATTCTTGCTCTAGTTCTTTGATCCTCTAATCCTCTGTTCTGGAGACCCATTTGTAGAGGTCCCAAGGAATCTAGGTGACATCAGAAATAGAGAGCTAGATTTGGAATCAGGAAGACCCCAATTATATTCTTGACTCAGACAGTTACTAGTTACTTGACCCTGGGTAAGTCAGGTCAGACTCAGTTTCTTCATCTGTAAAATGGGGATAGTAATAGTACTTACTTCATAGGATGTTGTGAGGCTCAAATGAGATTATACATGAAAAGCACTTTGAAAGCTTAAAAGAACTACATGTGAGCTATTAAGTATCCTCATGTTCTTTTCTGAAACAATATGTTTCCTTACCCCACCCCACCTCCCACCCTTGACCTTTCTGTTTTTGCCAAGCAGAGAACAAGGAGATGGGACAAAGCAGGTATTTGGGATGTGCCCAGGAAAAGGCCAAGCCCAGACATGACGGGACTCACAAATCTCCTATCCCTGTATAAACTGTACAACTCACTTGAAAATTATCACATAACATTTTCCATTGTAGTCACAAGTGGAAGGGTCTTGTCAGTCACTCAATAAGCGTTTATTAAGCACTTACTGTATAAGAGGTCCTGTGAGAAGTGCTGTGTTTGTCTTTCGTTTTTTAAGAGGACTGTGGTATCAGGGAGATGATGACATGACTTGCAGTAGAATTAGATTTAAGTGAGGAAGGGCTGTGCGAGGTCACCAGCCTCACTTTCTCCTCCAGAGCTCTCTGGGTCCAGTGGCCAGATCTTCATCAGGATGACTGGAGATGACTCAGTGTGAGAAGTGCTAGGGATACAAGAAAGACAAAGATAGTCCCTGCCCTCAAGGAGCCTACATAACGGGGGAGATGACATATAAATTAGTATGTGCATACAAGATATATGCAGTATAAATGGAAAGTAATCTCAGGAACAAGATATTAACGAGCAATGGGGGGAACTCAGAAAGCCCTCCCAAAGAATGTAGGATTTGACTTGAGTTTTGAAAAAAGTCAAGCAATGGAGAGTTAGGAGGGAGACAGGGTGAAGGTATGGGAGGCATGTGGTGGCTCAGTGGAAAGACTACTGGGCCTGGAGTCAGGAAGACCTGAGTTCAGATCTAGCCTCAGACACTTACCAGCTGTGTGACCCTGGACAAGTCACTTTGTTTGCCTCAGTTTCTTCATCTATAAGATAAGCTGCAGAAGGAAATGGCAGAACATCTTTTCCAAGAAAACCACAAATGGGGGTCATGGAGGGTCACGCATGACTGGAACAACTTAACTTCAAAAGGGTAAATGTATGGAGTTGGGGAAATTGGGTGTTGAGCTTGAAAAAGAAGCTCGTTGTAGCTTATGGAGTATCTGAAAGGTAGTAAAGAAGACTGGAAATTAGGAAGGGGCCAGATTGTAAAAGCCTTTAAATGATGAATGGAAGAGATTTGATCCTGTGGGTAATAGGGAGCCAATGGAGTTTATGGGGTAGGAAAATTACTTTGGTATCACAGTGGACCATGAGCTCCTGGAGGGCATAGTGAACACCATACCTTTCTGTACAAAGGCAACTAATATAATGAATAGAGGGCTAGATTTGGAGTCAAGAAGGACCTGGCATTTACTAGTTGTGTGACTACGGGTAAATCATTTCATTGTAAAGTGCCTCAGTCTCCTTATCTGTAAAATGGGCATAATAACAGCTGTATTTCCTGTTTCATGGGGGTAGTTATGAGCCTTTACTTAAGCTAATATATGTAAATCACTTTGCAAACTTTAAAAGGGATGTCGAAGGTCCAATCCCTATCATCATCATCATCATCATCATCATCATCATCAACATCATCATCATCACCTTCCTCAGTCCCTGGGCCATCAGGAAATAGCTGTTGAACAATTAATTGGCTTCACCACATCAGAGGTCAAATCCTGCTCCCAGGCAAAACTCCTCAGTTACAGGGTCATCAACTGAGAACTAGAAAACAATGTAGAAATCATCTCATCCTTTGACATGAGTTTACAGAAAAATCGGAAGCTGAGCCAAGGAGAGTTAAAGTGACTTGCACATGATTATAGTGTAATGACCATAGCTGATCTTGCAGAAAAGATAAGAAAACTACACCTGCCTCCCTTCTTGTCAGCCACAGGTGCAGAACCCTGCAGATTCTGTCAGGTGTGGCTGGTGAGGAGGCCAGGGGAGGAATAAAACCTGGTTCGGGGCCCATCCACAAAAATGGAGCCTCTGGGAAGGATTCACCAACAGGAGAAAAGAGAAAGCTTTACAGAAGGGTGTTCCAGACAGAAAAGGATCAAGACAGATGCTGAGGGATGTTCTGGAATAAAGCAGCATGACTTGAAGAGAGAGAGAGAGAGAGAGAGAGAGAGAGAGAGAGAGAGAGAGAGAGGAAGATAAATAGAAAGCACAAGACAGTGCAAAACAGAATCAGAGAGAGGCTAGCCATCTGTTAAAAAAAAAGAGGATTCCTTCCAGCTCTGACATTGTGTTCTATGTGTCTATGGCTTACTAAATTGATCTGGGATGCAAGCTGAGCTGGAGGTTTGTCTCAGCTGTGGTAAAGCCTCCCACTGTCAGCGTCCTGTGCTGAGCTCTGGGGAGTTGGAGGTATAGATGACTGGATTCATGTGAAAGAGGAAACTCTCAAGAACTTCTGGCCCTGAAATCAGGCTAATTTAATGGGGGATGGGTCTTCAAGGAAAAAAAAGAATGAGAGCAAGACCTCATCAGAACAGGCGCAACCATCCCGAAATTCCAGGACTGGCCACAGAATTTGAACATTAACAGGCTCATAAACAGTTGCTTGTTCCAGGAGAACAAGCTCCATCCTAAGGTTAAATGTTGTTCAGTTAACTCTTCACAGCCCCATTTGGGGTAGTAATCCCAGCCTAGTCATGAAAGGAAGATGTTTTTTTTCTCATCATGGCCAATAAGGGGAAGAGGAACCAGGGGATGAGAATAAGTGGGTACTACTGCACTAGTGCCCTACTCCTGGTGCAAGCCTTATCTGTTTCACCATATTAGCTGTTCTTTATAATTATCTCCCTCCTTGCTAAGTGTCCCAACGCTTCTCTTCTATCACCTTTCCCAGTCAATCTCTATGACCTAGATAGATGTCTGAGGCGGAGAATTAAGTTATGGGTCTGCTAGGTTGTGCAATGGATAGAGTGCCTGTCAATAGATAGATAGGATGTCAGGAAGACTCATTTTCCTGAGTTCAAATGTGACTTCAGACACTTCCTAGCTGTGTGACCCTGGGCAAGTCACTTCACCCTGCTTGCCTCAATTTCCTCATCTGTAAAATGACCTGGAGAAGGAAATGGAAAACCACTCCACTATCTCTGCCAGAAAACTCCAAATGGGGCCACAGAGAGTCAGACTTGACTAAATGACAACAACAACAAAAGAATACTATAAGGAATCCTTGTTTTTTTCCTCCCTAACCCAGACTTACCAGTTGGCACATGATCCAAGAGTCAGGGAACAGTTCAAATGATCCCTGGAGGCCCTTTCTAAAGTCCTTTCCTCCCTGAAGGGTATCAGATAGAAGGTAAGGAGTGGGATGTGTTGAAGTCTCTGAAGCTCTAGTAGTATGAGTAATGTTCTTGGCTACCATCCCTTCCTCTTGTCCTCCCCATTTCCCCTCATTCATTTTCCAAGTCCTTCATGTCCTTTCCCATCTCTCCCAGGTAAGAGTTAAGATGAAATCTTCCCCTACCCCAGCCAATACAGTGGTCCTATTTGATTCTCAGTCTCACATGATGTAATCTGTCATCCTCATTTTTTTTGTTTCTGTATCCTTTTACAATAATTACAGTAGTAGCTAGTATTTATATAGACCTTTACATGTGCTAACTCATTTGGTCTTCACAACCCTCAGCAGTTAAGTGCTATTATTACACCCATTTTACAGATAGGGAAAATGAAGCTGGGAGATTTGCCTAGAGTTACACAAGTGTAATAACCAAATGAAATAGCAAGTTTTAACAAAGTGACCACAGAGTCCAATCAAAAGTTTTAAGGAGCTTTAATAGTAATTGAATTAGCAGCTGGGCTATCTTGTAAGCCAGTTAGAAAGAAATAGAGAGCAGCCCTGTAATCCAGAAGTACAGAATATTTTATACCATATAGTCCCATTGTTTGGAGGTACAAGTAAGTTGCTGAGGCAAGGAGTTTGTGATTACATAATGACAGAACATGAAGAAGAATGAACAATAGACAAGGAGGGTTTGTGATAACATCTTTAGGTAGGGGATTGTAGGGTAAGCAGAGAGGGGCATGGGGTATGATGACCTGGGCACCCAGGAGAAGAAAAATGAAGACCTAGATTGGTTCCCACACCCCAGGCTGGCCCATAGGTGGGTTCACTGTCTTCTAACTTGCTTATTTCTAATTTCACAAAGTATCACTTAACCATTTCCCACCTACTTCATTCTTAAGTCCATGAAGTTTTTACTTAACTAGTTCCTGGGCACTTCACAAGTAGTAAAAGTCTGAGGAAGGAATCAAACTCATGTCTTCAGTACCTGAATATCCACCGCACCATTTAACTACCTTCTCTCTCTTTCTCTCTCTGACCCTGTCTCTGTCTCTCTGTCTCTGTCTCTTTTTCTGTGTCTCTGTCTCTCTCTGTATGTCTCTTTGTCTGTCTCTGTCTCTGTCTCTCTCTCCGTCTTTCCCTCTCTCTCTTCTCTCTCTGTGTCTCTCTCTATCTCTCTCTGTGTCTCTCTGTTTCTGTCTCTGTCTCCCTCTCTCTCTTTCTCCCTCTCTCTCTCTCTCCCTCTGTCTTTCTCTCTTCTCTTATCTCTCTCCCCACCCCCCAATTTTAAGACCCTCCATGAGACAGGCACAAAGGGCTCATTGGTCTGTGATTCTGCCTGTTTTTTTTCCACTTGTGTCCATCTCTCCATGTTTCTGTCCCACCCCCACTCCTCCCTGCTCTCTATTTTATTTTTCTGAGTTTTCAGATTCTTTTAGACATTTTAAATTTCTAGTGAGATCTTTTGTTTTTGTATCAGCTTCGTTTCCCAATACAGCTCTCTCACTCTATCTCATTCTCCATCTCTTTTCCTCTTTTTGTCTCTTTCTGCGGCTCTAGCTGTCCCTTTTCCTTTGTTTTACTGTCTGTGTCTCTTTGTGCCTTTCCTTTTATTCTGTCTTTCTGGCTGGCTCTGTTTCTGCTTCTTTTCTTATCTCTTTCTCAGTTCTTCTTTTTCTGAATTTCTTCCTCTTTCTACTGCTCAACATGTCTTCGACTCTTTTTTTCTCACTAAGCCTGGCTCCCGTACATCAGTCTGCCAATCTGTCTGTCTGCCTCCCTGTCTGTCTCTCTTCTTGTCTCTCTCTTTTGTCCCCTCATTTTCTGTCTTTTATACTATTTCTTTCTCTTTGTCCCTATTCCGTCCTTGCAGTCTGTCTGGCCTCATTCCTAGCCTCCCAGGGAGTGGGGGAGAAGGTGCCGAAGATTGGGAGG
Source organism: Pseudocheirus occidentalis (assembly GCA_028646575.1). Classification (NCBI taxonomy): domain Eukaryota; kingdom Metazoa; phylum Chordata; class Mammalia; order Diprotodontia; family Pseudocheiridae; genus Pseudocheirus; species Pseudocheirus occidentalis. The sequence continues at coordinate 206,198,374 of CM053593.1, read as the reverse complement.
CACCTTTCCCAGAGATCTGTTCTTCTTGATGCTGCTGGAACCAGTTAAACCTTCCACTTCCCTCCGGCCTGCTGTCCGGGCCAGGAGCCAGGTGCTGAGCTTGGCCCTGCCCCTCCCTGGCGCATTGCCTGCCACGCATACTTTGCTACTCAATGCACTGGCAGGCACGGGTTTCATTCCCACATCTGACACCCTGAGCAAGAAAGCTGCAGCCTTTGTGCTGGCCCCTGCCTGCCTGCCAGCCCACCCCACTCCCAAGCTTCATTGCCAAATATCTCGCCTCCTTGTCCTGGCTGCCCACTTTAGTACTCCCCCTGTCTGACTGGGGACAGACAGAGACCCCTCTCCTCATCATCTGACTCAGCCTATCATCCTGCCATCAGATTAGGTAAAATTTTCTGTGCCCCCTCTCTACCTTTCCACCTCCAAGAGACTCCCAGCCCTGGGTCGGTCTGCCCATCCCCTGCCTTGCCTACCCATCTGTTTGGGTATTTGTTTTTACTTAACTAGTTCCTGGCCACTTAACAAGTAGTAAAAAAAAAACTAGCTATTTGTTTCTTTCACTCCCTAGGGAGGAGTAGCTTATATTATTTTACATTTTTTTTTCCTATTTGAAGGAACTGGTGCAAATATAGATCCTTATTTTACAAGGAAAGAAGCTCAGGGAGTCAGTTGCCCCTGACTCCTAGTCAGAGGTAAAGAGCTGTCTGTCCCTCAGCCCAGCGATAAAAATCCATTGACACTTCACTAGGTGGGTGAGCAACATTGTTTGATCAGACAGATCACTTTGAGTCTCTTCCCTCTAGTGAAATCAAATCACCTTCCTCAGACCATCCACCTCTTACAATATCTAATTACCTCCACAAGAAGCCTTTCCCAAACCCCCCAACTAGTCTTCCCAAGACACATTTTATCTGTTTTGTATGTAGAGCTATGATTTATTGTACATGTTCTCTCCCCTGATAGAATCTCCCATGCCTAGCAACAAAGCCTAGCACAATGTAGGCATTTGATAAATGTTTGTTGATTGATTGACTGATTGATTGGTGGAAGGGAGATAGGAGTGCTAAGCCTAGAGTTAGCAATACCTGAGACCTGAATTCAAATCTGGTCTTAGAAATGTATTAGCTATGTGTAAGTCACTTACCCTCTGTCTGCCTCAGTTCCTCAACTGTAAAATGGGTGTATAACACCTTTCAGAATTGTGTCATTTGTTAAGTGCTTAGCACAGTTCCTGGCACAAAGTAGGTGCTTAATGAATGCTTGTAATGTTTATTTTCCCCCTTCTTCCAAACATATGGGAGATAAACCAAGCTGTGGCAAGAGGGACCTAAGTTAGACCTCAAGGATTCCCTGCCAAGGAAAGAGGTCATTGAGACATTGGTCTGGGGAAGTGAGGGAGACTGTGAAAGTCTCATTCCATTTCTCCCAGAAGAACTTTAAGAACAGAAAGAATTCCAAACTCTCCATCACTTTTCCCCCAAGGATGCTTTGGGCCAGATGTAGGGAATTAAACTCAGTGAGTTCTGGAGGAGCTATTAAGAAACTGTTTCTTTAAGATCATTGTTGATGGAGTGGGGCTGTCTGAATTTCCAAAGTGAGTGTGCGTGTGCGTGTGTGTGTGTGTGTGTGTGTGTGTGTGTGTGTGTGAATGAGTGAATCTTAGGACCCAAAGGACAATGTTTCCCTAAATTTCTTCCTCTCACTTGGGCCCAGTAAGGGACAGCATCTTTTATGCCTGGTAACAGAGGGGAGAAAGTATAAGCTGAGCTAGGAGATTTGCCTGAGAGCTGTTCAATCAACAGTCCCGGAGTCCTCCCCAGCTCTCCTTTCCCACTCCCTCCCCTGTCCTGAGATGGGGAAGATGTTTGCTTCACATCCTTAGAGTTTATTAAATGCAACGCCTAATTAAAAGTGTCTTTTTCTTAATGAGAAAGAGGCAAAGAGCTGGGAGTGCTTGAGTCGGGGCTGAGGGGCTGTGGCTAATGAGGTGAACCTAACAAGGTTGAAGAAGCAGGGTCTCTAAGCTGTTCTTATCATTCTTGTGTCCCTTTTACTGAAATCCAAGACTCGATTTCTCCCCCTGGCTCACTGGCCCCCTTCCCTTTCCTGTTCTCTCCCCCTCCCTCTCCCTCTGGACTCTCACCACTGCTAGTCCCTTCCCTATGCAACTCTGACCATCTCATCTAACTTCTCAGGCCTCCGTTTCCTCTTCTGTAAAGTGAGATCTGAAATACTACACTCCTAGAAATGTTTTAAATGGGAGATACTTCCCTAGGTGGCCAAAATTCAGATTATGAAAGTTCAAAACATGGCCTTTTAGAGAACTGACATGGAAAATCTGGGGCTGAATAGAATTGGCCAGGGCAACGAGAGCTGAGTTGGAAGGCCGGCTTGGGCCTCAGGAAGGTGACAGGTGCTATATCTGCTTCTACCACCTGTGAGGAGTCAGAACCATGAAAATGGAAAGGAATAAGTTATAATATGGGGCAGCTAGGTGGATAGAGTGGCAGCCCTAGAGTCAGGAAGACATTGCCTAGCTGTGTGATCCTGGGCAAATCACTTCACCTTGTTTGCCTCAGTTTCCCCATCTGTAACATGAGCTGGAGAAGGAGATAGCAAACCACTCCAGTATCTTTGCCAAGAAAATCCCAAGTGGGGTCACAAAGAGTCAGACATGACTGAGAATGATTCAACAGCAACAAAAAACAACTTTGAAAGGTATGTGACCTATGATCAATGTGAAAACTATGCATGAATGATGAAACAACCTAACCATGAGCCAGAGGTGAAGTATTTAAGTGTTACACACACACACACACACACACACACATACATATACACACATATATGTTCTCCACCATATATTTGTATACATATAGATATATATATTCATGTATATGTGTATATGATAGATATATATAAAATTAAATATATACATGTATGTATACAACCATTGATGAAATTTGTTTTACTTGGCTTTGCATATTTGTCAGAAGAAAATAATATTTTTCTTTTCTTTTCTTTTCCAAGGGGTGCTAGGTAGTAGGTAGAGAAAATATATTTCTGGGTTTTTTTAAAAAAAATAAAGAAATTTAAAAATAAATGGGGGGTTGCTGCAGATGAGGAAGGCACTTTCAGATGAGGTTAATGTATTAGCAGTTTTACTAAACTTGATTTTGTTATAAACACTCACAGAGTGGGAGTGATATGTAAAGGTAAAGGAAAAACAAAATACAACAATAAAACCTCTTTTAAAAGAAAGGAAAATGGGAAGGAAGAATTAACTGCATTTGGAATGGGGGAGGTTTTTGTTTATAGGTTCCTAATTTGGCTTGGCAGGAAGGTAAGGGCCATACCCCAAGCTCAATTGATTTTGTAAACCCTGAGGGGTTTCTTGGTCAAGGATGAATTGGTCTAAATGTTTTTTTTAGTCCCTCCTGACTGAGATTCTGCCATACTGTGAAATCTTTCATGCCTTCTTTATGTGGTCTTCATGAATTCCTGTGGCCAAAAGAAAATCTTCACCAGTAGTACTGGCAGTCAGAGATGCATCCAGGTGATCCACCAATCAAGAAGCTTTTATTGGGTTGGGATAGAGAGTGGATCAATAATTTCACCGATATAGGGAACTCTACACCAATCAACGAAGAGCGACCCTTTCTCTGCAATTTATAGCTGAGAGTTGCTGAGAGCAGTGGTATCCAACCGAAAAAGAAATGAGCCACCAAATGGTACATAAGGATCCCAGTGACTTAGAAAACCACATATTAAAATTGCCTGAAGTCTATTCTATTTTGGGGCAGCTAGATGGTGCCACAATGCATAGATCACTAGGCCTGTAGACAGAAAGATCCATCTTACTGATTTCAAATCCAGCCTCATACATTTACCAACTGTGTGACCCTGGGCAAGTTACTCAACCCTGTTTGCCTCAGTTTCCTCATCTATAAAAATAAGCTAGAGAAGCGAATGGCAAATCAAAAACAAAGAAAAAAACTCCAAATGGGGTCACAAAGAGTTGGACTTGACTGAGCAACAACATTATATTCTAATTTGTGTTACAATTATATTTTAATATGGTTCCTCAGTGCTGGAGAATGTTGCTCTAACCTAGAGCTCTGTGACTTGCCCTGGGGTTATTCTTGCCAATCAGGAAATAAATTTTATTTTTAGTTTGTTTTGTTTTTATTTTATTTTGGAGACTGGGTCTCCCTCTCTCCCCCAGGCTGGAAGTGCATCAGCACCTGGTGGATAGATCCCAGTATTGATCAGAATGAAAACTTAACTTGCCCTATTTTTCTATCTGGGCCTGGCCACCCCTCCTTAGGTACCCTTCTGCCCCTACCCCCACATCCCAGGAGGTCAGCATACTGGTGTTATACTTCATGGACTTTTAACCCTATTTTAGCTAAGAACTCTACCCCAGGCAATCTACCAGTCTCAGCCATGCCTAGCAGCTAGGATTGTCAACATACAACACCATTTCTGCTTGAAAAAATATTATTTTTAATCACAAATTCCTATCTACAAGCTTTAAAAGTATAAATTGAATGTAATTTGAAAGTACAGGTAAGATGTTATAGTGATAGACTACAATTTCACAAAGAATTGTAAACATTTTGCCTACTCCTAAGTCTTCTTTTTTTATTTTTGGCAAAGTGCTCTTTTGATGACATATAAATTAAGGAATAGATGACCAGATCAAACAACTTCCATATAATACATAAAGGGTTGGATTTTTCTTTTCATAAACATGTTAAAAGGAAAAAAGGAGAATCAATAAAAATGTCTTTGCAGGTCAGCTCTACACATATACCTGGGTGTCAAGATAATCTTGAAGATTCTTGGAATGAAAAATATAAAATATAGGTTCCTTAAGAGTTTATAGCCCTACTAAAAATGAATTAGGAGTGACTTATGGGCAGCTGTGTCTTCCGTGGGATAAGAGGGACTGGAGCACAAGAGCTATAGTTGATGGAGCAACTCATATAATTAGGGAGTAGAGTTGATGTGGACAGCTGGGTGGCACAGTGGGTAGAGTGGCAGGCTGGAGTTAGGAAAACTCATCTTCCTGAGTTTAAATCTGATCTCAGATACTTACTAGCTGTATGACCCTAGACAAGTCACTTCACCCTACTTGCCTCAGTTTCCTCATCTGTTAAATGAGCTGGAAAAAGAAATGGCCAACCACTCCAGTATCTTTGCCAAGAAAACCCCAAATGGGATCATAAGGAATTGGACACAAGTGCACAATAACAACAACAAAAACAGTTGACATTGTCCCACCTTCGAGTATATATACATTTCTTCTAAGCATTCACTAAGTGCCAGGTACTGTTCTAAGTATTGGGGGTACAAAGACAAAATGGACACTTTCCTGCCCTATTAAGGAACTCATAGTCAGCCTAGCATTATAGTAGAATCCCCAGATTCCAAACGGAAAGAAACCCCTCTGTTTCTAGACTGTTTCTAGACCCTGGCTTCACAAGGGTCTTTTGAGAAAGCAGACATCTGACTAGCATCCAGAGTGAACAACTTAATGATGTTAGAGCACATAGGCAAGGATTAGAAAATTTCCTGTGGAGATTAGCTTGAATATCTCTGAAACACAGGATATATGTATGGTATACCACAAAATTACTTGGATCCAGACAACACTGTTTGGAGAACACTATTTGCCTGTTTCTCTGCACTTGTAAAATACTTAGTAAATAATTTTAGGTCTTTTCCACATTGCTCCATTAGTCTCAAAATGTGTCATTATCTTCTCTAAGACATTGTCTCTTTCTCTTCTCCCATCATCACACTGTCCTATGTCAGGCAGACCCAGCCTTGCCTGGGAAAACTTTCCCCTAAGTTCTACCAAGGTGTCCCAGAACTTTTCTTACAACTTAAAATATTCTCCTCTGTAACTCTACCCTATTATGTCCAAGACAAGTAGCAATTGCTGTCCTGTGACAGCAGAAGCCAGTAGCATGGATGACTAACTGGGCTACCTGGTCTTCTTTAGGTCTGGGCCCTTTGACTTGAGCTACAGGGAAGAGGGAAGGAGAAGAGATAACCCTGTTATAGCAACAAGACTTAGTGTAAGGTGACCCATGTTCAAATTCTAGCTTTGCCACTTACTACCCATGTGACCCTGGTTTAGTCACTTTACCTCTATGGTTCTCAACTTCCTCATCTGTAAAGTGAGGGGGTTGGGCCAGATAAATTACTAAGGTCTTTCCAATTCCAGATCTAATGATCCTAAAGCATCCTTAATTCAAGATTGGGAATGAGGGGTAGAGAGCCTGTGAAGGGAACTCAAGGTTTCTTTTTTAATGTTATCCATACATTTTGGTTTTATGTAACTTTCATTTTTGGATGTATCCTCACCCAGTGGAACATTACTTGTAACAAAGAATTGTTAAAGTGCACCAAAAAAATAGTTCTGCAAAACCAATCAACACATCAACAGTCTGATAGTAAATACAATGTTCCATGCCCATAGTCCCCCATCTTTGCCAAGACGAGGAGGTACATTTTCTCTTCTTTGAGGTCAAACTTGATCATGATAATTACACAGCATTCAGTTTCTATTTTTTTATTGTTGTTATTCATGCAATTGCATTTTAATAAGAACTCATGAGTTTGACCAACCAGGATTCCTGTAGATGCCAATGTCCTTTTCTTTTTCTTCTCTTATTCATGGATTGGAATAGAAAACATCTATCACATAAAAACTGAAAAATTTTTGCACAAGCAAAACCAATGCAGCTAAAATTAGAAGGGAAACAATTAACTGGAAAAGCTCTAAACTCATTTCTCTAATGAAGGTTTATTTTCCAAGATAAATAGGGAATTGGTTAAAATTTACAAGAGAAAGAGTAATTTCCCAATGGATAATCAAAAAAAAGCTTTCAAAGAAAGAAATTGAAGTTATTATCAACTATATTTTTTAAAAATGCTCAAATCTCTAAATAATTAGAGAAATGCAAATTAAAGTAACTCTGTGGTTCCACTTCATACACAGCAAATTGGCAAAGATGACAAAAAGAGGAAAATAACAACAAAAAGAGGGAAGCAAAACCTGGGGAAACAGGCACAGTAATGCATCATTGGTAGAGCTCTAAAATGGCCTGGTCATTCAGAAAAGCAATTTGGAAGAATGCCCAAAATGTCACTAGACTGTGCATTCTCTTTGACCCAGCAATAATTCTACCAGGCCTATATCCCCAGAGATCAAAGAAAGAGGAAAAGGACCCAGGTGTACAAAGAGGTCTAGAACACCTCTTTTCATCGAGGCAAAGAACTAGAAACTAAGGAGGTATCAAACTATGCTGTAATAGAACACAATTGTGCTGTAAGAAATAATAGAATGGATGGGCTCAGAGAAACCTGGGAAGATCTGCATGAACTGATGGAAAGTGAAGTGAGCAGAACCATGGAAACAATTTATGCAATAACCATTTTGTAAAGGCAAACAGCTTTGAAAGACTTAAGAACTCTGATCAATGCAATGACCAGTCAAGATTCCCGAGGACCAGAGGATTAACTAACTACCTACTTCCTGACAATAGCCGATAGATTCAAAAAGAATGAAACGTACATTTTGGGACATGACAACTGTGGGAATTTGTTTTGTTTGACCATGAATACCTGTTACAAGGGTTCTGTTTTTCTTTTAAATTGGAGAGAGGAAGCAGAACCAGAAGAACATTGTGCACAGTAACAGCAACATCATGCAATGATCAACTATGATTGACTTAGCTCCGCTCAGCAATACAATGATCTGAGACAGTTCCAAAAGACTCATGATAGAAAAAGCTATCCACATCCAGAGAAAGAAATGATGGAGTCTGAATGCAGATTGAAGCATCTATTTTCACTTTCTTTATTTTTTCCTAGTTTTTTCCTTTCATTCTGTTTCTTCTTTCACAGCATGACTAATGTGGAAATATGCTTTAAAAATAAATCAGAGTGTGGAGGTGGAAAGGAGAAAAAAATAAATGTTTGTTCATTTAAAAAAGAAAATATATAGAAAAAATTATTAAGTGTTTACTGTATGCCAAGTATACAAGAGTAAAGATGGCATGGTATATAGGGAACTGGCCTTAAAAACCAGGAAGATCTGTTCTGTCTCTGATGGCTATATGACCTTGGTGAAGTCACTTTAATTTTCAGTACTCTAGGCAACTAGAAAAGGTGCCAACCTGAGTTGATAGAGGGAGTTTCCTCACCTAAGAATTCCCTATACCAGTGAAATCAAAGGTCTAGTCTTTATCCCTTACAATCCTTTAAGAATTATGCCAAGTGCTAGGAATACAAATAGAAATTTCAAAAAAGCAATCCCAGCCTTCAAAGAGCTCAAGTTCTGCTTTGGACTGACCCATACCTGCTCCCAGCCCAGATAGGAGGGTTCAGCTACAGGGAAGATGTAAAGGGTCAGTGATACTTTAGGGAAAGGAGATCCTGGGGCTTTGGGGTAGGGTGATTCGAAATCAAAGAGGCACCATATGCCTTAGTTTCTTACTGGGTCCTAAATCTGAACAGAGATTAGGAGGTGACTTAGTAGAAATGTATTGGAATAGGGATGGGGGAATGGCAGAAGGAACCTGAGTCCCTCACAGCCTAATTGACCAGGCCTTCTCTTCAGCCCCTCAGCTCCCTCTAGAGGGTGACCAGCATCAGTGAAGAATGCACTATGCCACAATTGACCAATTTCTTAATGAGTCAATGAACAGTAAGTCATAAAGGGTTTGTGAACATATATTCTCATGGGCACACACATCTGCGCTCTCATCCTAGTTAAGAATGTGGTCTACAAATACCTCCAACATACACCTGTCTCCACCATCAAAGAGGAGAGAGATAGCACTCCCTAGGAGACACTCCTTCCCCAGTAGTCAGGGAGTGCAATGCATAATATTGGCACATAGGTACTGTGTGTGTATGTTCCTATGTCGTATTATAAAAGCTGGAAGAGATCCCAGAGGTTATCAAGTTCCACCACCATATTTTACAAAGGAAGAAATTAAAACACAGAGGGGAAGATGACTTGTACCATCTCGACCACTCTGTCAGATAAAGGAATTGTATTAAAGGTTCCCTTTGCCTCTGATTTTGTGGTTCCAAAATTTTGTAATGTGGGTTATAAAGATACCTCTATACTTTCCCAAGCTCTCTTGTCTTCTGGTCACTCTGATATGGCTAGAAGTTGGGATCCTGAGATTACCAGCTGCCACACAGGAAGAATCAAACTCTTTGTCCTAAGTTTCACTGAAACTCTAGGAATTTCATCTTCTCTTCTTGGAACCCACCCCTCAATCAACTGCTCAAAAAGCATTTCTTTAGCGTTTACTATATGTCAGATACTGCTCGAAACATTAGAGATATGATTAAAAAAGTGAAAACAGGATCTACCTTCAAGTAGTTGACATTCTAACAGGCAAGACAACATATACATACATAGGCAGATACAAGATATAGAATAGATGAAACATAACCTTAGAAGACTGGAAGGACAGGAAAAGCCTCCTGAAGAAGTTGGGAGTTTGAGCTGATTCTTAAATTAAGTAAGACATTCAAATGGGGAAGGTGAGTCAAGAAAACATTCAGGCATGAAAGACAGCAATACAAAGGTATGGAGACTAGAGATAGAGAATTGTGTATGAAGAATAGTGAGGACCAGAAGGTAGGTCAGAATGCTGGACCACACAGTGCATAAAGAGAGTAATATGTAAAATTGAAAAGCTATGAATTGGTGAGGTTTAAAAAAAAAAGCTTTAATAGTCCAAAAGTTTGTATTTGATCCTAGAAGTAATAGGGAGCCACTGGAGTTTATTGGGGGGGAGGGGGCAGTGGGTGTGCCCTGTTACACCTTTCTTTTAGGAAAATTCAATATGGAAAATGGATCCAGAGGGGGTAGATATGAGTCAAGGAAACCAATCAGGAGGCTATTGAAATACTCCAGGTAATATATCAGATTGCTTGCCATCTTGGGGAGTGGGGAGGACAGGAAAGAAGGGAGAAAAATTTGGAATTCAAAGTCTTATGAAAAATGAATGTTGAAAATTGTCTGTATATATAATTGGAAAAAATACTATTTACACTTTTAAAAAATTGTCTAGGTATGTGTGAGTAGAGAAAAGAGTATGTCTAGAAGAAATATTAGAGAGTTAGAAATGGCGAATTTTGGCAACTGGTTGGATCCATGAGATAAATGAGAATGAGGACCTTTACGACTGGGAGGATGAAGAGTTGCTTAACCCTGACAGTTTGGGTAGTTTGGAAGAAGGTGGATTTGGGGAGGAAAGATCATGGATTCAGTATTCAGGATACTGACCTACTGTCCTGGACCCCTGAAGCCCCAACCAGAGGCTTGAGCCTTTTGGGCCATCCTGGCCTCTGAACCCGACTGATTGCCTCCTTAGCCTCAGAGATCAACTTCACTCTTCCTGCTGCCACCCCATCTGGTTATCCTAATTTGGCATCTGTTTCTCCTTTCCTCTCTTACTCCTGACTCCACACACTTCAAATCACAGGAGTGTATTTCCTAGAATTTATTTACAAGGGGAAAGAGAATATACAAATTAAAAAACACACCAGGGTAAGGTAATTTTAAATGTATGTAAAAGAAAACCAGTCTCCAGTGAGATGACTTTTAAACTTCAGTTTAGGAAGCTTATGTTCTTTCTGAGCTGGGAGTTCTGTAACGAAGTATCCAGAAACCTAAAGACTTTGAAATGTTGTCTCCCATCCCAAACCCCTGGGAGATTTAGTGATTTTCCCACATAGGTGGATACTAGGTCAAGCTCATTGTCCATTTCACAAACCCAGACTCATCCTCAGCCAATCAGGAAGCTTCCTGTTCTCATGGTGGGGCCCTAATTCTTTTTTATGTAAATAGTATTTTACTTTTTCCAATTATGTGTAAAGATAGTTTTTAACATACATTTAAAATAAGATGTTGAGTTCCAATTTCCCTTCCTCTCTCCTCCCCCTCCCCATAACACCACAAGCAATCTGATATAGATTATACATGTGTAATCATGTTAAATATATTTATGGGGACTTAGTTCTCACATTTTCATTCATTCATTCATTCATTCAACAACATTGATTAAGCACCTACCCTATAAGCAGGCACTATGCTAAGTATTTAGGGATGTAATGATAAAAATGAAACATTACACTTACATTCTATTGGGAAAGAGGGAGAAATGTGAACACAGATGAGTTAATAAAAATATATACAAAATAATATTGCGGAAAGACTAACCACTACAGAGATCAGGAAGGACTTCCTATTGGAAACAACATTAGAGCTGAGCCTTGGAAATTCCAAGATTCGGAGTCTAGGATAGAGTGTATTCTATACATGAGACAGAATGATATTATTTTACAGAGGAGACTAAGCAAAAGTAATGGTATACCAAGATGGCAGAGTTTACATGTAGCATAGCTGCATTTTGAACCCAGGTTCATATACATAGACATAGACGCAGATACAGTGTTTTTGCCATTGTATTATGCACTTTACTCACCGGAAAAAAGCAGGTAGAGTAGAAATTGGTATTAGCCATTCTATATATCTGGTAAGTGTTGGAGTCTGGATATGAACCCAGGTCTCATCCAAATCTGATGTTCAAACCTGATATACCCACAACATTGCATCATGTGACTCTGCCTGGCCCTTCTTATGTCACAATCATAGATCTAGACCCTTAAGGGGCATTGTATCTAACTCTAGTTTTACAGATAAAGTGACTTGCCCAAGGCCACACAGTTAGTGAGTGTGGCTTCAGGGTTCAAATGTTGGTTCCATTTACTACACTATTCTGTTCCCAATCTAGCTGCTAACTAGATCCCTCCTTAATCAAAGGACAAGAATGAGCATTGTAGAAAGTGTTCCCATCATCTCAAAAATCAAAATAATCTAAGTATAAAAGTCACCCCTGAAGTTTGAAGAAAAAAATCCCACTCTTTCCATAAGGACACAAATACTACTCCACATGTCAGTGTTTTTCATAATCTTCCATCCCCTTCATCATCCCAGAGAGAAATTTCCTCACCCCTGTTGCTTGGAGAAGAGAGAGGAGAGCAGAGCAAGATTATTAGCGTTGTCTATAGAGAACTCTGAGACAGAATGACTATTGGGGAAGGCAGGACTAGAATCTAATCACCTATTAGGAGAGGAGAAGATCGCCTGCCTTTCTAATGGAGGTTGATACACCACATTTCCTCCAGAGTCTTCCTCCTATCCATTTACTTTCCCTCCTATCCATTCACCTCCATCTATGACTGGGCCTTTCCTTCCCTCAGCTTCTTCAGCAATAAATCCTGGTTTAGTGCTGACACAGCCTCCTGCATCTGGTAACTCAATTTGTGGGATTAACCCCAAGCCCCAAAGCCCAGTACACATGTGGCTGGTGGGAAACAAGACCAGGGCTGCCAGGAACTGACCACACAATGATCTGTGACACCAACAACACACTGCTGTCCCCTCCAACCTCTCATTCAAGATAGCACCCCATCCCACTCTCACATTGCCCATACTTCAAGGCATCCATAGGAGGTTGGGTTATCTGCAATGAGGAGAAATTTAAGGGGCAGCATCTATACTGACTGGAAAGTAGGAGAGCTTTGGAATTGTAAATATGGCTTAGCTTCCATATTCTGGTATAATAGAATGGAAAGAACTCTGGATTTTTAGGCAGAGGACCTAGTTTTGAGTCCCAGTTCTGACTTTTGCTTTTGTCTAACCTTGGGCAAGTTATTTTTCCTCTCTGGGCCTCAGTTTCCTCATCTGCAAAATCAAGAGAATTGAACTAGATAACATGGTTCCTTCTGGGCTTTATATCAGTGGGTGCTGATTAGTCATTAAATATCATCAGCCTTTCAAAGTCATTGGAATATCTGAGCTAGGACATAGAAGAATACCAAATTCAACCCTTTCGTTTGACAGATGTGGAAACTGAGGACTAGAAAAAGGAAATGATTTAATCTTAGTCACAAAGCTGGTTAGTGGAAGAGTCAGGAATAAAACTCAGGTATCCTGACTTTCAGGGAGAACTCATCTCAGGACAGCTCCCCATTTTCTATTATCTTAGTTCTCTATTTAGTATTCTATCTCACCCTCTTCTCCCTTCTTCCTTTCTCAGTCTGCCTTGCCTCATCCTTCACTCCACAATCCCCACCCCAACTCATATTACTAGGACTTCCACTTCCTTGCTGATGATCCAAGAACCTTTCCTTCTTTTAAAACTTAAGTCCATTTTTTTTCATAGGTTAGTTACCTACACCCACTCACCGAATTCCTCTCCTCCCCTCCTCTCTCTTTCCCTCCTCTCCATTCCCTCCCCTCACTCTCCCCTCCCCTCCCCTCTTCTCTTCTCTCCTCTTCCCCAGCTCCACTGAATTCAGCTTCCCTTCAGTTTCTAATATTGTCTGGTAAAAGGCTACACCTGACTCCTCCAGTGTTTTAGGCATGAGATTGAGATGAAATTAGAACCTCAGAATACTTCCAATAGTTAATAAGAATTTACTTAGCAGTGTCAGAGAAAGGATGTTCAGAGAAGGGATGCTCATTTAGAACAAAGCATTGATTCAGTAGAGTACAGCTTTCCAGTCTTAGTTCTTGCTGCTGGTCTATGGCATAACTGCCAGCTAGGTGGTACAATGGATAGAGTACTGAGCCTGGAGTCAGGAAGACCTGAGTTCAAATCTGCCTCAGACACTAACTAGCTAAGCGACCTTGGCAAGTCCCTTGACCTTGTTTGTCTCAGTTTCCTCATCTGAAAAATGAGCTAGAGAAGGAAATGACACACCACTACACACCACTCCAGTATCTTTGTCAAGAAAGCCCCAAATGGGGTCCCAAAGAATCAGACATGACAGGAAAATGGTATGACTATGAAAATATGACTATGGTATGATCCCTTAGGGCAGTGGTTCTCAACCTATCTAATGCGTAACCCTTTAATACTCATATGTAGGTGTGTCTGAATGTGGGTGGACCCACCTGGAGCCATGTCTCAGTTCCTAAGACCATCAAAAATATGCGTTTTCCAATCGTCTTAGGTGACCCCTGTGAAAGGGTTGTTCGACCCACAGGTTGAGAACCACTGCCTTATGGAGAGGTTTCAGCAACCTTTGTGTCCTGGCTGTTGTTGTGTACTCAAATGACCAGGAAGCAATGTCAACATTCTGACTCTTACTCCACTGAACCAATTTCAAGGACAATTTCAATACTTTTCAATGAAAAATTAGCCTATTAGTTATTAGAAAAATTAGCCTAACTAACTAAAAATTAGCCTAGGGGAGAGGGTTATGTTATTTTTCCCACCACAACTTCCTAATAGAGAGGTGAAATCCAAAAGAGAGTCCGAAACAGTGAATATTCCAAAAACCATTTCTATGAAGTAGTAGAATGGGTTTATGCACTTATATTTGAGTGTAAATTTGTTTGGTATGTGGAGATTCTCTTTGCTGCAAATATCAAAGCCGACCAGTGAAACCCTGGCTCAGGAGAGACTGGGAACAAGTTCAGTTTCTACCTTCTGGCCCCTGCTCCAACCCTTCTAGATAATCATGTCCTACTGGGAATAAAAAGCCTCACCTCTCCGAAAACACACACCTTTTCTTGGGGCAGAAGGTTCTGAAGGATTTCTCTGCTTGCTCAATTAACAGAGGGAGTTGTCTCTGTTACGTCAACAAATTGTTTGCATTTTACAGAAATACATTTTTATGTATTCATGTATAGATTCTTATATGTCAAGAGGACTTGAAGGCAAGATTTGCCTCGGATAAATAAGTGTTGACTATATCACTTAGTACTTACCTGTTAGCTATCTTAGCCTGTGTCTTTCTGTGGATACTAATGCATGTTTAACTCCTCACTGGAAATCTCCTAAGGGCAGGGTCTGTGAATTCTGTTTTGACAGCCCTTCCTTCAATACTTATTTCATTGACCCTTGACCTTATTGATGTGGGTACACACTCCTCTGGTACCTAATGCAAGCCATCATTCTTCCCTTAAGTGATTTTGGTTGAAGTTTTTCTGTAAACCTCTCATAGAGGTTTTATCCAATGCAAAGGTGTTTCTGTTTATCATTTTGTGAATAACAATGTAGCACATGGCCTGTCTGTCTGTTATACCTCCAAATGGCTGTGTGACTGACTGGCCCACATCCTTTTCCAGTTATACATGACTCTGATTGTATTTTTAGGACAATAGATGCAGATAAATTGTTGTTGGTAATGTATTACAGCCTTACCATATACCAGCCCATCCTCTGCCCTCTGAACAGATATGCATTAAAGGGGGGAGGGGAACAGAAAGGAAGATGGTTTCAAGATCTCTGGTATAGAGATACCGAACATCTGTGTGGGATTCTGAGAGTGCTGATCTGCTAGAGAGGAAACCATGCTAGGAATGATTTGTGGCGGTGAAAATGAAGACTTCTGAAAGGTCAATGTGTACTTAGGCGAGCTCCTTCTCTGCCTCCCAGGAGAGAGGTAAAGGTGGGAATGGAAATATAGAAAAAACTTAAAGGTTTTTAGTTCAGCACCAAAAAAAATACAGATTAAGAGCTGGAAAGGACCTTCCAGGTCACCTAGTCTGACTCTTTCATTTTACTGATTAGAAAATTTAATTCCAGGAAAGTTAAATTGCTTGTCTAAGCTCATGTAGGTAGAATCAGTTTTCAATCCCTCCCCCTCCCTATCTAACCCTGTTTCAAACTCCTGGAAGGTCTTTGTATCTTAATCATCTGGCATAGTGCCTGACACTTAATAAATGCTAATGGGATGGATGGATGGATGGATGGATGGATGGATGGATGGATGGATGGATGGATGGATAGATGGATGGATGGATGGATGAAGTTACCTACACCCACTCACCGAATTCCTCTCCTCCCCTCCCTCTCCTTCCCTCCTCTCCATTCCCTGACTTCAAATCTAGGGTTCTTTCCCTTGCACCATGCTGCCTTAAGAAAACTTGGGAGACAAAGAAAGATGATGGATCTGCATGATGAGGCCTATTGAAAAGGCTTTAAAGCAGGGACTACTCAAGAGAAAGCTAATTCCAAGGTCTGGGGATTTTGGAAAGGAGCCGTCTGCTGCAAAGAAATTCTGTGAGAAGGATACAGGCATGGTTCTGGGATTGCTGTCAGGATTCAGAGGGTTTGAAGAAAACAGGTCTGGACTGAAACTAAGGGGTGGACCTGGGATCCAGCCAGAGAAGGGCCCAACTTCTTCATGTACCGAAGAAGTAGAAAGAAATGGTTAGGCTTTGGATTAGGTGTGAGAGTTAAGGAGAGCTGTCAGGGAAGGGACAAGGGGACCTGATTGGAACTATAAAAGGAACTGGCTGTACTGAAGGGGATGAAACCAGGAGTGCCTAGAAGGGACCCTGATCAGTGTTTGAAGCCAAATCTGGCTTATTAAGTAATGTTAATTTGTCTGATCTGCATATCAGACCATGATCTCAAAAGATTCAGAATGTCAGGTGACCCACAAGGCAATAGGAAGATACGTTGGTGGACTTAAGTGGGGTGCACAATTTGCCAACTGGTGAAAAAGACATCATTTAGGGTGGTCATGTATTGGAAAGGCTAGCCAATGCACCAAGAGCAATGGATAATCAATAAATCAACAAGCATTAATTAAGCACTCACTCTGAACTAAGCTCTGTGCTCATCTTGAGGGTAATTTAATTTCTTTGTACCTCAATGTCTTCGTCTATAAAATGAGGGATTTGGACTCAAAGGTCCCTTCCAACTCTAAAATGATGGCACTATGATCATTCTAAGTTGCATAGAAGGTGCTGCTCTACACTATTTGGAGGAAGTTTTCTCACCCTTAGAAGTCCCATATACCAACAAAATGATAGGTATTTCTCTCCCTATGTGGGACAGGTGGTGAAGTAGAGAGAATACTGGGCCTGGAGTCAAGACGACATCTTCCTGAGTTGCAATCCAGCCTCAGATACTTACTAGCTGGTGACCCCTGGACAAGTCACTTTGCCCTCAAAAATTTGCCTCAGATTCCTCATCTATAAAATGAGCTAGAGAAGGTCTGGTACTTTTCCCAAGAAAATCCTAAATGGAGTCACAAAGAGTCAGATGTGACTGAAATGACTGAACAGTAACAAAATTCCCCCCAAACCGAGGTACTGTCCCAGATGCTGGAGACTCAAACAAAAGAATAAGCTCTGGAGAAGCTTAAGTTATATTGGAGTAAGACAGTATTGTCAGCTGGACCCAACAGCCTCTAACTCGTAGATGGCCAGGGCTGAACAGAGCAGACTAGAGACAAGAGAATCAGGAATCAAACAGAAGTTTAATTTCAAAGTGAAGGAAATGGCTTGCAGGCAAGGACATGTGTGTGGGGAGGGGGCACACCTAGTGAATGGACCCAAGGCAGTGGGATTGAACCTTGATTTATATATTTGTGGCTAAACAAAGAGTCAAACAGCATAATGTAGCAACAGTGAGGAAAGGTCATCTAGTGACAAAAAGTCTGTTCATTTGCAGGGCTTCATATCTAGAGAATATTGGTGCTCGCTCAAGCTCAGAGACCATTAGTCTAGACAATAAGCCAACACAAAAGATTGTTGTTACACGCCAAGTTCAGGGCAAAGCTTGCTTGCTGGACCCTAGCTCTGAAAAACAGGGTGTCTCCTAATATTCTGAAAGTATATACACATATACATATAGGTATAATAATGCTCAGTTTATATTTTACAAGTTTTTTGTTTTTTTTTTTTGCTTTTTGAAGGGCAGTTGGGGTTAAGTGACTTGCCCAAGGTCACATGGCTAGTTTTTTTGTGTTAGGTGTCTGAGGCCGGATTTGAACTCAGGTACTTCTGACTCCAGGGCCGATGTTCTATTCACTGCACTGCCTAGCCACCCCTAATTTTACAAGGTTATTTAAAGGGGGAGGCAGTAGGCACTGAAGGGATCAAGAGGTTTTATGAAAAACAAAAACGAAAACAACACAGGATGAGGTGTGGGCCAATTGAACTCTGTAACCAGCCTGAATGAGATCACAGGGCCATGGAAACAGGAATTAAATGTAGGGTTTGCAAACCCAAGTTTCCCTCATTTTTGTTGTTGTTTGGTCATTTTTTCACATTCACCTCCAGCTCTTCATGTCAAGTGTTTGTGTCCAACTTTTTGTGACCTCATATGGGGTTTTCTTGGCAAAGATATTGGAGTGGTTTGCCGTTTCCTTCTTCAGCCATTTTAGAAATGAAGAGGGGTGGCTAGGTGGTGCAGTGAATAAAGCACCGACCCCGGAGTCAGGAGGACCTGAGTTCAAATCCAGCCTTTAACATTTACTAGTTGTGTGACCCTGGGCAAGTCACTTAACCTTGTTGGCTTCAGTTTCCTCGTTTCTTTTTTTTCCTTTTGGAGGGGGGAGCAAGGCAATCAAGGTTAAGTCTGAGGTCAAATTTGAATTTGAACTCAAATCTTCCTTACTCCGAGTTTAGTGTTCTATGCATTGTCACATTGCTTTGACTAATGTCATATTCTTGCTAAACTGTAAACTTTTTAAGGGTAGATGTTGGATCATGTCTTTTATAATTTTTTTTCTAGATTGAGTCTAAGTTTAAGATGAATGAAAATGGAATTACAGTGGCTATTCATGGACCCAATCCTTACTGCCAGTTGGTACTGGAGCTTTGATCTACTCTGCCCAGCTGGGTGGGTTGACCTCCTCTTAGGCCACCTGGTATTACAGGTGTTTGACCCAATGCCTGGCTGCTGGGTCTTCCCTCATCTTTGTATTCTCAGCCCCTAGTACAATGTCTCTTTAGCAGTAAGGAGTAAATGTTTGTTGAATTGAAAAGGGAATCAAAGGCCATGAGTTCAAATCTTGCTTCTTAGGCTTCCTACCTGCACAAGAACAGGCAATTCACTTAATCTGCTTGTCTCTCACTTTTTCCTTTTGTAAAATGAGAAGATTGGACTTTATGGTCTCCCTTCCGGCTCTTTATCAATGATCCTATAACATTATATCTGCCTGAACTGGTCCCCTAATTCTCCTTACGCTGGCTCTTACTTTAGGTTCATGCTTGATCAATTGCTTTCTCCAATTTATCAAATCCCTCATTAACTCTGTCAAGTTACTTATTGTCAGGGATCCTACTACTGGCCCTTTGATGTTGGCCCCCTTGATCACTGTTATGATGTGTTCTCCACTGTGTCAAGGATTTGACACTGTCCATGAGAAGTGGGGAATGTTGTACTTGGCCTCACCTGGCTCCCTTGATCCTTTCCCCTCACCCCATTCTGCCCTAATCTGTTTCCTCACGGAAGTTGATTGCAGGGCCCCCCAAGGTTTCCCTTCGAGGGAGACTTAAAATGTGTATTAGCCAATCCCTGCTGTAAACCTCTTATTATGCAATCCCTGACCATTGAGAGTTGGGGGGACCCTATATATATTAGTATATTAGTCCCCTTGGTCAGGCCTGTTTGATTTGGGCAAGGTAAGGTGTAACCCCCAACAGCGTGCGCTAAATAAAATCCACTTCCAAAATATGCACTTGAGGTCTCACTTGCTTCTTTCAGCACAACAATTATTGGGGAGAGACTCAGGGGAGGAGGGAAGAGGCAGATAAGAAATAACTATTGAGGCATAGACTGAGGTGGGCATGCAGAGATGCTGATCTGGGAAGGTAGAGTTTGTGAGGAAATGGATTATCAGCTGTTTGGGGAATGGGTTGGGAGGGGGTGGTTGGATGGGGCCTGTAAACTTGTTGAGTGACCTTAGACAAGTAGTTTCTCCTTTCTTGGGTTTTCTTTTCAGTAAGATGAGAGGATTTGATTGTGTGATGTATAAAAAGTTTGAGAGACATAGTTTCTGGGTAATTAATCATTTTATTAATCATGCTAGCAATAATTAATAAAAGAGGTCAGTGACATTCTTGAATGCCAAAGACCTCTCATGGAACCCACACAATACTCTTGAAAGAGTGGGTGTCCCCCGGGGTGACAATCAACTCTGAATGGTTACCAATTAATGAAAAGAATGACTATTATAATGAGAGGTGGGCTTATTCTAATGAGGGTCTAAGGCACTTGACTCTGATCACTCAGTCTTGATCACCCATTTTGCCCCATCTAGGGTAATCTGAACAAAAGGAGGGAATCCACTTTTACCTAGAACTATCTGAGTAAAACACAATGGACCAGAAGCCATCGCTCCACCCAAACTAGTTTTCCCAGTGGTGTAGGGTCTGAACAAAATTGCATCTCTCTCTATCAGTCCTGCCCTTCAAAGGCTGACTGAATAGCCTACAGAGATGGATTTCTAAATGAGAAAAGGGGGGAAAACCTTAGTCCTAATTCAATAATTGGCTAGTAATTTAAGAGAAAAAGAATCATTTCTCTCGATTGTCTCTAAGGACTCTTCCAGCTCTTGCCTTCTAGGGTCCTAGGATGTGTGATAGTCCAAGAATGAAGCCCATCCATGAGCTAAAGGGTCTATTTATCCAGATTCTTCTCTGGCCTTAAAAATACCAATAACATTCATAGGTTCACAGCTGGAAGACACATCAGATATGATCATTTCTAGGCCAACCAACTTTATAGATGAAAAACTGAGACATAAAAAGTTGAGTGACTTTTCCAAGGTCACATATGTCATAGCCCAAAATCAAGCTGCCTAGGCACTTCCTCCCTTGATCCAAAGTCACTTTAATGCTGATTTCCCTTCATTTAGACCCTCACAGGCTAGACAGAAAAAAAGGGTGAATTGTCTCCATTGTCCACTTCACCAAAAAAAAAAAAAAGAGTCCAGAGCAGGGCAGCAACCTCTCTGAAGACACACAGGCATGTGATGAGCCCAGCTTTCTGGACAGCCGAGTCTCAGGCTCTACATGACTGATGTGAAGGATTATGGACAGGGAGAGGTAAAGAGAGAGAGAGCACCAATCTATGTCCATCAGCCCATGTCCTCACACAATGCATTTCATCCACCCATCCTTCGAAACACAGACAGACTCCTGACAGATTAGAATACTACAGCTTTATTGAGTGAAACAAACTTTATTCTCAAGTAGAGATTACACTGGGGACATATGGATAGGTAAAGAGTGAAGGGGTAAAAAGAGATGGGAGACAGGGAGAGGGGCAGAAGGGGAGAGGGAAATGGGTGGTTTATTTTAAAAAACACCAACATGTTTCACCCTGTTAATAAGGGGGCTCCAATTTTGTTGTGCTTTGTACCTTTTGAGAGGGGAAGGTGGGGCAGACAAAGAGACAATGGAGCTTGTGGTGGGAGTTGTTGGCTTTTCTCCTAGGTCTCCTGATCTTAGCTGAAGTAGTAGCTCTGAGTCAGCCTTTCTTCATTGCTTTTTCTCCGTGTCCCCTTCCCTCCAGCCCCATTTCACTGGATCTTTTGGGGGGAGCTAAGGATAAAGGCCTCTGGAGAGATGAATGTTTAGAGATTCCCAGGCAGAGGAGGAGGAATGTAAAAAAGAATTAGACAAGATGTGTGGGGATATTTGTGGTTTGGCTAATGGGAGGAATAATAAGAATTTTTATTTCTCCCATAGTTTCCATGGGCCTTATTGCAGGAAGTGGAAAGAGAGAGGATCCCCTAAAAGGGATTCCCAGTAAGAATTTCCCATGTCTGACCCCCTTCCTCATAACCCAGACCTCCTAACCCTGAGAACTGGAGAGAGGGCAGCCCTGCCAAGTCCTCCAGACTCAGAGCTTCCTATCCTTCCTCCCACAATCTAAACCCCAGGCCAATCTCAGCATTCCTACCTAGTTCCCTCTAGGATTCCCAATAGGATTTACCTCTCAGCAGACTACAGTGCCCCTCCCTAACAACCTAATCTAATATACACATCAGTTATAGCCCAAGAGGGGACATTTACCTAGGCATGCTCCATCCCATGGCAACATAGATATGGCTCCTGACTAGAGACCCTGGTTCAAAAGGGCAAGAAGCTAGGGTATAGGATAGGGAAGGGCTGACCTGCAACCCCTAGTCCAACTTAAATTCCAGTGACAATAAGGGAGAAGAAAGGAGGGAGAGGGGATAGCACTATTTCTGCTATCTGGGGATTACTGGGAGGGAGGGTCAGGGTCCTGGACTAGAGGAGTTTGACAGATACAGGTAGAGAGTGGACAGCTACTAAATCCAGGTCATATCCCTATAGTACTGAGTATTTCAGAGGAAGCCTCTTGCTTTATACCTGTTCCGGTGAGCCCTAGTAGCTGAGAGATGGGCTAGGAATAGGTGGCAGTAAGTAGAGCTAAATTGGATGGCAGTGGGGACATAGGAAAACAGCAGACCCCCAACAGTCACTACCACTAGAGTCTACAGGTACCAGGAGAAAACAGCTGAAGAAAGATCACTGGCTCCAGCAGCTATTACAAGGTGGGGGGCCCAGGGCCTTCCCCCTGAACTAAAGGAAAAGAATCTTAATCCCAGTACTGTCATTAACTCATTGTGTAACCCGAGCAAATCATTTCCCCTTTAGGGCCTCAGTTTCCTCCCATGTAAAATCGAAGGTTGAATTAGATCTCTCAGGTCCTTTCCGGTTTTTACTTTCTAGAGTTGTGTCTGGAGGTCCCCACAGTACGACAGGACTCTACTGAGTTGATGCTGAGACCCAAACAAGGGGCCTAGGTTTTCAGACCCAGGCTTTAGCCTCCTCCCTGGTGGGATAGTAGTAGCTCCTGAATTTTGGGACACCCTCCCCTTGCCAAGCTTTTCCCAGCTGCCCAGTCAGTGGAGAGAGGGAGGGTTTGGGGTGATATACCCCTGGAATCTGACCTGGAATAATCCCCATTTTAAGGCCACAAAATGCCCCAGGTCCTGCCAGCCTGGAGGAAAGGACTGCCTTGGGTCCAGCCATGGCAACATTGGCTTGGGTGAACACTCACATAACACACAGGCACATGAATACACACACAGAGATGTCACACATACAGACACACACAGATTCTGAAGTCTATTCTGTTACATTGATCTTCTCCCCAACATCTTCATTAACCTCATAAACTCCCAGGAATCTCTCTGTCTTCCACAAACTCCAAAGTATCCTTTCTAACACCCTGTGAAGCTCATCTTTTTGCATAAGTAGGTATTCCTTTCAATTACATTCTAAGTTCCTGGAGGGCAGCAGGGCCTGTTTGAGTTTTCTCCAAAGGCCTAGCACAGTTTGGGGGCATGCATAATGATGTCAACAGATACTTATTCAGTTCAGATTCTCAGTCTGTCAGGTGCCTAGGCCCAATGCTGGTGGAGGGAGGAGGAGAGGGAGAGGGAAAGAGACAGAGAGAGGGAGAGAAGAGAAGAGGGGAGGAGAGGAAAAGGGAAAGGAGTAGAAGAGAGGGGAGGGGAAGGGAGGAGAGGATGACAGATATAAATAGAAAGACAGAGACAGACAGAGAGGGAAACAGAAGGCCCAGACTGTACCCCTGAGATGTAGATGATTTGACAGAATACTTCAACAGCATTGCAGGACAGAAAAGGGTGACGAGATTTCTAGGAACATATCCATATAGCCAGAGCAGCAGAAAGGGAAGAAAGGATTTCATTTAGAACAAAGAAATTGAGGAAAGTTCTGAGAAGAAAGGGCTAGTCACCCAAAGAGCTCTTAAAGCAATTGGCTAACGATGATATGACAGGACCAACCCTAGATCAAGTCTGTTCCTGCCTCCGATTTCAGCCACTCTGGGTCAGGTCCTGGCCCTCCCCACTGCCTAAGGGGACCACCTATCTCCTGCATCTTTTCTCCAGGTTCTTGTAGGAAGGAAGGTGTGAGAGGAAAACTGAAGGAAGTTTTACTGATAACCAAGTCTGATCAGCCAAGTGTCAGCTGATAAGTAAGGCAGATGTCAGCTGAAGGCTCTGGTAGCTACCTGATGAATGAGGTGATTAGCTAATAACCATTTAGCCAATAACTGACTTTTGCTGATAAGTAATGTTAGATGATAAACTAAGGTCAGCTGGATAGGGACTTAACTGAGGAACTTCAGGGTTGGTAATCCATTAACTGATAACTAAGGTTAGCTGATATCAATATGTTGATTAATAACTAAGGTGTTGAGTGGTATCAGGGGTGTGACCCCTTCTCCCAAGGATTTTACTTCAAATAGAATCATAGATCTAGAACAGGGAGAGACCTCAGGAGTCATAAAGTCCAATCGCCTCATTTTTCAGATGAGAAAATTGAGACTCAGGGAGATCAAATAATTTGCTGAACCTCAGTCCTCTGACTTAAGAGCCAGTGTCCTTTCTATTGTACCCTGTAAAACTGGAAGAGAGAATTCTTCAGCACCCCAAGGGAATGAATCACTTGTGGTAGATTTTCAGACCAATATAGGTAGATAAGTTGGGGTAGTAAGGCCTGCCCAACACCCCTCAAGTCATATCAGAAGCCTATTTAACTAGGGATACATATATGTAATATAGTCACAAACATACAGATAGATAGATGCATGCTGAGTCACACACAGAGATAGATACACACATATGATCACCTATGTGTGTACGCGCGCGCGCGCGCGCACACACACACACACACACACACACACACACACATACACACAGTCCCACTTACTCAGAGGCTCACAGAGATGGCAGATCATTAAAACTTCCTCTCTCTGACCTCAAAGAGTGTTGAAGGAGAGGAAAAGGAGCATTTGGGTTGGAAGGCATTTGGTTCCTGACCAGCAGGCCCTGCTTCTCCCTTCCCCAAGACCAAGGAAAGGACTCTGAGGGAAAGGTCCCCACAAGCCTGGGCACATGCCAAAGGCTGAAAGTCTGTCCTCCTACCCTCCACCCCTGCTGCAGCCACTGACTGCATCAGCACAAGTCTGGAGGGTATTCTGGTGTGAGGTCTGGTCCAATCAGACAGAGACGGGGAGATGGGGGCAGCTACTGGAATCACAACGGATATTACTTTCAATTAATGGAGCAGGGAATTATAAGAGCTGGAGTGGGGAGGGATACAGAGCAGGATCCCTCCTACACATACCTCCATGTCATATTTCATGCTATTAAGAAATGGGGGAGAGATCTTAAACATAACTCCTTTCCCCCATCTCTTAGTGTCCAGCCTAGCTAAGATGGGTTCAGTTACTTGTTGCACAATTCATTCCCTCCCTCCTCCCCACTCTCATCCCATTTGGCCCCCTCTCAGATTCCACCAAAGTCCAGGCCAGTCCAGGGTACTATGTATAGATGTGTTTAAGGAGGGCAAGAAAAGGAGCTTCTTCTGGTTGGTGCCAGGGTGGGGGCTCTATATAGCTACCTCAGTTTACTGGTGACTACCAAGGTATTCTGTGGATTACTCGGGTCTAGGAAAGGGAGAGAAAGGGAAAATTCCAGTCCTTGTTGGGTAACTCCAGAGAGGAGACCAGAGAGCCCCAGGCTGAGATGAGGGATTTGGGGTTCTTTGTGAATGTCTACACTCCAGCCTCCCTCCCCAGAATACTCTCATGACCCTTGAAAATTGAGAGTTTTTGGAACCAGGACCACCCAGATAAAGCAAAAAAAGTTGAAGCGTCTCTTGCCGAAGGGCATGGGGGCAGAGGAATTGAGGTGAACCCTGGCAGGGCCCAGGTACTTGCTTCTCTCCAGGTTAGGTAGTTGCCTTTGTGCCACACCTGGTGCTGCCAAGCTGCTGTTTAACTGTTAGGGAGAGCAATAGGTAGCAGGAGGAGAACAGGGAGACACACCGGGCAATGGGAGAAGAAAAGAAGGAAGAGAATACTACAAAAGGCCGCTGGGGAACACGGCCCAGCTGTCCTGCCACCAAAGTCACTAGGAGAGTGCGGGCAGGCAGGGGTCAGTGCTGTGCCAGCCAACAACAATAGGGCAAGTCCCCTGTGTTTCCATGTTAAAGAAAGGTCTGGTAGCTCAGATAGAAACTTGTGCTTTATGTATGTGTGTGTGTGTGTGTGTGTGTGTGTGTATATATATATATATGTATATATAAAATGTATGTGTAAGGTGTATGTATGTATGTGTATTTGTATACGCATGTGTGTGTCAAACCAGTGTCTCCAGGATCTTAGGAGATGGGCCTCACCCATACTCTCCCTTGTTCGACCACCATAAGCCCCCCTCAATGGCACTATGGCCCTGCCCCCCTGGGTACCCCGGCTGTGGAGGGGGTCAGTCTTTGGTACGATGTAGACACTTTGGTGTGCCGGGGGGCTAAGGAGGGGCACAGGAGAGGGCTAGATAGCGCTCATCATCTCAGCATTGCCAAGAGGAAGACAGCAAGGGGCCCAAAGAGCAAGGGGCCAGGTAGGCAGGAGGCACTGCTGCCAGGCATCACCACCACTATGAAGGAGAGAGAAAGGAGACAGACAATGAGCATTGGGAAGAGAATTCATGAATGATGAGCAAAGTGTCTATCTAGCCTAGAGAGCATGATGCCAAGGGATTAGGTAGCCTAAGCAGCCTCCTAGGTATGTTGGCCTCCAGCCCTTCACCTCCAGTTCCTGACTCTTTTCTCTAGTGACTCTGAACAGACCCACTGCTTGCCTTTACTCAGACAAATATACACACACACACACACACACACATACATGCACATAGCTACACTTATAAGGCTAGACTGTACACATAGAGCCATGAACTGAGTCATTTATTCCTTTCTTTGCCTTGTGCCCAGATTAGGGCCAGACACACAGTGGTTACCTTACTTTAATAGCTACCCTAGAGAAACTTCTATTCTTAGGCCCTTCTCTCATGTTTCATGACTACCTCTCCAAGATCACCATTTTAGGAAGGATCCCCATCATTCACTGGCCTCATGCCTGGGTTCACTCTCTAGACTTCTCAATAGCCAATCACACAAACTGAAACCTGGGAAAGACCTTAACTTAAAAAGGCCAACACCCACACTGTATCCAGGAACATTTTCATTAGTCCTGATCTACATCTTGTCACTGGACCCACATGGTTCTGATTGAGAGAAGCTGGCTGGTGACCTTGCTCAGCCCTCCCTCATTTAAATCCAATTCATTTGCAACTCATGACATCACCTTCCTGGTGTCCTGGTCCTCTTCCAGAACAAAGGACAAACATCAACAGTAACAATCCAAGGACCTTTCCCCCTCCCCTTTTTCTAGCTTCTCTTTGCATTATCTTCTATTTGAATGTAAACTCCTTGAAGGAAGGGACTGACTTGTTTGTTTGAGTATCTCCAAAGTTCAGCAGTGACTGGCCCATAATAAGCACTTAATAAATTTTCTTTCTTTCTTTCTTTCTTTCTTTCTTTCTTTCTTTCTTTCTTTCTTTCTTTCTTTCTTTCTTTCTTTCTTTCTTTCTTTCTTTCTTTCTCTTTCTTTCTTTCTCTTCCTTCCTTCCTTCCTTTCTTCCTTTTCATCTAATAAAGACAGTTAACTGAGTCATACAAATCTGAACACAAATTCATCAGACTCTCATAACTTCCCCTTAATTCTCCTCCACCTCCAAGCCCCAAACCTTTGTTGGGGTCCACTTGCTTCCTAGGACACTCTCCCTTCTTCAGGCTGACGTCATCAATGGCAATGTCCCCCAAATAACCTGAGCCTCGAATCCCTTCAAAGATAATCTGGTGGGAAATGGGATCAGAGAAAAAAAAGAGAAGGGGAGGTTGAGGAAGATACTGCCAGGGCAGAGACTAGTTTTCCATCAAAGCAGCCACTCCTTCTCCCATTGTGTTCAGAAGAAACCCATCAAAATAATAAGCAGTCACAGAGAGGAAGGATTCCTCCTGTATGGAAATACCTTGAGTCATTTCAGCCAGTCCCCTGCCTTAGGACATGGCTCCTCCCTATATCTTTGCCCTGGTAACCAGTATACCTGGTGATCTGGAGAGAATGCCCCTGCTGGATGTGATACAGGAGGATGAACCAGGACAGTAGCATCCTGGGACAGGGTCTTAATATATAATGACTATAGGAGAGAAGGAATTACATATTGTTGAGCCTCCAAAAGTCATGCAGAAAAAACATCCCTCACTCACCTGGAAAGGCCCACTGGGGTTAATGGGCACATGAGCCTGCTGCCAGGAGTTGCCCCTATTACCACTCAGGGACCATGCATGGGTCTCCAGGGCCCCCTTGTTCCGGGATCTCACCAGAAGATTGAGAGAACCTAGTTGAAAGATGGGAGGGGAAGGAAGGATGGACGCTGAGGGACTATCTTTGGGGAAAAGAGGAGGTCCACATTCACACCCCTTTTCCTCCTACTTCCTGACCATGGGCACACCTGGTGGATGGAAGGAGTGGGGATACCCTATGTTCTCATACTGACCCAGAAGAGAAGGTACAAACAGGGCAGAAAGGATGTGGGAAGAAGCTCTTTATCCTTGATAGAAGGAAACACACTTGTTAGTGTTTGAAAATTTGGTTGACCTCTGGACATTTACCATGCACCTGGGTTCATGATAAGAGACTGAGAGCTGGAAAGGACCTCAGGGTTCATCAAGTTGACCCCTATCATTTTAGAGATAAGTAAATTAGGGCCTAGAGAAGTTAGGGTCACATAGCCAGGCAGTAAAATGGAAAGGATACTGGAGGTGGAGTCAGGAATACTTGAATCTGAATTTAGCCTCAGATACTAGCTGTGTGACCCTGGGAAAGTCACTTACCTTCTTTCTGCCTCTGTTTCCTCATCTGTAGAGTTCCTCATCGAACCTACCTCTCAGGGTTGTTGTGAGAATAAAATGAGATGATGTTTGCAAAAAGCTTTGCAAAGGTGCTATATACATGTTAGCTCTTATTATTATTATTAATAGTAAATTTCTAAGAGAGGATTCAAACCCAGGTCTTCTCCATCTAATCCAATGAATTATAACGTGAATTGTATTTCAATCTTAGATAGGAAGGGACCAAAGGAAAGAGAAGTACAGGGAAATGATAACAAATGAAAAGGGGGGCATGAGATGAAGCTCCCCAAACAAAATTTAGTTAAGGAAAAAGAATATGTCCACTCCCCTTAACTTATGTGCAGTTTCAATCAGTCTGTGACTTAACATAGAGGAGTTTGTACTGCTTGCTTCTGTACAGCTAGATCCCAATTACTGAGATGAATGAATCCCTTGAAAGGTTGTATGTATTCAAATTTGCACTATTTGAAGTTATGTGTGTTTTATTTTTTTCCTTTAGGAAAGAAACAAGCATTTATTAAGTGCCTATTGCATGTCAGGAGCTATGTTAACTAAACTCTCTTTACAAATATTATCCCATTTGATCCTTACAACAACTCTTTGAGTTAGGTACTCTTATTATTCCTATTTTACATGTGAGGAAACTGAGACAACTCAATGACTTTCCCAGGTCATGCAGAAAGTGTCTGAGACCATATTTAAACTGGGGTCTGCCTAACTCCAGGTTTTATCCCTTGGGCTACCTAGCTACCTCAGCACCGGGAGCAGAGCCCTGAGGTCATCTGGTCTATTTTACAGATAAGGAAACAGACCTGCTAGGTGGCACAGTCAAATTGGACCTGAAATATTTAATTGTCATAGCAAACTCCCTCTACTAATGTAGATGTTCTCTAATTTATAGTCTTAGAGAGAGTAGCCTAGGCCACTAAGGAGTTAAGCGACTTGCCCAGGGTCACATGGGTAGTATGTCCCCAAAGCCAGCTTGCTGGCTCTGCTGCCAGTTGTCTATCTGCTTTGCCAATCTAGACTTTAATAGCTTAGCAAAAGTTCCCCTGAGAAAATTCCAACCTTGTCTACAAAGGAAATTTGTGGGAGTGACCAGAAAAAAGTTGGTTTGGGGTTCACAGCTTTAGAGTGGGGAGGGACCTCAGAAATCATCTAATTCAATCCCCTCATTTAGTAGATAAGTGATTTGCCTGGGTCACACAGGCAAATGGAATTCCAGCCCAAACCATCTGAGGGTGCCTCATTCCCTTTGGCTGGGGAACCATAGGTAAGTCTAAGTCTCAGCTTTCACAGGGTCATGGGAGGAACTTGCTTTGTGAGACACTATAGAAATATGGGTTGCTATTATTAGTGGAAAGAAAACACTATACCAGGAGTCAGGACCCCTGGGTTTGGGGAAGAAAGCTCCCAGCCCAGCTTTGAAGGGCTCTGCCCCTTGGTGTCAGTAAAAAGAGAATGACCCCTGATGACCTAGAACAGACTGTCCTTGTCATGTCCTCCCTGATTGTCAGAGCCCAATCATTACCTCACTTTTCTGTCCCCTTTCCCTTGAAATCACAGCATATTACAAAAAGCTGTAAGAGACCTCAGAAATCAGGTGGTCCAACCTCACATTCAACCGATGGGAACACTGAGGCTCAGAGAGGAGATAGCAACTTGTCTATAGCTACACAGCAAGTTCATGGTGGAACCAGGAATTAAAGCCAGTGTTTCTTTGAACCCTCAAGTCCAGGATTCTGTCCACTTCCTACTTCTAGATGGTAGAGAAGACACATCTGGGGGCAACAGAGTCGAGGACTCACCTGGGGGGAAAGGACACTTCCCTGCTTCCCCATTCTCGGGGAAGCTCAGCCACCTGAACCCTTGGACCCAAGCTGCTGTCCTGTGTGGGTAGGAACAGAGGGCTCAAACCCCAATCTGGCTCTGCCTAATGGTGACACAAGGAAGAGATTTGAGGTAGGGCCACTGTCCAACTGGTGCCTCTCTCCAGTCTTTTTAACATCAACCCTCCTTTGTACTGTTCCCCCAGGAGCTCTTTCCACTCCCAACTCCCCCTCCCATCATCTAAGATTGAAGAAGAAAGAGCTGGTGCTGAGGGACAGGAAATCAATCATCTATCAGAGAGGGGCTGGCTCTGGTGCCCGAGCACCGGTGCTACCATTTACATGGGGCTGCCCACAGACAAAGCCGCACCAGCTGGGATGCCAGATAGGCCCCCTCGGGGAGGAGAGGGCTGCCAAATGTTACCTGCCTGGGGATGAAAGCAGTTGGCTTTAATCTGGCTGGGATAGGGAGAGAGGGATGTTAGCTGTGGAAAGACACACAAAGACCAAAGACAGCTGGTGCCCTGAAGCTGCCAGGCCAGATAGGGCATGAGTGGATGGCAGGCTGAGGGGGACAGGAGAAATAGCTAGGGATAGGAGAAATAGCTAGGGACTTGGAAAAAGTCCCTATATATGAATATATGAAATACATGAAATATAATATATGAAATCCCTTATAATACAAAAGTAATTGCCCCTTTCCCCCAAGGAGAACTGTAGGCTAACAAAATACCTCACCTGATCCAAGACAAACTCTTTATTTAAAATAGGATAATAAGAGCATTTTTTTTATAACTTTGAGGTATGATCCAAGAGACCGTATCCATGTGATCAGCTTCTCCTAGTGAGGAAGCGGCCAAAGATACAGAACCAAGAGAGAACAACTCTGGCCACTGACGGCAGCCAGCTTTTTTTTTTTTTTTTTCTAATGACTGCAAATAAATTTGGTTTTCTAGAGGGTGACAGGACACAGAGCTAGTTACAAACATGCTGCTTGGCCTATTTTGAGGGGCTTTCGAAGTAGCCTCATTTTCAAATGCAAACCCAACAAGTGGTATTTTAACAGCCCATTTTCTACAGTTTCTTGGCATGGTGGATACATGGTCTAAAAGGTAGTTAGGACAGAAAACAAAGGATATGATGTCAGTCAACAGAAGAAAAAATACTAAATTAGGATGTAGGTTATTTTTAAAGACAAAATAATGACACTGAGGGTTAAATCAATACAATAATAACACAAAAGGCCTGTGAATGCTCTTTTCCTAAGAATATTTTAGTTAAAAATAATTTTGCTGTGAGGTTTTTAAGTTAGGAGAGATGGCTTTGAGGACAAGCACCCAAGCTAGTTTATTTAAAGGGTAAAAGGTAACAGCTTCTCCTTCCTAATCCATGATTAGTTTTAGACACCTTTTCCTCTTTGGAGAAATTGGTAAAATTTTTAAATAGCAAAGAAAATAATGGAATGAAGAAGTATAGGGCAATAAAAACATTGCTATCAATAAATGTGTTGGGAAGGAGGCGTCCGTGATTTGTAGGCAATGATTATTCAGTAAAATACTCTGTAAGTTTTGCAGCAGGGGTGAGTCAAGACCAGCAGCTCAATTTTGTGAAAATGTAGGAAAAAGGAAGGCACTAATAACACATTAATTAGTTAGAACTATACTAGGACAGGTTGAGACTTTTTCCTTCCTTTAAAAAAAAAAGACTCCAGACTGGAAACTTTAGGGAGGGAAAAGATATTTCCCCTCACTCCGGACTGGTAGCCACAAAAAGATAACATTGCAAGGAGTGGGGGTACCATGGTGTGATGAAAAAGAATATGGGTTTTGGAATTAGGACCTAAATTCAAGTCTCTTCTCTATTACTTGTTAAAATCCTTACTGTGTTACCTGGCTATGTGACCTTGGGCAAAACTCTTAACTTCTCTGTTTCTCAGCTTCCTCATGTGTAAAAACAAGAAGTTTGGATGATAACTTTTGGGGTCCCTTTCTTCCAGCTCCACATTCATATTGGGAAACCAAGGGAAAAAGAGCACCCTCCTAATCATGTATCCATAACTTTAGGGATTTGTCCTATTCCAGTCCCTAGTATAGAGGGTCCCTCCTGCCCATGGGAGACAACCCCAAATTATAGTTTCCCTTCTCATATATAGAAATATATGTGTGGGGGGCAGCTAGGTGGTTCAGTGAATAGAGCACTGGCCCTGGAGTCAGGAGTATCTGAGTTCAAATACGGCCTCAGACACTTAACACAAAAACTGGCCATGTGACCTTGAACAAGTCACAACCCCAATTGCCCTCCAAAAAGAAGAAAAAAAGAAAAAAAAAGAAATATATGTGTGTATGTAGATATGTGTACACACACACACACACACACACACACACACTCACTTTTCTCCTTCATCACCTTCCCTCTGACCCAACCTCAGTCCTCACTTGCTTGGCTCCAGGTTGAGAAATTGGTCTCTTTCCCTAGATACTGATGGAATTCCCACACTGGGTTATTGACCCTATAGTTCTGTTTCTGATCCATGCCCCCAGGGTTTAGATGTTAGAGAGTGTGGTTAGCTTGTCAATACCCCTAGCTCCTCTGAATAACTAATCTTAGATCTGTTAATCTAGATATTTATTACACCCAGATCCAAATCTGCTATTCCTGGTTCCTGGAGGTAATGAACTATGCCATTAGGGAGCATAAATTTTCCCCCAATGTAAGAAATAGGATGGTCTTTTATTTTCCCTGAAATAATATACTTTAATATTTGCCTCCCAGGCTTGGAATTCCTGGATTTGGGGGCTATGGTATTTCTTCATCCATCTCAGACCCCAATGGGAGCACCTAGAGAACCCCAGAGAGAGCTGTTGCCCAGTGGGACATGACTTCCTCTTCCTCCTGCCCCAGAGTCAACCTCAACTTTCTTGCTGGGGCCTTCTTCCCCTTTCCTCTCCTAGAGACAGTGAACCTTTTTCTCCACCCCTACCAGAGGGAACCCAGAACTCCCTCTCCTCTCTGATCCTTAGACTCCCTTCTCACTTCCCAGTGATGGTGGACTGCTCCGGTGGAGCTGACACATCTTAAAGACCCCAGGGACTTTCCATCTGCCCTATACCCACACCTTTAGGATCTCCACATCTTTTCATCC
The DNA here is from genome assembly GCA_028646575.1 of Pseudocheirus occidentalis. NCBI lineage: Eukaryota > Metazoa > Chordata > Mammalia > Diprotodontia > Pseudocheiridae > Pseudocheirus > Pseudocheirus occidentalis. The sequence continues at coordinate 206,164,782 of CM053593.1, read as the reverse complement.
ACCATATATATTAACTGTCTAGTCTTTAATTAGAGCATAGGCTTCATGAGAACAGGGATTGTCATCTTTTTTTTCTGTATCCCTAGAATATCACACCAGGCTTGGCACATAGTAAGTACTTAATAAATGACTTTTATTCATTTATTCATCTCCTATCATTATATGGCCATTGATCCTGCTAGCCTGAACAGACTTCAACAATCTTTAGATCAGTATTTTCTCACCCAGCTCCTGGCTCTGCTACTCACTACTTGTGTGACATTGACCAAATAATTTCCCCTAATCTATCCCTCAGTTTCCTTTTATAAATGAGAGTTTTGTACTAGATAATGTCCAAGATCCCTTGAAGCTCCAAAATGCCTTAGTCTATGATCCCAAGGAGAACTATGCTGGAACTGAAGTTGGCATCCTAGGGTAAAATCCCTTCTCTGACATTAGCTGTGCTCAAATGAAATAGTGTATGTAAAGCGCTATCCATATTTTAGTCATTATTATTGTACGAAGCCATTAATTCAGCAGATAAATAAACTATATAAATGTTCTGCATTAATTTTTCTTCCAGCTCCTGGAGCCAAAGGAAGAAAGAAAGAAAGAAAGAAAGAAAGAAAGAAAGAAAGAAAGAAAGAAAGAAAGAAAGAAAGAAAGAAAGAAGGGAGGGAGGGAGGAAGGAAGGAAGGAAGGAAGGAAGGAAGGAAGAATCAGTATTTGAAGCTCAATGGGTAGAACACTGGACCTGGAGTCAAGAAGACCTGAATTCAAATCCAGATTCATAAATTTAATACTTGCGCAACTCTGGGAAAATCATTTAACCTGCCTGCCTCAGTTTCCTTATCTGTAAAATGGGGATAATAGTAGACCCCATTTCCCAGGGTTATCGTGAGGATCAAATTATATATTTTTAAAGTTCATTTTTGGACCTTAAACCACTATATAAATGCTAGCTATAGTCATAAATTCTTTTCTGAAAAAGGACACTTAGTAGGTAAAGCTTTGTGGATTTCATAAAACTTTTTTAACTGGTAACTGGAAAATACTGCTCTAGACAATCCTGACTGTTGTTTACTGCCAGTAGGACCTTGTTAATTCACTTAACTACTTCCTCCCACCCCAGCCTTGGTTTCCTCATCTGTAAAATGAAAGGACTGGATTAGGTGACCCCTCAGATTCCTTCCATCTCTAGTCCTATGATCCCATGTTGAGAAGATTTCCAGCAAGAGATTAATGATCCTATCTATGATATTATGACTCTGACCTTGTCTTCTTCCCTTGCATCTTCCTATGTCCTTTGCCCTCACAGATTTCTAATCTTCCTCTCAACCAGGGCTGAACACAAGCCCCCAACACTCAAGAATCCACTTTTAGCCTCTGAGGGAATGCTATGTGCCTACTTTCTCAACCATCCCTCCCTCCTCCAGCTCCTGCTCCAGACTCACCAATGTGCTTCCCATACATGTGGTAGAAGAAGGAGACACAGTAGAGTTTAGCACTGATGTTATACAGTGGGCTCACAAGCCTTGCCCGGTCCCCCAATTCCCGGGGCCTGGATGTCTCAATAAACATGTAATAACCTTGAGAGGAGAGGGAAGAGATTGTTCATCACCACCTCATAGACCTCCTCCAGAACTTTCCCAAGATCATCCCTCCATCTGAGATCCCTTCCTCCTTTCTTTCTATCCCTTCCCCTTCTACTCAAAGTTCCCCTCCTCCAAGAAGCCTTCTCAGCCCGTATGCACCCCAAAGACCATGTATGTCTCTCAGCTTCAGTTGGAGAGCTCCCTGAAGGCTGAACAGTGCTTCCTCTCTCCATGCTTGTTCCCCTTCTCCCGAGCAACACCAAGACAGTATGGTACAGCTGAAAGAAAGCATTCTATGGAGTTGGAGAACCTTGGTTCAAATCTACCTCTGAAACTTGTTACCTTGTAACTTTGGCAAGTTATTTAACTTGCTGTAGTTTCCTGAACTGCAAAATATGGAGACTGAACTAGATGGGCTCTGAGGAGACTTCCAGCTCTATGATCCTATATCCTCTAAATTCTTTATCTGCCCCCCCTTCTTCCCTCACTCACCCTCTGGAGTCCCACTTATATCAGTAGGGGGGCCAGTGTTGGGGGAGCGTTTGGGGTTCTGTGTGAGGGCATTCTGTCGAGTCCAGTCAAAGTTGTCTGCCCGGTCCTGGGTGTAGCCACAGATCTTCTCATCTTCGAAGTGACAGGTATTATCTAAGGGGGGAAGAAAAAAGAAAGAGAGGGAAGATGTACATAGCTGAAGAGGAGGTCAGCCACTGCCATTGTCCCTTGTCAGTTCCCAATCCAAGCACCCTATTTGATCAAGTCCTATTTGATCTATAGCTGAAGCAAGCACGCAAAAGAACATGTTTCTACATTTTTAGGGGTACTAAAGAAAACCAGGCAATAGCACCTAAAGAAAATGGGACCACATACCTAAAGGAAATTGAGTCAGCTGTTCCCCTCACCAGCTCAGAAGAACAAGGAAAGGGACACTCAGGGATAAAGAGAGAGCCCAAGTCAATGGCAGGGAAAGGTAGGGTAAACATAAAACCATACCTTTAGATTATAGGGCCCAGTGCCAATATAGGAAGTGATGAGACTCTCCCATTAATGAAGTAGTATGCAGTTCTAACCTTAGCGTCCTAGGTCTCCTCTTCCCAATTGCTTTCTGGATATCTCCTTTTCTCTTCACCCAACCCTAAACCTTTCTTCAGTCTCTTGGAGACAGAGAGAAAATCCATTCTCCCTTTCTTCCCAGACAGGTTTTCCTGTTTCTAATGAGAACCTGACTCCAATGCCATCCTGACCTGGGAGAACCACCACCAACAGGGAGATGTCAGAAATGTGCTCATGAAAGAAAATGAAAGAACCCTCACCTGATAGGTTCGGAGAGTTGGTTGCTGGGAAAACAAAGCAGAAACACAAAGTTAGAGCCTAGTGTTAAATTGTTGCCATACATTGTAAAGGCTGGGGGTGGGGATAATGGGGTACTTAGAAACTAAACACAAGGTTGGGCTAGAACAGGTGCCTGAGGGGAGAGAGGGCAGGACTGGAAAGGTTTCAGTACATTTTGACAAGAAATAAATAGCATGCAAGTCAAATGAGACTGGAAATATTATGCAAATCCACATTGCCTGCGTGTGTGAGCAAATAAGTCCATGGCTCAAACATTGTACGTATCTGTACTGCAAAGCTGATCAAAAAGACCCACTAGCCTGATTCTATTTCAGAGTCTAACAGCCTGGAAACAAGTTTGGGAGGGGTCTGCCCTGGGGAAGATGCTACTATGGAGAGAAAGGGACTCTCCCAGGGTAGCTGGGAGTGTCTCCAAACAGAGCAGGGGAAATGGAATAGCCTCCAGTCCTCCATAAAACTGAAGGGCTGCAGTGCTTTGGGATAAAAGTAGGGGATCTCCTCCTACCCCTTTTCCCCCATGCTCAGTCCCCCAGCCACCTACGCTCCATGTATCGGATAATGCGGGCAGCCATGTCTCCAGCCCCAAAGGTGGTGATGGGTGTGAGGCGGACCTCATAGCTATGGGGCACCTTCAAGTCAGTCAATATGTATTCAAGCAACTGCCCCTTCTCCACTCGGCGAACTGGGATTGGCTTCGTTACAGACGTCCGAAGGCTTAGCTGGGGACATAGGCATTAGAATCCCATCAATTATGGGCTCTTGAGTCCCTTCTCCCCCTCCTTTCCCCCACCCACATTGGCCCCCACTCTCCAAGAATGCCCTCAGTGGTATAGTGTAATGGAGAGAGCCCACAGTTTCATATATTACCCTTATTTCTCTTTGTATATTGAAATGTTTATTGATGAATAAATTCATTATAAAAATATAAAAATTGAAATGAACAAGGAATAGAGGAATTACCTCTCATAGAAATGAAATGAAATAAAATAAAAACGAAAACCATAGAACCCACTGAGCGTAGCTGTCATTAATCATGGGAAAAAGGGAATCCTGACTTGGAAATCTTGACAACTGAGTTTGAATCCAAGCTCTGCCATGAACAAGCTGTGTGACATTAGGCAAAACACTTCCAATCTTTAGGACTTTATTTCCTCCTCCGTCCAAAGCCCCAACTCAGACTACTTCATTGAATTGTCATAAGAACTAATGAGACAGTGGATGCACTCAGTTCTATACAAATATAAAATATTCACCTTCTAACCTGATTTTTATTCCCTTGTAACCCTAAAGCCCAAGAGGTTGAGCTGAGAAGGGACCTTTGAGACAACTCCTCTTTTTATAAATGAGAAAACTGAGGCATGGAGAAATTAAGTGACTTTCCCAGGATCATACAACTAGTAAATGTCTGAGGCAAGACAGTTCTTTCTGATTCTACATCCAGTGTCCTATCCACTTATGCCTTGGTAGGGGAGAAAGCTTAGTGTGTCTGAGTTCCTGTCACCAAAATCTCAAAGACTAGACAGGCTCTCCCTTCATTGCTCTTCTTATTCTCTTTTTTAAATTATTTATTTTATTCTGAACTTAAGAAATAAAACAAAAAATGTATATAACATAGTAGAATAGGGGGGAAAAAAGATGATTGTATGTCCATAAGCCTGTTGCCCTATGGGAAAAACTGGCATACTCTCACATACACACATTGCTGATATTTCCAAGTTCACAGATTAATGACCTGCCCAGGCCAGGATGTATCATTTCTATTAGTCACAGCTGAGGGAGTATGGGGTGACATGAGACAGGGTACCCAGAGTCTGTGCAGTTTGGGGGACTTTGAAAGTGCAGGTGCCAACGTCAGGAGATACATATTGGTTTAGCTCACTGCTTTTTGGTCAGTGTTTCCTATCCCTCCCATACCCCAATCCCATGAACTCAGATATCCTTCAACACCCCAAGAATCATAGAACACAGTCACCTTCTTCACCCAACCTCTTTTGTTTAAATTAAGATGGGACCTGTGATTTTATTGATATAGAGAACTTCCCATGAGAAAATTCCCCATACCAATAGAGATCAGCACTCCATCTGTAACTTGAGAGGTAGTGTATTGTTATGCAGTGTATAACATTCAGGAATACCCAGGTTCAAATCCTACCTCTGATAATATCTCTATGACCTTGGGCAAGTAACTTCCCTCTAAGCCTCAGTTTCTTCATCTGTGAATGAAAGTGTTAGATCTGCTCTAAATCTATTATCTTATGATCATAAACCTTAAAGTTTCCTGGGAACATTGTAAGATTAAGTGACTTGCCCAGGGTCACACAAGCCAGTATGTGTCAGAGGTGGGACTCTACCAACTTCTTAATGAGGATTTTGGGGAGCAATAGCTCCATTCTCCAGTCCCATATACTTATGGGGATGAGAACATTCTTTCCCATTCTCATTACACCCCTTGCCTCCTCCTTTGCTAGCCTGTTTGTGTCCAGCCCACCTGGCGGATGTCCAGCCGGTAGCTGAGGACAGGATCTACGGCGTCCGGCTCCTTCTGTGTCCACTGAAGCACGTAGGAGTAGTTCTTGGACAGCTTGTGGCTGCGGGTGGGGTTTGGGGTGTCGTAGTAAAACTCCGGGCTGTAGGCTTTGGCTGAGAGGGTGGGTGTGTGGAAGGGGGTTTGGGGCCATGGGAGACAGGGAAGGACAAGGTAGAGACAGAGGAGGAGAGGGAGGAGTTTGGGGTGAGACAGAGAGGGAAGAGAGGGGATAGTGGGGGGATACAGAATGAAAAGATAGTTGGGAAAACAAAGAAGGAAGAGAAGGGATAGTTGCAGAGGGATGCAGGAGAGTGGGAAGGAGAAAGGAAAGAAAGGACATAGTAAGGAGAATCAAGAGGAAAGAAGGGTAAATGGATAAGAGTAATCAAGAAAAGGAGGAAGAATAGGGGAGACAGAAATGAGGGGGAGAATTGTGGGCAAACAGAGATGGGATATTAGGTAGAAACAGGGAATGGAAAGAGGGAGGGAGAGACAGAAAGGGAGTAAGGGAGATAGGGAGGAGTATAGGGAGAAGAGGGGAGAGGGGAGGGAGGTGGGAAATGTCACAGGGGCCCTCTGGCTGGTGAAGGCTAGGGAGGGGAAGGGATGAGGAAGGTGACCAGTGATCAGAGGCCCCAGTCTCTCAACCACTCAGGGTACTGGACACCCTGGAAGATGTGGGGGGAGGTAAAGGTGAGGGAGAATATTCCCACAACTGCTGGAGGTGGTGACGAGACAAGGGGATGGGGATGGGGAGAGGCTGGAGGTTGGAGGTGTAGGAGTGGGTACACTAGTTGCTTTTCCACAGTGTTTAATGCCATTTGAGCATAATGTCATTATAATGCATTGAATCTCCTTGAACTGAAGATAAAATGGATGAGTCTGGGATGCCCCCCAAAACCCTGTAATTCTCAATTCTTACATTCCCAAGGATATCCTTTCCTCCCTCCCCAGTCCCTCTATGCTTTCCCCAACCCACCAACTCATAGATCCCCAGTTCTGTTGAAGCCCAGGCCAGCAGCCCAGAGACAGCACCCACCATTCCACCCTGGCTTGGCAGGGATTGGGTCAAAAGATTGAGAAGACAAAAAGAAATAAGGATCAGGGCTGCAAGAGAGTGGAGGGAGAAAAGGGAAGACTAGGAGAGAAAGGAAGGGAACAGTGGGGAAAAGGGGGAAGAGGCTAAGGGGCTGTGGAGATAATGTAGGAGAGACAGGAAGAGGCTGGAGGGACACTTGGCTAGAGGAATAGGGATGGATAGGGTTACCGTACACGGAGGAGCAGGATAGAGATGAAGGAACACTGGAGAGAAGGGAAAAGGTTATGAGGGAACACTGAGGGATAGAGAGGTAAGAACACTAGGGAGAATGGGGCAGGGGGGAACTGAAGGAAAGAAGGAGGCTGGGTTCACTGTGGAGAGAGGAGAGGGACCCCAGAAACAAGAGAAGAAGGAAGAGGGAAGACAGCTATGGGAGAGGGTAGGGATTTGGAGGGCCCTTAGCAAGGGCTGAAAAGGAAATACTGGAGGACACTGAAGGAAAGGGGAAAGGGCAGAAGAGGGAAAGAGTTGGGCCTACTAGGGAAGGACTCAGGCGTATAGGGGAGAGGGGAGGAGATTGGAGATACTAAGGAAGGGGCTGGAGTACATCACGGAAAGAAGAAAGGGAGATGGGGGACACCAAAGGGGACTAGAGAGATTTCATCAATAAAGTGTCCTTTATAACAAAATAATAAGAAGTACAAGCTAAAGCATCTGTTGACTGATGGACCAGTGAAGCGTCCACGTTATATTGTGGAGAATAACCTGCTAGAAGTTACTTTTGCTGCTCAGGTCTAGAGCTCAAACCCTCAGTATTTGACCCTTAGCTTCCATGTAGAGAAATTAAAAAGGAAGGGGTGACCGGAGATGAGCACTAAACTCTCCTCCTCTGGTCGACAGGTCTGAGGAGGAAGGTGCTGATGGAAGGGGAGGGGCTGAAATGAGCAAAGAACCACTTAGCATAACCAGACTGAGATTAAACTGGAAAGGGCAATTGTAGTGAGTGACAAGGAGAGATAAAGTTGAGAAATAGCGACCATGGCTGAGAGATAAGAACTGGGCTTAGACCTGGAGACTGAGCTGAGAGGCTGAGGGATAGCAATTGGGCTTTCGAGACCAGGCCTAGTGGCAGCCCTTTGACAGGAAGAGACAGCCCAGGCTGAAGGAAGGGCGAACCAGAGATGAGGACATCATTTGGGGAAGGGGGACAGGTGAGGGCCACTCACCGGAAACCTGGAAGAGGCAGGAGGCGGCGCCCACATCGTTGGAGATGGTGCACTCATAGCTGCCACTGCTGTCGCGGGTGAGAGGGTCAAGGTGCAGCTCTGCGTGGTCTGGGGCTTCGTTGGAGGGAGCAGGTGGCGTGGGCAGGAGGTGCCCATTGAAGCGCCACACAGCGGAGGCGATGCGCAAGGGGCTACCTCGAAGCAAGGTGCAGCGCAGCAGTACAGGTCTGCCCAGGGCCTGGCGCACATCCTGGTTGGTTGGTTCCACCACTGGAGGGACTAGAGGGAGACCAGGTAGGAGGGGATACACCACAAGATCAGCAGGATTCCTCCTCTGCTCCTCCTTCTCCCCAAGCCAGTTGACTGGAGGGGATTGGCATAGGATATGGGGGTTGGAATTTCCTCTAGGAGGACATACTCCAGCTTCAGAGTAGAATCTAGGGTTCCCTGAGGGGAAGTGACAGCCTATATATCCCATAGAAAAACTTTCAATAAACTAAACATACATTCAGCAGAACACCCTCAGAATTACAGAATCTTGGGACTGGGGGAGGGGTGAGGAGGCTAATCCAAACTAGTATGACATCCCTAGCAAGTAGTCATTGAGCTCTCTCTTGAAGTTTAAGGGTTAGATGGTGACTTTATTACATATAGTACTCAAAGGAAAAGTATCTGTACTCAATGGAGGTTCCCAGTTTCCTGTACAATCCTCTCCTTCTGAGCTATTATGCATATGGAAACGCTCGTTTTAGCTTGTATTTGTTGAATTCAGAATAAAAATAAAATGAAATGAAAATAAAGACAAGAACGACAAAAAGATTGCTATTAAGAAGGAATCTGCTATCTCTTGGGTTAGATAGCTCCAATTTTGTGGAAGTTTTTCCATACACGGAGCCTAAAACTGCCTTTCTGCAACATTCACTCATTTTGTCTAATTCTGACCTCAGACCAAGCAGAAATAAGTGTTATCCTCATCCACAAAACAGTCCTTCATATACAGAAAATGGAACTGTTACCCCAACAAGTTTTCTCTTTTGCAAGCCTCTTTTGAATTCTCTCTAGTTTATTACTGTCTGTCCTAAGTGGTACCCCAAAATGAATGAAATACTTTAGATGTGAGTTGACCAGGGCAGAGTGTATTGGGACTGTTTGCCTCCCTTGTACATTGTTCCTCTTAACTCAGTATAAAATTACAGCAGGTTTTTTTAGGGGGGAAGCCATGTGATACTGTTCACTTTTATTAACCTTTGTCAAAAGCCCAAATCTTTTTTCAGTTTCACTCATCAAATCTGCTCAATTTTGTAACTGTGAAGTTGATTTTTTGAACCCAAGCATGAGAATTTACACATTTATTCTTGTTAGATTTTCTTAAAAGATTTGGCCCACTTACAAATGTACCCTACTATGCACTTGTACACACACATCATAAGCATACGCAGATGCTCATATGTACCCGTATGCTTAAATACACACACACCTCACTCCTCTCCTCATTCACATTCACCAACAGTTTCCTAGGATTCAGGATAAGACTTCCCACACCGTAGCTGATGCTCTTTACTGACTGACAAACCTCCAAAGACATATATACTCCTTTCCAACCATTCCTACTGCATAGGGGACCTGTTCCCATAGCTCTGTCCCAGGACCCATGCTGAGTTTCCTAGGAATGCCATGTGTGCATGAGGATTTTAGAAAGAGATGTTTTTCAAGACATCGTGGGCTGTGAGGTCCTTGATGCCAGGAACTCACAGACATTTATGTTTGTATGTAGTGCTTGGCACGTAGTAAATGCTTAGATGCCAGTTAACAACCTTTTATTAAGCCATTACTGTGTGCCAGACACTGCTAAGCTTGATTGATTCATCACAGGTAGAGATACATGGACTTGGGGCATCAAGGACGAAATATCTCAGGGAGTTCGGGTTGGGCTACAGATAGTGGAGACACCTATTCTTTATCAAACTGGGTTGTTGGCTGAAAAGTGGAGGGGAGGTCATGGAAAAGCTATTGAGGGAGAGGTGTTGGTAGTAGAGTTCCAAGAGCTGAGAAGGTTGACAGTAGCACTCTTCTGGTAAGACAGTTGCGCCATGTTGTTGTGTAGGAGAGTTTGGGGTGGGGGACAGTGGGTGTATGCTCGATGGATATCTTGAAGATGCTTCCAGGAGATACTCACACTGCACATTAAGCTGCACCTGGGCCTCCCGGGATCTGACATTGAAGCCATTGTACCGAGCAGTCTGACAGCGGTAGGTCCCACTCATTTCCCGGCTCACTCGTTCTACCCATAGCTTCCCGTCCAGCGTCTCCTCCATGGTAGCTCCAGAGGGCAGCAGGCCCGCCTCCTTGTCTACTCGGGACCACAGCACGGGAGGCCTTGGCTTCCCCCGAACTTCACACTGTAGCTCCACAGAGGACCCCTCACGGACCATCACCACTGACCTGCCCTTGGGGATGCTGATGGTGGGGGGCACTGCAAAGGGGGGTGAGGAAGATCAGAGGGAGAACTTCCCTTCCCTTATTTCCCAGATAGCTAACATTTACACAGTGGTTTAAGATTTTCAAAATGCTTTACATAACTTATATCACTTGACTTTCCCAATAACCCTGAGAAGGCGATGGTGTTATTGTCATTGTTGTCTTTCTTCTTGTTTTACAGATAAGGAAATGGAGGCTGAGAGATGATTATGTCATTTGCCCTATCTAGATAATTAGTGTCCAAAATTTAGTCTTCCTGTCCCACATCTGGTGCCTTATCCATTTGTCTAAGTTGTCCCCTAATGATGGAGGACTCATGCCAGAATATCCTGCCTGGATGCTGTCTGGAATATGCTTTACACTGTACTCCATCATCATGGGTGGGGTATCTGTGACCTTAATGCCCTATGTGGCCTTCTAGGTCCTTGGGTGTGGTCTTTGACTGAGTCCAAGTTTTACAGAGTCAGTCCAAGCGTTTCACTTGAGGCCCTAGATGGCTCCAGGTGGCCTTGAGGCCGCAGGTTCCCCACTTCTGAATTCAAATCTTACCTGTTTCTCAAGGCCCAAATCAAGTCCTTTCTCATTCAAAAAGTCAACCCTGACTATATCAGAATACAAGCATCTCTTCTTAGGTGTAGGTTTGTGTTGTGTTTATCCCTACCAAAAAGTAATGTGGCATAGTGGATAGAGAGCTGACCTTGAAGCCAGGGAGACACTGGTTTGAGTCCTGCCCCTGACATATTGTCTGCGTGACCATGGGCAAGTCACTTAACATCTCAGTTCTCTAGATAACTCTTTGAGACTAAATTGCAAAGAAGGTGACTAACTGCAGTTATAGGAAGTTCTTCGCCCACCCGAGAGAGTTCCCAATATCAGTGAAATCACAGGTCCAGTTCTTATTCCTATCATTTCCATAGGCTGAAATGCTCATTCATTGGATCAAAGAATTTAGAGATAAAAGACACCTTTTACATCCTATAGTCCAACCCTTCAAAGAAGGAAATTGAGACTCAAAGGGAGATTTTGTGTTGCAATGGAAAGAACACTGAATTTGCAGTCAAAAGACCTGGGTTCTGATTCTGGTGGTGGTTAGAGAGTTGTCCTTTGAACCAGGAAGTTCAAGTGCTATTTCTGACACATTGCTGTCACTGTAGGACCCTGAATAAGTCACCTAACCATTTCTGCTCTCAGGATAACTTTCTAGGGCAATAAGTTGCAAAAAAGATGATGACCTGCATGGTTAGAGGAAGTTTCCCAAATAGAGAGTTTCCTATATGAATACTTATGTGATCTTATAAAAATTCTGTAACCTCCTTGGGCCTCAGTTTCTTTATTTGTAAACAGGAGGTTAGATTAAATGACCAGCCCTAAGGTAAAATGACTTGTCCAAGGTCACACAGAGACGGGAGGTAGTAGAATACAGATTAAGACCCTGGCACATTTCTTTTCCTTGAGGAAATTGATTCAGGTTAGAGTGGGAAATAGGAGTTTCCACTATCCTCTTCCTCTCCTCCCCCTCCTCACCCCACAAAACACACATACCCCTTGAATCTGAGAGGAATCAGATGATGCTTCTGGAGAGACTGATAGGGAAATTTCTTAACCCAGGCTCAGGACAGGCAGATCAGGTCAAGACTGGGGACTTAGATGACTCCCCCTCCCTCAAGTCCTTCCCTTGAGTGGCCCCTCATTCTCCTTTCTCTAGGGTGACCTTCCTCTCTTCCATCATGTGGTCCTTCTTCCTCCCTTGTGCTGTTGTACCCCAGTTTCCTTTCCTCAAGGTTACTCCCCATCCTCCTTTACTTTGAGTAATCCCCTCATTCCCCCAGTCATCCTCTCATCCTCCCTTCCCCTGGTGCCTCCAATTTCACCTGCAGGCATTTCCTACAGGATGCTAACCTGTCTCAGAAGAGATGTTGACCTCCACACTAAGGTCTGGCACAGGTGCACCCTGAAAGGAGGCGACACAGAGGTAGGTGCCATAGTCACTGAAGCGCAAGTCAATGAGCTCCAAGCTGCTAGTGACAGCAGGCAGCTCAGGGTCATTGCGAGTCACCAGCAACCGGTCAGATATCCGGGCAAGTTTGCCATTCTTGTACCACTGGTACAACACCTTCTCCTGAGGCACAGCATCCACGTGGCATGAGAGTTTCAGATCCTGACCCAGCTGAATACTCTCACTCTCCTTGATCACATCTGGCGTGATTTGGAAGGTGGCGTTCCTCATTGCTGCAAAGACAACAGAGGTGTACATGGGGAAAATGCCAGAGAAACTGCATTTCCTGAAAGGTCAGAGAACCTGTAAGCAGGGACTATGCCATCATATTTTAAAAAATGTGTGTTCTTCCTGGAGAGCAGGAACTGGGTCTCTTTTAACAGACCAGAAGCTGAGTACAGAGAATGTCTCTTTCATCAGAGTGTTAACTCACTGACAAAAGGGACTGTAAATGTTCTGTTAGACAAGAAATCTAGCCCCTGGAAGCAGTGTTGCACTGTGTAGAGACTGCTGGCTCCAAGGGTTCAAGGACCTGGGTTCAAATTCCACTTCTAATACTCACTGTCTTCATGATCCATCCTGGACCTCAGTTTCCTCATCTGTAAAAATGAGGGGGTTGGAATACATAACCTCTGAAGTCTCTTCCTGGTCTATCTCTGTGATGCCATGACTATTTCCTAGTACAGAAACCACTACATAACTCCTTTTGAAAAAAAAAAACTTTTGCTTTAAAAAGTTTTTTTTCTCTGAAACAAAAGGATCTGCCTCTGTAAAACATTAAAAGCATGTTTGAAAGATGCTGGGAGTCTGCTTAGAGTTGTTAATGGATGACCTTAAGTATTTGATGTAAATTAAGATTTTAAACCAACCCAGGCTTCAAAGAGAAAGAGAAATGAGCCAGGTGGAAGAAAAAAGAACTCTTCCCATTGGAAATACACAATCAGAGGGAAGTCATGGGGAAACGTGGCATGTTCCTAACTGTAATCATCCTATCTGTTTCTGATCCTGAAAGGGCCAGCTTCTTTAGAGATAGAGAGGGAAGGGACTGCGTAGCTGATCAGAGCTGATCCACATCTAGTAGTAGGAGAAAGCCTTTGCCATAAGGATCCCCTTAGTTAAAACTGTCTGCAGAAGAGAGACTAACAGCAGCGATTTATTACTGAGAGCCAGGAAGCTCTCCCCAAGCTCCAAACCCAAGCTACAACAAGTGAGAAGAAAAGGAAAAGATTTATCTTTACAGCAGAGTAGGAAAAATTAGGATTAGATGAAGCAATTGTTGATAAAAAATAAATTTAGAGGGGAACATCCACAAGTGCTTAATAGCATCTTGATATTTACATTTCATTAGATCTCGCTCTCTCGTGATAATAATTACCCATTTATATGATGATCTAAGTTTATAAAGTACTTTCCTCACATTCATTCATTCTAATGCTTTGTTATAAAGTTATATACTCTCTTGAGAAGCTGCCTTTTGAGTCAAGAAGACCTGAGTTCAAATGCTACCTTTGACACATATCTGGCTGAAGAATTCTGAGCAAGACACAACCTCTAGTCCAGTGATATCCAACTCATATAGAAACAGACGCTTGTGGCTGCATATTGACTTAGAAAAGTCACAAATTAATATTATCTGTGCATTATTGTGGGGCAGCTAGATGGCTCAATGGATAGGGCACTAAGCCTGGAGTCAAGAAGACTTGAGTTCAGAATCGTGTCTCAGATACTTATTAGTTGTGTTTTCCTTGAGCAAGTCACTTAACCTCTGTTTTCTTTAATCCTCTGGAGAAGGAAATGGCCAACCATTTCAATATTTTTGCCAAGAAAACCCCATGGATAGTATTGGTATACTATGACAAAGAGCTGGACATGCTTGATCAACATGTTGTATTTTAATTTTATTAAACATTTCTCAATTATATTTTAATCAGATTTCAGCAGCACTCAGAGCTTTGAGGCTGATGGCTTTGTGCAACACTGCCTCACTTAAATCCAGTTCACACATGAGTCAAGACATCACCCAGTGATATCATTGGTCCTCTTAGAAGGACAAACAATAGCAACAACATGCAGTCTTGTGCTCTGAGTCTGACACAGCTGGCTCTAGGTATCTCTCTAACGTGATAAGTTACAAAAAAAAAAAAAAAAGGTGATGACCAGCAGAGTTAGAGATTTCCATATAAGGTAATTGAGGAATGAATCGAGCTAGTGCTAGTGGAAGGAATCAATACAACTGATAACTATCCAAACTGCAGGTAGATCACTGCAAGGGGGGAAGGCAAAGAAGGGGAATTTTGTTGATATTTAGTAGACACCTTTTTAAATGTTATTTACAGGAGGGCAAGGAGCATGGGAATGGAGCCATAAAGAAACCAGGAAGTGAGAGGGTAGAGACAAAGTCAGGGAGAGGATATGAAAGGAAGGAAGCATGACAGCTGGCCACACTAACACCAGTTAGATGGGAGCAGAACAAGTTAGACTGAGAAGCTAAGGGTTTCTTAGCTGAAGATGAGAATCCCAAGTTCTGGACCTTGTTGTTTCTTTGTTTAAAGGATCATTGGACTTTGAGCTAAAAAGAACCTTCAGAATCAACCCCTTTATTTTATAGATCATAGGGTCATGGATGGAGAGTTGGAGAAAGGGACCTCAGAGACCATCTAGTTTACTTTACAGATGAGGAAACTGAGACCCAGGGAGGCAGATAGGTGGTACAGAGGGTAAGATCACTGGACCTAGAGACAGAAAGACTTGGATTCCAACAGATACTTACAATCTGTGTGTCTCTGGGCAAGTCATTTAACCCCAGTTTCCTCATCTGTAAAATGATGATGATGATGATGATGATGATGATAGTATCTACCTGTCAAAGTTGCTATAAAGATCAAATAGGATAATATTTATAAAGCTATGTGCAAACCTTAAAGTCTATATAAATGCTAGCTAATATTATTAAATTATTTACTCAAGGTCATACAAGTAGAAAACATCAGAAAACAAATGTCTAGACTTCTCTGAACTTACCCAATTAAGGAGTATCAGATTTAGGTCTTCTGACACTCAAACAAATGTTCTTTCCACTACCCTACACTGCCTCCTATCAGGTCTTTTATCTTCTATCCCTCAATTCACAGGATCACTAGAGCTAAAAGGCACCTGAAAGGCCATCTAGGCCAACTTGATCATTTTACAGTTGAGGAAACTGAGGCTCAGAGAGGTTAAGTGACTCACCCAAGGTCCCAGAGATAGTATCAGAAGTCAAATTCATAGGGGCGGCTAGGTGGCGCAGTGAATAGAGAACCGGCCCTGGAATCAGGAGTACCTGAGTTCAAATCCGGCCTCAGACACTTAACACAAAAAACTAGCCATGTGACCTTGGGCAAGTCACTTAACTCCAACTGCCCTCCAAAAAGCAAAAAACAAAAAACAAAACAAAAAAAAAGAAGTCAAATTCAAACTCAGGTCCTCTAACTTGAGAAAAAATATTTTTTCCACTGTACTACAAAGCATCCCTACTAGGAATGTCTTTTTCGAGAAGCCCAGCCTCTGTATCATGGACACTAAGAAGAATTCTTATGAAGGCCCTGTCCCCACCCCAAACAAAATAATTTCTAGCAAAGGTTGAACTAAGCAGAGAAAATGGAGAAGGGAACATTTAGTAAGTGGGACTAGGTCAAAGGCATGACTGTGAGAGCAGGTTTCCTTGTTGCCTGGGATTTTTTTTCTTTACTCCTCTGACTTGCTAAGAGATGCTTATGATCAGAGATTGAGACTAATCACACTGGGAGCTCCCTTCGGACAGTGTCTGTATGTCCCTCAGCCTGAGAACTCTCAGAATATAGAAACTGAACGGCCCCCATCAGACTGGTTGCTCCCTGAGGGCATGGGCTATATATCCCCATTGGACTGGGAGCCCCTTCCCCCCACCCTGAGGGCAAGAACTATATGTCCTCCCATGATATTTTTCCTCCAGTTTTCCTCCTGAGGCTTTGCTTGGATTCCCTTATCCCCATCCCCAATGGAAGTAGTCACTTACATCGAACTAGCAGGTTGACTGTCTTCTTGGCTGGGTTGCCCACATTATTAATAGCCGTGCAATTGTAGTAGCCAGAATCCTGGGCTCGAACAGATGGGATGATGAGGGTACCACCCTGGGCTCTACTGCCAAGAGGCAGGGGACCTGGACCATGGGACCATAGCACCTGGGGCTGGGGGTCACCCCCAGTCAGGAAACAGTGCACTGTCACATTCTCCCCAGGGTTCACCACCAATGTCTCATTCACTGACAGCTTCAGGGCAGGAGGTGCTAGATAAGGCAGTAGAAAGAAGGTAGTAGAATGGTTATGGGGATTTGGGAAGGGGATATTAGGGTAGAGGAGAGAGGACTGAGAGACTGGAGGAAAGAGGAGAGAGGAGAATACCTGGGAGGAAGATAAAGGGCTGAGGGACACTAAAGGAGAAGGGAAGGAATTAAGAAACACCTTGAGGAAGAGATAGGGCTGAATCTGGGGAAAGCTAGGCAAGAGGGGAGGGGATTGGTGGATACCTGGGGGAGGAGAAGGGCCTGGAGGGCTACCAAAGGATGGTTGAAAGGTGGGCACTGGAGTGTCTCTACACTAGGAGGACACAGGGAGAGAGCAGTGGTAGAGTGGTGAAATTTCAATCAGGACAGCTCCTCTGGGGATGGGGATGGGGATGGGCTTTTGGACTGGGGGACTGTGCCACACCTTGATGTCTTACCTGTGGTGTTGGTGAGACGGAAGGTAATGGCCTTGTCAGGAATGCCACACACATTCCGAACAGACACCTGGCAAGTGTAGCTGGCATAATCCTGGGGCCTCAGATTCTTCAACTTTAGAACCTTGGTCTCCCCCTGGGGAGGGATGGTGGAGAGGGTGTGTGGTAGTTATCCACTGATATCCACCAAGGGATCTGGGACAGACTGGACTGGGCATACAATCTAAGGGATTTTACTGGTCTCTAATTCTAATCCCTACCTTCTATACTTTCCCAGCCAGATAGTCATCTACAAGGGGCCCCAATCTAGCTATACTAACCGCACCTTCTATAGAACTTCCTCCTTCCTCACTGCTCTCACTGTACCAACCTTCTATCTGTGGAGCCATTCCCTATCTCTGAGGTTGCCCTATTGTACACTCTCCCTCAGTGGAATGAATAAATGGACCCCCAGTTCCCTGCCTCTCCATCAGTTCTATAAGCAATATCAGAAGCTAAAGAGAGGTCTGTATTTCTCCTTCTCTCTTTTTACCACACTGCCTTCCCCAGCATCCACCTCCAACATACATCACTAAATAATCTAAAGGCCAGATCACACTCAGAATTTATTAAAAATCACCACAGTTCAGAGAGGTTCAAAACCTTAGGTCACTACTATTCCTCCATCCAACGCTGGGCCCTCTTCCAAAGAGAAAATGGGATAGGGTTTTCCCTCCTTCCCCTTGCTCTCCTTAGGCACACTATTAGGAATATCTCTCTTCTGTGCCTTTCTCTACTTCTCTCTGCCCTAGAGATAGCTGCATATGTGTGGTAGAAAGGTGGAAATGGGGAAGTATCCCTGCTGACCTGAGTATAGAGAGGTTCATAGATGTCAACCCCATCATCCTGGCTGTGGGACAGGGTGCTGGAGCCCCGCTTCCAGATGAATCGGGCTGGTGGGTTGGAGTTGACGGTGCATCGAAGAAACACAGTCTTTTCCTGGTAGAAGCTACCCCGAACATCACTCACTGTCTGGTGCACTGTTAAGATTGGTTCATCCAGGTCTGGAAGAGCAGGACCCCCAAGGGGTTGTCATGCCAGGAGGCTCTGAGGCAGCACCAGCTGCTGCCCCCCTTAAGGAGGGGGGAAGCCAACCCTCTGGTCACTTCTGTCAGGGAAGTGGCGTTTAATGTACCTTAGGGGAATTGAGATCAGCTCCCCATCCCCTCCAAGCTTCCTTGCTTGGATTCTGATTTCCTGAGCTGAAATCTTCTCTTCCCTCCTTAAATTTCCCTGGAGCATTTTGGATTTCTCTTTTGCTCCTATTATACTCTATCCTAATCATTTATTTGTATATATGTTGTATCCACCCAATTAGTCTGTAACCTCCTTGAAGGCAGGGGCTGAATCATTTTTCATTTCTGTATCCCATTCCCAGTGCCTACCATAGCTTCTGGCACATGGTAGGTGCTTAATCAATGTTGAATTTAAATAAACTGAAGGTAGGGTCTAGATTTGGTGAATTCTTAAGATTCCCTTGGAATTCTGGACAGTCTTGCCATCCCATGCCTCTCCTACCCCTCTTCCATTTATCCTTTAGCTATCCCTGCCCAAGGTCCTGAATACCGTATTTCAAAAATCTAGACCCTAATAAGGCAATGCTCAATGCCACAGCCCCCCACAATCCACCTCATCTCAAGGAGGGACAGTTACTAAGTCCATGAGTAGAGTAGATGTGGGTCACAGTGAGTCTCCAGTTGCTCTGGTCAGGCCCCCCCCTCCAGTTCCACCAGCATTATATGGGGCCCTCTCAACCTCAGAGACTTGGCAGAGGCCAGAGACTACAGGGTTCTCTCAGGCCATATTCTCCAGCCTAGGAGCTGGCATGGAGAGTAGCAATGTAGGTTAGCTCTGGGTAGGTAGGCTCCATTCTGTAACTTGTACCAGCTAGATGGATTTACTCTTCTTTCTCCCTGTAAGGGTCCTAAACCTCAGAAAATAAAACTTTTCAACTCCATCCCTTTCAACCTGAGCTGGTTTCTTCTCCAGAGCCCTGTGCTAGATAGGTGTAAAAAGACACAGAACACAAGTGGGTAGAGGCAAGTAGGTCCCTGTGGACATGGAGGGTAGAGGGCTGGAATAACCCATGGAGGGCTGATGCCTGGCAGAAGGAGCAAGCCCAGGACATGGCAAGTGAGGTGGGGTGGGGAGGAGGAGATTTCTAAGCCCTTTCCAACCAAAGCTACCTTTCATTTTCTTTTCCCTTTCTTTCTTTCCCCTACCTATTCAGTCACTCCATACTTCCTCTTTCTCTGAGTCATGGTCACCTCCAAAGCACTGATGACCAGTTAGGGACCCCAAGGGTGCTACATATCTTGTCTCCTTAGCAGAGGAGGTGGAAGGGGGTCAGGATGCAGGCTTCTGCAGAGGACCTGGGATGCTGCAGTGGCTGGTAGAACCGGGAGAGGGCAATTGGGGACAGGTATCTGCCTCCCAGACTTACACTGCACATCTACTCGGATGGACTTGATCGCAGGGACCCCCACCCCATTCTCAGCTTTACAGTAATATCGGCCACCCTGGGTTCGAGCAATGTGTTCAATTCGAAGGGTCTCATTAAACACTGATGTCTCCTGGAATTTGTCCGAGGCACTTCCAGCTGTCTTTGTCCACCGAACCTGAAAGAGAGGAAAAGGGATGAGAACAGATTCAGGGTCAAGGTCAGGCTGTGGGAAGCTCATATATGGTCATTCAGCAGCAGGACTTCCCCCCTCCACCCCCACTAACTCTCCCAACTATGCCTTTCATAGTTAACACATAAATATACACACATTTTCATAGGATAATAAGTTTTGAGTTGGAAGGAACCTCAGAGGTGATCTAACCCAACCCCCTAAATTTTACAAATTATTAAACTAAAGTTCAAAATTGTCCAAAGACTCATAAGTGGCATTAGGTATACAGATCTAGGAAAAAATGATCTATGTAAGTCAACAGGCTTACTCTGTGCTAGGCTGAGCCAACCTCAGTGGTCACTCCTATCAGGGAAACGTGCTGAACTGCCCCCCAGGGAACTGAGACTGACTCTCTACCACCAGCAGCAAAGCTGCTTTACCTAAGATTCTGATCCCCTGAGCATATATATATATATATATGTATATATATATATATATGTCTTAGACATATATAAAGAAGATCCTCCTTCTACAGCTTCTACTGAGAACTTCCAAGGACCAGGCTGAGAAACTGTCGTGA
>CM053593.1:206095568-206144524 GCA_028646575.1 Pseudocheirus occidentalis | reverse complement strand
ATATATGTCTTAGACATATATAAAGAAGATCCTCCTTCTACAGCTTCTACTGAGAACTTCCAAGGACCAGGCTGAGAAACTGTCGTGAATCTGAGAGGGATCCCTGCTTGAGGGATCCTGTTCTATTTGTGAAGGCTTGGGAATGTGGGCGTCCACTGCGTTAACTATGTGTATCAACTTTGTGACCACTATAATGACTTTGGCTTTCTGGTTTGGGGACTTGTCCTTCTAGTTTTGGGACTCGGTGTTATGGTTTCTGAATAAAGACCTTGGTTCTGCCTTCCATGTGGAGAGTTTGCTACATTTTGTGATCCAAAACTATACCAGCATATTCATAACCATCATGGGTGTTGTGAATATCTCATTATTGATACAATTGGTTATATTGATACATTGATACATATATATATCTTAGACATATAAAGAAATACAAATATAAAAAGACATATAAAGTCTTTCCCAATCCCCCTACTCATAGTCCCCTGCCACTACCTTGTAATTTATTTGTATTTGTTCTTTTTTATACTTATATTTATACTTGTTTCCCCAGTAGAATGTAAGTTCCTTGTTAGTACAACCTCAACTTTTCATTGGAGGGGGAAGGCAAGTCAATCGGGGTTAAGTGACTTGCCCAAGGTCACACAACTATCTAAGCATATGAGGTCGGATTTGACCTCAGATCCTCCTGAATTTAGGGCCAGTACTTATTCACTGCACCACCTAGCTGCCCCCATATTATATACTTAATCAATACTTCTGGATTGATTGATTAATACATGTAGATTAACATCCAATCAAATAATTTAAAAGAATCCATAGGGTATTAACTGTGTTCAAGGTACTAGTACTGTGGACTGTGCAGAGATGTCTGTCAGTTCCTACCTTCATGGAATTTACATTTTAAATGGGAAGATTGGACAGAAAAACACACAAATACACACACACTCACACTCACAAACACACACATTTGCACATAGAGTCATACTCAGCTTTAGGAATATCACTTTGGCCTCTGTGTAGGGGAGAGATTGGAGTGAGGAAAGAGACTCTTTTTAAGGCAAGGAAATCAATGAAGAAGTTGTTGGAAGGATTTAGTTCAAAGGAGAAAAGGACATGAGTTGGGTGGTGGCTGAGAGAAAGGACAGATTGTAAGATGTGCTAGGAAAAATGATCAGATTTGACAACCCACGTGCTGGCAGTGAGACATTGAGGATGGCACAGACTTTGCTAACCTAGAATACCAGAATATTATGCCACAGACAAAAACAGGGAAATGCCGAAGGAAGATGTCTAGTGGAACAAGAAAATATAATGAATTCTGTGAATAAGATTATAATTCACACATACTTGCCTGTGTATCTTGTGTGTACTTTCCCACCAAATAAAAGGATTTTCACTCATATCCACTGCCTCAGGACACAGAGCCTGACCTAAGGGATGCATGCAGTCAGTAGCTACAGGGTGATCTGGGGAGCAGGGTACAGATGTAGGTACCCTAGGAGTGGGGGAATTTCTCAACAGTATCTCCGCAACTGTGGATGTGGGTCAAAGCTAAATGAAAACTGCTCTGAGAAGGTTAGTGCCTAGTTCAGAGAGGAAAAACTGGAAGTTTACACAGCCTCAGAAGTCAATTGTGGAAAGAAGTTGAGTGATGAGTAAAGGAAATGGAAGGGCCATGTTGGAGATAAGCCCTTCAGATGCCTATCATAGCAAGGGTGGGATGTGACCCCTCTTTCCACCCTCTGATTGGTTGGCCACACATCGCTTAGGAGCATGTCATTAACCCCTGGGGTAGCAGCCCCCAATTTGGAGACCACTGCACTTGGCAAAGAGGAGCCACTGAAGATTTTTGAAAAGAGGAACAGATAAGATCAAAGTGGTATTTTGGAAAGATTAAAATGGGAGATTAAGGTATTTGGACGAAAGATTAGAGGGAATTAGACTGAATTAGCAGGATTAGGCTGGAGGCTAGGAGACCACTTCAGTAGACCAGGCCACAGGGGATAAGGGCCATGGGTATTAGAAATGAGCCAAGAGGAGAAAAAAAAAAAAAAGAAATCTTCTGTTTGGATCCATATAGTCACAGATAAGGCATGTGGAAAGTGTAGCATGTTCAATACTATGGTCTCATTTCTATATCTGATCATGAAAGTGAATAGTGAGCAAACTAGAAACATTAGGGAAAAAATGATTATATTAGAGGTGGGGGAAAAGAAGTGGTGGACAGAATGATGGTATCATCGAAAGAAATCCTGAAATCCGTATACAAACACAGACTAACGTGGATGTAGATGTGTACACGTATCCATGGACACACAGATGTGGGTTCACACCAGTCTGTAAAACTACTGTCATCCTGACCAAAGCCTCCTCCCTGGCACTAGTGAGGGCTCACTTCCCTTTCACAACCAAGTCTTGCTCCAAAAGAGACTTTTTTGACTAGTGACACTATTTCTAAACAAACTCAAGGGAAAGAGGACACATTAGCAAGGCCCTTCACACACCATTTTATTCAGTTCCCTGTCTCAAGGTCAAACTGTTTAAGTTTCTGTTCTGTTTCCAAAAATCTCCAGAGAAAGGCAGACATTTCCAGACAAAGCCAATGGTACCTAGCTAGAAATAAAGATTGAGCCTGTGATTTCATTGGTATGGGGAACTCCCTCAAACAATATAGACCCATACCTACTTAACATAAAATGGATAAGCAAATGGATAAGGAAATGGAGGCTAAGGTGGTTAAGTGATTTTTACCCAGAGTCACAGAGCTAGTAAATGTAGAAGGCAGGGTTTGAACTCTGGTCTTCCTGATTCCAACTCAAGCACTCTATCAACCATGCAGAATGTGAGCTCCTTAGAGCAGGGACTGTCTAGATCAGGAGTGACCTTCTAAGTCCTTGGGTGCTGCTTTTGACTAAAGTCCAAGTTTACAGAACAAATTTTTTTGTTAAGGGGATTTGTTATGTGAAGTTTGGATTTGTTGTACACAAATTCAAATCCCAGGTCACTACCCACCACCTGACTTGTGGCCCACCATTAAGCCCCTCTTGTATTTCTGTCTCTGTCCCTGTTTTATTTTAGCTTGAAACTGCTTAAGGCATGTCTTGGAATATTGCTCAAGGGGTTCCCTGACTGTGTTCACCCTGATCAGTATTTTATATTTTCTCCTTGAATCTTTATGGTATGCCAGGCTCATTACAGTGCAAGAACCTTATCTAACTACCATCTTGTCCTGCCCTGCTGACCAAGCAGAGCCTTCACCTTCCTTGCCTGGAATATGACCTCGACCAGTTCTGGGAATTCCAGCTCCCTCTGACTACAATTTAGGGAATTACAGTTCCCCTCATACCATGCCCCTCCACCCTGTATCCTCTGCCCAGTTCTATGAAAGACCCCTTGTACTCTTGTACCATACTCCCCTGAGTCATATAGATTTGACCAATGGCTGATCTTTGCTTCTGTATGTCACAACTTTTGCTAGCTGTTGTGGTTTTGGTGTATATAACCAAGATCTGAAAATCCAGAAATCACTGCCAATTTGAGTCAGAACTCTGGCAGTCGCATGCTTGATCAATAAATCCATATATAAATTTATGTTGAACCTGTGTGGAATGAGTGAAAACTTCTCAGTTTGGGGTTGTTAACCTTCCCTTCCTCCCCCCCCCCCCTTCCATGGCTCCTGTCAATCACTTTTACCTTCCTTTGTCTGTTTTCCTGCCTTGGTGGAACCCTCCTCCCTCTCTTCTCTTGCTGTCCCAGTTGGGAAGAATTTGGTGAGGTATGCCTCTCCACCAATGAGAGAAGAAAATAGTTGGGAAAGGGGGCTTGACTAAGTTAAGTTATAAATTCTGGTTCTACCCTTTGAAATGCGCCTCTTCTCCATGATTGACTCATGGGGCAGACTGTCCTCTTCTCCTGGAGAAGAAAATAAACTCATGTTCTTATCCTAAGACATCTCTGTGTTTACTTTTTTTTTTTTTTTTTTTTTTTTTTTTTACTAAATTAAGGATGAAGAGTATTTTTCAACCCAAACAAACCCAGGTCTTGGCTCACTCTTATTTCTCTGCACAACAAATTCAGACTCTAGATTTTCTATGTACATACCTGGGGCTTGGCATTCAGAGCCGTTTGTAATCCTACCTTTCCAGTCTCTCTTTTTTTTTTTAGGCAGTTGGGGTTAAGTGACTTGTCCAGGGTCCTGCAGCTAGTGTCAAATAGTGTCTGAGGTCAAATTTGAACTCAGGTCCTCCTAACTCCAGGGCTGGTCCTCTCCCTTTTCTAGTCCTTTTACACCTTAGTTCTCACCATATACTCTTAAATCCAATGACATTGGCCTCCTGGATGTTCCACAAACAAGACACTCCATCTTTCTGCTCTGGACATTTTCTTAAGCCATCCTCCATGCTTGATTTCCCTCCTTCCCTTCACCTCCTAGATTCTTTGGCTTCTTTTAGGTCTGAATTAAAATCCCTTCTTCTGCTGGAAGCCTTTCCTAACCCCTTTTAGTTCTAGTATCTTCCCTCTCTTAATTATTTCCTAATTATCTGGTATATAGCTTTTTCATACATATGTGTTGACTCATCATCTCTCTGACTAAAAGTTATGAGCTCCTTGAGGGCAAGGACTGTCTTTTGACTCCTTTTGTATTCCCAGTGTTCAGCAGAACACCTGGCACGTAGCACACACAATAAATGTTTATTGACTAATTGGCTTTAGAAAACACTTTTAAAATATTTTTTCCATTCCATTTTCTAATAGGAATTCACTAAATGCGTATTGTTAATCTACTATGAGAATAATGATTGTCTTTATCTTTTGAGTAACTATACTTATTTATGACAAGAGGGAGATCTATTGAGGCCAGAGAGAATCTTTGGGAAGTGACAGTAATATTATTTTTAAAATAGCATCAATAAAATATATCAAAGGAAAAAGGGGTAGGAAATCCACAGTTTTCTGTTCTAGTATCTCATAATTCCCTGGTCAGGAAGTCCTACCCAGTGTCCAACTACAATAACTTCTACTACAGCTTAAGACCATTTTCCCAGTGGGGAGGAGAACAGCAGCTGAGTATCAAATTCTTCTTGTACTTCTCCAATCTCTCTGTGAAACTACAGCTGACAATGACCTTTTCTCATCTCATTACTCACAGTTATGGCTGCCCTTTCTTTATATAACACTTTAAAGTTTTTCAAGTACCTCATTTTATCCTCACATCAAGCCTGCTTGGTAGATTTTATGGGTATTGTTTTCACAGGCATTTTTCAATTTAAGTTTTCAGCGTGCCCTAATCAGTCTGTTCTAGGGTATAGTTTGATTGCTGTTCTCCTGGTCTGAGCTTTGCAAGAACCTCACCAACAGTTTGGATCTGATCAACACAACTAAAGGTTTACCACTGGTTGGAACTCCTGTGGATATTTTTTTTCCCTAGACAACTGTTAGCCTCTATCAAGTAGCTGATTCGTAAAAAAAAAAGAACTTCAATTTAGTCTTGCCCTTGGATCCAGTCCCATGCCTCAGCTGAGGGGCTGAGGCCAGGTCTGTGTCCTGAGCCCAAGGTCCTGCTCTGGTGTTAAAGTGATCCAGCTATGGGCTCAGTCTTGCCTTTGAGTCCTTAGAAAAAAAGAGAAAGGAGGATTGTTTAGTACAAAAACATGAAACTAGGAGTCAGAAGATATGGATTCAAATCCTGATTCTGCCATGAATTCCCTATGTGACTATAACCATCACCCAATTTTTTCTGAGCCTCAGTTTCCTCCTGAGGAATGTGGACTGGATGAAACCTCTAAGCTCTTTTCCAGTTCTAGTGATCTATGAATCTGTAAGATACAGAGAGATGGGGAAATAGTTGGACAATTAAGTCTGTTAGAAAAGGCTGGAAGTATTAAAGGTGTGGATGATATCATTCATAATACCTGACATTAACAGGACACTTTACAGTTTACAAAATACTTTACATGCATTTTCTCCTTTAAAACTTACAACATCCCTGATCAAAGGATTAATTGGAATGAGAGTGAGAAACAGGGTCGTGAGTGAGCAGAGGCTTCTGATCCCATACAAGGTAAGGAAGGAAGCTTTACCTGGGGTCGTGGGTGCCCAGTGACAAGGCACTGCAAAACAAGGGTATCCCCCTCACGAATAGTGTAGACACGCTCGCTGATGTTGTCCTCTTTCACTACACATGCCTGGCCTGCATGGACAATCTGAGCCTGAGCTGGAGCTGAGGAAAAAGAAAGGGAATATTAGAGAAAAGAAGGAGGAGAAAGGGAGAAAAGTGAGTGGGTCAGGGAAGAAGGAGATGTCTAAGGATAAATCCAAGTCCCAGGACGACAAGTAGAGAAATGACCTGAATCATGGCACTCTCCTACCTCAAACTCTCCCAGGGTCCTGGGTCCCAAGGAAAAAAAAAAGTACATTTTTAAAAACTCTTCAACATGACCCAATCCAGAGAAGGTGTGGGAAATGAGGCTAGGATTAGACTTTCCTCTTTCCCTATAACAAATCAAGCCAAATTAAGTCAACAAGAATTTACTAAGGCTCACTATTGGTGAGGTACTATGCTAAGCATTGGGGATATAAAGAAAGGAAAATAATAGCTCTTGCCCTCAAGGAGCTAACATTCTAATGGGAGAAGATACATAAAAGGGAGAGATGGAAAGAGTAGAAGGAAGGTACCCTAGCAGTGGTGTGATGACAAAATTCAGGGAATGAAAAAATGTTTGATCTGGGCACTCCCTCAAAAGTAGAGATTCTAGGAAAAACTTACCAATGAAAGAAGGGGGACACAGGAGTGGTGGGAGAAGACAGCTGAGTCACTATGTTGAAGCCTAGAGAATGGAAGATGGCTGGTCTGTACCCTTCCTTAAAGTGGAGGTTTTGAAAACTCTTTTATCCTGCATCTCTGCTTCCCCTATAGACTCAGTCTAAAGTATACCCATTTTGTTTAGATTCATCACTATAGTAGGATCTCCCCCCTCCTCCCCCAGCTATTCCTTGTGGATGTGGGAGGGACAGTGGATATTCTACACTCCCTGAAATTAGAGTCTATGTCTCCTCCACCCAACAAAGAGCATCTGAAAGCAGAAGTTGTAGTTCCTCCACCAGACTGGGAGTTCCCTAAGGGCAGGAATCGCAAATCAATCAACAAATCTTTATTAAGTACCTACTGTGTGCTAGGCACTGTTAGGATTACAATTATAAAGAATGAAACAATCCCTACACACAAGTAGCTTATATAGGCATACAGAATATATGTTATACATACACAGCACAAATATAAAATGAATAAACACAACAATATTAAGCACAAGGTAGTTTGAGCTAGAGAACATTACCAAAAAAAATTGGTTCCATTCCCTAAGAATTTCTCCTTTTCCCCTCTTCCTTATCTCACATCATTGAGTCATCTTCCCCAGTATCTCCTTCATGCTAGTCTCATTTACAGAGGTCCCTTTTCTCCTTGCCATAACTAACCTCTCTTCACACATCCTTGATTCCATCCTCTTCCAACCTTTCTAACAGTTTGCTCCCCCTATCTTCCCCACTCTCTTTTATCTTTATTCTCTCCCTAACTGCTGAGTCTTTCATAGATGTCTACAAAACAAGCTTATCCTTTTTTTAAAAAAAAATCCACACTTGATCCTATCATTCTGATAGATGGCTATTGTCCTTTATCTTTTTGTTCCTTTTTCAAATAAATTACTCATGAAAGCAATCCCCACTAAATGCCTCCACTTCCTCTCCTCTCACTCCTAACTCTCCATAGTCAGAACTGACCTCTTGAAGCTACTCTTTTCAAAGTTACTAGTGGTCTCTTAATTGCACAGTCTAGTGGGTATTTCTCCTTCATGACTTCTCTGTTCCATTTGACTCAGTTGATCACCTTCTTCTAGATACTCTCACTTCTCAAGGTCTTCATGACACTGCTATCTTCTGGTCCTATCTAGCTCATTGCTTCTTCTCAACCTCTTTTGTTTGTTCTTCATCTGTATCCAATGTTTTTTTCAAATCTTAGCATTTCTCCCTTCACCACTGATACCCCATTCTCTCTGTTCATATGACCACTACTCTGGTGCAAGTTCTCATCACCTCTCATCTGGACTTATGTCTTCCTCAAGTCTCTGCTCCAATCCATCCTCCACTCCACTGAGAAAGCATCAGTTTTCCAATGTAACCCCCTGCTCAAAGAACTCCAGGAGCTCTCTATTGTCTCAAGGATCAAATATAAACTCCTCTGTTTAACATTTAAAACACTTCATGAACTTCCCCCTTCCTGTCTTTTCAGTATTCTTACACTTTACCTTACCATCCAAATTGACTGATCTTCTTTCATTCTTCATACACAATATCTCATATGCTATCTCCCATCTCTGTGCTTTTGCAATGACTATCTCCCATGCCTGAAATGGTCTGCCCTCTTAACTCTCTGCCTCTCAGTTTCCTTGGCTTTTTTCTATACTCAGATCAAAGCCAAAGTTCTTTTCTGATACTGCCCCCACCCCCCTGCCAGCTACTGATGCCTTACCCTCTCAGATTGCTTTCCTTCCATTCTGTATAGATCGTTGAGGTCAGGGACTGTTTTTTTTTTCTTTGAATGGGTGCTTCACCCAGAACCTGACTAATGACAAGTGCTTAATAAATGTTTGCTGACTGATGACTGACTTCAGGGATCAGGAATGGATGACTTTTTACAGAAGAGTGTGGGAGGAGAGTGATGTCTAAAAGGCTGGACTGATATGTAGGCTCCAGATTACAAAGGGCTTTAAACAATAAACAGAAGAGATTTTATGTTATCTCAGAGGCAATATGAAGCCACTGGAGTTGATTGGTGGCAACAGTGTGGGGATGAACTGGAATGGGGAAGAGACTTGAGGCAAGGAAGCCAATTAATCAAGAAGAGATGAAGGCCTGAACTAAAGCGGTAGTTATGTGAGAGGAGAGAAGCGGTTGGATATTAGAGATGCTGTAAAGGCAGAAATGGCAAAATTTGGCAACTGATTGAACATGTGAAGTGAGGGTGGGGAGTTGAGGATAAAGCCAACACTATGAAGCTGGGAGATTGGAAGGATGGTGATATCTTCGATAGAAAAAGGGGAATTTGGAAAAGTAAAGAGTAAGATTGAGGGAAGGACAATGAGTAGTACAGTTTTGTACATGTTGATTCTGAAATGTCTCCAGTTTGTATCCAATTTGAAATGTATCCAGTTTGTATCCAGTTTGAAATGTCCAATAGGCAAATTGTGATGTGGGACTGAAAAGCCATTTGCATAGAGAATATAGTTAAACCCATAGGAGTTAAAGAGGTTATCAAGAAAGATAATGCAGAGGGAGAAGAAAAGAAACCCTAGGACAGAACTTTAGGAACATCCACAGTCAGGGGTGTGATATGATGTCCTTCCATCAGTCTAGGATGGTAGGAACCATGTCTCCTCTCATCAGAGTGAAAGATCCCTAAGAGTAGGAAGTATGTCTCCTCTCATCAGAGTGGGGAGTTTTTTCTTCCTTAATCCTTAATCCTTAATCTATTCTGCACCAGGAGCACACACAATCCCTAGTATAAACAGAGTTCTTTGCAAGGATGATGTTCAATCCAAAACTGACTTTGAGCATATTTTTGAGTTGGTCCAAACTTGAAAAATGACTGGGTGGGTATCATTTCACAGTGTCATAGAATAATAGGATCATAGATTTAGAGCTAGAAGAGAACTTGGAGCCCATCAAGTCCAACCCTTACATTTTATAAATGAGGAAAATGAAGAACAGTGATTCAATGACTTTCCAAGGGTCACACCACTAGTGTCTAAGGTGAGATTTTAACTGCTCAGTCTCTAACCTGAGTCCTTAATTCACTCACTTCACAGTTGAGAAGATTTGGGAAGTAGTGGGAGGTGGAGGGAGAATGGTGGGCTTAAGAAAGGATAGGCCCTCAAAGGAGGCCATATAAGTGGGGCTATTTGAGAACAGGAACTTAACTGTCTACCATATGAGACTGAGAGTTCCCACAGAATCAGACTCAAAGTTGAAATGGACTTCAATGGTCATCTACTCTAACATGAAAATGAATAGAAATTCCCTTTATATAATTTCCAGATGGTCATCCAGACTCTAAATGAAGACCCTCACTACCTTCCTCCTCCCTTTCCACCACGCCTCATAAGGGAATCATGCTAATAATAACAGCTAGCATTTATAAAGTGCTTTAAAGTTTTTTAAATGCTTTATATATGTTATCTCATTTGGTCTTTAGTACAATCCTCGTTAAGGTATTATTTTTATCCTTATTTGACAAATGAAGAAACATAGCTAGTATGAGTCATATAGCTAGTAAGATCAAATCCAGCTTCAGACTCTATGACTTTGGTCAAGTCCCTTCATCTTTCTCTGCCTCAGTTTCCTCATTTGTCAAATAAAGATAAAAATAGCACCTTCATAAGGATTGTTCTAAAATCCAAATGAGACAACGTATGTAAAGTATTATGTAAACCTTAGATCACTATGTAAATGCTAGCTATTATTATTGTTTTCCCTCTTGTGGTGGTGGTGCTGGTGGTGGGGTGTGTGTTGGGTCTTCATTTGGAGGCTGTCTCTAGGTCTAACATTCTATCTCCTGAACCAACTGACTGTCTTAGGAATTATAGTATCCTGAAGTAACTGATTCCTTATTTAAATAGGTCTAATAGTTAGGAAGATTCTTCTGTTGAATCAACATCTGCTTCTCAGAATCCTCTACTCATTGCTTCTAGTTCAGCCTTTGGGGTCAAAGCAAAACAAGCGCAATCCCCCTTATATATGAAAGCTAAGTCAAATGTTAAGAGCTCTTTTCCCCTCCCCTGAATCTTTTCTTTTGCAGGATAAACATATCCAGTTCCTTCATCTAAACTTTATAGCATTATAGTTCTAGAACTAGAAGCAAACTGAGGGGCCTCCTAGTACAACCTCCTTATTTTATGGTTGAGGAAATTGTTTAGACTTGAGTTGAGACCACTCCAAGGTCACAAAAGTAGTAAGTGACAGAAGTTGCTTTGAACCAAAGTCCTCTGACTTTAGAGTCAGTGTTTTTTTTCCACTGTAGCACACTGCCTCCCTTAAATGCTTATGATCCCCCACTTAAATTTAAATGTTATCTCTGATTTCTAAGGAATCATCTCAAAGAAAACATTCTTATCCCCTTCTGGTGAGTAATACTGATATAAAGGAGTCATTCAGTTCCCTGTTCAAGTCAGTTAGCCTCATTCTTGCCTCCAGTATAACCTCAGGACACCTGTTACTGTTAAGGTGGATGCCATGATGAGAGAAATGCAGAGGGAGGGGGGCATACAGAGAGGGGAAGGCAACCTATTCCAGCCTACCATCTGGTACCTTCCTATTTTAACTAATTAATCTTGCTAACAAAGGCTTTGAAAACTTGAAAGTGCTGTCAGCACACTCTAAATTAAGTACCCTAAGGCAAGGCCCCATTCACCCTGCCCTAGTTTAGGTTCTTCAAATAAGTAAACAAGAAAGCAAATAAGATACTTTTTTCTCTTCTCTTCTGTTTTCTTCCTGCCCTCTCCCCTTTTTTCTTTCCTTCCTCCTTTTCTGCTTTAAAAAAAATACAGTTGCACAAGTGTCTGCTTCTACCAGTTTCATTCTACATCACTTCACTGTGTTTGGATGCTTCATATTTATCATTTTTTGTAGCACCATAATATTCCATAGATTGTAAACTCTTTGAAGGCAGGGATTATGGCACATCTTATACTTCTTCTGTCTTCTTGAGGACTACGGATTTGTCTTCACACTGGAGGCTTTCCGAGAGCAGGGACTATATCTCCCAAACAGACCAAGGGCCGTCTTGGGGGCAGGGAATATATCTCCCCAAATAGACTAAGGGCTTCTTGATGACAGAGACTATGTCTCTCTGTCAAATTGGGAACAACATGGAAAAGAAGGAACTGTGTCCTCCTTCCATCAGACTAGGGAATCCCCAGAGATAGGAACTTCCCTTCCTCTATTCCCTCCCCACTCCAGAAAGGAGGATAATACAGGACATAGTACCTGTGTTCATAGACCCTGGGGCTGGGATACTGTCAGGGTAACCAATCCAAGCCCAATCCCCAGCTAGAATTAATAGTTCTAGGAAAATAATGAAGATTTCCCTATTGTGCTCAAAACACAATTTTTAGAATCCCAGCAACATCTTCCTTTTCCCCTACCTCAAAGCTTTTACTTTTAAAGTGGTTTGCCCAACTTCAGAAACCTACAGTATTTCTCACCTCTCCCTTGGTTGCCCTCCTGACCCTCAATGTGCTCTAGGAAGATGCCTCTCTTCCAAGTTCAGGGACAAACACTCTTCTCCACCTACTGAATGGAGCAATACCTGCTATAATAATGACAATAAAATAATAATATGAACTTAGATCCATAATAGATCAGTGTTTTTCCACCTTTGGGTGGCGACCCTTTTGGGGGGTAGAATGCCCCTATCACAGGGGTTGCCTAAGACCATCAGAAAACATATCTTTCCAATGGTCTTAGGAACCGAGACACTGCTCCTCTATCTGTCTCCAGGTGTGTCTGCCCACATGCAGATATGCCCACATCCGAGTATTAAAGGGTCCTAGGAAAGTTAAGAACCACTGATATAGATGCTTACATATACATTCTTTCATTTTATTTGGCTTGGTGCCATGGTGCAGAGAGAGCTAGACTTGAGTCAAGAAGAGCGGTGTTTGAATCCTGCCTTAGATACTTACTAGCTATGTGAGCCTGGCAAGTTATTTTTATTTATTTATTCATTTTTGCTTTTTGGAGAGGGTAGGGCAGTGCAATTGGGATTAAGTGACTTGCCCCAGGTCACATGGCTAGTAAGTATTAAGTGCCTGAGGTTGGATTTGAACTCAGATCCTTCTGACTCTGGGGCCTGTGCTCTACTCACTGTACTACCTACCTGCCCCTGGGCAAGTTATTTCATTGTTCTCACCCTTGGTTTCCTCATCTGAAAAAGGTTGTAATAATAGTACCCACACTACAGTATTGTGAAGATCCAATGAGATAGCATGTATAATCTGTTTTGAAAAACCTTCAAGCACTATATAAATGTTTTTTTTTATTTCTTGGCCCTGTATTTCTTTTTATTTATAGTATGTTGTTATAATTACTTTCCATAACCAAAGGCATTGAAGTACAGTGAAAAGAGCACAGCCATTTGTAGTCAGAGGAACTGGGTTTAATTTCTACCTCACTGAATGTGACCCTAGAAAATCATATAACATTCCTGGGCCTCAGTTTCCTCATCTGTAAAATGGAAGCATTGGACTAGATGACCTCTAAAATCTCTTCCAGATCTAAAATCTCAGAGTGACAAATTATGCATTTGGGAATGTGTATGTTTTGCCCTTGCCTGGGAGTCATAGATTTATATTCTAGACTTGTCTCCAGGACTAACTACTGATTTACTGTAGGCCTTGGTTTCCCTATCTGTAAAAAAGAGAGACTCATCTTTGCCTGATCTGAAGACCCAAGGGGATCACAGTGACAGTGAAATCATAGACTAGATGGAAAATGTTTTGTCAAGTACAAGTGCTCTACAATGCTGTGGGTCGTGATCTCAGCCTCCAGCAAAAAGCTTTTAAGTGCCTGTCATGCCTGGCAGGGAGGGTCAAAGAAATGCTGTCAGGAAGCCCTGAAGTCCAGTATCAAACAATGGGTCATTGCTAAGGGAATCTGGAGGGCAGACAGAGCAACAGCAGTGCCAGCAGCATCAGTCTGGAAGGAGGACAGAAATGAGGAATGAACAGGGGCAGGGGAAGGGGGAAATCTGGACGAACAAAGACTTTAGGCTCACTTGGAGGCAGCTAGAAAGGCAGTCACCAGGGGACCCAGGATCTACAAACTGGGATGAACTGTGAAACAACAGCTCTGCCCCACAATTCATAACTGTATATAGAGAGAGTGGGGGTGGGAGTGAAGATTACCCAAGTCTTATCTCCCAAGGCAAGGCAGTACATCGGAAAGAGCATCAGATCTGAATTCTAATTCTGACTCTGCCACTAACTTACTGGGGCAAATGACTTCATCTCTCTGAGCATGTCTCTTCATCTGCCCTTACCACAATGTCTAGCACATAGCAGGTGAGCAATGAATACTTACTGATTGATTAATCCATAAAATCAGGACCTTTCCATGACAACAGGATTCTTTTCTGTGTACTACATCCTCAGAGGAGTGAGTGCTACTCAAAGGGTAGAGAGTGTCTCTTTTTGTGTCCTGTGTCCACAGAGCCTTGTGCAAATAATTGTTGAGCTATATATGGAAGTGGGGTGAAGAGATAAATCAGTATGGACATGAACCTTGCCCAAAGGGGCTTGGTTGCCTCAAACCCTGAGGCAGAGTTTACAGGAACATTTAGGGTAGACATTAAATAAACATCAGAAATATATTATAGGAATATAGGTGAATAGGTGAAAATTAACCTAGTCAATTCAATATTAACCTTAGAATTCAAAGACCAGAGTTCATGTTCTGTCACATAATAGCTATGTGACCACATGCAAGGCACTTAACCTTACTACCCCCAGGCACTCTTCAAGACTATAAAATACCAAAGAAATTGATGCTCTGCATACATGGAAGGAGTTTCCACACTTGGAAGTCCCCTATACTACTGACCCAAGGATTAAGAGAAAGAAAGAGAAGAAACATTTATAGAGAACCTACAATGTGCCAAGGCACTGTACTAAATTGTTGTTGCTTCTTCTCCCCCTCCTGCTTCTCCTCTTCCTCTTACTTCTCCTTCTCTTTCTTCTTGTTTTCCTCCTACTACTCCTCAAATATTATCAATTTGATTATCTTTTACAATTGAGGAAACTGAGATAAACAGAGGTTAAGTGATTTGCCCAGAGTCACACAGCTAGTAAGTACCTGAAGGACTGTTTTGAACTCAGGTCTTCCTGTGCTCTATCCACTGCACCACCAGCTTCCTCAGCAATATCCACTTTGCCACCAGGGACAAATGTGTGCTCTCTGTCTCTCCTCTCTTCATTCACCTTGGAGACTCTGGGGATGAAGGCTATGTTCATTTTATTCTAGGTAACCAAAATCCACAGATAAATATAATAGTCCTTAACATTTATAAAGGATTTTGTGTTTCCAAAACTTCTATTTCCACAAGCTTTTATTTCTTGCCTTATAAAAATTCCTTGAGGTAAACAAAGGCATGGATCTCTCTTCCCTACTTTACAGATGAGAAGACTGATGCCTAGAAAGGCAGTGACAAGCCCCAGGCCACATGGAGAGTTAATAGTGAGGTAAGCAAAGGAACCTGTCTCCTCTTGGGAGAGGCCCAGCCCAGAACTATTCCCACTGTACCAGGCTGATTAGAAAAGCAAAAGGCTTATCATGGATAGACAAGTTTGGGAGACAAGT
This sequence comes from Pseudocheirus occidentalis, assembly GCA_028646575.1. Lineage (NCBI taxonomy): Eukaryota > Metazoa > Chordata > Mammalia > Diprotodontia > Pseudocheiridae > Pseudocheirus > Pseudocheirus occidentalis. Next base: position 206,129,119 of record CM053593.1, on the reverse strand, counting down.
ACCAGATCTGTGTTTTCCAGGATCCAGGCAGTAAACCCATTCCTATCTTCCTCTTGCCAGTTCACTCTGGCCAGCCCCTAGAGGATGAAAAGCTTAGTGCAAAACCTAAAGCCAGAATGTCGAGGCAGGAAACGGCAGCATTCAGCAGGGAGAACATGTCTGGTTTATCAGGGCTTTCTCTTCCTTCCCAGAAATCCTACCCACTAGCACTAACTTCAAGGTTTTATGTCATACAGTATTCTACACAGTCTGCTTGGATCCTCCAAATTGAACCTGAATTCATGGAATCTTACAATCATGGAATGTGAGAATCACAAGGCCCGTGGAATTTTAGAGTTAGAGTTTAGACTTTATTAGGGGTCACCTACTCCAATCCCAAAATTAGTGGGTGAATTGGATTAAGGCTATGCTCTCTGCCAAAGGAATGCTTCTATGTATTATATGCAGGTATAACTGGACAGTTGGGGAGACTTTACCACTTAGTTGTCTTAAGTTTGGGCCTCCTCCTGCCAGAGCACTTAGAAAGATTATAAAAAGGATTTTGCTGTCCATGGTATCCCACCAGCATTCAAGGAGCATTTGTATTTCCCATAAGTACTTGCTCCTGTGTGAATTTTCCCCTACAGTGATTGGTAATATAACTTGTAAGGTAACTTGACAGTAAGGTACTAGGAAGACATGGTGGGGTAGGGAGAGGAGGAATTCTAGATTTGATGTTAGATTCTTTTCTCATCTTTCTGGGAGGCCACCACAGCAGACTGGAAGGTCTTTGAATGAAAATGTCCTCAGCTTGGGAGATAAAATGCTATTGTCCCTGCTTTGCTAAATTAATCAACATTTACTAGGCATTTAGTCTATGTTAGAAGTTTAAGGAGCTATGTTAAGATATAACTTGATCTCTGACCTCATAGAGTTTACTGAGACACCATATTGGCCCACCAACCCACATTTCTATATTCCAGAAATATAAAGGGCTGCCTTTAGGGTAAGGAAAAATGAGTTCCCTATTAGTTGAGGTGTTTGAGCAGTGGCTGGATGACCATTTATTGGGGATGTTGTAGACAAGAGTTCTTGATGTCTGGTAAAGATTGAGTTGACCCCTGAGGTCTCTTGAATCAATCAAAAAGTACTTATTAAGTTCCTATTATGTGTCAGCACTGCACTAGGATCTGGGGATAGAAAATATAAAAGTGAAATATTCTCTTAACTCTAGGAACTTACATTATTGGGGGGGGAGGGGGTTGGTTGCAGACATATACAGCATGTAACACTCCAACTCTCAACTCCAATCAGGGCAGGCTGTGCCCATTCCTGGAATCCTCTCCTTCCTCACTTCTGCTCCTGGCTTCTTTCAAGTCTCAGCTAAAGTCTAACCTTCTTCAAGAAGCTTTTTCCAGTTCTCCTTAATCTTAATGCCTTCCCCCTGAAACTGACCCCAATTTATCCTGTATATTGTGAGCTCCTTGTGAGCAGAGACAGTTTTTATTTTTCGCTTTTCTCTGTATTTCCAATGCTTAGGACAGTGCCTGGCACAGAATAGGACCTAGATAACTGATTTATATGCAAAATGAGTGTATACAAAATATTTGTAAAATAAGCTGAAGGCAATTAAGAGGGAAGGTACTAGCAGTTGAGGGGAAGGAGAGGAAATTGGGAAAGGTCTCCAGTAGGAGGAGGAAGCATTTGAGCTGAGCTTAGAAAGAAACTAGGTGTTCTAGGGGGAATTCTTTAATTCTCTGATTGTGTAAGATGTGGGGGATGGGGACAATCTACAGCCAGAATGATCACCAGCTGGATAGAGTTGGCTGCATTTGAGGGGTGATTGTAATCTCAGATCAAGCAAACTGAAAGAGGCTGCAGGAAGTTTGACTGACTCCTAAACTATAAGATCCTTGAAGGCAGGGGCCATTGACCTCATGATCAACGTTTATTAAATATCTGCAATGCAGCAGGGGTGCTACCCTATGTGCTAAGGAAACACAGAGAAGTGTAAGACAGGTCCCTGTCCTCCAGAAATCTAGCTGGGGAGACAGGACATGAACAGGTACATAAAAAGATGAAATAACAATATGATGCAGCATATGGTAAGCAATGAGAAGAAAAGTGAGGGCTCTAGGAGTTCAGAGGAGGGAGAATTACTGTGGGCTACAGACCATATGTTCAGACCCTATTGTCATATTTCTTAGTTTCCTCCCTCCTTCCCTGACCCCAAGTATTTAATATAGTGCTGGGCACAACATCAAACTCCCTCTCTTTAGACTTTGTTGGATGGATCCATGGAGCCATGTTCATTGGCCTTTTTCAGAAACCACCCCTCCTATTTTTGGCACCCTTCCTCTGCCCAGCTCCTCTGTGTGAGAATGTTTATTGATCCTTTTATGCATGTAATGCAAATGGACACTTAATAATTTAACTGAGTTAACGGTGCTGAAATATTAACGGGCTTTTCTCTTTTAATTAGCAGCAAAGTAAGCCCCAGTCACAAGCCTGGGAGGCTGCTTAGCTGAAGGGCACCCAGCCAGTACCTTTCTGGACCTATGGCTAGAGGAAGACCAGAAACCCAGGCTGAGAGGGTGGGCTTGTAGGACCTCATCAGAGGACTTGGACCCTCCTGCCTCCATCAAAATACCCTTCCCACAGCAAGCCTGATTATAAGTCTTTCCCTGGCCCAAATGTCTAAGTCCAGCTGTGCTTTTCACTGCTGCCAGGACATATTGGCATGAAGCCCACACACAAGGCAAGTTGCAGCAAACTATAGGCTTGCCTACAGGCAAGGGGATGAACCAGACACCTGCTGGAGGGCCCTACCCGCTAATGAGCCTCCAATACAATGCTGTGTTTAAAACAGGTCCCAACTTCACTGGAGCTGAAGTTTTAAAAAGTCAGTCAGTCAGCAAGCATGCAAGCATTTACCATGTGCCAGGCACTGTACTGAGTACTCAGGAGACAAAGAAAGGTGACAGCCCAGTCTCTGCCCTCGAGAGCTCACAGTCCAATGGAAGAAATAACATGAAAACAACTATGTACAAACAAGATAGAAACAGTGTAAGTGAAAAATAACCTCAGAGAGAAGGCTCCAATAAATGAATGAAAGAAGAAATGTATTTATTAAGTGCTTACCCTTACTATATTTTTTGTTTTCAAGGCAATTGAGGTTAAGTGTCTTGCCTAGGGTCACACAGCTAATAAGAGTCTAAAGTCAAATTTGAACTCAGGTCCTCCTGACTCTAGAGCCAGTGCTCCATCTAGTTAGCTGCCCTGTAAGGACTTATTATGGATAAAGAACATTTCTGAGCACTACTGTGACAAGCAGAAATGCAAACTGCTTCCTGCTCTCAGGGAATTCATAGTCTAATGGAGGAGATAACACAAATACAAGGTTTCAACTCCAAGTTAGATGGAAAGCTCCCATGGTCCTTATGGAGCAACGGCAAAAACAGATCATGATGCCTTCTCTTTAATGCCATTTCCCCAGATAAAATGACATCAGTTTCTGACACTGAAATATTGGGTGTGACCGTAGCATCTGCTGGCACAGTGGTCAGGCTTTGGACTGCCTCCCAGGAAAACAACCAGGGGCACAAGGCTCTAGGGTTCAGGGTCTTGGGCTGTCTCCAACAAAATCTGAGACAAAATAGTACTTAAGGTAGTGGGGGTGGGGGGATGGGAGTGGGGGGGGTAAGGGAGGTGGGGTGGTCTGACTTGACTGGCACATGCTGCCTCTTGTTTCTCTCAGGACACCTGGAGGACAGCTCATTGTGTATGAGTCACACCCATGACAGCCTGGTTTGACCTTTAAGAAAACCATTTTGGGTAATTAAGTGGAGAATGGATGGGACTAGGGAAAGACTGGAGGCAGGGGGACCAACCAGAAGGGTGTTTAACAGTATAGTCATGAGGTACTGCTTCAACTAGGCTGACTTTCCTGCTTTATGCATAGCAGTGGGTTGGCAGTTGATGGTGATTGCTAACTGCTTCTCCACAGGAGTTATTTCCCTGGATGATGGCTAGAAACAGGACTGATAGTCTAGGACTAGTACTAGCAGTGGTGGAGGAGGGTGAGAGTCATGGGAAAGACCTTGAAGAAGGTGAGATTTGAGCAGAGGTAGAAGAGGAAAAGCATTCTGAGGGGGGAGGTGGGGGAACAATGCAAGACACGTTGGTAAAGTGTTCTATGTGAGGAGCATCAAGACTGCTGCCGGATTGTAGAGTACATGGACGGATGAAGAAAGTATATGATGACTGGAAAGGTATGAAAGGGGCAGGTTGTAAAAGGTTTAAATTATAAAGCAGAGGATTTTATATTCAGTCCTGAATGTAATAGGGAATATACAAGGTAGCTCATTGTGTATGTGTGTGGGGGGCAGAGGTGACTTGGTCAGCTCTGACCTTTAAGAAAATCATTCTGGCAGCCAAATGGAGAATGGATTGGAGTAGGAAAAGACTGGAGGCAGGGAGGGAGACCAACCAGCAGGCTATTCAACAGTGTAGTCATGAGGTGATGGGGGTAGGGAGGGAAGGGAAGGGAAGGAAAGGGAAGTATAGGAAAGAAGGAGCTGACAGCCTAATGAGAAAGACTAACCTTCTAGCAGTTTTGAATTGTATCTTAGCTTTCCACTCTTTACCCTAGAGACCTAGTGACTCTAGTCCAGTGTTGGAAATTTGGACCACCAACAGGGGCCAGTCAGTTCAATTAAACAAAAATCTAATTTAATAAACATCTATTGAGCACCTATTATGAAGAAGGCACTGGAGATACTAAGACAAAAATTAAACCATCCTTGCACTCAAAGAGCTTAGGTTCTTTTAAAATATATATATTGATATCTTTTGTTTTTACATTTTTAGTTCCTATTTAGAGACCATCCCTTATGATATAGAAAGAGGGTAGCTAGGTGGTACAGTGGATAGAGTCCCTAATATGGAGTCAGAAAGACTTGAGTTCAAATTCAGTCTTGGACTAGCTGCATGACCTTGGACAAGACTCCATTTGCCTTAGTTTCGGTAACTGTAAAAAAAGGATAATCATAGCACTTAGCTCCCTGATTGCTGTAAGAATCAAATGAGATAATGATTGTAAAGTGCCTAGCACAGTGCCTGGCCCATAGTAGGTGATAGTACATACTATCACCTCAGTTAGTCAACTAACATTTATTAAGCACTCTGCTAAGTACTGTGCAGATGAATTGGTGAAGAGAGAGACTAGAAGCAAAAATTAGGAAGTTACCTGTAGTTACCTGTATTGTAGAAGTCTGGGACAAAAATGATGAGAATATTAAGAGTGGTGGCAAAAGGGCAGCTATGGTGGTGAAGTGAATAGAATATCTATCCTGGAGTCAGGAGGACCTGAGTTCAAATCCAGCCTCAGACACTTGACACTAACTGTGTGACTTTTGGACAAGTTACTCAACCCCAAGTGACCTGCCTGACCCCTCCAAAAAGAAAAAGGAAAAAAAAGAGTGGTGGCTAATTGAGAGAAGGGGGACAAATTTGAGTTTTCAGAGTCCAAATCAACAAGACTTGACAACTGAATGGATATGGGAGGAGTCAAGTATGCCCCTGAAGATACAAAGTTAGGTGACTGGAAGGATATTAGTACTCTGAAATGAAACTTGGGAAACCTGCAGGAGGTGCAGATACGGGTGATGGACATGACATGTTTTAGACACACCGAGTTTGAGATGTCCACATCCAGAAAACATACAGCTAGTCATGAATGCAGGGTCAGAAAACAAGAGGAATATGAGAGCAAGACAGGCAGACAGACAGATAGAGATAATAGACAGAGATATATGTAGCAGTGGTGGAATGGAATGGAGTCGCTCATCCTTTCCTATTTGCTCCTCACCTTACCACTGACTCATTGCCTAGATTTATCCAAATAAACATTCCTTATCCATCCTGGGAAATAGTATTAAAGATCTATAATCCTTTTTACTATTTCGTTAGCTCAAAGACCCCAGCTAAAGACTAAGCTTTGGGGAGGCAAAAAATACCTCCCTCTATCTCTCTTCTGGGGATGCTTTCCCCTCCCAACTGCATTTCCAGTAAGTATACCCAGACTAACAAAGGCCCTTGGTTGATGACTATTTATAAAGACAAAGTAAATGTCTAAAACAAAGTAAGGTAAACAGACTTTCCTGTGCCTACAGGGAAAGGTTTCAGACTTCTGTCTAGAGAGCCAAAAGGGAAAAAGGAAATAGAAGACTGTTGCTTTGGGGTTTGTAGTCCAGGCACTTCAGAAAAAACCCCCACAAACATCTGTTCCACCACTCCTCTGCCCAAGTAGCCTTGTTCCCAAAGCCTTGGCCCTTTTCTTTGAGGTCTCTGCCTCTGACTGCACTTCTCCTCTCCCTCTCAATATGCCTTCTTGCAATTTCTCTTTCTCCAGCTCCATGCATCCCATCAGGAGCTGACTTTTAAAGGTCACCCTGAGGTGTGGTTTATCATTACTCACTCTATCATGTTGATTCCTTTTTGATTCATTCAAGGGACCAATTCACATCTCATAAAGAGATCACTTTTACCATTAATTTAACACTTCCTGGTCTGCCCCTTTTCTTTGATTAGGTTTGGGGCTTTCTACACTCCTTTATTTATCTATTTAGGGAGTCATTTTCGTAGAGATGACACTTGAAATGCTTGGTATCTGTGAATTTCATGGTGAGTGAACTATCCTTCTGGGTGCTGAGCAATTGCTATAAATTAATACCTCCTCCTTCTTTCTCCTTACCCCAGGATCAGTGGCATAGATAAAACTCTAGTGTTAGCTATCACTGGGGAGAGTTTGGGCACATCAAAGAAACTCATAAGAAGGTGAAAGGCTCCTTAGAAATGGTGGGGTACTGGTAATAAAGGGAGGCAAGATCTCAAAGCCTAGTGTGCACCCTGCTACTGAGCTTCAGACCACCATTGAGCTAGTAGGACTAGATAAAAATCCCCCTCCTTATGGGGCAGATTCAGTCTCAATGTGTGACCAGAGGGGAATCTGGGGAGCTTTCTGAGTGTTTTCTTAACCCAGTTTCCCAGAGTACTTAATCATTGGCACCCAAAAGTTTCACAGCTTATGATGCTACTCAAGTCAGTCAGCTCCGCACTTCTCAGTAATTTGGCACCTACTTAACCCCTTCTTTGGAGATCATATACAATAATCCTCGGTCTCTCCAGTCCTGCCTTAGTTTCCAGGATAATGATTGGTCTGACACTTGTTATAGTAGCCTTGGCTTGGGGGAGAGGCCCTGGGAGCAGTCATATCCCAGTCACTTCTGGAAAACTCTACATAATCGATAATGTAGAATGTTGTTTGTTGTTGCTGAGTCATTTCAGTCTGGTCTGACTGACTCTTTCAGTATCCCATTTGGGATTTTCTTGGCAAAGATCCTGGAGTGGTTTTCCATTTCCTTCTCCAGCTCATTTTACAGATGAGGAAACTGAGGCAAGCAGAATGAAGTGACTTGTCCAGGGTCACACAGCTAATAAGTGTCTGAGGTCAGATTTGAACTCAGACCCATTCCCATTCCAAGCTCAGGGCTCTACCCACTGTCCCACCTAACTGTTCAACAAATATTTATCAAGTACTTATTACGCCATGCACTATGCTAAGCGTTTTACAAATATTATCTCACTTAATTCTCACAACAGCCCTGGGAGATAGATAGATATTAGTATCTCTCCTCCCACCTCCCCTCCACACAAAATTGTAGAAGAAATTCTTGGAAAACTTGAGTCTTTAGGCTCCCTCCCTGCCTGGTTCCTTACTGTTCTTCTGTGTTCATCTCTGTCCCTATTGAATTAAATGTCTCTATCTCTGGGAGGGCCAAACCCCAGGGTGTCTCCAGTCAGTAGAAGTGCAAAAAAGTATGTGGGGACATTCAGTGGAGCTGGCAGCACCCCTGGAAGAGCTGTGAAATTCTTCAAGGTCCCACTGGTTCTTTCACAGAGAGACCTTAAGGGTACTTCTCTTACCCTCCATTTGACAGACAGATAAGGTTTCTGCAGGCAGTTCTAAGTCAGCTAGAAAACACACACAGCCCCTATCCGGAAGTGAACTCAGCTATGTGTGAGTTTCAAGGTTCCTGCCTTCAGAAACCTTTCCCTACCCAGGCTGATAGGAAATAGGATTATAGAAATAAAAGATTTAGAGCTAAAAGAGATCTTAAGGATCATTTTTAGCTCATCTCTTTCAGTTTACAGATGAGGAAACTGAGGTATCAAGAGGCCAAATGACTTGACCAGGGTCATACAGGCAATAAGAGTCTGAGTCAAGATTTAAATTCAGGTCTTCCTGACTCCATGTTCAATGCCCCCTATCAATTATACTGCATTGTTCTCAGGGAACCTCCAATCTAATCAGGGAGACATAGTCCATGAACCAAAGTAGTCTCTAAGGCCGATGGGGAGGCACAGTATCTGCTCTCAGGGACCCCTAATCTGATAGGAATATATAATCTCTGCTCTTTGGAAACTCCCATTCTGATAGGGAGACAGAGTTCCTGCCCTCAGAGAACCTCCAATCTAATGGAGGAGATATAGCCTTGAGAGGCTGCCAGTCAGAGTGGGAGACAAGGTCCTTAAGAGCTCCAACACTTCTCATCCCAGATGGGCAGAGATTCCTCCCAGAGCTCTCCAGGAGCAGCTTTTCGTAGCCTAGACCTCCACCATTGCAGGTCCCAGGGGAAAATAATGCTGGGCACTAGGAGCTGGATGTCAGCTGCTAGAGGGTCAAGTATTAAGAATGGGAGATCAGATTGGGATATGGGCCTTTGGAGAAGAACAGGGCTTAGAACAGGACCTATATGAACCGAGAGTTCTAAATTTGGGTTCAAGAGGTGGGAATCAGAAGCTTCAATTGTTTAGCAAATCAGGCCCAGGAATTGGGAAGGGGAAGGATTGGGAGAGATGGGAATGATGAGACATAACTCTCTTGTCATATTCTTCCCATCCCCCAGTCAACCCAAGGAGCCCTCAGTGGCCCATAACCACCCCCAATACCTACCTTCAATTCCTGATGCCGTTAAACCCTCGCTATCTTCCCTACCTCCTCAGATCCACAGCTCAGCTTCGGGGCCCCTTAGCCAGGCTGTTTTAAAACCTCATAAAGCCGTGGGTGGGGAGTTACAGCTCTCCCAGGGCCTACAGCCTTGGCCCAGGCTGCTGAGGCAAAGAGAAGGATAAACTCCGAGGTTTAAAACCGAGCAACCCTGAGATTTAATGTCCTCCTTACCTTTATTCCCTCACGAACTCATCCACCTCATCTCTAGCCCTAAATCACTGGCAGCTGCACCTGCTCCCTCCCCCCACCCCAGTTCTCAATCCCCCCAGCTTTCCATCCACTCACTCACCACCTCCTATTCCCTCTGGTTGTGTTATATTGATGATGATAGCTAGAATTAAATAGTGCTTTAAAGGTTTGTAAAGCATTTTATATGTCAATCACAACCACCCTCTGAAGTAGGTACAATTATCATCTCCATTTTATAGTGGAGGAAACTGAGGCTGAGAGGAGTTAAGTGACTTGCCCAGGGTCACACAGCTATTACATGTCTGAGAAGGATTCCCACTCAGGTCTTCCTGACTACAAGTCCAGAATTTCAACTATTGCAACAGCTACCTGCTTCTCAAAACTCCCAAGTGTCTGTCATTCTTTCATGAGTAGAAGGGTCAGCCTTACCTAGTTATAAGTCTCAGAAAGCCTCCTCCAACACTATTTCCAAAACAGTCTCCACCAAACAAATTCTAAACTTCATAGTGAGTCTGTATGTTGCTGATGCCTGAATTCCACCATTAGAAATGCACTCGTTGGGTTAAATATTGCCCTTTCTCTTTTAGGATGCAAACACCCCTGAGAGGGGTACCTTAATGTGAATGAGACCTCTGTGTAGCCAGCTGGTTTCCCAGAATATCCCTCCTCTGGGTGCCTTGTTACCAACTTTTATCCCTCTAAGAATCTCTGATGTTCTGAGGAGGCCCTGTTGTTCAGTAGTCTCAGTCACATCTGACTCTTTGGGATACCATGAGATTTTCTTGGCAAAGATACTATACTGGTTTTCCATTTCCTTCTCCAGTTCATTTTACAGATGAGGAAACTGAGGCAAGCAGAATGAAGTGACTTGTCCAGGGTCAAACAGCTAGTAATTGTCTGAGGCCAAATTTGAACTCAGGTCCTCCTGCCTCCAGGCTGGCTCTCTATTCACAGCTCCACCTCACTGCCCAAGTTGCTCTTAGTCTTTCTCAAAGAGTGGGGTATAAGAGAGACCAGGAACTTCACAGACTTAAAAAGAAAGCTGGAAAAGAAAAAACTGGGGATCACTCCAGAAATGTTAGGGGAGAGGATTCCAGATGAATCTTTAGCATAACTCTCATATATAGGAATCTCTATATATTTTCCAAGCCTGAAAGAGCAGAGCCCAACCAAGGAGAGAAAAGAGCCAGTCATGGAGTTAAGAAGGACTGAGCCCACGAAGACAGAGAGCGGGAAGGCTTGTCTCATCTCCCTCTCACTCTAGCCCTTCAGGTTTATAGGGAAATCTTCAGTCACCACCCTGCTATGGGGAAGGCTGAAGTCTGGGAAGTAAGGCGGGTATGATGGCAATAAAAATGGCGGCCATACAACTTCTTAGTCACCAGCCACTTTGCTTCAGTAATCTCATTTGATGCTCACAACATTGCTGTGAGGTCACTTGGGCGTGCATGTGGATCATATTTCTATCTTACAGATTGAGAATCTGGAGTCCGTGGTCCAGCTGTGCTGGAGAGCAATTTGGAACTAGGCACCAAAAACCTACCAAACTGTGAATACTCTTTGATCCAGAGATGGATATAGACTAGGTCTATACTCCAAAGAGACCAAAGAAAGAGGAAACTGACTCACATATACAAAAATATTTCTCATTTTGTGGTAGCAAAGAATTGAAAACTAAGGAGATGCCCATCAACTGGGGAATGGTTGAACAAGTTATAACATATGAATATTAATATTATGGTACTATAAGAAACTGAGGAAGGGGAAGATTTCAGAGAAACATGGGAAGTCTTGTATAAACCGAAGCAGAGTAAAGTGAGCAAAACAAGGAGAACAATTTATACAATTGCCAGGAACATCGTAAAGGAAAATAGTTTTGACCAAAAACAACTCCAAAAGACTTAAGATGAACTATGCTTAAAAAAAGGGGGAGGGAGGCGGCTAGGTGGTGCAGTGAGTAGAGCACCGGCCCTGGAGTCAGGAGGACCTGAGTTCAAATCTGGCATCAGACACTTAACACACAAAAAAACCTAGCTGTGTGACCTTGGGCAAGTCACTTAACCCCAAACAGAAAAACAAAAAACAAAGATGAACTATGCTTTCCTATCTCATGATAGAGAGATGAGTGCAGATTGTAATTTTTTTCTTTTTTCTTTTTTTGCTTTTTGGAGGGGGAAAGGCAGGGCAATTGGCATTAAGTGACTTGCCTGAGATCATAAAGCTAGTAAGTGTCTGAGTTCATATTTGAACTCAGGCCCTCCTGACTCCAGGGCCAGTGCTCTATTCACTGTGCCACCTAGCCACCTCTATGATTGTTTTTTTTTAACATGGTCAATGTGGGAATTGATTTTACTTGATTATACATGTTTGTAACAAGAGTTTTGTTTTCTTGTTTTCTCAATTGTGGGGTGAGGTGAGAAGGGTGAGAAGACAGATCTGAAAATAAAATAAAATTTAGTATAAAATAGAATCTGGGCTTCAGAGATGTGATGATTTACCCAAGGTTATACAATCAGCAAAGCTAGGACTGGCACCCAGTTCTGATTTTAAGTTCATTGTACTTTTTTACTATAGGAGAGGAAAATGGAGGGAAATTTTAAAAGATCATGTGGGAAGAAGTGGGAGAAAGTAGTAAAATTGGTAGTCCTTGGGTAGGGGAAGACAAATCAAAAGGATTGATAAGAAAACTGAGTCTAGAAGAGATTAATTGATATCCGGTGAGTGTGAAAATCCTAGGGTCAAAGACAGGCAGATCTTTAAAAGTAGATGCTATGCCTCTGACTTTTCTTCTATATCCTTCACTCCTATCCTAGGGCTAAGCACACAGCAGGTACTCAATATTGACTGGGACATTGTTGACATATTGACTGACTAACTGACAGGAAGAGTGATGTTGCTTTTGATGTTGCTTTTTACCAATGAGGGATCTCGGGATAACGTGGGTGGAAAGGACATTGGATTTAGAGTCAGGAGAAGTGGATTCATATCCCACTTCCAAAACTTACAGGTCTCTTCCCCTCCCAGGGACTAAATCCCTCCCTCACTTGTCAGAGAGGGAGAAGGATAATAGCAACATATATCTCATAGAATTGTTTAGTCATTTTTCTGTCATGTCCAATTGTTTCATGACTCCATTTGGGGTTTTCTTGGCAAAGATACTGGAGTGGTTTGCTATTTCTTTCTCCAGCTCATTTTACAGATGAGAGAACAAAGGCAAACAGGGTAAAGTGACTTGCCCAGAGTCACACACCTAATAAATGTCCAAGGCCAGATTTGAACTCAGGAAGATCAAGTCTTTCTAACTCCAGGCCCTGCACTCTATCCACCTCACTGCCTAGCTGCCTCTATGTTACTCTTAGAGTAATTATGAGGAAAATGCTTTCTAAACATTGAAATGTTATAAAAATGTTATAAAAAAAATAAAAAGAAGACACTAATTGCCAGGGGCAGATAGATGGTACAGTGGATAGAGCACCAGACATGGAGCCAGAAGGACTCGAGTTCAAATCCAGCTTCAGACACTTGACACTTACTAGCTGTGTGACCTTGGGCAAGTCATTTAACCCCAATTGCCTTGCCACCCCCCCCTCAAAAAAAGTGTGATTGCCAGCAGCAAATAGTTTATTGAGGGACATCTGACTCCCATGAAGCTACATTTCAGAGATGCCTATTCTCCCTCCCTGAGCCACAATAATCTCTGATGTTGGCTAACCAGTTGTCTTGGGAGGAGATGCTGGCCCAGCCCCATCTCCCATGCTGGCACCAAGATAATGGATTAGCACAGGACTAGCATGGGAGCTGATGCTGGGGAGGAAAACTCCTGGGGCTGCTGTGTATTTTGTGAAAACCAAATCCAATAATGTGTTCTCCAACCAAGCAGAGCCTGCTAGGAAGTTTTGGCAAGGCTGCCTTCCTTTCTTCCCCTGCTGTGCTGTTCCACTCCCTACCCTCCAAGCAGCCCCTTCCCCCAACTTCCCCAGGGCCCACGGAGAGCTGCTCCTCTGGGAAGGTGCAGGACCAAGGACAGGAGCCCTACAGGGCCTAGGTCACCCTCCCCACAAAGCGCTTGGCCAGCAATGCCCACCCCATTCCTTTGCCCCCTTCCTGCTTGGAATAAATTGGAATACAAATCAGAAGCAAAAGCTTTCCCCTGTTTGAACAAATTGCTATGGATTCCCCCCTGTCTCAGGTCGGGGCTCCCGATGGGGAATATTTTCACTCGCTGACTGCTAATAGACTCGAGAGAAGCTGCCGGATCGATGGGCCAATACGAAGATTAGCCAGGAACTCAGATGCTGGCTTCGGTTCAGCTCCCACTCTGGTTCCCCAGCTCCTCCCATCTTCCCCTCACTTTACCCCTCACTCCATCCAGGGGCGAATCTTTATCCAACATTGGAGAGCTGTATGAATATGCCAGACTGAACTGGAGAGAATCTACCAACTTCGCTGCTGAGGGCGCAGGGGCTGCGGTGGAGGTGGTTGGAGCTGAGGGGCGGGGGTAGTGGCCAAGGAAAAGGGGCTTAGGAGGGTAGAAACTAATCCTGAGAGAGGAGAAGGGGACAGTCTTGGGGACTCAAGAGCGCAGAGTCTATGTAGGAAGAGAGAGGAAGGAAGAAAAAGGCAGAAAACCAGCCCAGCACTGTTTGACCCGCCCTATTTTGGAAGATCATCATTACAGAAACAAAAAGGTTCTAGTTGGAGAAACTGCGGAATAAGGGAGAAACTGGAAATGTCCTGAAAGGGTTTACATACAGAGATAGACGCTGAGCTAGAATGTGAGCCTCTTGAGAGCAAGGACTGTCTTTTCTATCTGTATTCCAGCCCTTGTCACCATCCTTTGCACAGGCAGAATACAAAATGTTTACCCAGTTCTCTCATCCAACATGAGACATGTGACATCTGAAGAAAGCTAGGAGATAGGGTGGATAGAGCACAAGGCCCAGAGTCAGAAAGACCCAAATCCTAATTTGTCTTCAGACAGGTGGCATGGGGGATAGAATGCTGGACTTGGGCTCATCTTCCTAAGTTCTGTAGCAGACCAGACTTTCAGGGGTCCCTGGCCGGTTAAGGAAATGCTCCCCTCTTCTATAAGGTCATTAGGCAGATATGCAGGAAGAGTATAATCTTGTTGGGTGGATGCTTTCATTGGTTCCAAGAATATCTAAAAGAAGTACAGGGTAGTTAATTTGCAAGTCTTGTTTTTGACTCCCTGTTTGCTTATGCCTCTGGACATGGTCCTAGGAGAAAGTCTTTATGCATAATTAGCTTTGGGCTGGGTGGTCCTTTCCTAAGGAGGGTCTCTGTATTTAGATTATGTAAGAATCTCTGCTATAGGGAATATAAGCCTTATGATTTTCTTATATCCTTGGCTCTGTATAAAATGGTTCTGTAATAAACACACTATTGAATACATCCCCATCTCTCTATTTTATTCAGCTGGTAGCTAGGCCATACAACTGTGCTGGACACAGTAAGTTCAAATCCAACCTCAGACACTTACTAGCTTTATAATCCTGGGCAAATCATTTCAACCTGTTTGCCTCAGTTTCCTCATCTGTAAAAGGAGTTGGAGAAGGAAATGGCAAACTGCTCCAGTGTCTTTGCCAAGAAAACAGCAAATGGTGTCCCAAAGAGTTGGACATGATTTTAAATGACTGAACAACAGCTGTGTGACCCTGGACAAATCACATAGAGCCACCTCATTTGTAAAATGGGGATAATAATTCTCTGGGTAGTATAATAATTGTAAAGGTTTTAGCACAATGCCTATGTTATTATTATATTTATAGTGCTTAGCACAGTGCTTACTTAACACAGGATAGGTACTTAAGAAATGCTTGTTCTTCTCTCCCCACTCAGAAACAGGTTCCTTAACAGTCACCCTGCTGCCCACCACTACCACCATTTGCTAAACTGATTTGAGGGGGTGGACCATAACAGTGGAATTCAATCCCAGACCTTCCCAGCCCTTTCCACTCCACTTCTGATTTCTCTGGATGCTATTTACTCCTTACCTGCCTCTACCTTTTCTTCCTCCAAAAGAGAGATTGGAAAAGGAACATGAGAACTGAAAGAAAGGTGGAAATTGGCTTGAATATTTTTCTCAAGGCTTCTTAGTGTGATGTGAGAGCCTAGCAGTGATGCCAAGAGCCATGGCAGGGGGACAAGACTACACTATTGTGATAACCTCTGAACAAACAGTTCTCATGCCATCCTTCAGGAACAATAGAAATTGGCAAAGTTCCAGATAAACCAGTCTGTGTCCTTTCATCAGTCCTACCCTTTATGACGCTGTAGCCCCTTTGGTTACCATCTTGCCCCAAGGTTATAGCCACCTTTAATTTGGAAGGTCTGGGTAGAAGAGTCCAAGATAAATCTGCCCCACAATCTGCTGTGCTCATTGACTCAGCTCAGTCAGAGAAATGAGGCAGCTGGGTGGTTTTTCCCAAGGATGTAACAGCCTATGGAAAGAATGAGTGGAACCATAGAGTAGCTCATGTTTGTACACAGTTTTAAGATTTATCAGTTAACAAGCATTTACTGTTTGCCAGACACTTTACTAAGGGGTAGGGATGCAAAGGAGAAAAATATAAAAGCAAATGTGCCTGCCCTCGAGGAGCTAGCATTCTAATGGGGAAGACAACATATACATAAAAGGTATGCACAAGATATACACAGAGTAGATGGCAGGTGACCTTAGAAAGGAAGGCATTAGCAACTTTTTGGTCCTAAGAACTAAGTCTTAAAGGGTCCATGGATTCTAGGAGGTAGGAGTAAGGAGGGAGAACATTCCAGGAAAGGGTAAAAAAAAATAAATTAACTGGAAAAGTAGGAAGAGTCCAAGTTGTAAAGAGTTTTAAAAGGCAAAGAACAAAGGGCTTCCTTCCTTCCTTCTTTCCTTTTTTCCTTCCTTCTTCCCTCCTTCCTAAAGCTCTGTAATGAAGCTAGAGCAAGTGTCATCCTCCCCATTTCATGGATAAGGAAACTGAGGCTTAAAAAGAATGACCTGCTTGAGATCCAAAGCTAGTGAATGAAGAGTGCAGCCTCAGGCCCTCTTACTGAAAGGGCAGACAGAATCCCTTCCACATCGCACAGGCTTGTCTCAGGACAGCCTGGACCATCGGACACAAATTCTTTCTGTATGAGAGAATTCCACTGAGGAGGAGACTGTTATAAAAATGTCTTTTGGAACACTGACTGATTTCTTTCCAGCCCAGGCTATGAATCAGACTCTTTTATGTGGCTTTGATCACATGTGGCAAAGGGGTGGGGGTGGGAGAAGAAACCCAGGCACTAAAACTATCAAAACAGAGCCCAGACCCTGAGTTCTAGAATGAGAGTGCTTCCTTCCTTGTTCACCCAGGTAGTTAGACTTGTCAGTCCCTCCATCCACTCTTTTTATTTTTATTTATTATTATTATATTTATTTAAATATTTTATTTGTTATTATATTTCCCTTTATTTACCCTGTCTTATGCTTTGGTCACCTAATCTTCAGATGCCTGAACAGGGGAAGGGCTGGACCTAAAACAATAAATTCAAGACTCCCTAGCTCCCCAGGGCCAGGAGCACAACCCTTGAATCTTCAGGCATCAACCTGAAAACTTCTCTTGGGGCTCATGCTAAAAGGGAGATGGGTTAAGGGTCTTATTCCCAGACCCTTCATAATACAGAATAATAGAATTTAGAATGTCATAACTGAAATTCCCCTGTGACAATAAATTACCATCTGTCCTCTCTCTTCTTACAGCCTCACTCCTGCATTTATGGTCTTCACTCCCATAATCCCTCCCTGTTCTGCCAGTCCCTTACCCTTATTCTGGCTTCACTTACCCTCTTTTGGAGCCTAAAACTTCCAGTTAGCTAAATCAATACTGTATTCTCCTAGGCCTGTAAATCCTGCAAAACCCTTGTTCTTCTAATGTTCTGGCCCAGCTAATCACTTACCCTGGTTAAATTCCACCAATTGTCTCTGCTCCTACTCCAGAAATCACAATGGGCTGTTGGCTGCCTTTGCTATGAATTCATGTTATCTGACCTCACTTAGGCGCTTACTGCTGGAAGGCAATCCTTTTACTCATTTCTGATAGATTCCCTAGCATATGTCCCAAAGTGATTGTTCAAAACCTTCCCCTCCATCTTTAAGTCCCCAGATCCACTTCAACCACTACTCCCTTCTCACTAGCATTTATATAATGTTCCCAGGTTTGCAAAATACTTTAAAAATATTATCTCATTTGAGGCTCACAACAATCCTGGGAGGCAACCCTAGGAGGAAGGTGCTATCATTACCCTCAATTTACAGATGAAGAGCTGAGGCAGACAGAGTTTAAGCTGCCCAGTTAGCAACCACCTGGGGCTGGATTTGAACTCAGGTCTTAGTGATTCCAAGTTCAACATTCTATTTCCTGTGCCATCTAGCTAGCTGCCTTCTAATAGATGATCTCACTTTCTTTTTTTTTAAGGGGGTAAAACAAGGCAATTGGGGTTCAGTGACTTGCCCAAGGTCACACACACGTCTAGTAAGTGTCTGAGCTTGGATTTGAACTCAGGTCCTCCTGACTCCAGGGCTGGAGCTCCATTCACTGTCCCACCTACCTGCCCCAGATGATCTGACTTTTTCCTTAACCAACAAGATTCATGCCATCACCACATAAGCTACCCCATATTGCATACTTATTCTGTGCCTTTATTTACTCATACTTTCCTCCTTTCTCCCCAGAGGATGAGTTGGCTGTCCTTGCAAGGCCAACTCCTCTACCTTCTTCACACTTGATCTCATCCCTTCCTTTCTCCCTTCATGGCTTTGCTCCATTAATCAATCACTTCATTTAAGAGCTGCAGGGGACCTCAGTGGCCATCCAGTCCAATCAGTAGACTAGTGGTCATCCATCCTCTTTCTGAAAACCTGCTATGGAGGAAAACCTGCCACCTCCCAAGTCAGCCCATTACAGCTTCCCTAATTGTTGGGAAGGCATTTTCCTGCCATAAAGCCTAAATTTACCCTTTTCCAACTTCCTCTCCTTGCTCCTGGGTTTGTCCACAGGGGCCAAACTGAATAATCTCTGTCTACCTTTCACAGGGTAAGGTAAATATTTACTTTCTGGTAAATATCTGAATACAACTATTGTGTCTTTCCCCCCCCCCTCTTCCAAATCTTCTCTTCAGAGTAAGTATTCCCCCTTCCTTCAGCCCCTTCTCCCATGGTATGGTCTCAAGGCTTTTCACCTCCTGTTTGCCTTTCTTTGGGCACTCTTCAGATTTTCAATCATCTCCACCCTCTCTCTTTCAACTTCAATTTCTCCCAGACTACTGGCTCCTCCCAATCTGCACACAAATACAGTCCTCTTTCTTAAAAAGAGAATCTTCCTTTGCCCCTCTTACCCCCTCACGCTATCATTCTGTGTTTCTCCTCCCTTACACCACCAGACTTTTAGAAAGAAAAGTCGATCCTCACTGTTCCTGCATCCCCACTTCCCACATGCCCCTGAGTCACCCGAATGTGAGCTCCTTGACGACAGGAACTGTCTGTCTTTCTTTGTATCCCTAGCACTTAGTATAGTGGCTGGCACATAGTAAATGGCACCCATTAACTAATTGACTGGATCCTTTTACAGTCTTGTTGATTTGAATGAGGAGACCTGAGGCCATCTTGTTCAACAGCCTCATTAAGGATATAAAGATAAGGAAACTGAGACCAAGAGAGGCTAAGTGACTTACCCAAGGTCACACAGGTAGTAAATAATAAGTAGAACCAATTCCTCTTTCCACTACAGCACATACTACTGAAATCTCTATAAGATCACTAGAGATCTTATAATTACCAATCCTGGGATTTTATCTAAGTGGGCCCTGATCTCTCTTCTTCCTGTGACATTGTGGACTACCCTCTCCTCCTGGTCATTCTATCCCATGGCTTCTCAAGTACTGCACTCTCCTAGTTTTATTCCCACTTCTCTTATGGTACCTTTTCATTTTATTCTTATAGTTCATTCATTTGTATGTGTATGGAAAAAGAAAGAGAGAAAGAAGTCTCACTTCTCTTATGGTTACTTTTCATTCTCTTCTTATAGTTCATTCATTTATTCAACAAGCAGTTTTTAAGCACCTAAAGCATTTTATAAATTATATATATATATATATATATTTTAATATACACACACATGTGTATAGATACATATGGAGAGAGAGGGGAGAGAGAGAGGAAAGAGGTCACTTCTCTTATGTTTCCCTTTCATTCTCTTCTTATAGTTCATTCATTTATTCAACACACATTTTTAAGCAACTAAAGCATTATATGTATATATATATGTATATATACAAATACACACGCATATGTATTGTATAGATATGTATGGAGAAAGAGAAGAGAGAGGGGGAAGAGAAGAGAGGAGAGAGAGGAGAGGAGAGAGGTCACTTCTTTTATGGTTCCTTTTCATGCTCTTATTGTTCATTTATTTGTTCAACAAGTATTTCTTAATCACTTTAAGCATTATATAAGCACAGCATTTAATACATATATATATGTATATGTATATGTATATATGTATGAAGAGAGGAAGAAAGAAAGAGTCCTCATTCTTTTTGATTTCTCTGAAGCTTTTGACAGCATTAATCACACCTTTCTCATTACTTTCTCCTCCTTCCTCAGAGATACCACACCCTCCTTGATTTTCTCCAAAATTCTCTAATGGATCTTTTGTTTCAGCACAAGCAGAACCAGGACAAGTAATGGTATATTTTCCTTATCACCTCCCCATCCTCCAGGACCTTGCTATAGCAGTGAGCCCCTATCTGTCATAGACCTTCCATCTCTGTCTCTCTATCTCTCTGTCTCTGTCTCTGTCTGTCTCTCTCTCTCTCTCCTAGCTTCCTTCCCATTTCTCCACAATCCTAACAAAAAAAAAACCTTTTGATCTTGCTACTTATTTTCCCTTTTTCTTCCTCCTCTATAGAGCCAAACTTTTTGAAAAGGTTGTCTATTATCCATGACTCCACTTCCCCCTACCTACTCTCTTCTCTGACTCCTTGTAAACTGGCTTCTGCCCCAATAATCTACTGAAATTGCTCTTTCAAAGGTCACTAATGACCTCAGAAATCACCAAACCCCATGACTTCCCTTTTGGCTCAGGGTTTCATTCTCCTTGACCTTTTCTTCAATATTTGAAACTGCTGATCACCTCTACCATTCTATATAATTTCTTTTCCCTTGGTTCCAAAGACACTACTTTACTGGGTTTTTAAAATCACATTTTCTCATCTCTGTTATTGGTTCTTCACCTTCTTTCCAAAGACTTAAGGTGAATATTCCCCTGGGACATGGCCTTAGTCATTGTTTCTCTTTCTATGCTGTGTTCCCCTGTAGATCTTACTCATTCCCATACTTTCAACTCCCATTTCTATGAAGAAGATTACTATAGCTATTGGGCCTATGCTCCAGAGTCATAGCTGCACTTGTCTGCAGGGCAGTTTTACCTGCATATCCCACTGACACCTCAAAGTCAACATGTCCAAAACTAGATTTCTTATCTTTCCCCCAAAATTCATGTCTACCTTTGATTCCGTTGTTTGGTCAACATTCATCCAGTTTCCCTCTTTGAAGCCTTTCTATTCTAGTCTTCCACTGCATCCAAGACCATCTCCAGTCATCCTGATCTATATCTTGCAACTGGACCCAGATTACTATGGAGGAGAGTGAGGCTGGTGACCTTGCACAGCCCTCCCTCACTTAAATCCAATTCACTGGCATATCATCACCTCCCTGATGTCATGGTCCTCTTCAAGAATGAAGGACAAACAACAAGAATTTTAGTTTTTACCACCCTTGTGCAACTCTTGAGTGACACCCACTTGAGCTACAGTAGCCTCCTTCTACTTTTTCTATCCATTCTCTTTTCTTCACATAACTGCCACATACACTCCTTAGGTATAAAACTGACTATGCCATTCCTTTACTCAAGATCCTTCAATAGCTACCTATTTCCTACTGATCAAAGTTCAAAATCCTTAGTTTTTCATTCAGGGACCTCCACAATCTGGCACCATCCTTCTTTCCCAGTCCTACCTCACATAAGAGCATAGATCTCAAACTGGGAAGGTCCTCAGAGATTATCTTATTTCACAGATGAAGAGACTGAAGCCCAAAGAGGGTAAGTGACTTGTCTAAGGTCATACAAATAACAATCATCAGAGGGATTTGAACTCATGTACTCTGAGTTCAGAATCAGTTTTCTTTTCACCGTGCCACCTTGCATCCCTCTCACATATTCTAAGTTCATACCATCTTCTAAGCTTGAAATGCCCTCCCCTTCAATTGCACTCTCCCACTTCTGTCTATTGAATTCTTATCCATTCTTTAAAATACAACTCAAATATTCTTCCCCTCATCAGTAATGTCCTTTCCCCATTCAGTTCTAACAGAGTATTTTGTTCATAATACATTTATCATATATTACTTGAAGGTTTAGAAATATTCTAGTAATGCTTTTTTATTTCTTAAATCACTGTCACCCTCCAATGATTCTCCCCACCCTACTATGCAATAGAACCTTTCCCTGTAAAAAAGAAGCACAATTAAGCAAAGACAACATATTGGATCATTTCTAATAATGTATTATTTTGTACCATAGAGATCTGCTCAAATGTCATAGCCCCCTAATAGTCCTCGTAAGGGAAAGGACCCTGTCTTAATTAAACTGCATTTCCTCCTTTCCTCAGTGGCTAGTACTAGTGCTAAATCAATGTATGGAAAACATAAAAATGGAAAGAACAACAATAGCGAAACATCAATGATAAAACTGAATGCTGCTAATTATCAATAAGCATTTATTAAGCACCTATTATATACCAGATACTGTGGTGGGCACAGTATGAAGTATGAAGTATGAAGAACAAAGCAAGCCCTACTCATAATGAGCTGCGATGGCCAAGGTTAGCACAAAGGAAGATCTATGATATAACATCTCACTCTTATTCACTTCTCTGCAGAGGTTGGGGGCAATGGATGTGGAGCACTGCATATAATATCATACTTTGTCAACACAGAATCACTGACTTAGAGCTTAAAGGGAAATTAGAGGCCATCTAGTCTGACCTCTTCAGTTGACAATGGAACTAAGGCTTAAGAGAGATTAATTGACTTGTCCATGGGCATACAACCAGTAAGTGTCTGAGGCAGGATTTGAACCAAGGTCCTTTGACTACAGAGCTAGGACTCTTTCTACCCTATCATACTGCCCCTTCTATGTGATTAAATTTGCTAAACTTTCTCCCCTCTATTTTGGCTTCACCAGACTGCCAAAGCAATCCATGCTACTAAGAAGAAGAAAAATAATAACTTGCTCCCTGCTCCCTCAGGATGAGTCAGGGTCAAAGGTGAATTAGTTGGCTACAAAAACAGTACAGTTCAGGACCAAGGACATAGACCAGTCAGGAAAAGACAAAGTGCTTTTTGCTGTCTGTGACTGACTCAGTTTTCCAGTTAATCAACACATATTTATTAAGTACCTACTATGTATCCCTAAGTACTATAGCCCTGTGCTATGGTACTACTAGGTACTGCCCCAATCTAACTGACCAGCTCTCCCTTCCTCTATGGATAAATGCACTAAGAATTTTCACAGTCCTCTCAGGGGTCAATGCCAGCCACACTCATCACAGCCATCCTTGGAGATCCTGGACCCCAGGGAATATAGTGGAGGCTCCATCTTCTCCAACCACAACATTTAAAAAATTCTGAACTTAATAACCACCAACAAAAACAAACATTCAAATACACACAAAAACAGTTAAAAACAATTGTACATAAATGTAAACTGTTTTGAATTTGTTTTTTAAATGTGTAGATTACTTTTGTGTATATAATACTTCAGAGCCTGAGCCTGGAGTTGGTCAGGAAGACCTGAGTTCAAATCCAATCTCAGAGACTTACTAGCAGTATGA
Organism: Pseudocheirus occidentalis; assembly: GCA_028646575.1. Lineage (NCBI taxonomy): Eukaryota > Metazoa > Chordata > Mammalia > Diprotodontia > Pseudocheiridae > Pseudocheirus > Pseudocheirus occidentalis. Next base: position 206,105,937 of record CM053593.1, on the reverse strand, counting down.
CTCTGGGCAAATCACTTCACCCTGTTTGCCTCAGTTTCCTCATCTGTAAAAATGAACTGGGGAAGGAAATGGCAAACTCCTCCAGTATCTTTGCCAAGAAAGCCTCAAATGGGGTCATGAAGAGTTGGACAGGACTGAAAACGGACTAAACTGAGGGAGGAAAAAAAAGAAAGGAACTGGATTAAAGATTTTTTCAGTTCCTTCCAGTTCTAAATTGTATAATCCTGACATATTATGACTAGATGACCCTTCCAGTTCTTACATTCCATGTTCTATACTCCCTGAGTCTGTGGTCACAAAGGCGAGCTGTAGGAAGATCCTGCTTATTCTCTCAACTGTCTTGTCTCAGCACCAAGTAAGGAAATGGAGGTGGGGATAAAAAGAGGGGCCCAGAGAGATCAATCCAACGTGCAAGTTCTATTCCTTAGGGTTATCTCTGCTAGTTTCACCAATTCCAGAGATCATGTGGACAATTGCAAGTACTTCCTCTCAAAGGCAGAAGTAGGGTTCTTACTCATATTGAATGGGGTCCTTAACCAAAGGTCTATGCACTTGTTTTTCAATATATTTTGATAGATTTCCATATATTTGGTTTCCTTTGTAATCCATATTTTATTTTGGGAGTTAAAAACATTATTCTGAGAGGTCCATCACCTTCACCAGACTGTCAAAAGAGTGTCTGACACATACCAAAAAAAAATGGGTAAAGTATAAAGTATATTGAAAAATTCTCTTTCTTTCATTTTGGTCTGCTAAGTGTATTTTCTGTCTGGCTGAAAGCAAGTTGGCTTATGAATGTGATATGTCACAGGATACATAAATCTGGATTTCAGAGATACTTAGCAAAGTCAGACAAGCAGCAGGCAGGATTAGCGAGGGTTGGGAGAAGCAGGCACGAGACAGGTTGACACCAAGAGAACTGTAGGCCAAGAAGATGAAGAGAGTATGGAAAGAGCCTTCAAAGGGAATGCCTGGGAATGAGGTCATTTGGAAGGATGACCTCAGGAAAATTGCTTCTCTCTCTATACCTCCTCTTCTTCCTCTGGAAAATAACTAAGAAACATTCTTCAATAAATAAGTGGTGAAAGGAACACCTGTTCCTTTTTTGAAGAAATAAATCCAAACTACCAGCAGCTACATAAAAAGGCTCTAAATCACTAAGTAGAGAAATATAAACTTAAACCAATCTAATGGATGAGAAGTGAAATCTCAGAGTTGCTTTAGTTTGTATTTCTCTAATTAGTTATTTAGAGTATTTTTTCATATAGCTGTTGGTAATTTGGATTTATTTTTTTCAAAAATGACCTGTTTATGTCCTTTCCTTTTTAATAATTAATTTATTTTTAGTTTTTAACATTCACTTCCATGAGATTTTGAGTTTTGAATTTTCTCCTCCACCCTCTCCTCCACCTCCCCAAGGCAGTATGCAATCTGATATAGGATCTACTTATACATTCATATTAAACATATTTTCACTTTAGTTACGATGTAAAGGAGAGTTAGAACTAATGGGAGAAATCACAAGAAAGAAGAAACAAAACAAAACAATGCAAGATAAGGAGAGCAAATATATGCTTCCATCTGCATTCAGACTCCAAAGTTCTTTTTCTGGATGTGGATAACATTTTCCATCATGAGTCTTTTGAAGTTGTCTTAGATCCTTGCATTGCTGAGAAGGGCTAAGTCTGTTGGGGGCATCCTCTCGTTTCCAATTCTTTGCTACCACAAAAAAAAGCTGCTATAAATATTTTTGTAAATATAGGTCCTTTGTTTTATCCTTTCACCAAATGTTGGAGGGTCTGGGAGGGAGAATAAGTCACAAAAGTCCACTATTTGGTGATCTGGTCATTCTGGAGAACAATTTGGAACTATGCCCCCAAAGTTAGTAAATTGTGAATATCCTTTCACCCACCTTTGCCACTTCTAGGCATATAACCCAAGGAGATCAATGAAAAAAGAAAAAGAATCTATGCACAAAGATATTTATAGAAGCTATTTTCATAATATCTAAAATGTGGAAACAAAGAGGGTTCTCACCTACTAGGGAATGGCTAAACAAATTATGCTATATATAATATATATGTAATAGAATATTACTGTGCCGCAAGAAATGATGAAATGGATGGTTTCAGAGGAAATTGGACAGACCTCTATGAACTGATGTAAATAAAGTAAGCAGAACTAGGAGAATAGTTTTTCACAAATGATAGCAACGTCATAGAGAAAAATAACTTTGAAAGACTTTAGAACTCTGATCAACGCAATGATAAGCCAAGAATCCAGAGAACAGAAGATGAAATATGATACTTGCCTCCTGATAGAGAGAGAAGATGGACAAGATGCAGAATCAGTCATACATTTCTGGCGTTGACCAATGTGGGGATTTGTTTCACTGAACTCTATATATTTGCTATTATGGTTTTATTTGGGGGTTTTTATTATTCAATTTGGAGGAGGGGTAGCAGAAGAAAGAGATAGTAAATGATTGTATTTATTAATTAATTAAAAATAAAATATGGGAATTGAACTAGACAATCTCAAAGGTCCCTTTCCCTCCCTGACATTCCATGCTTTCTGTGATTCTATGGTTCAAAGGCAGGACTGTGAGTGGAGGACCTGGTAAGAAAGACAACCTAGTTTGGAAGATAGTGTCACAAAAAACTGAAAATTAGCTAAAGCTAGAGAGAATAAAGACATTAGCCTTTGGCAGGGGGGTGAAGTAGGGGGTAAACTGAAGCACAGAAACCCAGGGAAAGGAACTAGAGGTATTGCTCCATTCATTAAGCATAGTAGGAAGACTCTACTATGTGGCAGGCACTAGATACAAGGGATCTAGGCACTAGGGATACAAAGACAAAAAAATTAAATGGCTTTTGCCCTCAAGAAGCTTACATTCTATTGGGGGAGGGGAAGGAAAATATGTGGTATGGTGGCAAGAACCCTCGGTTTTTGAATCAGAATATTGGGTTTTGAATTCAGGCTACTTACTTGCTACATAATTGCTGGCAATGATATTTGTCCTTTGGGAAATATTAAAAAGAATAAAACAACTCTCCTCAGTTTCACAATCTATAAAATGGGGATGACAACATAGGGTTGTTGTGGCACAAATTTTTTGTAAACTTAAAACCTTATAGAAATATGAGTTAGGGGGCATCTAGGTGGCACAGTGAATAGAGCACTGGCCCTGGAATCAGAAGGACCTGAGTTCAAATACAGCCTCAGACACTTAACACTTACTAGCTGTGTGACATTGGAGAAGTCACTTAACCTGAATTACCCTGCCTTTCCCCCTCCAAAAAAGCCAAATCAAAAAAAAAAAAAGGAAAAAAAGAAAATGAGACTGTGTTACTTGGCTAATGGTAGAGTAGAAAGAGTCCTAGATATGGAATTAGGAGATTTGATAGAATGTAAGACCCTTGAGAGCAAGGACATTTTCATCTTTGTCATTATAGCTCAGTACTTAACACAGTTTCTGGCACATAGTAGGCATTTAATAAAAGCTTGTTGATCTGATTGACTGAAACTGCTTTGGACTGTCTATGCAACCATAAGCAAGGTAATTGACATTCTCAGAAACTATTTCCTCATCTGTATAACAGGTATAATATACCAGACACTTCACAATCTATCTGTGAGGCTTTATAAAACATACAATTGTCCATCATCATCATCATCATCACCATAATTTATACAGTACTTTAAAGTAGACCATGGTTAAGTGACTTGTCTAGGGTCACACAGCTGATAAGTGGCTAAGGCTAGATTTTAACTCAGTTCTTCCTGACTCAAGGACCAGTGGTATTCCCACTTTGCCATCTACAAGTAATTTATATTAAGGATGCCACCATCATCCCACTCAAAACCTTAGACTCATCCTCAGCTCTTCACTCTTATGAACCTTATCTGTATACAGGTTTCATGGCTTGTCAGTTCTCCCAACACTGCTTCTCTCATATGTGACCTCTTTTCTACACTCACAGAACAATCATTTTTGCTCAGATCATCATCACCTCTTGACCATACAATTGCAGCACTAGCCTTAATGCAATCTTCTCCCCTCTCCAATACACCCAAATCACCTTCCTGAGGCACAAATCTGACTACCTTGCTTCCCCGTCCAAAAACTTTCAGTGGCCTCTATTGACTAAAAGATAAAATACAAATTCCTTAGCCTTCCACATCTGCCTCCACCCTCCCTTTCTGGTTTTACCTTCTTTCCCTTCTATAGTTCTTATTCCAGTCATTAGTGGAAAAGGTTCTAGAATGACAGTTATAGTACCCGGGTTCTCATTCTGATTCTTCCATATATTCTCTGTATGACCTTGGCAAGCCACTTAGAGTCCTTGGGCCTCAGTTTCCTCATATGTAAAATGAGGATAAGAGGTGAATTAGACACCCTCAGGAGTCTCTTTCAGCTCTATATCTATGCACCTATAACTGTCCCCAAACTCAACACTGAACCCCTACCCCTTCTGTTCCTTCGAATAGGTCATCCCCAGCACCTGGAATACATTCCCTTCTCATGTCTGCCTCTCAGCAGTCCTCTCTTCCTTAAAACTTCATCTCAAAGCCTACCTCATTCATGAAGCCTTCCTCAATCTCTCCCATTGCTGGTGTTTTCTCTCTCCTTAAATTACTTTGCACGTTTTTACCCATATAGATTCTGTATCTCCCTCAGCAGAATGTAAGATCCTCCAATAGAGTCTAAGTTGCTAGGAGATGGACTGTTTTTCTTTTTGTCCTGGTATGCCCAGCCTCTGAACACATCCTAGGCACTTAATGGTGTTGGTGGATTTGAGTTCCATCATTGTCTAGATGACTTTAAATGTCTTTTCCTGCTCTAATGCTAACATTCGATATAGTGACCTCTTCTGCTTGTTCTCAATACAGAGGCTCTTTTTTTTTTAAAATACAATCTGTCCTTAGTCTCTCTGTTTAAATCTGATTCAACCTGGGAGCTCCTTAAGGCAGAATCCTGAACAGGGAAACACTTCAGTCAATTCAATTCAATAAACATTAATTCGCCACTATGTTCAAGGCACTGTGCATATAGGGCTTGCAAAGACAAAATAAAAAACTGCAAACCTGTCCTCAAAGTACTTACATTCTACAGGGAAGATACAACATGTATCAAGATAAGGAAATATGATGTAATTTAAGAAGGTAAAAGACCACTAGCTACTACAAGGATCAGACAAAGCTTCTCTAAGGTTATGACCCCTGAGTAAATCCTTGAGCGAATGTAGGGATTATGAATGATGGAAGTGAGGAGGGAGCAGGGTATAAGTGATAAGGGTTACAGACTTGGGGTCAGAGAACCTGAGTCTAAATCCATGATCTGCTACTTACTAGTTGTGTGAACTTGGGTAAATCATTTAACTTCTCTGGGTCTCAGTTTCCTCATCTGACCTGAATCTATGATCCTATGAGGGCAATCTAGGAGGCTTTTGCAAATACTGTTGTTTTTCCTTTGTTTTGAAGAGGACAGATGGTATCATGGGGGGTAAAGTGGTAGAGTCTTGATTTGCATGTGAATTGGATTTAAGTGAGGCTGAGCTGCACAAAGTCTCGGCCTCACTCTCTTCCAGAATCCCTGAAGTCCAGTGGCAAGACAAAAGGCAGGAGATGGTCTAGGTTTAGGGAATAGCAAGGCCAATTTGGTGCATGAAGGGAGTTAACAGTCAAGTCTGGAGTAAAATGAGAGTGTCAGAATGTAAATGCCAGGACGAGAAAGCAGTGAACGGTCTTTGACAGTGGAAGTCATATTTGCATGGAGCTTCATACTTTTAAAAGTATTTTTGGATCTATTAGCTCATTTGATCACCCCAGGGCAACACATAAGGTAGGAAACTTCTCAGAACATAAAGTAACTTTAGAGATTCAACACAAAAATTAAAGCTTCTGAGATAAGGTGGAGAGAATTTGACTGAAAGAAAACTAAGAAATCTCCATTTTCCCTAAAGAGTTGTCATAAAATGGTAACAAGTCATTTCTTCAACTCCACTGACAGTGGAGATGAAGGAAATGGGCATACACTAGAGCAGGAAGCAAAGCCATCAGGAGAGACTTCCCCCACAATGAGGGGATACTCAGTGCTGAATAGTAGATACCTAAAACCTTGAAGAGCCAAACAGAAGGGTTCTGAGGTCAGCCTCCTCCTTCTCCAGCAGGCTTCAAAGTCAGGAAGGGTCCTTCTCACCTGAGACAATTTGTGTGCCATCCTTCCTGTGGATGACATTACTTCTCAAGAACCATCCCCCCAGAGAGCTAGTGAAGTCTACTTGTTTGGAATCCTAGAATCCTAGATGAAAAGGGCCTTTAAAATCATCTTAATAAAGTGAGAGTTTTCAGAAGAACCTAGGAAGACTTATGTGAATTGATGTAAAGTAAAGTTAGCAGAACCAGAAGAATAATTTACACAATAACAGCAATATTGCAATGACAGTAAACTGTGAAAGACTCAGCAACTCTGGTCAATACAAAGATTCAAACAATTCCAAAGGACTCATGATGAAAGATGTTATCCACTTCCAGATTAAGATTAAGAACTGATGTACTCTGAGTGCAGATGGAAGCATGTTTTTTTTTGTTTTTTTTGTTTTTGTTTTTTTTTCTTTTTGACAACATAGCTAATGTGGAATGTTATCATGACTTTATATGGATAATGGGTATCATACTTCTTGCCTTCTCAGTGAGCAGGAGAAAGTGTGGAGAGAGGGAGAGAACTTGAAACTGGAAATCAAATAAATAAAGTTTTTAAATGAAAGGTTAAAAAAAGGTCCTCAAAGTCCCCTGGGAGGGGGGAAGGAAGTCATCTCATCCAACTGTTTCATTTTGTAGATAAAGAAAAGTCTAGATGGGTTAAGTGACTTATCCAGTTTTCACTGGATCCTGGATCCACTGGATAAACTTAACCAAGTTTATTCTGCTAATAAATGGCAGAACCAGGATTTGGACCCATATGTCACAAGACCATAGATTAAGAACTAGAAGAGATTTTTAGTCCTGGTCTAGTCCTCTCATTTTATAGATAAGGAAACTGAAGCCCAGAGAAAAGAAGTCACTTAATAAGGATCACACAGGTAATAGGGATTTGAACTCTTATCCTTTTACTCCAATTCAGGAGTCACTCTTCCTTTGGAGCATCCTATTCTTGGTTCTACAGAGTTCATAGAACAATCCAATGAATTAAGCAGGACAAGAATTATCATCTCATTTTTATAGGTTGGCCAACTATGACTCAGAGTCACATAGCAATGCCCCAAAGAGACAGAACTGATATTAGAAACAGACCTCCTGACTCCCAGTTCGAAATTTTTTCTACTCTATCCCCTCCATGGAATGTTTTTATAATCCCAGCACAGAATGGGTGATTCTATCCGAGACTGATTTCCATGAAAATAGAAAGTAGAGGGGGAAAGGTGAAGGGAAAGAAGATTGCCTGGCTTGGATTCAGACTGAAAAACCATTTCTTAGAGTGTCCCATCAGACAAGAATAAATCATAATAACAATTTACTCTCTGTACAATGCTTTACATACATTATCTTATTTGAGTTTTATAACATATCTATGGACTAGGCTATCCTAAGGATTACATACTTATTTTGCAGGTGAAGAAATGAGGTCTCAGAGAAATTGAGCACCTTGCCTTTAGATGTAGTAATAATAGTTGACACTCATACAGGGCTTTAAAGTTTGCAAAACATTATATGGATGATCTCATTTGATGCTCATCATTTTCCTGTTGATGTAAATGCTACAGATGTTGTCCTCATTTGAGAGAAGTTAATGGACTTGCCTAGGGTCTGAGCTGGAATTCAAACCCAAGTCTTCCTGATTAGTCCAGAGCTTGGTCTACCACATCACACTGCCATGGAGAGCCATCTTTGTGTATTTGATGGTCTGCCACATGGAAGGGGGTTTCCATCCCAGAGGGAAGGAGCAAGATCAATGCACGGAAATTCCAAAGAAGCAAATTTAGGGTTGATGCCAGGAAAAACTTCCCTAATAACTAGAGTCATCTAAATTTGCAGTGAGTTGCTTTTGGAGTTAGTGAATTTTCTCTCATCAGAGGTGTTAGAGTTGTCATTGGCAATCTTCTGACAGAAGATAGCAGTATCCCTTTACAAAAACTAGACAATTTCTTGACAGGTTAGAGCGGTGGGCCAAATCTAACAAGGTGGAATTCAATAGAGATAAATATAAAATCTTACATGAGTTCAAGAAATCAACTTCCCAAGAACAGGATGGGGATGGAGTAGGGAATAAATGCACAATCCCATAGTTAGACAGATTTTTTTTTCCTGGAAAAGATCTGGAGATTATTAACTCAATGAGCTAAACAAAAATATAATAAAATCTTGGGCTGTATTGAAAGGTATAATACCTGGGACAGTGTTCTGCAATCTGTTCTTTCTGTTCGGACCACAACCCAGTGATTCTGTTCAGTTTGGGGTACTAATAATTTAAGGACAGTGAAAAACTGAAGGCTGACTGGAGAAGGGCAACCAGGATGGTGAATAGCCTTGAGACTATGTCCTATGAGGACTGTTTCAAGGACTAGGGCATGTTTAGCCTGGAGAAGGCTTAGAGGAGCATAATCACTGTCTTCAAGTACTAAAAAGATATAAAAGTGGGATTAAACACAGATCTAGAACTGTAAGGTACCTCAGAGGTTATTGACATCAACTCCTTCATTTTATAAATGAGGAAACTGAGGCTTAGGAAGTTTAAGGGACTCACTCAAGGTCATGTAAGGAAAATCTCAGAAGTAGCGTTTGAACTCAGACCCTCTGACTCCAGAAGAGCTTTTCTTTTGCCTTTATTATGCTGACTCCAAGAAGGCAGAGCCAAGATCAGTGAATTGTAAAGGGGCAAATTTAGGCTTGTACTGAAGGAAAAACTTCTTCGTTTGAGCTCTCTAAAAGTTGAATGGTCTGCCTTGGAAAGAACCTCCTTAGAGGTCTTTAAGCAGGTATATTGCAAGGGATGGAGAGTTCTTTTGGGAGACATGAATTGGACTAAGACAGCTGTCAAGATCCCTCCCAACGCTAAAATGATGTTGTGATTCCTATGAAATAACAAATGTGGAACTTACCTGATTTTCCCTATGCAACTGTCCTGGAGCATAACCTTATATGTGTGTAATATATGATCCAGGTATGGTGGTAGAGGGGAAAGGAGGCAGAGAGAGGGGAATCACCCTACAAAGAGAAGGATAAATGACTCAGCGAGAGAGCAAGGTGGTCTAGAGATTAGAAAGCCCAGGATATTGCCACTAACTTGATGTATGACCTTAGACAGGGTGCCCCCTCTACTTCTCTGGGCTTCGTTTGGTTTCCTCTCCTGTTAAATGAAGGGGTTGGCCCTTCTGTTAAAGTTCTATCCTACTCTAACTGATCTATTCTAAATGTAAATGAAACAAGGAACAAATAACCACACTTTTTTTAAAAGTTGCGAATTTCAATCAAAAGTCATTGATAATTGAATGGCTGGTCATCCAAACTTGGGATTAAGGTAGAAATTTCCTGAAAAGGTTGGGAGGAAAAAAATAAGAGATATCCCTTTCCAAACCTCAATATAATCCTGTGAGGTTGGTATTACAAATGTTATCCTCCCCATTTTATATTAAGGAAACTGAAGATCAGCAAGATTAAGTGACTTGCCCAGGTATATAAGATTAGTAATTCATTGAAACCACATTAACTCTTCTTTTTGTTCACTCGTGTCTAATTCATCATGAATCCATTTGGGGTTTTCTTGGCAAAGATATTAAAGTGGTTTGTTATTTCCTTTTCCAACATTAACCCTATTACAATGGAAATTCTACCTCCAAAGGAAAAGAGGAAGGGTAGCTTTAAAAAAAAGTTTCTGTACAAATAAAGCCAATGTAACCAAGATTAAGAGGGAAGTGGGAAATTGGGAAAGAATATTTACAACCAGTGTCTCTGATAAAGGCCTCATTTCTAAAATATAAAGGGAATTAAGTAAAATTTACAAGAATGCAAGTCATTCCCCAATTGATAAATGGTCAAAGGATATGAACAGACAATTTACAGAGGTAGAAATTGAAGACATCTTTAAGCATATGGAAAAATGCTCTAAATCACTATTGATTCGAGAAATGCAAATCAAAACAATGTTGAGGTACCTCATCTCACCAGTCAGATTGGCTAAGATGACGAAACAGGAAAATGACAAGTGCTGGAGAAGATATGGAAAAATTGGAACTCTAATGCATTGTTGGTGGAGCTGTGATCTGATACAACCATTCTGGAGGACAATCTGGAACTATGCCCAAAGGGCTATAAATAATTGCATACCCTTTGACCCAGTAAAACCACTTTTGGGGTTGTATCCCAAAGA
>CM053593.1:206069980-206095068 GCA_028646575.1 Pseudocheirus occidentalis | reverse complement strand
TGTCCTGTGTAATTACACAGGTACAGCTTGTATTGAATTGCTGCTCCACCCAGTGGGAGTGGTGACAGGGGAGGAATTGCAAGAATCTAGTATTTAAAACTATACAATCAAATGCAACTGGGAAATAATACATACAGGGACTGGAGCAGGGAGCCCCTCCCTGACCTGCTAGAAAGCTAGAGGGGTGTTGGAGGAGGGCATAAAAGGGAACAGATTGTGGGAGGGGCCTTACAGTGGGATCAGTGTTCTGGGCTGGGGGGTAGGGGCAAAAAGGGGGGAAAATCTGTAACTCAAAACCTTGTGGAAATGAATGATGTAACCAAGAAAATAAATTAAAATTAAAAAAAATACACAAACAAAACAATGATGGAGAATCTCTTATCCACTTGACCTTATTATGGTAGACTCTGAGGAAAATGGTCTATATAATAAGAGTGAAGAGAACAGAGGATGGAGTGATAATGGTCTCCAAGGTACTGGTCATCACAAGGTCTTCTTTGATTCTATCCCTGAATATCTCAGGCCCCTGAGCAAGGGATTATTGCTTTAAGGCACTTTCCCTACTTCTCTCCCTTCTTGAGTCCCTCTTCCCACCCAGCTGCCAAAATAATCTTCCTGAGGCACAGACTTGACCGTTATGCACCTCTGCTCTTCCTGCCTTCTCATTGCCTATAGGCAATGAAACAATACTTCAAAATACAAACTTCTTATCTTATTATTGATCAAAAAAGCCTGACAATATCTTGTTCCCCTAACCTACATTTCTAGTTTTATTTTATATCACCCCCACCATCAACTCTCATTGCAGACAAAATGACCTGATAGTTGTTCTCTATATTCAACATGCCAAATCTTTTCCCTATATATATATATATTTTTTTAATTTATTTTTTTTTTTTTGCTTTTTGGAGGGCAGTTGGGGTTAAGCGACTTGCCCAAGGTCACACGGCTAGTTTTTTGTGTTAAGTGTCTGAGGCCAGATTTGAACTCAGGTACTCCTGACTCCAGGGCCGGTACTCCACTCATTGTGCCACCTAGCCGCCCCTATATATTTTTTAAAAAGGCATTTCCTAGTATGCAATAGTATGGTTATACCCATTCTTTTGTCCCAGAATAGAGCAGAATGACAGTAGCTAGAATGTACTGCCTCCTTATCTCTGCCTCTTGTAAACCTTGTCTTTCTTCAAGATTCAATTCAGGTGCCACCTCCTCTGTGAAGGCTTCCTTGATTACCCTTCTCAGTTTTTCTGAAGTAGTTAGGTGGTTTAGTAGATAGAGGGTTGGGCCTGGAGTCAGGAAAACCCAAGTGTGAATGTGATCTCAGACATTTGCTAGCTTTGAGACTTTGGGCAAGTAGCTTAACCTTTGCTTCTGTTTCCTCAACTGTAAAATGGGGATAGTAATAGTCCCTACACTCTAGAATTGTGAGGATCAAATAAGATAATATGTTTTTAAAATGCTTAGTACAGTGCCTGGCTGGTGGAAATGGAAAGTGGAAGTGGAAAGTACCTACCATGTGCTGGCACCTAGAATATAGTAGGCACTTGTTCTCTTCCTTGTCTTCTGTTGTTCTTGAGTCATTTCAGGAACATCTGACTCTCTATGACTCCATTTGAGGTTTTCTTGGCAAGGATACTGGAGTGGTTTGTCATTTCCTTCTCTAGTTCATTAAATAGATGAAGAACTGAGGCAAATAAGGTTAAGTGACTTGCCCAAGGTTAAGTGTCTGAGGCTGGATTTGAACTCAGGTCCTACTGACACCAGGGCTAGTGCTCTATCCATTGTGACACCTAGCTGCCCCTTGTACTATAGTCAATTACATATTATGAAGGAACCTCGGTTTTGTTTTATTTATTCATTCATTCATTCATTCATTTATTCATTCATTCATTTATTCATTTATCTATCTATTTATTTATTACTTTGTATGCACTTAGTTGAATTGAGTCAGTTCTGGTCTTAACTAGTTAAAGTTGGAGCAGGATATCTGTTCTGGTTTCTCTGATAACCAGTTTAAACATGGCTGGCTGCCATGTCTCCCCCATCAGAGAACTCTCTGAGGGCAGGGGAAAAGTATCCTCTTTCCCTTGTTTGACTCCTCCCTGAACTAGAGTCTCCAACTGTCCATAGTGCTGAAGGAAATGAAGTCAATTCCTTAGAGAAAAGAGACTCTATTGTTGGGCTGGGAGAGGAGTCTGGAGCTGAGTAGGAACAAACGGAATTTGGACTGAGGAGAGAGGCCTGGGCCCTGAGTAAGTAAAGGGGATAGGGACTGAAGTGGGGAGGGATAGAGTCCCTGATAAACATATCTTCCATAAGGAAGAGATATAACAATGACACAATCATTGTCAGGCACTGAACTGCAGAACACAGAGAAGCCTAAATATTTCATGGTCAAATTCATCAATAATGGAGACAGAGACTAAATTACATAACTGTCACCTTTCTGTTAAATAATATTTTCTGCGGGGGGCTGGGCTGGGGGGGCAGTACAGAGGCTTTTATTACAAGTCATGAATGATTTAAGGTAACAAATAAAAGAAGGTTAGGAAGGAGAAGGAAGAAGGCTTTCCCCTTGTAAGATCACCTGCTGTTCCAGCCAGGGGACTCTGAAAAGCATTTTTGGTGGGGCTCTTAAGGGAGAGATTCTAGGTTATAAAATCCCAGGATTCAGAACTGGGAAGGCTCCCAGGGATCATTTGTTTAATGTTAGCATTTGTAGATGAGATTACTGATACCCAGAGAAGTTAAGCAACCTGCCCAAGGTCACACAGCTAGCAAGCAGCAGAGCTGGAATCTGAACTGAGATTGATTGTTCTTTTTATTACACCATAAGAAAGTGACATACAATGGGAATTAAGAGACAAATATCTCTGCCATTCCCTTCCAAATCATATTGATTACCATATTCATTTGCATTTTATTTTCATGTTCATTTTGTATCTAGATGAGGAGAAATATGCCCAGGAATTCCCTGAGGGAGGGGTCTGTGTTTCCTCTATCAGAATGGGAGGGAGGTACTTGGGGTCAGGGACTGTGTCTTCCTCATCAGACCAGGGTTCTCTGAGGGCAAGGGTGCCTGAAGTGAATTCCATTTACTGGAAGCTTCCTACTGGTGATGGCTATGCCTTTTTCTTCCATCACTTCTTCTTTTGCTTAGCACAGGGCTCCGCACCTTGTGGATGCCCAGAACAAGAGGGTGACAGATGGATTGGCCCATTGGCTCATCTCAGCAGCACATTTTCTCCTGCCTTCTTCTCTCCTGCCACCCCCAGCTGTTGTGTTTTGAGGATAGGATTCTGTTATTTCTTTCCTTCCTCCCTCCCTGAACTGGATGGTGTGGGCGCGTGTGCAAACTCACCCTGCTTTGCGTGCAGCACTGCGTGGGAAGGGCGAGGGCTGGGGAGCGCCGTGCCCGCTAAGTGTATAATTACACAGTACTTGGGGTAATTTTCCTCTTCCTTGAGAAGCACACGTTGGCCCTGATTTTCCTATCTGCAGATTGTAAGCTCGTAATTAGCAGCAAATTACCCACACAAGTGACAAATTTTTGTGCTTTCAAGTAAACAGACAAAATACCCACAGTTCCTAAATTGCCTCTCAGTGCAGCAGGCACCTGGCTCCTCCTGATGCCCAACCAACCCACATGTGGTAGAAAGGGAGCCAAAGAGGGAGGGGCAATGGGCCTAAACTGCAGCCAGAGGGACTGAGGTTAGACTCGAAGTGATACGATGTGATGAATGATGGACTGGGCACTGGACTTAGGTTCTAGTTTTCGTTCTGCTGCTTATTAGTTGTGTGACTTTGGACAAATCACTTTACCTTAACTCTCTGAGCTGTGGTTTTCTCCTTTATAAAATGAGGTGGTAGAGCTAGATGAAGATCAAGTTTCTTCCAGTTCTGGCATCTAGTAACTCTAGGACTGACTTGTCAAAGTTCAGCAAATTTACTTTTTGACCTATCAAGTAAGGCTTCCTCTTACTTGATCTTAAAATTGCTTTTTTGGAATTTCAAAGAGGTGAAGGGTGGCATTTTCCTATGCCCATTCTCTTCATGGTTTTATTACAGAATCATAGAACAAGATCCCTCCAGGTTTGATTATTTCAGTCTGTTGTTGTTCAGTTATTTCAGTCACGTCCAACTCTTCATGACCCCCTTTTGTGTTTTCTTGACAGAGATGCTAGAGTTGTTTGCCATTTCCTCCTCCAGCTCATTTTATAGATGAGGAACTGAGACAAACAGGATTAAGTGACTTGCCCAGGGTCACACAGCCAGTAAGTATCTGAGGTCAGGTTTGAACCAAGGAAGATGAGCCTTCCTGACTCCAGGTCCAGCACTCTATCTACTGTGCCACCTAGCTGCTCTAGTCCCCTATCCCCATTGTTTTCATGGTTTTATCATAGAACAGGGTCCCTTTGGGTCTGATATTTTAGTATGTCTCCCTTCTTTTACAGAGGAAACAGGGGTCAAGAGAAAGGAAATTACTTGCCCAAAGTCATGCAAGCTTTTCAGTAGCTCAGCAGCAAATCAAATCTTCATGGTTCCAGTTTCCCTCAGCACTCCTTAATCCTTATCCTCAAGGAGCTTACTGTTTAGTTGGGGGAAACAAAATTAGTACTTATAGAACAGCTAAGTGACGGTGCAAGGCCAGGATATATAATTAACCAATAAACTGTGAGATAAAATTTAAATCTTTGTGGTAGAGCGAGCTCTCTGGAGTGTGACTCCATGCTCCATTCCTTGCCACCATCTATTCAAGATGAATCTCACACTTAAATCACCCCAAATTCTTTCCAACATTCAAATTGGTGACTTTGATTTCTTTTCAAGGGTTGCCCTTCATGTTCATCATAACATAATTTTGAAGAATCAGAGCTGGAAGGGACTTTCAGGATAATCTAGTTCAGGGGTCTCCTGACAAATGTTTAACAATTGGCTCTCAGAAATAAAAAGTGTATGTGGGATGCACTTTTAAGTTTGATCTTCATTTTCTCTATCATGTTCTTAAACCTAGACAGTCAACAAAATAATAAGCAAAACCTTGATTTGTAATGTTTTCTGATATTTGAAGTATAGCTATTCACACTGAAAATTTAGTGATCAACTTTGAGCTCCAGCATACCCTGATCTGGTTCTCTCCCTTTATAAATGAATAAATTGAAGCTGATGGAGATTAAGTAACTTGCTCAAGCTCACACCATGAGAAAGGGGTAGGTTCTCTAACTTAAAACTACTTCTCTTCTCAATACAATATAGTTGCTCCACTTTATTGTCTGAAAAGTAAGAGGTGGGCACATAGTGTATTTTCTCTTTCTAGTCTCCTAATCTCTTGAAATCTCTCATTCCTAGACCGTCTAGATCATGAAACCATAGATTTAGAGCTGTGAGGATCATAGGTTTATAGAATTATGGATTTTAGAGATCATTTATTTCAACCCCTTCACTTTACAGATGAGGAAACTGAGACCCAGGGAGAGTAAGTGACTTTATTCAAGGTCACACAGATGTAAGTGACAAAACTGAGATTTGAATTGAGAACTTCTCACTCCAAATTCAGTCATCTTCCCATTATACCATGCTGACATTCTCATCTATATAAAGAATTGTTTTTATAGTTAACCCCCTTTCATTTTACTGAGAGTTATAAAGGTAAAGTGATTTGCCCAAGGTCACACAGGAGCTGCAATTTGAATGTGGGTCCACATAATGGAGCTGGGGGAGAGCGTTTGAACTCATTTTTTCAGTCCCAGCTGAGTCCAGAATGAAATCTCTTAAGCAGACAGAAAATAAGGAGGGGGAGCATTTTTTTTTCTGGGAAAGGTGGAGGAAAGGTGAAGGAAGGGTGGGTGAAGGAAGAAATGCCCCACCTCCTTCCTCCCTGTTGACATTTGAAAAGGGCAAAATTAGGAGAAAGGTAAATGTTACTCTTCTATTACTGGGATCAGAGAACAAGGGGGTAGAAACAAATAATTATTATTGTTTAACATTTGTGGGCGAGGGAGAGTCCCTGAAGGACACTGGACACAGACAAAAGCCTGCCTTTCATCAGACCAGGCAGAGACACAAGCCCAATTTGGGGCTCTCTGCTTGTTGTGGTTAGAGTACCCACTGAATCGTGTTCCATTATGCCCTCCTCGGGTTTTGGGTGTGAAGGGCTGAGGGAGATAGAGGAAGAGTGATGGCCCCTTAAGTGGTGGGACAATGGGAGTGCTCAGTACTTTCCTTCTTCTTTCTAAGGGTGCAAGCTAGTGGAAGATTAGTATATGGAGGGCAGCTATCCTCCTGCCAGAGCCAATGAGGCCTGGGCTATATCAGTGGAGGGGCAGGGGAAAGATGGAGCCTTAGGCATTCATCCAGCTTGCCAGGTTCAGTGTTAATGAAAGCCTCCCTCATGTCTGGCCCAGGACACAACTCTTACCTCAGCAGCTTACTGACAACTCATTGGTGTCTGGTTCAGATAGGCTGAGTCTGGTTGGAGAAATGAGTGGCAATAGTTACGGCAAGAAAGATTTGGAATCTTCAGAAAGTCTTCCTAGATTGATCAAGGAATTATACCTTTAACTCTCAGCCAGCCCACCCATGAAGTTGCTTCCCTTTCTCCCCAAACATTATCCAAATAGTTATAGACCTGCTGGAATATTCTTCACCCATATGCTTTTGTTTAATGTATCATATCCTGTTATTCTAATGTGTATGTATGTATGTGTGTGTGTATGTATGTGCGTATTGTGTGGGAGTTTGTTCCACCTGTTCCATCTGTCTCAGATTGTGAGCTCCCTAAGGACAAGAATTGGGTCTGTTTAATCATGGAGTAGCTACATATAGAGAGACTACAACGCAGTGATAAGGAGGAGAATACTGTGGTGAAAATTATATCCATAGTGATGGTGATCATTGTGATCAGGATGATGGTAATTATGACAATAACGGGGGTAATGGAGATGGTAAAGGAGATGATAAATAGGTGGGGATTACAATGTTGGCAAAGTTAATTATTGTGATCATGAAGAAATGGATAAATGAGTCTTTACCCAGTAAGAATATTAATAGCATTTGTGGAGTTGGAGATAATAATGATGATGATTATATGATAGAGATAAGGTATTATGGTGATGGGGATGATAGTGATGAAAATGAGAATGCTAAATCAGTGATAATGATTTTGATAATATTGATGATTGATGGTGATGATGATGAGGGTGTGGTAGTGTTAATGATAGTTATGCTAATGGTAGTGCTCATAATTCTGATAATATGGTGGTGATTACAATGATAGCATTAAGGACAATGGTGACATTAAGGGTAAAGATGAATCAGTTGGTGGAAATAGTGGTAATAAGAGTGACCATGAAGTTAAATTATAGTGGAGATGACATTGAGTCAGTGGTAGAGACAGTCATCTTCCTTTCTTGCTTCCCTTCTTCCTTCTTGCTCCATCATCTAGGGTCATTTTCTAGAGGAGAGAGAAAGATAATGAAGCTGAGAAAGAAGAAAAAGAATGGGTAGAGGTACAGGAAGTCTCCTCATCCTTCATACTTATTTAGGAACTTCAACCAGGAACCCCAGTCCAAATCTTCATTCTTAGGAGGGGCTTGATGGTGAAGTGGATAGATGATTAGATTTGGAGTCAGGAAGACTTGAGTTTGAATCAGACACTTAATAGCTATGTGGCCCTGGGCAAGTTATTTAACCTCTCTTAGACTCAGTATCCTTATCTGCAAAATAGGGATAACAACAGTACCTATCTCATAGGGGTGATGTTAGGATAAAACAAGGTAAAGTATGTAAAACCCTTTGCAACCTTAAAACACTATATAAATTCTAGATATTATTATTCTCTTTCACAGAAATAATATCCTGAGGAAGGAGGAGTTAGGAGGATCCTGTTCAGTCTACTTTTCCCTTGACTATCAGCAGAAGCTTGATTCTTCAAAAAGACCACCATCATCAGAGTTACTGCTATCACTGTCCCCACTATCACCAGTGTCATCATCACTATTAGGATCAATAGCACCCTCATGGTCCTGTCGACATAACCATTCTTACTGTCATCATCCCCATCCATATCACGGCCAAGCTCACAATCACTACCATGACCTCCATACTCATCACTATTTTACACTATTATCACCATCATTTTTACCATCATCACAATGGTCATTATCATTCTGAGCATCACAACTACTATTATTACCATCAGCATTGCTGCCACTACCACTCTGATAACTATGGACATCCTGACCACAACCATCCCACCGCAATTAGCACCGTCATCATTCCTACCTCTGCCATCATATACTGTATTATCATCATCACTATTACTTTCATCTCTAGTCACGATTTTCACTATTGCCATTATCATTATCATCATGAACACTAATTCCGAGTTGTCTGGATCTCCCCTTATTTCTGATATGTATGTGTATGTGTCCGACCCTTTTATGAGACCTCTATCATGATGATCTAGAATATTTACACAGTGCTTAAGGTTTGAAAACAACTTTACATAAAATATCTCATTTCTGTAGTTTTACTACTATAGCTCTCTGGGCAAGGCCAGGTTGTCCCATAACCATGGGTGTGGCAAATGGTGGAGGGTGATGTTGAGAACTCAATATTTTCCTCTGGGTTGCTTTTTCTGGGATTTTCACTGAAGTGCTGAGTGTAACACTGTATCCTCTTAAAAACAACCCATAATGATAACTAATTTGTTTTCTTTGGTAAGCTTGCCCTCCACCACCCAATCATAACAAAACAAGCATTAATTAGTTATTGGAAAAAAGGAACAGTTTTGGAGCCAAGGAAGGTAAAGTGTGTGGAAGAAAGGGAAATAGTTAGCTGTAGGTAAGCAGAAGTAGACTGAGGACGTTGCCCCTTCCAGGGGAGGAACAATTGAATAGAATGAGTGTTGGCACCAGGTAAGGTCTGGGCAGCAATTTCTACTCAGTGGGCTGATCAATTTCTATCCATCCAACTTGACCCTTGGGAAGAGTTTCTGGGTGTGGAAATTCAGTGGAGAAGGCAGGGCTTCCAGGGACTAATGGTATATCTTCTGTAATGTCACTAGGGAAAGTTCCCTTCGTGGGCTTACTTCCTACCACAGGGCAAATAGTACACTGCCCTCACACAGAGGGACTTGTGAGAGCTGAGGGTAGGGCAGAAATTGTAGGACTGGGCTCTGACTCAGAACGAAGAAAAATTTTGGATTGTTGATATTCATAGAAATTAGACCTGGAAATAGTATCTTTAGGTCTCCTAGTCCAGCCTCCTCATTTGTCTGGTGAAGCTGATGGACCTCATTCTCAGAATTATATTTTTTAAATGCCTAAAATAAAACACATAAGACTGCAAAGGAAATCTGATTCTCAAGCCTGCTTGTTTTGCCCCAGTCTCTCCATGGAACTCCAATGCCGCATCTCCAGTTACTTTTCAGACATCTTGAATCAGATTCCAAGTAGACATCTTGAACTCCATGTGTCCAAAACAGAACACATTGTCTTTCTTCCTAAACCTCCCTCCTCCCACTCCATCCTTATTACTGTAGAGGGCAACACCATCCTCCCTAGTCCTTCAGGCTCACCTAGGTTGAGTCATCTGAGTTCCTCACTATCTTTCATATCCCATATCTAATCTATTGTCAATACCTGTTGATTTCACCTTTGCAACTGTTCTTGAATATTTCCCCTTCTCTCCTCTGACACTGCTCCCACTTAAGTGCAGGTCCTCATCACCTCATGCCTGCCCCATTCCAATGCATCCTCCATTCAGCCACTAAAGTGATTTTCCTAAAGTACAAGTCTGATTGTGTCACTCTCTCCTCCCTCTCTCCCCCGACAATAAACTTCAGTGATTTCCTATTGCCTCCAGGAGGAAATATAGAATGTCCTGTTTGACCTTCAAAGCCCTTTATAAACTTTTCCAATTTTCTTACACCTCACTCCCTGACATGCATTCTTCAATTAAATGAAGCTGGTCTCCTAGCTGTTCCACAAACAAGACATACCATCCCTCAGCTCTCAGCATTCTCTCCAGCTGTCCCCACGCCTGGAATGCTCTCCCTCCTCTGCTTTGACTGCTGACCTCCTCGGCTTCCTTTAAGTCCCATTTAAAATCCCACCATAATGTAAAATAATGTAAAGCTATAATGTAAAGCCAATCAGCGGTAGATTCCTGAGAGAATGCTACTGTGAACAGCTTTTAAGATTCGGATTACACAGTATTAGTGAACACTCTGTTTATTCCATTACAAATCTTTATTCAGTACAATGTTCACAGTTTCAACAGTTCACAATATTATATACAATCTTCAGAACAAGGAACATCTCAGTATTATATCTTATTACAGAAAGGAACAAGGAACAAGAGAAGAATCCGCTGGTTTCCCTAAGGGAGAAACCAGCTTCACAGTTTAAGATTCAATCAATCAGTTAACGAAAGGAATGACCTAGTTTCCCTAAGAGGGAGTTGATTCAATCAACAATTCACAATATACTGATCTTCCACTCCTGGGGCAACCATTAACTGTAGTTTCCAAATAAAGTTCTTAGACAACCACACAATCCTTCCACCCCTTGATTTCTAACAAACCTCAGTTTAGACCCTCCCCAACCCCTCTTAATTCTAATGCCTTCACTCTTTTAATTATTTCCTATTTATCCTGTATATGGTTCCCCCCTCCATCAGACTGTAAACTCCTTGAGGGCAGGAAGGCACAACTGTAAGCTCCTTGCCTCTTTCTGTATCACCATCCCTTAGCACAGTGTCTAACACATTCATGTTTATTGATGGATTGCTTGAAATAAAAATTCATTTTCCCCATCCAAATTTGTGGCTTCTAGGGGTTTGTGGACTTCAAATTAAGAACACCCATTCTAAAGGCAATCCAGTTGTCCTCCTGCTAATCTGCAAAAAATAATTATTCCCATATACACTCCCAAACACACATACTCATTCATACAGACATGTACCTTCATTCACAAACCTGCACATACATTCGGTGTGAGTATAGGAAAATATTTAGGGTAAGAGAGCTGTTTGATCCATTCTGAAGAATGTTAGGATCTAGATATTAGAAGGCAGTATCCTAAGCTGGGTGGGCCCCACCCCTTTTCCTGAGTTGTCTTCATGACCCTTTTCCTCCTCCAGGGTAGAGAGGAAGGAGTACATTTCCCTAGAAGGAGAAGAGAGCTTAGGGCCTGGTGGAAGGTGCCCAGAATTTCTGGGCTCTGGTCCAATTAGGAGCAGTGCAGGTTGCTGTTAATGGAGTTAATCAAAAGGGCAGGAGGCTTTTCCCATGTAAATAAATGAGAGCAGAAGTTCAGGACACAGCTCAGGTAGTGATTCCCCACCTTCTCTTGGGGAACCCCTTCCTGACAGTACAGAAGTATGCAGTCTCCTACCTCTCTCAATAGTGGGAATCCACAGGGTTGCCAATCAGCTTGGGCACCTTCCCAGGTTCAAATTGTCACAGCATACGCAGAACAAGATGTGAGAAAGAAGAGTTGGAGGGCAAGAGACAAGGTACTGGAAAGTGGAAAGAGCTAGGACACATCAGAAAAGACATCTGGAAACCCTTGAGAATAAGGAGAGTGGTAGAAGACATTAAAGGAAGAAAGAAAGCTAGTATTTATTAAGCACCTATTATATGCCAGGCACAAATATTATCTCATATTATCCTCAAGCAACACTGGGAGGTAGGGGCTGTTATCACCTTTACTTTACAATAGAGGAAATTGAGGCAGACAGAGGCTAAATGACTTGTCCAAGGTCTAGTAAGTATCTGAATTCACATTTGAACTTGGGTCTTCCTGACTAAGCACTGTGCCACTTAGCTGTCTCTAGGAAGGGGATGGGACTGGTGACTTCTCTGCATTTTGCATATGAAAATAAGACCTTTTTTTCCTAAACAAATGAATTAGAATGGTAGATTGGGGGAATGCTGTATACATAGGATAAGGGCAGCTAGTGGTACAGGAGATGAAGCACTGGGCTTGGAATCAGGAATATTCATCTTCCTGAGTTCAAATCTAGCCTCAGAAACTTCCGAACTGGGCAAGTCACTTAACCTTGGTTGCCTTGGTTTCCTCATCTGTAAAATGAACTGGAGAAGGAAATGGCAAACCACTCCAGTATCTTTGCCAAGAAAACCCCAAATGGGGTCACAAAGGGCTGGAATAGACTGAGCAACAACAACAGAAACAGAATGTTATATACAGTCTAGCCCTCTTCAGACCATATACTATATTTTGGTCTTTCTTCTTCTTCTTCTTCTTCTTCTTCTTTTCTCTCTCTCTCTCTCTCTCTCTCTCTCTCTCTCTCTCTCTCTCTTTTTCTTTCTCTTTTTCTCTTTCTTTGTCTCTCTCCCTCCTGAGTCTCTTAATCTGGGAGTGGAGAAGTCATTCATAAGCCCTATCCCACCAATGACTGGCAAGGAAGTTCTGACTTGATCTATTTCTGACCTGGATTGGTTCACCCCTCCTATGTGGTCTGGAGGCCCTTCTGCTCTTAAAAGATCACCATACTGATGCTAGATTTAGTGCAGATGCCCAATTTGCTTAGCCCAGTGCAACTCAAAACTCCAGGAATCTATCTGCCTTGAGTCACCTCAGTAGAAGAGACTACAGGCATGGGCCATCACACCCCGCCATGTTCTGTTCTAGGGACCACATTTAAGGAAGGATATACACCAGTCTCTAAAAGATATCAACTTGGCATGGTCAGGGGCCTGGATATCATTTGATATGCAGATGACTTGAAGGAAATGGACATGTTTATTCTGAAAAAAGGAAGATTTGGGCAGGACACATAGATAGCAGTTTCAAATATCACAGGGATTACATTTTTCTGTTTGGCAGAACATGAGAACAGAACTAGGAATAAAGGGTGGAAGGGGTGGAATTAGGCTATAGGATGAACCTCTGACCATTAGAGCTGCATAAAAGTGGAATGGACTTCTAGGGGAGGGGGAAGCATGAGGGTCTAGATCTTCAAGATCTTCATTCAGACACTCCTGGATGAGGACTTGCCAGGCATATATCTGAGGGAATTCTAATTTAGGTACAGATCGTTTTAGATGGCCTGTAAGGTCTCTGCCAACTCTGAGAGTCTGGGATTCTATGATTCTGTAAAGATGCCAGATGATATGAAATTAGCTAGCTCTGGGAATGGAACCAGCAGAGGGGGAAGTTGAGTGTTGTGCTTGGGAAATCAATCAATCAATAAACATTTAGGTAATAATTTAGAAAATAAATTAGAGGTACTTAGGTGGCATATTGGATAGAGTGTTGGACCTGGACCCAGTAAGCCCTGGGTTCAGATTTAACCTCAGACACTTAGAGGAGTGATCCAGGGCAAGTGACTCCTTTATCAGTCTCAGTTTCTTCAACTGTTAAATGGGTACCTACCTCCCAGGGTTGTTGTGAAGATCAAATGTGATATTTGTAAAGTGCTTAAGAAATGTTTGTTCTTTCCTCCCTGTTTCCCTTCCCATAGGTCAATAGGTGATAAGGTAGAGAGAATTTATGAAAAGATGAAATTTTATTGGATGAATCATAACAGAAAGGATGTGTTGGGAAACTTAGAACCTCCAACACATTTGAGTTCCTGCCCCTTAGCTCTGCTCTCTAGGCCCAGACTCCTTAGCCTTCTCATAGTTTGGATCTTTGCGATTCTCTTTCCTCCTCTCCTCTCTCATCTTTAGGCCCTGGCCCTCACCCCAGTTTTGCTGAGCTTTTAAACATTTGATACTCTTTTTCCCTGAGCCAGAAGTGGGGGAGAGAGTAAAAAAGAGAAGACCTCAGCAAAACTAGATCTTACTGTATCGGTCCAGGGTGGGCAGGGACAGACAGGGAATAACAGGGGTGGGAGATGTCAAATGGGGCAATAAATGAGGAGAAACAGTGGGGGTAGAGACACTGAACCTCCTTTAGAAAGATCCTTGGACCAGACTGGGTCTATTTCAAAATAACTTGGTATTAAATTAATAAATTTATATTGATTGATTGATTGATTAAATGCTTAGCCCCATCTTTCCCTTCAGGCTCAGCTGAGTGCCCACTACACTTGAATTGTCTTTGCCCTTTGCCAAGGAGATAACTTCCCTTACCTCATTTGTTTAAAGCAGAATTTTCCAGGACTCAACCCCTGTCTGCCCCCATTTTTTCCCCCACTAAGGAACAGGCTTACCCTCTATCTTACCTAAAACAAAGTGTACACATTTATTGCATCTTGTCTGTTCATTATAACAGTCTGGTCTGGTCCATGGATTTCATTAACGAAATTAATGGAATTAATGGAAGGAACGTTTGGTGAGGAAATTCCTTCTCCCAATGCAGATCAATAAGAGTTTTGCAACTTAAAATATTAGGCAGATGCAATCAAGGAATTAAGTGACTTGTCCAGTATCAGAACCCTAGTAGAAATCAGAGGTGAGAATTTAACCCAGTTCTTCCTGATTTCAAGGTGGATTCTCTGTTCATTATTCCAGGGAAACTCATTATATAATAACTCATGGTCAGTATTATTATCCCCATTTTACAGATAAGGAAACCAATACTCAGAAAGAGTGAAGTGATGTGCCTGAGGCCAAATAGCTAGTACATGACAGAAACAGCCCCAGAATCCTGGGGGCAATGGATTTTTCACTATATCACCATTTATTTATCCTGTGTTTGTGTGTGCAAATTATCTAGATAAATTTGTTTCTCAGTTTCTGGATAATTCAGGCTGTGCCAACTTTCAACTTAAATTTTTGAATAATTCAGTTATTTTGATGAACATTTTATAAAGCATGAAAAGAAGCCAAGGGAAAGAGACCTAGATTTGAAGTCAGAGGACCTAGGCAGGTTTCTGTCTGGTTTGTGTGACCTTGGGCAAAGTACTTAATCCCTCTAGGTCTCAGTTTTCTCTTCTGTAAAGGGAGGGGGCTGGATTAGATCATTTTAGACTGAAAGGCCTCCTCCAGTCTCCTTGTTGATCCATGAACAAGACATTTCATCTCTCTGATCTGGGTATTTTCTCTGGCTTTCCCCCACACCTGGAACTCTCTCCTTCCACATCTCTGCTTTCTTCCATTTCCAACTAAAATGCTGTCTTTGACAGGAAGTCTTTTCCAACCCATCTTAATTCTAGTGCCTTTCCTCTCTCAATTATTTCCTATTTTTCCTGTATTTAACTTTTTTGTACATATTTGCTTCTTGTTTCCCTCAATAGACTGTAAGCTTCTTGAGGGCAGAGACTCTCTTACTTCCTTATATATCACCAGCACATAATGGGTCCTTTGTAAATGTTTATTGACTGATGTGATCTATGATTATAAATCTATGATACTTAATAAAGACAGACCTAGATAAATGTTTCAACAATGCAGTATTTACAATGCCTACAGTAACTATAAGTATGCTGATATGGTTATTAATCACAAAATGTAACAGGCTTTACATAACATGAGAAATATAGCTAGTACATTTATTTAAATACCAGAAAACAGAGTCCCCAAACCAGAAAGTCAAAGCCAACACAGTAGTTATGAAGTTGGCACATGTAGTTAAAGTAGTAAACACCCACATTCTCAAGCCTTCAAAACAGGACAGGCTACCTCGGGCAAAGATCCTCCTCTCCTCACTCATGACAACTGCTCAGCATCCAGGCAGCTTACTCCCCGCCCCCTGCAGTTCCAGTCCCTGGCAGTCCTCAGCAAGAGTCCTTAGCAGAGATTCTGGCAGGCTCAAAGAAAAAGGAGTTCGCACCCCAACCCAGCTGCCCAGCTGCAGCTGCCTCTAGTCACCATGGCATGGATGCTAGCTTGGTTCCGGCTTTCTCTTGCTCCACTCCTTCCTGCTACATAAGCAAGTTCAGGGGGCATGGAAGATCTTCAAATACCAGTATCATTTGGCCCTAAGATCTTTCACGTCCCTTACTTGGCAAAAATACATTGACAATACATTTCATTCCATAGGTTAATAGGAGTTTTCGGAGTAACTGGTTTCAATAGAATTCTACAACAATCTAACAAAGATAACACACAACAAACACAGACAACAATATTTTAAGGTGGGGCTTGAGCACAAGCTTCCCATCATTCCCCCCTTCCCCTCCCTGCCCGGAACAGATGGGCTCCCCAAATCTTAGAGTAAGGAGTGAAGATCTCTTCTTCCATGGCTACTTGCTGCTGAAATTAGACATAGGGGAAACCCTGTCCCAAGGTTTCCCGTTTGAGAGGTCAGTTCTTTAGCCAGCATTTGAAATGTGCTTGATGCCAGGTCCAGGGGTGACATGTCACAGTTATGGACAGGAGGTGATATCCAGCTTGAGCTACCGGCATCTACAGGTGGAGGGTACCAAGCCTGAGGAAACAAATCTAGCAAACAAATCTAGACAAAAAGCCAAGAAGAAGGAGAATAACCAGAAACAAGGTAGATATAGGATTAGCCACACTAATGGAGTCCATGAGCCCAGTATTGTAGCCTCACTCACAGTAGAAAATATGAGTCAAGGGTACAATTTTATAATCATCTTCTCCAGAATAAACAATAGTTACAGTGTTATCCCTCCCATGTGCTATAATCTCCACAGCCTTTGGAACATCATCTGGCTTCCATTTTACCCATACTTTAGCTCCCAATTTTATTCTATCAGTAGAACCAAATCCTTCGGTTCCTCTAAGAACCTGTGCTAGCAGCCATCCTGGGTATCGTAGGATGCTTGCTGGTGCAATAACTGGAGAAATATTAATTGCTTATAGGTAGGCTGAGTCAAAATAATAAAATGACAATACCACATAAATTAATTTACTTAACTCAGTGTCTTACCAATTAAATAACCAAAGGATTATGTTGTAAAACCAGAAAAAAAATGACAAACTTCATCTAGAGGAAAAAAGGCTAAAAATCTCAAGGGGAAATAATGAAAAAAGTGGTAAATTTAGCACTAGTGGATTTCAAACTATAACACAAAGCAGTAGTCACTAAAACAATTTGGTGCCAAGTTAAAAACAGAGAGGTCCATCATTGGTACACATTAGGCACAAAACATACAGAAACAAACGACAACTAGTCTAGGGTCTGATTAAACCCTAAGACCCCAGTTACTGAGGTAGAACTCACTATTCAACAAGATGTGTTGGGAAAACTCAAAAGCAGTCTAGTAGAAACTAAATATAGACCAACATCTTACACTATGCAACAAGATGAGCTCAAAATGTGTACATGGCTTAGAAATAAAGGGTGACATCATAAACAAATCAGAAGAGCAAGGAAGGAATCATCTTTCAGATATATGAAGAGGCATAGAGCTCATGACCAAACATGGGATAAACAGAATCATAGAACATAAATGGACACTATTTTTAAAAAGTTTGCATACAAAGAAAACTGATGCAACTAAAATGAAAAGAGAAGCAAGTAACTGGGAAAAAAATCTTTTCTTTGATGATTTTCTTTTCAAGTTATATAAGGAGCCAATTCAAATTTGGAAGAATAAACATATAAACAAACAAATAAATAAACAAGACTAATAGATAACCAAAGGGCATGAACAGGCAGGTTTTTTTTTTCTTTATTGACTTGTTTGTTGACTTTTTAGTTCATAAGATTCAGTTCCAGAATCACTTGAGTTTCAGATTTTCTCCCCTTCCTTCCCCCCCCCCCCATGGTGGCGTACAATCATGTATAGGATCTGCAAATACTTTCATATTATACAATAGTCTGGTTGTATAGAAGCGTTGTAACCAATGGAGTGGACAATGGGAAAAAAAAAAAGAAACAAAACCAAACATAGAAAAGAACGATAGCATGTATTACTTCAGTCTTCATTTAAACTCTGGTCTTTCTAGATCTTTCTGTGAATAGAGATATCTCCTTCCATTCTGAGACTTGTAGAATTGTCTTTTAACTGTGCATTGCTGAGCAGAGACCAGTTTATCAAGGTTGGTCGTTGCACATATGATGTGTCTGTGTGTACAAATTTTTTCTGCTTCTGCTCTTCTCACTCAGCATCAATTTGCATAAGCCTCTCCAGGTAATTATAAAGTCCATCTCCTTCCCATTTCTTATAGCACAATAATATTCCATCACATTCATATACCATAACTTGTTCAGCCATTCTCCAATTGATGGGCATCCCCTAAATTTCCAGTTTTTGCCACCACAAAGAGAGCTGCAATAAATATTTTTGTACATATGGGTCCTTTTCCCACTTCTATGATCTCTTTGGGATACAACCCCAAAAGTGGTATTACTGGGTCAAAGGGTATGCAATTATTTATAGCCCTTTGGGCATAGTTCCGAATTGTTCTCCAAAATGGTTGTATCAGTTCACAGCTCCACCAACAATGCTTTAGAGTTCCAATTTTTCTACATTCTCTCCAGCCCTTGTCGTTTTCCTGTTTTGTCATCTTAGCCAATCTGACTGGTGAGATGTGGTACCTCAAAGTTGTTTTGATTTGCATTTCTCGACTCAATGAATAGGCAGTTTTCAAAGGAAGAAATATGTTACCAATAGCCACATATAAAATATTCAAATCCCTAATAATTATACAAATGAAAATTAAAGCAACACTAGGTTCCATCTTATACCCATCAAATTGGCAAAGCTGGCAAAAAAGGAAAATAATAAATGTAACAAGGACTTTGGGAAAATAATCAAATTAATGTACTACTGATAGAGTTGTGAACTGGTCCAGGGATTCTGGAAAGTAATTTGTAAATATGTCCCCAAATTTACTCAACTGTGCAAACCCTTGCTCCAGCAACAGCACTAAACTGATTCCCCCAAAGTAATTAGATGAAAAGAATGTATTAAAGTATCTATAGTAGCCCCTTTGTAGTGACAAAGAACTGGAAACTAAAGGGGTATCCATTGATTGGAGAAGAGCAAGATAAATTATGGTATATGAATTTAATGGAATACTATTGTGTCATAAACAATAATGGAGAGAGAGTTTCAGAGAAACATGGGAAGGTTTGTAAGAACTGATAGAGAAGTAAGGAGAGTAGAACCAGGAGAACAATTTATACAATAACCAATAACATTGTGAAGACAACTTTGAAAGATCTAAGAGCTATGACAAACAAGATGATGAACTGTAATTTTAAAAGACTCATCATGAAGTGAGCTGCTCATCTCACAAAAATGTGATGGACTCGGTGTATTCATGGAGACATATATTTTTTGGACATGGTCAATGTGAGAATTTGTTTTGCTTGGCCATACACATTTGTTTACAAAGGTTTTATATTCTTGTCTTTCTTTTCCTCTTCTCTTTCCTTCTTTTCTCTTCCTTTCCTTTTCAATGAGAGGCATGCATGTAAAAAGGAGAGGGAATAAATTTGTACATTAAAAAAATTAAATTGATTTTTAAAAAATCTGTGATCCTTTTATCCTGTGATCAGTGCCAGATGAAAATTTTAAAAATGTGGTTCCCTGCCCTTGAGTCTCTGGAGTCAAGAGGACGTGGGTTTAAATCCAACCTCAGACAATTATTAGTTGTGTGACCCTGGACAGGTCACTTAACCCTTATTGCCTTAAAAAAAAAGTTAACCAGGAGAAAAAAAAAACTTCATGAAAAACGTGGGATTGTAGAACCACTGATCATAGATTCATAACTAGAAGGGACCTTAGAAGTCATATAATCCATCCCCCTCATTCCACCGATGAGGAAACTGAGGCCCAAGTGATTGCCAAGGTCAAATAGGAATTTTGAACCCAGGTCCTTGGGACTCCATATCCAGGGATTTTCCTACTATAGTCTCAAACTGTGAGCCTTAAAAATTAAAACATGTTTTGTGACTCCAGGGATCTAGATAATAGAGGTGGGGGCAAAAATCTTAGGCTTCCCAGAGGCATTCTGATAGATCTCAGGATGAGGTTACTGGAAATGAGATGGAAATGGGAATTCTTGTGAGGTGGAAGTGGTATCCAAAAGAGACCCAAAGGGTGGAGCTATCTCTTTAGGAGGATTATGACCAGTCCTCTTGGAGGCTTTCCATTTCTCTCCCTGCAAACATTCTTGGTTCCCAGAAGCACATGAAGACATTTGCATTTGAAGAAAATATCCGAATGAAAACAACAGTTTTCTCCTCCTGGGTCTAGCTGCAACTTGGCAGTTTAGAATCAACCAGATTTGAAAGGTATGAAACAATTGCCCAAATAAGCACCAAAAACAGTAACAAGTTCAGTCCTTGACTCCCAAGCCCTTCCGCACATAGGAATCCAGTGGGTACCTGATCAATCAATCAATGATTTTTGTTTATTTAGAACTTAGCACATGCTAGACATTGTGCAAAGTGATAGGCATGCAAAAACCAAATGAAATAGTTCCTGCTCTTGTATAGTCTTATAGGGCTCATAGTCTAATGGAAGAGAGAACATATACACACACATACACACACAAACATATACAGAAGGAATACAAAATTAATGCAAGGTAATTTGGGCAGAGAGAGGATTAGCAGTCAAGGGAATGAGGAAAGATTTCAGGTTGAAGGTGTTTTTAACTAAGTCTTGAAGAAAGTAAGGTATTTTATAAGGTAGAGATGAGGAAGGAGCTCACTGTATGTGTGGGGGACAGATGTGCAGATAATTGGAGGAGGAGAGGAGAGCTATGTGAGAAGAATAAAAGAAGGCCAGTTTGACTAGACCATTGAATGCAGAAAGGGGAGTGAAACATAATGAATAAGGCTAGAAAGGTAAGCTGGGTCCAGACTGTGAAGAACTTTAAAAGCTCAGCAGAGAAGTTTATATTTTATCTTAGAGGCAGAACTGCAGTAATTATGAGTAGGGGAGTAGCAGGATCAGACCTTTGCTTCAGGAAAATCACTTTGGCAGCTGTGTGGAGAATGGATTGGCATGTGGAGAGAGGTAAGACAGGGACAACAACCAGGAGGCCATTACAATAGTCTCTCTAGGAGATGGTAAAATGGTAAGGTTTGTCAACTGATTGGGTATATGGAAGAGCTGAGAATGACATTAAGATTGCAAACCTGTGAGCCTGGCAGGGTAGAGGTACTTTTGACAGAAACAGGGGCAGTTGGGAGAGGGGTAGACTTCAGGGAGGGAAGATGATGAGTTGTGGTTTTTTTTTTTTTGACAGGTTGAGATTGAGATGTCTCTGGTTCAACCATTTCTGAAATGTCGAAAAGGTAGTTGATAACTCAGGACTGGAATTTAGTAGAAAGACAGGCTGGATATATAGACATGGACATTTTCAGAATAAAGATCATTATTAAACCCACAGGAGGAGATGGGCTCACCAAATGAGACAATGTAGGGAGTTAAGAATCAGAGCCTATACTCAGTTAAGCAACAGGATGAGCTAGTAAAGGAGACGGAGGAGGAGCTATCTGACACATAGGAGGAAAACTAAGAGAGAAGAGTGTCACAAAAACCCTGAAGGGAGTGCAGTTAAAAGGAGAGGGTGGTCAGTAGTGTCAAATGCTATAGAGATCTCAACAAGGTTGAGTACTGAGAAAAGACATCAGACTTGCCAATGAATGGATCACTGGTAACTTCAGGCTGAGAAAAGTTTCCACTGAGTGATGAGGTCAAAAACTTGTTTGAAAAGGATTGAGAAGTAAGAAGAAAGGAAGTGGAAGCAATCGTTGTAGATGGCTTTTTGTGAATTTGGAGAAAGGGAGGAGAGATACAAGCAGGGTTGTGCCAGGGTCCTCTAACCAGAAATTTGAAGTGTGAGAATTTATACTTCAAAAATGAGCAATTGCTACAAATCAGAGTCTGATTTATTGTTTTGTTAATTGTATAGATTTAATAAGGTGTTAATAATGCAGATTAAACTTAAAGCGGTGTGTGTGTGTAAAACTGGAAGAGTTTTGCTAAGTCTTGCTAAGTTCAAGCAGAAGTGCAGTAAAAGGCTCAAAAAATGAAGTGATCACCAAACTAGA
Source organism: Pseudocheirus occidentalis (assembly GCA_028646575.1). NCBI lineage: Eukaryota > Metazoa > Chordata > Mammalia > Diprotodontia > Pseudocheiridae > Pseudocheirus > Pseudocheirus occidentalis. The sequence continues at coordinate 206,073,172 of CM053593.1, read as the reverse complement.
GGCCTTGTGACTATAGGATATTATTATTATTATATGTAATAAAACACACAATAGTAATAACTGGTACTTATGTACCACTTTAAGGTTTTAAAGTGCTTTAAATGTATTATTTAGGGGGTAGCTAGATGGAGCAGAGGATAGATCACTGGCCCTGGAGTCAGGAGGACAGGAGTTCAAATCCTGTTTCAGACACTTACTGGTTATGTGACCCTGGGCAAGTCATTTAACCGTGATTGCTTCCCCTCCCCCTCCAAAAATATGATCTAATTTGAGCTTCACAGTATCCCGGTATATATGACAGTAGTTTGAGGGAATGGTAAGGACTAATGAAAGTTTTTTTAAGAATTGGGGAAAATTTGGGCATGTTTGTAGATAGTGGGGAAGGAACCTGTAGACAGGGGGACACTGAAGATTAGAGTTGGAGGGGGTGATTGAGAAATTGATCTGTTGGAGAAAGTGGAAGGGAAAGGGACCAATGGCATGTTAGAAGGTTGACTTTGTTGAGGAGAAGGATCATGCCATCAGAGACTAGAGTAAAGGAGGAGAGAGCAGGGGTGGTCAGGGAATTTTAAGATGAAGAGAAGAAGAGGAAACTCATTCATTGTCTCTGTTTTCTCAGTAATGTATAAAGTGGCATCCTCAGCTAAGAGAGTTGGAGGAAGGGAGAAGGTTGCTCAGAGAAGAGGTTTGGAATAATCAATGTGGAGAGGTAGGTAGGGACTTGTTTAGGGAAGAAAATACCATCATCATTGTTCCTGACCTAAGTCAGAATCTTGTATCTGTCTTTTTTTTTTCTTCCTGTATCATGGGCTCCATAAGGGCAAGTACTATGTCTTCCTCATCAGATCTAGAGTTTACTAAAGGCAGGGACTGTTCCTGTCTTATCAGATTTTCATGTTAGGTGCTACTGAGGAGAGGAGCTAGATCTCCCCATCAGACTGGGAGCTCCCTGGAAATACAGGCCATTTCTGCCTCTTCATCCTTTGCTCTGCACAAGGAGAATGCACATTATGGTGCAGACAGGAAACTACCTGACTTTTTTAGCCTATGCCCATTTCCTAGACACACAAACAGTAATAATAATGAGAACAATTGTGTGCCCCACACTTGTAGAGGGGTTAAAGGATTTCTATGTTCTTTTGGAGACATTCCCTCATTTGATCTTTACCCTGGGAAGTAGGCAAGAGAGGCATTACTGGCTCAAAGTTATAGATGAGAAAATTGAGATTTAGAGAACAATAAAACCACAAAGCTAGAAAGTAATAAGTTGCAGAGTCAAGATGCAAACCTGGAGGTACCGACTTACTTTTATGCACTTTTTCTTTTTCCTGATTGCACTGTGCTGCCTCTAAGTAAGAGTGGCAATGCAGCAGACAGAGCTCTGGGTCTGGGGTCAGGATGATATGAGTTCAAGTGTGGCCATAGACACTTACTAGCTGTGTGACCCTGAGCAAGTCATGTAACCCTATTTGCCCCCTCATCTGTAAAATGAGCTGGAGAAGGAAATGGCAACCCACTCCAACATCTTTGCCAAGAAAATCTGAAATGGAGTCATGGAGAGTCGTTCCCAACTGAACCAACTGAACAATAAGTCCTTATGACTGCCTTGTCGATTGACATCTATCTGCCAAGTTGGTATTAAAACCAACTTTTGAATCTCTGAATAATTAATTTTATTTTACTTCAAAATTTTTATTTTATTTGTTTTTTCTTAGATCATCTTCATTACATCACTTTCCTCCCCTATTTAATGAACCATGTCTTGTAACAAAGATATAAAAAGAACACACATATATATATACACATATGTACATGTATATACATACATATATTCTATAAAATGTAAAAAAGAAGCAGTTTAGCAAAACTAATCAATATATCACCTGTATCTGACAGTGTACAGAATATTCCAACCCTAGAGGTTTCTACCTTTGCAAAAAGGAAGAGAGGTACATTTTCTTGATTCTTCTCCAGAGCCAAGTTTTGATCACTTTGGTCTTTTATTCTTTCCATATACATCTTTGGAGCAAAGTACACATTGTTTCTTTCCTGGTTCTGCTTACCCCACTCTTCATCGGTTCATGTAAGTTTTCTAATGTTTCCCTTAATTCTGCATATTTATATTTTTCTTGCTTCAAGAAGCTGTAGCATGCACAGTGGCCACAACCTGGTAAAACTATCTTGGCAGACCAGCTAAATCAGGTTGAGGGTAACTGACAGATCTCAAACCTGTTGGTGAATTAGGGGGATATCTGTCCCAAACTCATGAAAATTTCCCCTGACAGAATGGGTGGATGAAAACAATTTGTTCCAATGGCCACGAAGGTGGAGGCAGCAGGTGCTATGGAACACTTAAGGCTTGGTCAGACATTGAAGACACCAAGTTCATCTACTTCATCCTGAGCCATTGCCAGTCATCCTGACTTTTGTCCCTACCTTTGATGACTCTAGAAGAGAGAATGAGGCTGAAAACTTTGTGCAACTCTGCCTCACTGAAATCAAATTCGCTTGCAAGTCAAGACATCACCTGTGATGCCATTGGTCTTTTTTTTCCAATATAAATTATTTATTTTTTTTTTGTTTACATCATTCATTTCCATGAGATTTTTGAGTTACAAAATTTCTCCCCATCTTTCCCCTACCCCCAACCCCCAAACAACGATCCCACTGTAAAGCCCCTCCCCCAATCTGCTCTCTTTTATGCCCTCCTCCAACACCCCTCTAACTTTCTGGTAGGGCAGGAAGGGTCTCCCTACCCCAATCCCTGTATATCTTAATTCCTAGTTGCCTGTTTTGTAGAGCTTTAAATTCTAGATTCTTTCCGTTCCTCCCTTGTCACCCACCCCCACTGGAAGGACAAGCAATTAAATACAGGCTGTACATGTGTAATTATGCAGGACATCTTCACAGTGGACATATTGTGACAAACTGATCATATGTCCCTCCTTCTTATACTGTCCCCACCTTGTTCTGTTCTCTACCCTGTCCCTGTCCCGTTTCTGAAGTGTGTGCTCCCAGCATCCCTCCCACAGACCTTGCCTTCCCCTTCGTCATCCCGCCTCTCATCCTCATGCCCCCTACTCTCCTGTGTGGCATGATACCCAGTTTAGAGTTTATGTCATTCCTTCCCTAAGCCAAATTCGATGAGAGTAAATGAAAGTAAAGTTGTAACAGTTATCCCTTGCCTCTTCT
>CM053593.1:206058956-206069480 GCA_028646575.1 Pseudocheirus occidentalis | reverse complement strand
GGATGAGATGGCAGGATGATGGAGGGGAGGGGCAGGGTCTGGGGGAGGCTTGCTGGAAGCACACACTTCAGTAAAGGGACAGGGACAGGGACAGGGTAGAGAATAGAACAAGGGGGGCCGGATAGGAAGGAGGGACATATGATCAGACTATCACAATATGTCCATTGTGAAGATGTCCTGTGTAATTACACTTGCACAGCCTGTATTTAATTACTTGTCCTTCCAGTGGGGGTGGGTGACAAGGGAGGAATCGAAAGAATCTATAATTTAAAGCTCTGCAATACATGCAACTAGGAATTAAGATGCACAGGGGCTAGGGTAGGGAGACCCTCCCTGCTCTACCAGAAAGTTGGAAGGGTGTTGGAGGAGGGTACAAAAGAGAGGAGATTGGGGGAGGGGCTTTACAGTGGGATTGATGTTTTGGGGTTGGGGTAGGGGAAAGATGGGGAGAAAATTTGTAACTCAAAAATCTCATGGAAATGAATGATGTAAACAAGAAAACAAAAATTTATATTAAGTAAAATAATAACGAAAATTGAAATTTTAAAAATTATATAATCTATTTCACCCTGTTATTTGGTGCTCAACAAGTTCAGAACCTAACAATTATTTTCACGAAGAAAGTATTCATGCACCTGTGAAATACACAATTGTTTGGTTTTTCTCATTTCTTCTTCCTGATCCATATTTTCTTATCTATTTCTCCCCATACTCACCTTTTCCCATCTTTGTATTGGAATCTTGAAGTAACAGAATATATGTTTATTTGGTTTGGACAGTTTTATCAGGTTCTTGTAGAATTTCTCTACCACTTCATTCTCAGCAACCACTGTTATTGGATAAACTACAATCAAATGTTGGCTTTCTTTTTTTCTTTGTTCTTCCTTTCTCTCTTTCTTTTTTTTGTGCCAATTCTAATCCTTAGAACTGCAGTACACAACAACCAAATGCCATGAAAAATTGTTTCTTGTTGTCTTTGGGTAAATGACAAAGTCCATTCTACCAACTCCTTTCTTTACCTCTCCAAGGAGTATCTGTAAACCATTCTTCCATTTTAACTTCAACTTCCCATTTTCTTCTTGCATTCGTGTGTGTGTATGTGCACACGCACACATACATGCACAAGGCAGTTGGGGTTAAGTGATTTGCCCAAGGTCACATGGCTAGTAGGTATGTCAAGTCTGAGGCTGGATTTGAACTCAGGTCTTCCTGACTCCAGGGCCAATGCTCTATTCACTGAGTCACCTCACCTAGCTGCTCCCTTCTTCTTGCATTCTTAGCAAGAATGTCAACATTGATAAGAGCCAGCACCTCCAGCAATAAGTCTAGTCACTGGTCACTGAACAAAGGGTAACAAGAGTCAAATGAAAATTTCTCAGTAGTCTAAAATGGTATGATTCTTAGCTCTGTCCTCTTTTCTGATACTGATAGCACCATTGCAAGAACAGACATGGCAAGATGGTACTGAAAACCATGACTTTCATGAATAGCTAAAAATATTCATCAGTTGGTAGTCAGCCTTCTGGCGATGTAGCTCTTCAAAGTCAGCTAGCCATACTTGAAGCTTGTCAGAGTTGCTCTCAGTAATGTCAACAAGCATTTATTCAGCGCTTACTACGGGACAGGCACTGAAGTTACAAAAAGAAACAAGAAGAAAGTTCAGAGAGTTTACATTCTAATAAGAGAAGTCTATACATGAAGGGAGAATGAAAAGTGGAGTAGGAGCAGGTGCCCTAATAATGGTATGGTGTGGAAAGCCTGAGAGTTGGAGGTAGAGCTGGGAGAGGAATGAAAGATGGATGGCCTAGACCATGGGGAACCCATAGTCTCAAGGCCACATGTGGCCCTCTAAGTCCTTGGGTGTGACCTTTTGACTGAGTCCAAGTTTTACACAACAAATCCTTTTATTAAGGAAATTTGTTCTGTGAAGTTTGGATTCAGTCAAAGGGCTTCCTTCACTTGAGGACCTAAAGGTCCACACGTGGCCTTGAAGCCACAGGTCTCCCACCCCTGGCCTAGACTTCTTCAAAATAGAGGTTCCAGCTGATGCAAAGTGAAATGAGCAGAACCAGGAAAACATTGTACACAGAAACAGTAACATGGCTTGATGATCAAATGTGAATGACTTAGCTCTTCTCAGCAATACCATGATCCAAGACAATTACAAAGCATTCATGATGGAAAATGTTATCAACATCCAGACAAAGAACTGATGGACTCTAAATGCAGATCAAAACATACTATTGCACTTATTTTGTTTCAAGTTTTTTTTTTCTTTTTGGTCTGTCTCTTCTTTCACAATTGTGACATGGAAATTTGTTTTATATAATTGGACACATATAACCTATGTCAAATTGTTTACCATTTTAGGAAGAAGGGAGGGGAGGGGAGGGAAGGAGAAAAATTTAGAACTCAAAATCTTGTAAAAATGAATGCTAAAAATTGTCTTTACATATAATTGGAAAAATATTATTAATTTTTTTTAAAATAGAGATTACTGGAGGAATTCAGAAATGGGAAGAGGAAGCTACAGGTGTAGATGTTATGAGTAAGAAGAAGTTGAGACTTGCTGGCAAAGTTCAAAGATTCTGATGACATTTGGGATTCCAGGGCAACATGGGCATTAGAGGAGGCCTTAGTAGAGGAAACAATACCATACAATCATATAACTTTGGAGCTGAAAGGAATGGAGGAACTGAACATTTCAGGAGGAGAGTAGTGTGCAGTAGTGATGGTAAAAGACCTGAAATTAGGAGGTTTAGAGGAGGGCAGCAAAGACAAGTTTTGTCAGCTTTACTGTGTACCTGCCCTGTCTATCCTATCTGTTCTTTTTTAGGGTAGGGAGGGGGAAAGGTGTGAAAGAAATCTTAGCCCTTGGATATTCTTGGAGTGTGATGAGCTAGCTTAGGGCTAACAGAAGATTCAATGAGAATTGGGTGAGTATACAAAGCCTTGATATATCTGGAACCCTGCCCCTTCACTCCCAGGATGACATCCCCTCCCTACTTACTTGAAAAACTTATTTTTGACAGGGCAGGGGAACTGTCCCTTCAAGAGAGAGAAACCCTAAGCTCATATCCTGAAACAGATTATTCCCTGACAGCTGCGAACATTAACATGTTGTCTGATTATACATATATAATCTATATCAAATTGCTTACTGTTTTAGGAAAAGTAGAGGGAAGGAAGGAGAAACATTTGGAACTCAAAATTTTGTACAAATGAATGCTAAAAGTTGCCTTTCCATATAATTGGAAAAAATAAAATACTATGAAAGCAATTTTTAAATTTAAAAAATTAACATATTGCTTCTTGGAAGACAGGATTCAAGAAATAAGGGACCAAAGGATGTGAACAGGAATTTTTTTTTACATCTAAATAGATTTTTATTTATTTTACTTTTTCATTTCCTCTTGTATCCTTCCCCATCTTCATTCTCAGAGATCTATCCCTTAGAGCAAAGAATTTTTTTTTCAAGAGGGAAGAGGGAAAAATTGGCAAAAATTAATCAATAGAGTGAAAAAAATTGAAATTATTAAAATATTCTACCTATGCAAAGGAGGGAGGAGATCTCTTCTCATACCTCTTCTTTGGGGCCAAAGCTTTGTCATTTTAATTTCACAATATTAAATTTCAGTTAGGCATGTTGGTTCATGCCTAATATATCCCAGCTCCTGGAGTTGCTGAACCTAATGGATTGCTTGAGTTCAGGAGTTCTAAGCCACAATGGGTTATGCTGATCCATCATCAGCACAAGGAAATATAAAAATCCCACAGTATCAGGGGGCCACAAGGGCACCTAAACAGGAGAAAAACAGTCCAGGCCAAAAACAGAGCAATTAAAATTTTCCTTGCCAATTAAAAATAGGGTAGAGCCTGTGATTGGACACTGAACTATCAGCCTGGGTGAGGTAGAGATACCCAACCTAAAAAAAAAAGTCTCAATTTCAATTACTTTTTTGGTTATCAAGCTTTCTACTAACATTGTTATAATTATTGCGTGGTATTTTCTGGCTCTCTTTATTTCTCTTTGTTTCATAAAAGTTTTCCCATGTGTCTCTACATTCATGTTTATCCTTTCTTATAGCATAGTGATATTTCATTGCATTCATGTACCACAATTCATTTAGCAATTCCCCAGTCAATGGATCCCTTCTTTATTTCTAGTTCTTTACTAGTACCAAAAGTGCTATAATAAATCTTTTGGTGTAAATGGAACTTTTCTTTTTGTCAGTGACTCTCTGTGGTACAAAAGTCCAGTAACGGAATCTCTGTGTCAAAGGGTATAGACATTTTAGTCATTTTATTTGCATATTTATAATTTGTTTTCCAGAATGGTTGTACCAAGTCACAGCTCCACTGTCTTTCTACAACTCCTTCAGTATTGACTCTTCCCATCTGTTGACATCTTTGCTAACTTTTAGATGTGAAGTGAAATGTCAGGTTGTTTTGATTTGTATCTCTCTTAATATCAATTACTTGGGGCATTCTTTCAGATGATTGCTAACATATAGCAATTTTTTGGAGAACTGTTTATATCTTTTGACCACTTCTCTACTGGGTAATAGCCTTAAATATTTCTGTCAGTTGTCTATGTATCTTGGTCATCAAACCTTAAGAGAGATATTTGACACAAATATTTTTTTGCCCAGTTGACTGATTCCTTTCTGATTCTAGAAGTATCTATTTTGTTTGTGCAAAAGCTTTTCAATTTCATGTAATCAAAATTATCTGTATTTTATCTTTTGTACTTACTTCTGTCTCTTGTTTTGTTAAGAATTCATCCTCATCCACACCTGTGAAAAGCATCAGATTTGTTTCTCTACTGATTTTTTTAATGGAATGATCTTTAATGTTCGGGTCAATTATCCATTTTGAATTATTGTGAAATGTGTATGAGGTGCTAGTCTAAGCCCAGTTTCTACTAGACTGCAGTTTCACCAGCAATTCTTATCAAATAAGAAGTTCTTTCCTTGGTAATTTATGTTTTCAAGTTGATCAAACACTGGGTTATTGAGTTCAATTATATTGTCCCTTGACTAATCTTTTCCATTGATCTAGTTTTCTATTTTAATGTGTGCCAAAGGGCTTAAATGATTTCTGCTTTATAATATAGTTTAAGGTGTGAAAGTATTATTCTCCTTTCATTCCCACTTATTATCATTATTTTTTCTCTTGTTAGTCTAGATCTTTTGTTCCTCCAAATTAACGTTGCTATTATTTTATCTAACTCTGTAAATTATCCCTTGAATGGTTTAATTAGTATAGCACTGGGTCTGTAAATTAACCTAGGTAGTATCATCATTTTTTATTGGCACAGTCCATCCATGAGTACTGGATATTTTTCTAGTTGTTTAAGTTTTTCATTGTTTTTAAAGCAGTGTTTTGTAATTCATTCTACACAAGTATTGAGGCTATTTTCAAAAGATAAAATGCAGGGGAGGCTAGGTGGTGCAGTCAATAGAACACCGGCCTTGGAGTCAGAAGGACCCAAGTTCAAGTCCAGCCTCAGACACTACCCAAAAACTAGCTGTGTGACGTTGGGCAAGTCACTTAACCCCAACTGCCCTCCAAAAATAAAAATAAAAATAAATTTAAAAAAATTAAAAAAAAAGATAAAATGCAAAATATCAATGATCATAAAAAAAGAGTGCTCCAAATCACTAATAATTCGGGAAATTAAAATTAAAATAACTCTGAGGTTTTACCTTACACCTATCAGATTAGCAAAATTGACAAAAGGCCAAAATAATAACTATTATAGAGGTTGTGAGAAGACGGGCATATTACTGTACTAATACTGGAGCTGCTAATTGGCCCAACAACTTTGAAAACCAATACAGAATGAAACTATATAACTCATTAAATTGTATATGCCCTTTGATACCATGACACTGCTATTAGGCCTTATCATCCCACCACTCATCCAAGGAGGTCAAAGACAGAGGGAATAGTCTCATCCATACAAAAATATTTATACCAGCACTTTGGTAACATCAAAGAATTGAAAGAAAAGTGGATGCCCATAGACTGGGGAATAGCTGAATATGTTACAATTTGTGAATGGAATGGAATATCACTGTGGCATAAGAAATTATGACCATAAAGATGGGAAGATGCAAATGAACAGATGCAGGGCAAAGTAAGCAAACCAAAACAAGCCTACACAATGACAACAATAATGTTACGAAAACAACAGAACTCTGATTAATGAAATGGCCAATACTAACTCAGGTGAACATTCTTCTTCCCAGAGAAGTGTTGGACCATAGTGGGGAAATGATGGAAATACTGTTAGGATATGGTCAGCGTGTTGACTTATCTGTCTACCTATACTTTTTGTTTCAAGAGAAGCTTCTGTTGGGGTGGATTAGGTTCCTAGGAAACCTAGGATGTAAGGATATATCAACCTAGTGATATAAGAAAGAAAAAAAAAGAATCAATAGAACATTTTCTTTAAAAAAAAAAAAGATGGTCTCAAGATCACTTTCCTTCTTTCACTCTAGACCCCAGCTTCTTCCCCTGCTCTGATATGACTCCCGACTCCTTCTCTGGAATGAAATGTCTCCCCTACCTGAGCTAAAATAATCCAAGTATCCCCACAAGAGGACATCCAAGGTTTCAGGACACTGATGTTTCTCCCTCCTACTTTCCATCTCCATCTGTCACGAGAAAGGGTTCCCTGTCTTTATCTCTCTTCCCTAACACCAAAATTGTTTCCAAAGGAAACATAGCAATAAGAAAGCAGAAGACCCACCATGGTAATTAAAAAAAAAAAGAACTTAGACTTAGAAAAATCTAGGAAGACTTGAACTTATGAAGAGGTTATCCACACTCAGAGAAACAGAAGACAAATAAATATAGTACAGTCTTACATAGATGCATGTATCTGTTTATATAGAGATATCTAGGTATATGTATGTATATTTAAGTACTTGCATGTATATGTATATGCATGCACATATCTTTTCGTGTGTGGATGTATGCATGTTTGTATGTGTATGCATATATTTATATGTATATGCATATATGTATTGTGTGTACATGCATATGTGTGTATATATACACATATACACACATATCCACTCTTAATTGTACCTTCTTGGGGGTAGTAGGGGGAGGAAGGGAGGGAAAAAGAACAAAGTAAAAATTGCACAGCAGAGAAGAAAAGAAAACTTAGAAGTAAGCAAAGATGAACAGCTCTAAACACAATATGTAGTATTCATTATATAGGCTTTCTTGAAATGGAAATTCATTGCTGTACATTTTGAATCCACTCTTACATTCTGCTGTGCACATGGCAATGTTTTTTTTCTTTTCTTATTTTGTATTAAAGTTTTAATATACAAGTTTATAATGTGCTTCTTTTCTTATTGTGTATTTAAATTTAAAATATTTTTTTAAATCTATAGATACAGCTATATAGAGAGACTTCAGAGATAATCTAGTCAGTCCAACCCCTTCATTCCAGAAGTAAAGAAACTGCGACTCAGAAAAGGGAAGTAAGCTTCCCAAGGTCACATAGCTCAGATCATTGAATAATTTAGAGCTGGGAAGTACCATAGAAATAATCTAATCCAACCCTCTATTGAAGAGATGAGGAAAAGGAGGACCCAAAAAGTTAAATATCTGCCCAAAGTTAGTAGGGTAGTAAGCAGAGTTGGGATTCAAATTCATACCCTTTGATCAGTCTAATGCTCTTTCTACTTCATGGCACTGCCAGCTCCTAGAGGCACATATCTAGCTTCCATACTTCACAGATCCTCGAGGATCTGTGATTTCCTAAGTGGATGCTACCTCCATGGATGGACACAGATGGTGACTCATGCCTTAATAAACAGGCTTTGTGAGTAGCTAAGACCAAAAAAAAATTATCATCACCTTCTTTTCTATTTATCTTTTTGCAGGGTTAAGTGACTTGCTGAGAGTCACACAGCTAGTAAGTGTCAAGTGCCTGAGGCTGGATTTGAACTCAGGTCCTATCGACTCCAGGGCCAGAGCTCCAACTACTGCACCACCTAACTGCCCTTGGCCATTCTTCTTGATGAGTCTTTCTGACAGGCAGATCATCTGAAGATGACAGACCAACCTAGTTTGTGCCTAAAGGTTTCCAGCTTGGGAGGATATTCTCCAGCTCACAGAATCACTTTGGAAAATCCAGGGTCTCCTCCCCACCATGATGAAGCATCATCAAAAGAGAACTTGAGCAAAGAAGGCAAACATTCAGTCCACTTCATCCTCTCTCTTTTTTCATCTCTGTCTCTGTCTCTCTTTTCATCTTCTGTCTCTCTCTGTCTCTTTCTTTGCTTTAATCTCTCTCCCCTCCCCCCTCTCTCCTCTCTCGTCTCTCCTCTCTCCTCTCTCCCTCTCCCTCTCCTTCTCCCTCTCCCTCTCCCTCTCTCTCTCTCTCTCCCCCTCTCCCCGCTGTGTAAAAGCTACAAACATGGCCCTGGTCCTCCCTGTTTTCATATCTACCCCTCAAGATGCCCTTTTGTAACCCAGTTAACAAAAGCACCTACTTCACAGGATTGTTGTGAGACTCAAAATAATTATAAAGGCAAAATACTTTACAAACCTCAAAGTGTTTCATAAAAGTTAGCTATCATTAGCATTGTTGCTTTTGTTGTCACTATTATCTTTATTATTACCTAGACAACTAAGCAGAACTGTGAGTCAGGAAGACCTGAGTATGAATCCAGATCCAGACACCAGCTGAGTGGCCTAGGCAAGTCATTTAATCTTTATTCACGTGAATTTCCTCATCTGCAAAATAAGCTCCCACCTCCCAGGGTGGCCACTCAGACTGAACAAAATAACAAATGTAAATCACTTTGCTAACCTTAAAGCAAGGCACAAATATTAGCTTTATTATTGTTGTTGCCATCATTGTTTCCAAGCCTGTTCTTGGTATACAGGTGTGACCCAATTTTGCCCCTATAAGCATATTGGACCGTCTTGCCTGTAACTTTTCCAACTCCAAATCCATGTCTAGAAAGGGCACAGCAAAGTCTCACTCATCCCAGAGCAGTGCCATCCACACTTATACCAAACCTAGGGCCCTGGAGGGGAAACTTCCCCACCCCCAAGCCTGATAAGGTTCTTGGCCCTCTGTGTTCTATAACCAGATTACTCCTCCCTTCCAGATCCACCCAAGTGGATAGATTCCAGGCCCTGGCTTCATCCCCAGTCTGCTACAGTAATTCCCTCACTGTCCTAAGGGGAGGGAGGAAATTATTTTTCTCCTTTTTTTATTACGAATTTGACAACAGGAACATATCTGAATGAAGACAATATAAAAGAGACTTACAAATGAAACTCTAAGCCTATATTCTGTACTTTTAAAGGTACAATTATCTCTTCCACATTGAAGGGGATAGGGCACAGCACCCCCACAATCTGAAAACTCCGAATTAAATTTTTTGGCCCTTCCTTCATACCAGAGAAGAAGTCTGAATTTTTTTCTTTTTCTTTTATAAGGTGTTTATAGTACCTCATTGTAAAATTTGGGTTGATATTATACATTATGCATATATTTTATGCATTTGAGTTTCTAAACTTTTTTTCTGTGCTATCTGCTGGCCTTCACATGTCATTTGCAGCTTCCACAAAACTCCAAAAAAAATTCCTATTTAATTTCTTATGCCAACCTGCAATATATCAAAACCATGGGAAAGTTGGGATGTGATAGGAAAAACTTTACATATTAAAGTCAATACAGCAGTACCAATGACACCCTGCTTATCTGTGTTTCCTTGTAAAGACTTCTCCCTTCTTTCCCCTTATACCATGTTCTTTCTCCTATCACTCTTCTCTTCCCATGGATTCTAATCTTCCTATGCCATCTTGGCTATGACTTAGTCCAGTGGTTATCATGTCATGTCAGTGAGGTCATGATGAAGGTATCTCTGGACCAGTCAAGTTTGAATGGAGGGGAGCTCTGGTCCCCAACCAGACAGAGCACCAACAGCCCCAAAGTAGCTATCCTTAGTCACAAGGTGCACAAGACCAGAGTATGGATAGCTCAACCCAAACTTATCATTGGATCATAAATCCAAGAACCGACTTCAGGGAAAACTTAGTCAAACTGCTCTATTTCACAGATAAAAAAACCGAAATCTAAAGAAGTTAGGGGGAAGTCACATGGGGTATTCCAGATAAAACAATGAACTTGGAGTCAGAAAGACCTGACTTCAAATCCAACCTCAGACACTAACTAGCTATATGACTCTGGGCAAGTCATTTAACCCTCTTTGCCTCAGTTTTCTCATCTGTAAAATTAGCTGGAAAAGGGAATGGCAAACCACTCCAGTATCCTTGCCATTGATGAGGTGTAGGCTCTGGGACCCCGCTCCCCTTTTTTGAGCTCTCCTTGATTCCTTGAGGTACAGGCTCTGGGAAAGTAAACCTTCCTAGGGAAGACATTTGCCTGAGGTTATGAGCCTTAAGTTGCGTCTCTGCCCAAGTCTTTAGCCCGTTTTGTTCCATCTGCTTCCCACCCTTGAGCCTATCAAAATATTAATCCAC
>CM053593.1:206046431-206058856 GCA_028646575.1 Pseudocheirus occidentalis | reverse complement strand
TGAAGACCCTCCCCAAACTCATTATTGGAGTCTGAACTCATTGGCTCCTCCTGAAGACCCTCCCCAGGCTCCTCCTCTGAACCACCCCTAGATTCCTCTGTATATAAGACCCCATCTTCCCTCCATCTGGGTGAGAGCGCCATGAGATAGCTTGGCATAAACTTGCTCTTTGTGAGAGCGCCGTAGAATAGCTTAGCAGAGACTTACTCTGTAAAAGTCTACCCCATATCTGTCAATAAACTTTACTTTTTCCTTGGCTGAGAAGACTTGAGTGGAATTCTTTCTGCAGGACCCACATGTTGGTATTTTGGGGTCTCAGGCAGCCCTACTCTCTTTGGGCACCCTCTTCACCATGAAAACCCCCAACAAGGTCACAAAGAGTAGGACACGATTGAAAAGGAATGAAGAACAAGGGCCCTTCCAGCTCTCTATAATCCTTTAAGCAACTTGCCCAAATAAATTGTCAGAGGCAGGATTTGACCAGGAGTCTTCCAGCTTCAGAGACAACGCTTTTTTCCTTTGTTCAACATGGCTTCCAGATCTCTAACAGTCTTGGCTATGACCACGAGTCAAGAGACTCATCTGTGCATTAATGAAGAACAGCACATTTTCATATACATTTGTTAAGATCCATTTGCAAGCTAGCAAATAAGAGCTTCTCCAATACTGAGAATAGTCAATTGGTCAGTGAGAATTTATCCAGTTTCTACTAGTATGCTTAATGTTGGGGATGCAAAGAAAGTAAAACAAACAAAAATTTTCTGCCCTCAAAGAGCTCACTATCTAATTAGGGAGACAACATGCAAACAACTACACAGAAACAAGAAATAGACTGGATAAATAGGAAATAGCCAAGAGGGAAGGCACAAGCATTAAGAGGGGCTGGGAAAGGCTTCTGGTAAAACAGCATGATTTGGGCCTTAGGACACAATGAAGTTCGTTTGGGAGGGGGGGGAGTTTCTGAAGTTCAAAAATAAAGTTAGTAAATAGTCTCACTTTTAAAAAATCCAATAGGTACTCTCAAAATTTATGTTTTTGTTTCAAGCCTTGCACGTAGCAAGTACTTAATAAATGTTTGTTCAATTCAATTCTGAAATCAAGTTTTCTTTGCACTTGTTACTTGACAGTTTTCATGTGGACTGGCCCATTTGCAGATTGAACCATAATACTCTGATTCTCTGTCTCTGTTTCTCTCACTCTCATCTTTATCTGTCTCTGTGTCTCTGTCTCTGTATCTCAATATCTCTATATCTGTCAATATTTCCTTCTATCTCCCTCCTCATCCCTGTTTCTGTCTCTGTCTCTTTTTGTCTCTGTATATCTTTCTTTATCTTTCTCTCTGTTTCTCTCTCTCTCTCTCTCTCTCTCTCTCTCTCTTACACACACACACACACACACACACACACACACACACACACACACAGAGTCAAGGGCATTAAAAAGCCAGGCACAGGGACTCATATTGCATTTGAGAAAATAGTGCCTTGGAAGATTTCTTGTATTCTTATCTGATATTGTTCCTTTATCTCTGTCACTAATTAAACTTTTCAGCTTTGTTTCTATGTGTGTGTCTAGCATCTTCTCTCCACCCATCCTGACTACAAGCTCCTTGAAGGCAGTCACTGTATCTCCTACTTCTATATCTCCCACAGCATCAAATGAGGTTCTGAAAACACAGATGACACTGGGCCATTATTTGTTGCCTTCCTTCCATTGATTATCTCCAATTTATCCTGTGTACCTCTTGTTTGTACAGATACATTTGCAATGTTAGTACGTGAGGGCAGGGGCTTTGTTTGTCTTTCTTTGTATCCCTAACACTTAGCACTTAAATGCATGTTGACTTGGTTGAATGAATGAAATAGATTGAAATCAGGTCCAAATCTATCTCCACCACATCCAAAAATAAGGAAAAAAGATAAACTTTTCTCCCCACTTCATTCATTGGGGTCCTCTTCGACAAAATTCATACCTTCAGCCTCCAAGGTCTCTCCATACAAAAAGCTGACCCTTTCCATTTCTCCCAATAGTTACTAGCTTTCCCTCTTCTCTACCTCACCTCCACTAAAGGAAGAAGCAGGAAGCAAGGATGTATATTTAAAATAAACAGAATGAAACATTAAAGCAGATCAATATTTAATGCACAGTCAAGGGGCTGCATCATCTATAATTATTCCCTCCGTTTTTGAATAGAGACTGCAAAAGAGACACACAAAGAAGAAATATTAATGAAAGGTAAGCCAGGCCTCATCTACCCCTTGTGTCTCTACTCTCCTGGGGACCTCACTGAGCTCCCACCTGTACCATAAGGTTTCTACATGCCCAGATCCTCCCTGGAGCCCCTTGTGATGATTACCCCTTCTCCCTAGAGAGGAAGGTTCTGTGTACTCTTTGGCAGCGAGAAGAAGCCATCTTCCCCAGGTTCAATGTAAATGTGTACATTTACGAATGTTAATTTATCAGTCAAGAGACTAGCTTAAAGGGAGCAGAACAATCATAGAAAGACAGGCAGAAGCCAGACATGGGGTGGTGGGTGGGAGGGAACAGAAAGGAGAGAGAGCAATGAGAGATGAGAGAGAAGAGTGAGTCAAGACCAGCAAGAAGCAGAACATGAAAATTCAGAGATGTAGAAAGCCTGAGAAATGTAGGTTTGGGGAGTAAATAGGGACCTGGAGGGAAAAGTTATCATATGGGACTTCCTGACATTTGGACCTTGCTTTCCCAGTAAACCAGAAAAAAGGAAAGAGGTGTGGCAGGGATGGGGTTCTAGCTGGGCATGGAGTAGAATTGGGTGAGGGAGACTGGGAAATAGGAAGAGAAACCAGACTCCTTCAGAAACTATAGTAAAAAGGAGTGAGATCAGGAAATTGGACAAAGGGAATGAAGAATTGAGAAAAATCCTATATTAAGACTTAGCCTCCTCATCTAGACAGGGCTGAACAATGTATAATCCCATGTCCTCCTGAAGAGGTTGGGAAGTAGGGGGTGTCTGAGGGATCTCATATGAATCCCTAGTGGGTTCTTGTCTGGAAAGAATTTCACCAGACCCAAGCTGTCTTTTGGCAAAGTTACAAAGTTTATTGTTATGCTGACTTAGAAGCAGGCAAAAGAAATAGGGGGACCTGCAAAGGTAGAGTTATAAAGGTTTATGCTTTGCAGCGGGCAGGAAAAAGAGGTGCAGTTTTTATAACCCTAAAACTGTCAGTTAAAAGTTAATTATGCTAACTAGGTAGGCAAAGGTGGAGTTAGGGAGGAGTTTAGGAGTGGTTAGTGCTTAAAGGGACATGCACTTTTTGTATCAACTGCAAGGTGAATTGCCCATAATTCACTGGGAGATCCCCCTAGGGAAGGGGCTATGTAGGGGTGTGGTCTTTTGATTAAACCGTCACTAGGTTACTTCTGGTCAAGGATGAAAGAGATATGTCCAATATGGCTGTTGGGAGGATAGGCTTGATTGTTTCCAAGTCTGGGAACTAAACTGATTAGGGATTCAGGAGGTACCATATTGAGATGGAATTATCTCTCTGATAATGTTGTTCAAGGCTTTTGGGTGCAGCTGGCCACTTAGAACAAAGGGGCTATGCATTTCTCTAAGGGTTTGTTTATAGAATACTATTGAAGGATTCGTAGGTGCTTGTCTCTAGACAGACTAGCTAGCTAAGGGAAAAGACTTTCAGCCTGGGGTGAAGGGAGAGGCAGAGTTAATGCTCTTATGGCTAGGGGAAAGTGTGACTTTTACAACTTAATTGCACAGGCTTGTTACAAACTGATGTTCCATCCGAACACAAGTGAGATTTTACAAACTGAGGTTACAGAGAAAAGCATCCCAGACCGCATCACTCCCCCTTGCCTCCACCCTCCCTCTATATACACATCTTCTTGTACTCTCAACAACTAGCTAATCAGGTTAAGAAAAGCCACTAGGCTAGGAATAAAAAAAGAAGAGACCTCTCCTCCAGAAAGGATTCCCTGATCTCCTCAGTCATTAATACACCTTGGTTCTAAGATTGAAATGAAAGCTCCTTTAGACTTTGGCTGGCTGTATCTGCAGCTAGATGGTGAAGTGGATAGAATGCCAGGCCTGAAGTCAGGAAGACTATCTTCCAAATATAGCCTCAGACATTTACTAGTTGTGTGACCCTGGACAAGTCACTTCACCCTGTTTCCCTCAATTTCCTCACTGGCAAAATGAGCTAGAGAAGGAAATGACAAACCACTCCAGTATCTTTGCCAACAAAACCCCAAATGGAGTCACAGAGAGTCGGACATGACTGAAAAACAACTGAACAACTGAAATAGGCATATATATGAAAGGACAGTCATCTAGGCCCTGACCTAGGCATGGACTCTGTCTTTCCTCATCTACTTAGCAGAGAAAAGGAGGATTGGAGTTGATAAAATGGGGGAATCTATAAGTTGTTTGGTAATCACTGGGTCAATAACCTTTATATGAGTAATAAACATAGCCTTTTAGAAATTAGCCTTCAGGTACCCCATGGTACATCTTCTGCATCTATCCACTCTCCCCACTGATGGGGATTCTATTTGTGGTAGAATACCCTCCAGGTTTATGGGTGAAATTTTTTATCACTACTTTTCTTACTATACCATTTCCTTAAATACCTTTGTTTTGAACTACTTGTATTTACTGGCTGACTATTTAAGGTAAAACTATTGGTGAGGGCCCATCAATGAATGCAAACCCACCTTGGACCTGAAGCAACTATCTCTGGAGGACTGATCCTGAGAGTACATAATGCCCCAAGATATAGCATGTACTTACTACTACCTCCTAAAAACTATAAGGTCCTTGAGTTTCTATAAGGTCTTGGTAACTCCAGGCACCTAGCACAGTGCCTTTCACATAGAAAGTACTTTAATACATTTTTGTCAAATGGAATTAGAGACTCTTTGAAGTTTTATATAGCAGAAGTATAGATACATACATAGCCAGGACAATTTTCTGCTTTCCAGATTGCTCCTAGGTAACATCCCCCCACCTGTTCATCCACAAGGCTTTCCATCTATCCAAGTAAAGCCATATATACTCATGACCCCTGCTCTTACCTACTCATCAGCAACACCTCCAAGCC
This sequence comes from Pseudocheirus occidentalis, assembly GCA_028646575.1. Classification (NCBI taxonomy): domain Eukaryota; kingdom Metazoa; phylum Chordata; class Mammalia; order Diprotodontia; family Pseudocheiridae; genus Pseudocheirus; species Pseudocheirus occidentalis. Next base: position 206,053,763 of record CM053593.1, on the reverse strand, counting down.
TCTGTCCCAAGGTCCCTTTTACTTAAAACAGAACTTTCTCAGTTCCCAAACCCCAAACCCTGCCCTTCTGTAGAGTACATCATCAGCCTTCCTTTCCCAGAAATTGTTCCCTGATTCATTCACCATTTTTCTCCATCATTCTCTAACCTAGCATTGCAATCATAAATATTCCCTGCCATTCTACACACACATCCTTGGATAAATGCTCTGTGTAGGTCCTAACACTCTCATTACACTGGGATTAAGTGTATAACTACTGACAGCATTTATGTAGCAAGAGGCCAGAGCAAGTGTCCTGATTCAGGAGTTCTCAAGCTGAGGTACATATTAGTGGTTTATGATTAGGTTAGATTTCATGTAGTCTCTGGTCTTGAATGGGAAATAAAATTACATCTTTGTTCAATATTACTGATTTCCTTTGTAATTGTATGTATTTTATTTTACGCATTAAAAACATTATTCTGAGGAATACATAGGCTTCACTAGACTGCCAAAAGGGTCCAAGACACAAAAAAGGTAAACAGTCCCCATAATAATTCAATAAAGAAGAGAGAGAAAAACTCACTTGGTGAAACATGTATTAAGTACTTATTATGTACAAGGTCTTATTGTAATAAGGCCAAAAACTACTTATGATTTTCCTTGCCCTGAACTCTGAGGGAGACTATATCCAACACCTCTCAGGGCCTAGGCCAGGGGTTGGGAACCTGTGGCCTCAAGGCCACATGTGACCATCTGGGTCCTCAAGTGTGGCCCTTTGACATTCAGTCATTGTTTCTGCAGGTTCCCCATCTCTGGCCTAGTCAATGACCATTTCACACTTGGAGGAGGAAGAGATATTTGGGGTGGGGGAGGCAGGGATTCAATGCTTAGCCTAATCAAGTGGAATGACCTGAAGAGTACAGAAGGACTCCATCTCCTTCATTTAGGCCTTTCCCACAGGCCAGAGGGCAAGGAGGGAGAGAGGGTGCTCTGGGTTAGCAGGTCAGTCTCCCAGCCCCTCCCCAAGCCAACATACACAAATTCCTTACAGCAGAGGGCAGCCTCTCTGACAGCTCTAATTTTAACCTGGAGCAAGGTGCAAATCACTTATTTTCAAAGCTGTTTCAAAGTGACTCTGATAAGCAAATTGCTGGCAGTTCTGGTGGGTGATTATTCCTGCATTAATCATGGGGAAATTATGCCAGTTACTGATTAACTAATTACTGCAATCAGATTGGCACTGAGCACAGGCGTGAGGGGGAGGCCAAGTAAAACACAACCTAGAAAGGTGAAGGGAGCAAATTGGAATGGGAAGGAGAGGGAGGCCTGGTCAGGGGAGGAAGGGACTTGAGCACATTGGTCCTTGACCCCACATCCCTAGGCCTATCACAGCTCTACCCTACTCTAGTGCAAAACTCTATGTTTCTCATCTGATTGAGGAGACACCTTCTATTTAGGAACTCCTGGTCAGATGAAGGAGAGGCCTGTTCTCAGGGAGCTTCTAATCTAAGTGGGAGAGTCCCTGTCCTTAAGGAACTTGGGCAAGAACTGTCATTTGCCTCTCTTTGTATCCCAAGAGCCTGGCACAGCAACTAACATTTAATAAATGTTTATTGATTGGGAAACCTCTCTGAGCTTTATTTTCCATATTTTTTTACTTTCCATATTCCATTTTCAAAAAATGAGTAGGTTGGACCAGAAGGCCTCTGGGGTCCCTTCCAACTTAAGACCTGTAACTGAGTTATCTGATCGTGGTAATGATACAGTTTGTGGACCAACTCTTCTTTGGAACAGGACCTGGGAATTAGTGTAGGAGCAACAGTAGTTAGCCACAGGAATTTAAGGGTAAAGTCAAGGAATTAATGGGACATTTTTGGGTTGCCTTTTGACCCAACAAAGGGGACTAAAAATCCTGTGCTGAAGAACTATTCTTCAACAGTTGTAGGAACAATGGGAGAGCATAAAGCAGCTATTTTCTATACAATATGGACGTAAGAGGAGGAGGAGCATTTTTGTCACCCCTCTCCCTACGGCATGGTGTGTATGGGGTTAGGACTTGGAGTCAGGAAGGCCTGAGTTCAAATCCTATCTCAAATGCTAGTTGTGTGACTCTGGGCAAATAACTTAACTTTCCTCAGTTTCCTCATCTGCAAGATAGGGAGAAGGTTGATGGTCTCTAAGATTGCTTTTAAGTCTATGATCCTATGACCTCTCATGTGACCTAATAATTCAATAAACATTTATTAAGCATCCATTGGGTGCAGGGCACTCTGGATACGAAGACAAAATCAACACAATTCCTGCCCTCAAAGAGCTTACTTAAAGATTGCCCAGAAATTATCACTGAAGAGCAGGGCCAGGAGTAGGTCAAGAGCTATGTAGTTGCTATTCCGGGAATCTGGTGCTGAATTCTAGCAATCTCTGCTATGCTCATTACCAAGCATAGGCAGGAACTGTAGACATCCCCACATCACACAGGCTCCAGAGGAAACCCAAATGCTCCAGTAGCAGTCAGGTCCTAATTCTCTCCATCCTTATCAGATCATAATCTCCTTTACCTCAAGATTTATGTGGGACCTAGCTCTGTACTTGGGATAATTGATTTCAATATGGCAAAGGTCTTATGGTCAATGGAATTCAGCCTCCTTATTTTATAGAAGGAGAAACTGAGATCTGGAGAAGTTATGACTGGACTAGCATTGTACTAGTGGCAGATTCAGGTATGAATCTGGGTCCTCTCTTTCCAAATACAGAATTCTTTCCATCATGCCTTTTTCTTATTGTTCAGTAATTTTTTCACTCTTTGTGACCCCATTTAGGGTTTTCTTGGCAAAGATATAGGAGCAGTTTAGCATTTCCTTCTCCAGATCATTTTGCAGGTGAGGAAACTGAGGCAGAGTTAAGTGACTTGCCTAAGGTCACACAGCTAGTAAGTGTCTGAGGCTGGATTTGAACTCAGGGAGATGAGTCTTCCTGACTCCAGGCCCAGCATTCTATCCATTGCATCAACTAGCTGCCCAAGCATGCCATAATAGGTGCTCAATAAATGTGTGTTGAATTATAACAATTGCAGTGAAGGAGGGATGAAACAGCTTTTTTGTTTGTTTGTCCTTGTGTCTAGGATCAGAGTAGCTAAGGAAAGGAGGTTGTGAGCTTGCCAAGTCCAAGTGTTTCTCTACAAAAGTCTTACTGGGTACTGAAATAACACATCCATATCACTAGGAAGCCAAACCTCTGTCTGGTTTATGTCTTCTTTTCCTGGAGGACTCTCCATGCAAGGTAAAAGCAGAGAAAGAATAAATAAGATAGCATTACTGGCCAATGGACCTAGAGGGTACTGGGGACCAGCTGCCAGCCAATAATTAGAAAATAATTCTGGGGGTCTCTGTTCTTCAATTTGAGAAGACTCTGTGGGTTGATGGGGAGTACATTAGACTGGAGGAGGCAAGGGTCTCTATCCTAGTAATTGTTCTCTGTAGGTTGCTAGAGTTCTGGCTCTGCTGGGCCAAATTTCTTCTTTCACCTCTTTACCCCTCCCAACCCCTCCAAGATAGAGGTGAATTCAGGTCCTCAGAATAGAATTTCCCTTCTAATCAATAAAAAGGGAATTGGAGACTAGGAGGGAAACAACACACACAACTGGTGACCTTCTGAGGTACTCAGGTAGAGTTGGGGTGGGGGTTGGAAGGAGGCAGAATAATCTTTCTGAGGCATAAGGGTTCTTTTCCTTCATCATCCCCTTGCAGACACTCTTGACCCTTCATGGGTTCCCAGACACCTCAGAAAAGGCTCAATCCCAATATACTCACCCCAAAGGGCACTATGCAATAGTGGATAAAGCTCCAACTTTGGAGTCAGGAAGACCTGTCTTGAACACACATTATCCCCATGACCCTGGGCAAGGGTATCTCTCAGTTCCCCAGGGGCAGCTCTGTAAGACTATTAGATGCTATTGCATTGACAGAAGAGGCTTCACACCTGAATGTCCCTAAACTGATTAAATCAAAGGTGTAAGCTCCCCCACAATGGGTGGAAAGGATTGGAAACAAGATAGGATTTGATGGAGAGCAGAGTTGTGAATTTTGATCTCAGCTGGATTCTCTAGAAGAGTAGACAAGATGACTTCTAAGGTGCCCTTAAGCTCTTAAGGTGCCTTGAGAGTTGCAGAATTTCACAGAACAGGCAAATGGAATGAAGGGAACAGAGAGAAACCAGCAGGAAGTGCAAGTCACAGAGTGCTTTAGGGATCCAAATCCCTCTCCCTCCCCCCACCCCAGAGGTAGAATGGACAAAGAGCCCAATAAAATGGCAAAGAATCTCTGTCTTTCTCTGTCTCTGTCTCTCTTTGTCTCTCTGTCTCTGTCTCTCTCTGTCTCTCTGTCTCTGTCTCTGTCTCTCTCTCTCTCGGTATATGGGTATATGTATGGGTGAGTTGGTATGTCTGTCTCTGTCTCTCTGTTCCTCTCATAGCCCCTCTATCTTCTGCCTTCCCCTGAGACAACTCCCTTTCTCCTTATTTCAATCTCTATAATAGCTTCAATTCATCTCCTTTCTCTCTAACTCTCCTCTGTCCATCTGTCTGTGTCTCTGTCTCTCCTCTGTCTCTGTGTGTTTCTCTTCCCATCTCTTTCTTTTCCCCTCTCCCTCATTTGTCTAAGTCTGTCCCTCTCTTCTCACTCCCTTCTTGTCTGTCCCATTCTATTTCGCTCCCTCTTTGTCTTTTTCTCTTCCCTGTCTTTTTCCCTCTGTCTCTTTTATCCTGTTTCTTTGTCTCCCCCATGTTTCTATCTCTCTCCCCTTCTGCCTCTCTTCCCATCTGTCCCTGTCCCTGTCTGTCTCTCCTCCTATCTGTTTGTTTCTGTCTCTCTGATATGTCTGTGTTTTCCTGCAGTCTCTGTCTCTACCCATCCTCCCATCCCTCCTATCACATTTCCCTCTTTCAGTTATAAGGGCTTCATTTTTCTTAAATTTAGATACCTCCAAGAATGATGTGATCTGTATTCTGGGAGACTTTCCTGCAGGAGAGTTTGCTCTTTCTCAGGTAGGATCAGAGCCACAGTCTTCTGAATCTCTGGACCTTCTTTGTTGTTGTTGTCCAGTTGCATTCAATTCCTCAAGACCACTTTTGGGGTTTTCTTGGTAAAGATGCTGGAGTGGTTTGCCATTTCCCTTTCCAGTTCATTTGACATAAGAGGAAACTGAGGCAAACAGAGTTGAGTGACTTGCTCAGGGTCATACAACTAGTCAGTGTCTGGGGCCAGATTAGAACTCAGGAAGATGAACATTCTGACTACAGGCCCAGCACTTCTGACAACAAAAACAACCCTATGTTTCAGGCTTCTTGCTCTTCCTTAATCCTAGTCATTTTTTCCTGGGTTCCAGCCTTGGGACTCTGTCTTTTACCTCTGGGTACCCACATTATTGGAACCCCATAAGTCAACTTTAATTTTCACTCCAAGGAGAGGAAAAGTGACAGAATATTACTTTCTCCCCTCTGGGAAGCAGAAAGATGAATCTGACTGATTCTTTCATACATACACCATCTCTGAGATATAGGTCAAATGGCTCTATCCCATCTTCAAGAGACCAAAAAGCTTAAGCCTCTTGCCCCAAACCACTCAGCAAGGAGAGTATATCGAAGACTAAAAACCAGGTTTTCTAGCCTCCAAGGCAATGTATGTTCTTTTCCCCAGTCCTAGAATGACATCCGTCCTAATGTCTGATTAACCTCTCCCCTGTGGCCCCTTCCCCTTTTTCCAGTCTTCTTATACTTTAATCCCCCTATACATTCTCCAATCCAATGACACTGACCTCTCTGCTGTTCCTCACACAAAACACTGTATTTCCAGACTGAGGATTTTCATTGGCTGTCCTCTATGCCTGGAACATTCTCCACCTCCTAGATTTCCTGGATTCCTTCAAGTTTCAGGTAAAATCTCACCTTCTTTTCACTTCCCCTTCATTCTAGTGATTTAACTCTGAGATTATCTCTAATTTGTCCTGAATGTGTCTTGTTTGTTCATAATTGTTTGTACATTGTCTCTCCCATTAGACTGTGGAGTTGTTGAGAGCAGAAACTGTTTTTTGCTTTTCTTTGTATCCCCAAGGACTGGAACAAAGCAGTAGCTTAAAAAATTGTTGTTGTCATGTTTCAGGCAGGAGTGTGCAGGAGCTAGCTCTAACTTCTTTAGAGAGTCCATTGTTAAATTTTCAGTTCAACTATTTACACCTCAAAAATGAGCAATCACTATGAGTTGAAGCTTGATTTATTGCTTCATTAATTGTCTAGGTTTAAGAAAGTGTCAGTATTGCAGATTAAACTTTAAAATGTGTGTATACTTTTTTTTTCTTCCCAGAGAGGCTGGTTGTTAAATATTTACCAACATGTCCCTGATTTCAGATCCCTCTGTTCAAATAAAATGTCTCCCAGTTTGCTCCTCGATACCTAAAATTTTTTTTGGTAGGTGGAGGAATGTCTTAGAGACCACCCAGTTCAAATTTCTCATTGTACAGAAGAAGAAAGAGAAGCCTATAAAAACTCAGTGAATTGCCGTAAGTCACAATACCTCATTAGTGTCTGAGGCAGTAAGATACTAGAAACTAGGTCTCTTAGTCTGGATTTCCTTATACTCTACCAATGTGTCATTCTACAGTGAGAAATGTCTTAAAATACATATACTCCTGGGAGTCAGAAATAAGCTAAATTCACACTAAGATGTCAAATGATTGATAGCAGAACTTTTCTTAGATGGTTGGTTTAGGGTTTTCTGTTGTGGGGTTGGATATTTTTTTGTTTTGTTTTACAGAGGGAGGAAATCTGATGAGGAGGAGGGTCACTGGATGGGGCTGTCATCAGAAGAGAGATGAAGGCATATATAGCAGGGGGTACCCAGGCTCCCAGCTTTCATGTGGTAACCTGAAACCCAGAATGTCAACCCTAAACATGATGGATGATAGATGATCCCCTTCCTAGTCCCCATCTCTCTGCCCAACCTCCAGAACTCTATGCCCCCCACAACACACAGAAAGGGGAGACTAATACAAACCACCAAAACAGTGCCATAGTAGTTCATGCCCTATAAATTTAGAGTGACTTCCCACCCCCTTTCACCTTATTAGTGCTGGTGTGCCGAAAAGAAAAGAAGACCAGACTCCCTCTCAGCTCCTTCTGCATCTCATATCTCTCTGATCAGACTGGGGATGTCTTCTGGGTTATCTCAGGAGTGATTTTCTCTTTTATCAGGGGCATTGATAATTCTTTGGTAGGAGGATGCATACATAGTGTATCTCCTCATACATATAGATACCCTCCATCTGGCAATACACACACACACACACACACACACACAC
>CM053593.1:206030508-206045931 GCA_028646575.1 Pseudocheirus occidentalis | reverse complement strand
TATTAATTGCTTGGTTTTTTTTTTAGCTCTGTGGAACTCTGCTTCCTGGGGGGGGGGGGGAAGCTCTGTCCCAAATCGCTGGGGCCTTCAGAGCTGCCAGAGCTATTAGTGGAGTGCTGCGGACCCCGCCCCCCAGCTTTGGCTCACTGAAAGCACACCCCAGGACCACCACTCAAGACCATGATCCAGATCCAGGCTGCTCAACGCAAGAGCCCTTGGCCCTGATTGATCGCCTCAGCCCTGGTGCTATTTGTAGGCGGGGGGCTCTGAAGCAGCCCAGTGGAGGCCGCTGCTGCTTTCAGCCATTACTGCTGCCACAGCTGCCTCCTGCTGCTTCCTTGCCCTGGGAGCAGTTTGGCCAGATCACTCTTCTCCCCCAAACTTAGCAAAATCCACTGACCTTTCTCTTAGCCTTTTTTTCTTCTGGCCTGATAAATGTGGTAACTGTGTGCCTCCAGTGCAGCTGATCTGCTCTCCTATAGACTTGGATCTGCCCAATGCCCTGGGGCCTGGCCAGCTGGGATTTTGGGCTGGGCTGGCCACGGCTCCCAGACTGCTGCAAAGAGCCCCACCTGTTGAGCTGCCTGTAGCAACAGACGTGTTTTTTGTATTTTGGAGAGTTTTGGAGCTCAAAAATTTGTTTAGAATACCATTTTATGGGTTTTTAGGGTGGTTGTGTGGGAGCTGTGGAGCTTTGCTGCTTCTATGCCGCCATCTTGGCTCCGCCCCCCTTTTATCATTTCTTATAGCACAATAGAACTCCATTACATTCATATGCCATAATTTATTCAGTCATTCCTCAGTTGATAGAAGATAGTTTCTAGTTCTTTGCTACTATAAAAAAAGTTGCTATAAATATTTTTTTGTATATATGGGCCCTTTTCCTCTTTCTTTGATCTCTTTGAAGCATGTCTACTACAACTACCAATGGGTGGGCACATAGTACCGAATTGCTTTTCAGAACGGCTGGACCAATTGTCAATTTAATGTTACTATTTTCCACAACACCTCTAATATTTGTCAGTTTTCCTTTTTTTGTCACCTTGGCCAATCTGATATGCATGAGGTAGAACTACAGAATAATTTTAACTTGCATTTTTCTAATTATTGCTGCTTTGGAACTTTTAAAATGTGTATTCACATTGAGTTTCTTCTTTTGAAAACTGCCTGTTCATCTTCTTGGTTGGTCATTATGATCCCATCTCATTCTGTTTTGATCATTTGCTGATGTCATTATTTCCATTTATTTTTATAGTCATTGTAGATGTTGTTTTTCTGGTTCTGCTTACTTAACTCTTCATCACTTCATATGTCTTCTCAGTCATCCTCACTTACAAATTGTAATATTCCATTACATTCATGTATTACAAATTGTGTAGTCATTCCCTAATCCATGGGTAATCTACTTTGTTTCTAATTATTTGCTGCTCAAAAAAAGTGCTTCTGTGAATATTTTGTTACAAATGGAACTCTCCATTTCATCGATGACCTCCTTGGGATGTAGTCTAGGAGTCAGAATTCTGGGGCAAAAAGTATGGATGTTAATCTTACCATGATACCAAATTGCTTTCCAGAGCAGTTGGAACTAATTTACAGCTTGACCAACCATACATTGATGTCACTGTCTGTCTGCAAAACAAAGCAAAAAACAAAGAAACCCCAACAAACAAAATCCCAAACTGTTATTGAACAAGTGTTTCTCATGAGCAAGGCGCCATTCTACAGATTGAAGATAGAAACATAGCTATTAACAAGCCATGCCTTCAAGCAACTTTCAATTAAGCCGAGAGAGAAGAATAGGGATAAAGATCTGACAGGACCTGTGATTTTATCAGTAATAAGGAACTGCCAAATGAGAAACTTGTTAATAATCCTAGAGTCCAAAATCAGACAACCATTATGTATCAGAGGAGAGATCTGAACCCAAGTCTTCCTGGTTCAGAGGCTTTCTTCTACCTACTACCTCTCAGTGAGGAAGAGCTACTTATACAAATAACCACAATGCAAAAGAAAGAAAAAGCTGAAGGTGAGGGGAGAGAAATAAGCATTTGTATAGTACCTACTATTTACTAGGTGCTGAGCTAAATACAACAACCCTGTGAGGTAGGTGGTATTATTATCACCTCCATTTTACAATTCAGGAAATTGAGTCAGAATTTAAGAGACTTGCCCAGGACCACACAGCTAGTAAGTGTCTGAGGCCAGATTTGAATTCCAGAGCACCTGCTTCCAGATCCAGAGCACTATGTATTATGCCAACATCGGTCTCTAAGGTGAGGTCTAATCAAAGAGCTTTGAGAACTCTGAGGAGATTATGTCTATATCTATATCTTTATCTATATCTGTCTATGTCTATGTCTATGTCTATATCTATGTCTATGTCTATGTCTATGTCTATGTCTATGTCTATGTCTATGTCTATGTCTATGTCCATCTACATCTACGTCTACATCCATATCCACATCCATATCCATCTGTATCCATCTCCATCTATCTCTATCTTTCTATATATCTAACACCCATCCACGTGTGCATAGATAGTATCTACATATCCATATATATCCATAAATAGATATTATATATATATATATATATCCATATGTGGATATGCATATATGACTCACATTTCTAGAGATCATTATCACCTAAAGCAGGGAATCAGTGAAGGCTCCATGGAGGAGAGGATATTTGAATCGACCAGAAGAGAGTAAGAGGGAGCTCTGTTCCAGGAATAGAGACCAGTCAAGGAAAGACGTGTAGACAGAAGGCAAGCACAAAGGAATTACTTAATGAATGTTTGTTGGATTGAATTGAACTGAGCCTAAAACTCTTCTGGAAGCTATGACTCTGAATCCTACAGGTAGAAGAGAAGGCTTAACTCTGCTATTTATCTTCTCATGGAAAAGCCAGGTATCTTTTAGAGGGAGATAGGGCATCTCCCAATGCTGAGCCCATTGGCAGAGGTTGTTGCTGCCCATTTGAGTTCCCTAAGCCGTTGACATAGTGGGTTCAGTCCCTATCTCTATTGTCCATTTGACTGCAGACTTCCGGAGAGCAGGCTTGTGAAATATATAGCTTTGAACCCCCAGTCCCTAGCACAGTGCCTTACTCATATTAGATACCAAACACATATTTATTGAAGAGTCTCATCTCCTTCCTTCAGCTCATTCTGCCATGCTAACGATGGGCGAAGTATATAGTGGGTTATGAGGTTACTAGGACAGATATATATTATCTGATCAGTGTAATCAGTTACACTGAGCTGATGTAACTGATTCTGTGGTTGGAGAATAGAATGAACACATATGAATCAACAGAGGAAGAGTAAAGACTAAATGGTATGATGCTGTTTGAGGTTCCTAGGGTTGCTCCAGGATAGGAGGGAACGCTGTCTATGAAGGGCAGTGGGGATTGCACTGAGCTGTAAATGGAAGAAGGGGGGGGCTCCATATACCCCTATCTATAGGGACCCACATGCACCACTTGTAGATAAACAGAGAGACAAAGCCTTGAAGAGGGACCGTGTAGCCTGACTCAGGAGGCATGGAACTTTGGTGAGAGAAAGAGGCAATAACAATGATAACACCGATGGCCACAGCAATATTAACAGTAATAATAATTAGCATTTATGTAGTGCTTTAGATTTGCAAAGTTTTAAATGACTAAATTATCTCATTTGAGCCTCACAACCACCCCGGGAGGTAGATGCTATTATTATCTTTGTTTTACAGATGAGGAAACTGAGGCTGGCAGAAATTAAATGGTTTGCCCAGGGTTGCAGGGCTAGGAAATATCTGAGGTTGGATTTGTGAACTCAGTCATCCTGACTCCAGGTCTAGCACTCTTACCCTAGCTGCAAGGGATTTTGTTGTTGTTCAGTGGTTTCTGTCCAACTCTTCATGATCTCATTTGGGGTTTACTTAGCAAAAGCATTGGCGTGGATTGTCATTTCCTTCTCCAGTTCCTTTGACAGATGAGGAAATTGAGGCAGAGTTAAGTGACTTGGTCAAGGTCACACAGCTAGTAAGTGTCTGAGGCCAGATTTGAACTCGTGAAGATGAGTCCTCCTGACTCTCCAGGGGTGGGGAATCTGCGGCCTTGAGGCCACATGTGACCCTTTAGGTCTTCAAGTGCACCCCTTTGACTGAATCTAAACTTCACAGAACAAATCCCCTTAATACAATGATTTGTTCTGTAAAACTTGGGACTCAGTCAAAAGGCTGTACCCAAGGACCTAGAAGGCCACGTGTGGCCTCAAGTTTGCAGGTCCCCAACCCCTGTATTTAGAACCAGCATTCTATCTACTGCACCACCTAGCTTCAAGGAATATAGGAAATCAACTGGAGAGAGTAGAGAGATTTGGAACCTCAATGAGAGAAAGTAGAACAGGATATAGAAATATTCAGCCTCATTTAGACTCAAGAAATGCTTAAAGGCTTCATTGACCCAATGGCAAAGAAAGTTTTACATAATATATCCACAGAGAAACAACATGGAGCTATTTTCCCTTTGATGATAATGTGAGTTATGTGGACTGTATAGGTCCCAAAGAAAGGTGGGACCTCCCAGAGTGGAGAATTACTTGATGCCCTCTGGAAATGAGAGAAAATTCGGATGATTGTCCACAGACTTTGATACAAACCTGACAAACCTGTGCTAAATATTTTTTTTGGTTGAGTTAAAACTTGTACTATTTTCTAAAAATAGGCTAATAAAGGAGATATAGCATATACATATAAAACATACATCAATAATAGGAGTTTACTGAGAAAAGGAATGATGAATTAGAATAAGTGCTAAAGAAGAAGTCAGCAAAGTGCTATGAGAGATTATTTTCACTTGGGGGTTTGGGAAGGGCAGGTAGGTGGCATAGTGGATAGGGTGCAGAGCCTGGAGTCAGGAAGCCTCATCTTTGTGAGTTCAAATCTGGTCTCAGACACTTACTAGCTGTGTGACCTTGACCAAGTCACTTAACTCTGCCTCAATTTCCTCATCTGTCAAAGGAGCTGGAGAAGGAAATAGCAAAGCATTCCAGTATCTTTGCCAAGAAAACTCCAAATAGAGTCAAGAAAAGTCAGATATAACTGAAATGATTCAACAACAGGGAAGGGGTTGGGGGAAGAATGGGGGGAGAACAGTGAAGTCTTCAAGGCAGAGGTGGGCCTGGAGTTAGGGAAGATGCTATTAAGTAGATGTGGGAAGAGATGAAGGGTGACAGAATGTTTATCATAAGCCAGGAGGACAGCATGAACACAGGCTGTCACAGAGATATGCAGGATGAGATTGGAGGTGGTGGGTAGCCCAGTTTGGCTAAACTTCAGGGTACAGGAAGGAAACTTCAGATCAAGCAAGGAAGGCAAGATCTTAGGATTTGATTTGGAAGGCATCATGTTATCTAAGCCCTTAATTTTACTGATAAGGAAACTGAAACCTAAAGAGGGGAATTGACTTTGCCCCAAGTTATACAGGTTGGAAATAACAGTGTCAGGATTTGAACCCAGGCCCCTCTAACTCCAAATCTGAGGTCAATTGTGGAAGCTCCATTAATCTATCAAGCAGTGTTTAGCATAGTGCCTAGTACATAGCAGGTGCTTAATAAAAATTTATTTATCAATTGATTAATCAATAGGCATTTATTAAGCATGTTCTAGGCATAATGCTAAGTGCTAGAGATACAGAGACAAAAATGAGGCAGTCCCTGTTTTCACAAAGTTAACATTCTAACTGGGGAGACAACACATACTTTATTTTTATGTAAATAGTATTTTATTTTTTCAATTACATGCAAAGATAGTTTTCAATATTCATTTTTAGTAAGATTTTGTGTTCCAAATTTTCTCCCTCCCTCCTTCTCTCTCTCCCCAAGATAGCAAGCAACCTGATATAGGCTAACCCTATTTCCACATTAGTCACACAACACATCCTTTTAAAAGTATATACTAAATAACTAGGGGGCAAATTTACAGGATTAGAAGCACTAGGAGATGATTCCCCCAGATCAGAAAAGATTGTATGTGTAAGGTGTCACTTGCTAAGAGACTTGAAGGAAACCAAAGATACTAAGAGACAGAGGTGGTGAAGGAGAGCATTCTGGGCAAATGGGACAGCCAATGCAAAAGTAAGGAGATGGTAACTGTAACATATTATATGTAAGGAACTGTAAGAAAGCCAGTTTAATTAAACTGTAGAGTCCAGGGAAAAGAGTAATATGAAATAATACTGAAAAGGTAGGTCTGGGGCTGGGTTGTGAAGGGCTTTGAAAACTAAGCAAAGGAGACTTAATTTTTTTTCAATGGTTCTCAACCTTCCTAATGCTCTTTAATACAGTTCCTCATGTTGTGGTGACCCCCAACCATAAAATTATTTTCATTGCTACTTCATAACTGTAATTTTGCTACTGTTATGAATAATAATGTAAATATCTGATATGCAGGATATATTTTCATTGTTACAAGTTGAACATAACCCACAGGTTGAAAACCACTGTTCTAGAGGCAAGAGGGAGCCATAGGAGTTTACTGAGAAAAAGAATGACATGGACAGGCCTGCTTCTTTGCAACCATGTGGAGGATGGATTAGAGAGGGGAAAGGTTTGAAACAGAGTGATCAGTTATGAGACAACAGTCCAGGGGAGATGATAACCTGAGCTAGCAATGGTGGCCATGAGAGTAGAGAGAGGTGTATAGATATAAGAGATACTGAAGTGCTAAAAGTAATTGACTGGGCAGCCTCTGAGACTTTACCAACCAACTAGATATGTGAGGTGAGGGAGAGTGAGGTTATTGAATGCCAGTCTAAGGTATTTGTACTTCATTCTCCTTCCCCCACTCCAGCACCACCAAGTTACCTCAGATCATGTTGCCTTTAGAATCAGAAAGAGAAAGCCAAAGGTTGTGTGTACGTGTAAGTACAGGTATGTCTGTGTGTTAGGTTGGGAGTGAGGACAAGAAGAAGGCTATACCCCCAAGCTCAGTACCTACAGCTTGTACCTCAGGGACCTCAGTTGCTGCAGCCACAGACGCCCAATCCTGCGTAATTATCACAGGCTAACAGGCAGTGGCTGGCCTGCTAATTAGGACACATTCTTTATGACTCACTATTCTGGGATGTCATTTGACAGACTTGGGTTTGGGGGAGCGTGAGGGATGGGGGACAAGCGTGGAGAAGGTGCACACAGAGTTGTTTTTAATTACATTTGGTTTGCTAATTTCTGATAGAAAATAAATATTCACCAGGAGCCATATTTCTTCATTTCACGCCCAATGCACTCCTGAGTTTATCAGGAACCCAAACAGACACCAAGTGATAACCGGGTGCCCCCCCCCAACCAATACATCCCATCTTTAGTCCATGTGCCCTCCCCACCTTAAATCCTCTCAGTGGTAAGCAGATATGACAGACCCCATGGTTGAGGAGAGGTGGGGGGGGTCAGCTAACCAGTATGGAAAGCTAGGTTTGGGAAAGTTATCAGACTTTTATCTCCTCCCCCCAGAGGGGTGATATGGCTGCCTGTTCTGTCAGTTTTATTGGGGACAGTGTACAGCAGGGTTCTAATTCATAGGAAGCATTATAATGGTACAGTGGGAAGAGTCTTGGTTTTTCAAGTAAAAAATCATGGATTCAAATACTGCCTTTGATGCTTATTACCCATGTGACTGGACAAGTCACTTAACCCCTCTATGTCTTATCTGTAAAATGAGGACATTTGGACCAAAATGGTTTTGTGGGCTCTTACAGCTCTGGATCTATGAGCAAAAGCTTTCTGTGGTTAGGACTCCAGGGTTGACAATACCTGGAAACAGAGGTAATGTCCCAGCTTTCAATTCCAGAAGGAAGGGAAGTTTATTAGACTATAGGGAATCCAAGAGGGACCTGCCCTTCCCCCACTCTCACCCTAACCATTCTAAAACTGGGAGGGTGGGCAAAGGCAGGCCAGAAGGTCTCACAGAATCAGAGACCTTTCAGGAAATAGCATTTTTGACAAAGGCTTTAGGGGAGTATTAATGGGATTGGAGAAACATTGGAAGAAAGGAGTGGGATCAGAAGAACACAGGAAAAGATAACGTTGGTCTTGGAGGATGCAAAGACACAGCCTGGAGAGAGGGGAACATGCAAGGGGAGAAGGAAGAAATGAATGGATCACAAGGGAGAAGGTCCCTGACACCAGACCGGTTTCCAAATCCCTGTTAAGCTAGGATTGTGTTTTTTTCCAATTACATTTCAATTTAGCTCAATTACTTTTCCATTATTGTTCAAGCAACTCCATTTTAATTGCAGCTGCTGGCTTTTATCTCTCCGGCTTCCCTGGATCAGTCAGGGAGGGGAGAGGAATTAGAATTGAGAGATGGAAGGACAGAAGGATGCTGCTGGATGGTGCCTCTAAGGTGAAATCTTGAGGAAATGACCAAAGCAACAAAGGATTGGAGGAGGGGGGATGCTTCCTCACTAATGGGGTTAGACAACAGAGCACCGGGTTATCCCTCCTTGCTTAATTATTAGTGAAAGATGAGAGGGAAGAGGAGAGAGGAAATGTCTCTCCTGCATTTCCACTACTCAATACTTAGATGAACCTAAGATCTCACTGATGTTCATAAATCCCTCTACCAGGGTAAGACCTGAGGCTGGATCCTGGTTCTGCCAATTACTGCCTGAATACCTTTGGACAAATCACTTTACAGCTATAGACTTTGCTTGCCTTATCTATAAGGCAAGGAGGTTGGGTTGGGCTACATGACCTCTGAAATCTCTTCTAAGACTTGATCTTATGGTTCTAAGAACCTGGGATCCTTCTGTTTGGAGTATGTTGAAGTCTTTCCATAAGACTCTCCTGCAGGGGCTATCCAAAGTTCTGGGAGCCTTTCTGTTAATAACTTTTAGAAATATTGCAATACTTCAGCAGATCGCTGCAGGTTTCCTCCTTCCAGCAGTACCAGTTGCAACCCAGTCACACCTTTCCATCTGGTTAGATTCTTATTTATATTTTTCCATTTAATCTTCACAGAATATGGATCTCCACAGAATATAATCTCCACAGAATAATCTCCACAGTAGCACTTGGGGCTCCCTCAAACATCATAGTTCCACATCTGGGGTAATTCCTTTTCCTATTTAAATTTCATTGAAGATATTTTTATGTTACTTCTATCAACAAAGTCATTGTTGAGAATATGCTGTAACCTTATTACATCCACTATTGGTGGATGTCTGGAATATAGTAGGTGTTTAATAAATGTTGGTGCCTAGCATGTAGTAGATGCTTAATAAATGAACATTGTTTGGGAGTCTTATAAGTTCTTATGGATTCATTGATCTCTTCACTGATCTATTCTTTGGATGAGGAAACTGAGAAGCAGAGAGGATAAATGACTTTCCCAGGGTGCACAGTTAGTAAATGTTTGAGATTTGAACTTAGATCTTTCTGACTCTAAGTGCAGCATCATATCATCTTGCCTCTCCCCATTGCCCTTCAGATCACTAGTAATTTTAATTCTTCACAATAACTTCATGGATATTAATAATAATTGTGTATGACATGAATAAACACTGGGAAAAAGATGAGACTAAGAGATACCACAGTTTATCTACTGTGCTGAGCACATAATATATATTCATTAAGTAGTCTTAGATTGATCCTGAAAAGTACAAGCAGTAACCATGGAAGCACATGAACAACTTCTATTATTTTTTTAATGATTCATTTTTAAGTGTACATTAATTTTACATTTATTGTTTTCAAAATGTTACCAATAACTATTGTTTTTTCCTCACAGTCATTTCCCAACATACCCCTCTCTCTATTCAGCACTCTCTTGTAACAAAGAAAACTAGTTAAGTAAAACCAACCAATAAAAGGTCAACATCTGACAGTGTATACCAAACCACATGCCAGTCATCCCCTACTTCTCTACCATGTCTTTCAGGAATACAATTCCTTTTATTCTAATCCAATCTGCAAATTCTACCAAGGAAGGCAAGAGGAAAATTATGCCCATCAGACTTGTTCAATGTGTCTGTTGTGAGGAGCAAAAGAGATTACTTGTGTCTTTATACATGTTATCATGTGCTTTGCTAATTTTATGACCTCATGTAGATGCTGGCTAGATTATTAGGTGTTAATTTTCTAAAGTTTTTTTCCCTATCTCTCTTATTCTTTTTAGTATGGGATGAATGTATGGATAGGAAAGGAGAGGGATGTATTTGGAAATGAAGGTGATATAATAACAAAATATATCAATACAAACACATTTTAAAAGAAAGTGAATGGGTCCTGTATCTGTCATAAGAGATGGAGCATATTGCCCAGGAGACTATTTCTTCCCCTGGCATAGTCTCAGATTTCCAAGCTTCTCTTCTAGGTTGGACAGGAAAGAGGTTTGATTGTAGCTACTTGAAGGTTTCCCATTTGACTTTTTAGAGAGCAAGAGGTCAACATACAAACTTATGAGTCACCAAACTGGTGTCACCCTTGGGATAAACATTCTTTTCCTGTATTTCTCATGTGGCAACTATTGCTAGATGAAGTCATACAACTATCTTGCTGGGGTCCACTACAAATTCACATGAACTAATATCAAGTATTTTATGGCAATCATTTTATTCTTCCCTGATTGACTCTAATTCATGCCCCTCACAGAGATTGTTCCAAACTTTCTACTCTTCCTCAAGCCCCTAAGGACTAACCCTACTGTATCTCAGAAAATACTCTTGACTCTTACTTAACTAAGAAAATTAAGGCCATCCATTATATGTCTCCCTACTCCACATTCCAGAGCCTCTCCACATCTTTATGAGTTTTCTCCTTAGCTCTGTTCTCTGAGAAAGAATTGGCCCTTAGCCCTCTCCTTCCATCTCGTCTGGGTTCATGCCCCACTTGTCCCACAGATCATTCCTTCTCTGCCTATCAATCTGTCTGTCTTTCCTCCCTCCATCCCTCTTCTTCTCTCTCTTGCTCCTACCCCTCCTCTCCTACCCTTTTCTCTCTTCTCTTCTCTCTCTCTCTCTCTCTCTCTCTCTCTCTCTCTCTCTCCATCTCTCCCTATGTGTCTTATCTCCACCACCTACAAAATGTACCAAGGTCTAACACATCTCTAAAAAATATAAAAACAACTTCATTGCATTCTGTCTTCCTCTCAAGCTACATATTGTCCTATATCTTCACTGCTATTTATTGCCAAAACTTCTAGAAAGAGTTGGCTATACATCCTGCCTCCACATCCTCACCACCCACATTCTGTTCTCAACCCCTTAAAATCTGGCTTCCATTCCAACCACTTGACTGAAACTACTCTCTCAAAGATTACCAACAATCTCTTAACTGCTAAGTTCAATGGCCTTTTCTCTGTTTTCATCCCTCTTGATCTCTCTGCAGTTTTTGGCACTGTTTAACACTTCCTTCTCTAAAATAATCTTTCCCCTGCTTGGTTTCTGTAACACTACTCCCTCATGGATTTCTTTCTACCTGACTGCTCCTTTTGATTTTCATTTTCATTTTCCTTCACATCACTCATCTTCCAACTTGTGTCCAATAGGTGTCCCCCACGACTTTTTTTTCTGGACCCTCTTTTCTTTTTATACTTTCTCCTATCATAAAGCTTGAAACATAATAGGTACTTAATAAATGTTTGTTGTTTGTGACTAGAACACTGAAGGTGCCTAATAAATGTTCGTTGATTTATTGGTGATTGTATTAACTTCCATGGATTCATATATCTCTGCAGAGACCAATCACTGAGTCACAGGATCATAGATTCAGTGCTTGAAGGACCCTTATCAGTCACTGAGTTCAACTCTTTTGTATTTTTTAAAAATTAAATTTATCTAATTAAATTAATTCAAATTTTAAATTAAATTTTTAAAAATTAAATGCTTCACTTTTGTTATAGAACCCAACATAAAAAACTCATTCCAAGGCTTCAATTTAGATTGACATCACTGAATATGGTCCATTTTCTCACTGTTCTAGTGATGGTCATTACAGCATTACCTGATTAATGACTTTTGTCTTGGTATGCTTCCTTCCCAAGAAAAATACTTTGCCTACAATGGATTTAAAGCTTATCAAAGTTGAAATTAACAGAGTCTAGCTTTTTCCATACCTCAAGCCACCCTTTTAAAGCGTGTTTACCATTCCCAAGTATGTTAAGCAATACAGTCTTTAAGAAGCTGCATTCAATTGATATTCAATCCACATAAATTAAAATTCTATTCTATTGACAGCTCATACATAGGGAAAATGTACAACACTCATGTGGTTATTTTATTCTTCAGCTTTACCCTTCTTCCACAAGCCACCTTAGGTACACTACTAAGCTAGTGTGAAAACTTGTGGCTTAATTGTCTAAATTGTATATATTCATGCCATTTAACTTCATTACCAAGTTATGACCAGTCATCTAACAGTAGTACAAAGTTTTTAACCTCTCCATCTCCTAGCTTTACTTTTGTGAAATGTGTGACTCAGATGTATTTTACTGATGAAATGTTTGAAATACGTTTTTAAAACAACTAGTCATAAAAATGTGAAGGCCATTTAAATAATAATTTTTTTACACATCTACCACAGACCATACAAAACAGATTTTAAAATGCTTGTTGTAACCAAGGGATAAGAGTTCACTTGCTTAGATAGTTGAAATAAAATTTTATTATGATCTAAACGAAAAATGAATGGGAATGACAGTAACAATATTCACCACTGCATATTGTGATGAGACTGCAGCAGCATCATTTGCATCATTTGAAAATCAAGGAGATGTAATTGTGGTCCAAAACAGCTAAATATACAGGTCCAAAATATGAATTATATATATTTTTAAACTGCTACATTCCCTCTTAAGCCCCTTCATTTCCTTCAGCATCCCAAAGGTTAAGCACGTGTTCCTCTCAGCTATATCAAACACACTATCCCACTGACATCACAGGGCAGTTGCCTACAAAACTAGACCTCTACTCCTGGGCTCTAGTTTCATTCCCTTACAGGCTGTGCTCTTCATCAGGGAGCATAGTTGTCTGAGCAATCTGTAAGTCCCGTACATGTTGGGCTGCCAGTGCTAGGTCTATGACAACCTCTGGAGGTACAAGAGCAGGCATGCAAGAAACTCCAAATTAGGGTCTCCAATAAGTTTTCTAGAAAGTCAAAGGAAGGGCTTTTCAAAGATTTAGTTACTTTTGGCTGAGATGTCGTACTGGAGATTCTTCTTCCTATGGAAGACAATTGATTTTGCCTTGACTTTTCCATCCTTAATATCCACTTCTTTGTCACACAACACTATAGGGATATTTTTACATACTCATACCAGATCTCTGTGCCACTTAGGTACATTCTTGAAATTAAGTCTTTTGAAAAATTTAATAAACTTTTTTTGCTTTTAGTTTGCAACATTTAGTTCCACAAGTTTTTGAGTTCCAAAATTTTCTCCCTTCCTTTCCTCTCCTCTCCCCCTGCTATGGTGACATGCAGTCCAATATAAGTTCTACAAATACCTTCACACTAAACATTAGTCAAATTGTAAAGAAGGATTATAACCAATGGAATGAACAATGAGAAAGAAGGAATGAAATAAAACAAAAAAGAGAGAGCAAGTAGTTTATTTCAATCTGCATTCAGAGCCTGTAATTCTTTCTCTGGATGTGAATAGCCCTTTTCATCATGAGTCTTTTGGAGTTGTCTTATCGCCTTGAATTGCTGAGAGAAACCCAGTCTTTCAAAATAAATCATCACAGATACAATGTATCTGTAATTGTGTACAATGTTCTCTTGGTTCTGCTCTCCTCACTCAGCATCAGTTTACATAAGTCTCTCCAGGTTATTATGAAGTACATCTGCTCCTCATTTCTTATAGCCCAATAGTATTCTATTACATTCATATACCACAACATATTTAACCATTCCCCAATTGATGGGCATCCCCTTGATTTCCAATTTTTAAAAACTGCTTTAAAACTTTTAAAATTTTTATTTTACATCATTTATTTCCACAAGATTTTGAGTTACAAATTTTCTCCCCATCTTTCTCCTACCCACCGCCCCAAAACAGAGATTTCATGTTTACCCCCTCCTCCAATATGCCCTCACCTATATACTCCCCCATCACTCCCTCTGACTTTCCAGTAGGGCAAGATGGGTCTCCTTACCCCAGTGCCTGTATATCTTAATTCTCAGTTGCATGTAAATAATAATTATACACACACACACACATTTTCTAAACATTTGATTTTAGAACTTTAAATTCTAGATTCTTCCCCTACCTCCCTCATTACCCACCCCCACTAGAAAGACAAGCAATTCAATACAGGCTGTACATGTGTAATTACCTATAACATCTCCACAAAGGACATATTGTGAAAGACTGAGTATATTTCCATCCTTCCTATCCCACCCCTCCACTTGTTCTATTCTCTACTTTGTCCCTGTCCCTTTATAGAAGTGTGTGCTTCTAACAACTCTCCCTCCCACCCTCCCCTCCATCATCCCCCCTCTCATTCCCATATGCCACCACTCTCCTGTAGGGCAAGATACCCAATTTAGAGTGTATGTCATTCCTTCCCTAAGCCAAATCCAATGACAGTAAAGTTGACCCATTCCTTGTTGTATTCCTGTTCTTCCCCTCCATTGTAACAGTTATCCTTTGCCTCTTCTATATAAGATGATTAACCCCATTCTGTCTCTCCCTGTTTCCTCTCATTCTATTCCTCTCTCACCTCTCAATTTTACCTTTTAAAATATCCTCCCTTCCTATTCAATTGATCCTTTGCCTTCTATGTACACATATATACACATACTCACAAACGTATTCATATGCATATATACCCTCCTATACAGACATATGTGTATGTATACACACACACATATATATGTATATATATATATATATACACACACATACACACACATACACACACATACACATTTATATTCCCTTCACCTATCCTCATACTGAGAAAAGTTTCCTAAGTTATAATTACTATTTTTCCATGTTGGCATGTAAATAGTTCAACTTTGATAAGTTCCTTATGATTTCTTTTCCATGTTTACCTTCTTATGCTCTTATATTTGAACGTCAAATTTTCTATTCAGTTCTGTTTTTTTTTCAGCAAGAATGCTTGAAAGTCCTCCACCTCGTTGAAAGACCATATTTTCCACTGGAACATTATACTCAGTTTTTCTTGGTAGGTGGTTCTTGATTTTCTTGGTGATCTTGGTGATCCTAGCTCCCTTGATCTCCAGAATATCACATTCCAGGCCCTTCAATCCCTTAATGTAGAAGCTGCTAGATCCTGGGTTATCCTGATTGTGTTTCCACAGTATTCAAATTATTTCTTCTTGGCAGCTTGTAATATTTTCTCCTTGATCTGGGAACTCCAGAATCTGGCTATAACATTCCTAGCAGTTTTCTTTTTGGGATCTTTTTCAAGAGGTAATCA
>CM053593.1:206004251-206030008 GCA_028646575.1 Pseudocheirus occidentalis | reverse complement strand
ACCCCCCCCCCCCCCCCCCCGTCCTTGTCCCACCTTGGAGGAAGTGTCTTTTGAACCAGTCTGGGCTAGTTTGGACATCTTTGATTTTTCCTCTCTGTTCAGCAAGATTAGATTCCTCTCCGGGAGGCTGAGATGGGGAAATGAATGGTGGGGAAATTGCTTCTAACCAATTGGCCAAACAATCATTTCTTCCTGATGACTTCGGAGACAAGGCAGGGATAATGAGGCACCAGGATGGGTCTTTTAATAAGGAGCTCTGGTATGCTTGGTGGGGGTAGGTTGGAGACTATATGTCTGTGCCTGTGAGCACCTTGTGTGTCTGTAAAACTGCCTGTCTCTGCAAGTTCCTTGGGTCTCTGTGTGTATGTTTGTGTCACTATGTCTGTGGATCTCTGTATAACTCCAATCATCTGATGTCTCTGTGACTGCCGGTTTGTCTTTGTCATTGTATGCCTGCCTTTATGTGTCTCTGTGTGTTTCTGCAGCTGTATGCATGTATCTTTATGAACTAAAGACCCCTGCTACTGGACATTGTGTATGTGCCCTAGGCCCTGGGGGAGGGGATGGGTGGGTTGCAGAATAGAATAGACATGTATTATGGTTCCCCTTAAGCAGCACTTGTTCAGTCATTCGTGTCTGACTCTATGTGAGCCCATGCACTTTTGTCAATTGAGCTTTCTTGGCAAAGATATTGGAGTGGTTTGCCATTTCCTTCTCTAGAGTGCCCCCTGATGAGGGACTGAAGCAAATAGAGGTTAAGTGACTTGCCTGGAGTCACATATCTAGTAAGTGCCTGAGGCCAGATTTGAACTCACATCTTTCTGACTCCAAGCCCCAAGCTCTGTTCTCTGTACCACCTAGCTGCCCCATAGAGGGGCTCAAATATCCTACCCTAAATTGTCCTGTTCTTTTCTCTCCTTCCCCCCCTGCAGTCTACCCTGTAGCATCCAATGGAAAAGAAGCATTGCTTTAGGGCAGTCTTCTAGGGTCCTCAGATGGAGGGAAGGAAGGAAGGAAGGAAGGAAGAAAGGAAGATTTTTGATTAAAGACTGTCTTTGGACCAAATAATTTAATGCTTCATCCCTACCTTTCAAGGAATGACTGCTGCAGTTCCATTGACCCTTTAGGGATAGATTTGGGGGGTTATATGAACTTGGATGGGGAAAAATAACATCTTATATTCTTCGTTTTAAAATTTTTATTGATATGTTTGTTTACTTTTAGTTTACAAGATTCAGTTCCACAATCCCTTGAGTTTCAAATTTTTTCCTCTCCCTCCCCTCCCTGCCCACCTCCCACTCCCTGCCCTGCCCCACGGCAGCATGCAATCAAGCACAGGATCTGTAAATACTTTCACATTAGACACTAGTCTGGTTGTATAGAAGGGTTGTAACTGTTGGAATGAACAATGGGAAAGAGGAAACAAACACGGAAAGGAAAGAGAGCATGTAGTTTGCTTCAGTCTGCATTTAAACTCTGTTCTTTCTCTGAATGTAGACATCCCCTTCCATCCTAAGTCTTTTAGAATTGTCTTACAACCTTGCGTTGCTGTGAAGAGTCCAGTTTATCAAAGTTGGTCTTCACACATATGTTGTAAAACATCTTATTTTCACTAACCCCTAACTGAAATTTATCATTCCCTCACTTAGGAATGTAAGCTATAACCTTTGTTCTGAAAAAGACTGCATAGACTTTGCTGGACTCCCAAGGGTATGACAAAAAAAGGGTTAAGATCCTCTGTCCCAGACAAATGGATGATGCACCTCTTTTTTTGCCCAGTCCCCAGAGAAGTGGAACTCCTGAGCCCCCTTCAAGCACTGACTATAGGGAATTATCCCAAAGTGATAGGAAATTCATCCTAGGTGGTAATCTCAATCTATACACTTGCTGTTCTTTCCTATCTGTTTCTTGGCTTTTTAGAGAGATGGAAAAGCAAGGGATACATGGGCATCTGATAGGAGAAGAGACAGACAGCCTGACACAGACCAACTGTGAGAGTCAGCAGGCCTAGAATCTGGTCTCAACTTGCTACAGAATTACTTTCCTTGCCTCATTTTTCTCTTTCTGTGCCTCAGTTTCTCCTAGGTAAAATGAGGGGGTGGGAAGAGATTCTCTCCAACATGCCTTTCAGTGAGAATATCCCATGGTTCCATGATGCTAAAGAACTAGAAAGCTCAGAACTGGAAGGATTGAGGGCCTCTGGGTTTCTCCTGCAAGACCCAGGTGACCCCTTGACCTGAAGGGTCTCTCCATTATTGTATTATGGGACAGGGGGGAAGGAGTTTAAGTGACTTAAGTTTAAGTCACTTAGCCTGACCCCCTTGGGATAGGGGGGATCCCAGACTTGTGGGGGTTTAGGAAAGAGGAAATCTACCTCTCAAAGAGACTAGGTACTAACAAGCAGGTTCCAGATGGAGGACAGCCCCTTTTGGGGCAGCTGCTTCTGAGAGATATGGCACCCCCTTCCCATCTTCAGTCCCACCTCTCAGCAGTCTCTCCATCTGCCCATCTTTCCTGCCAGTTCTTCTCCTGGCCCAGCACCAGTTCACATCCCAAAAGCTCATCACCCACTCAGTGCCAGGCTGATGGGCAGAGCCCCACCAATGCCATTGCATCATGTTCCTCCTGCCCTTGGCATAGATGTTAAGAGAGCATGCCCTGCCCCATTGGAGCTTCTGATGCCGGCTTCCCAGGGGAATGGGGGAGACTCCATCATCTGCCCCTTCAGGCTAGAGAAGCTGGTCCAAGTTTTTGGGCATGACAAAGAGAGAAGAGATGTTCACTGGCTGAATAAGAACATTCTTTGCCTCTACACTCTGTCCCTCTCTCAGCAAATGTATGAGTGTTTTCAGAAGTTTCTCCCCTTCTTTCAGAAAAGTGCCTCCTCCCCCAACTAACCTCCCTCCCCAATGAAAAAAAAAGACAGGCAGGGCAGAGCTCCCCACCCCCAACTCTCATACTCTTTCCTCCTCTGCATCCATGTTTTTAGGAGCTCAAGCCCTATTTTATTGGATTACAGAATTTAGTGTTAGAAGGGGAATCATCTCATCCAACCTCGGTTCCATTCTTTTACTCAAACCTCCACCTTCCTCTATATGGTTCTGTCATTTTCCTCATGGGGAAGGCTGGAGCATTAGGGGCAGCTAGGTGGCACAGGGGATAGAATGCGGAGCCTGGAATCAGGAAAACCTGAGTTCAAATCTGGTCTCAGACACTTACTAGCTGTGTGACTCTAAGCAAGTCACTTAACCCGATTTGTCTCAGTCTCCTCATCTGTAAAATGATATAGAGAAGAAACTGGCAAACCATCCCAGTATCTCTGCTGTGGAGTGAGAGTTGGACACAATTGAACAACTAAGCAAGAGCATTAGATGTCGCGTGTTTTCATCTTCTCATTATTCTATCATCTCTCAATCTGCTACACTCCTCTACCTTTGTTAGTCAGTCAACATGCTTGTAATCAAGCGTTTGTTCCGTGACAGACACTGTGCTGAGCACTGGGAAGACAAAGAGTCCAGTCCTTGCCTCTGCCTCCTACTGCCCGAGTGATGTTGGGTAAGTCACTTAACCTCCATTTCCTCATCTTAGGAAATCTGAGAGGGGCCAGACCTCTACGTCCTCTTCCAGCAGCACGTCTATGAGCCTATGATCCCACACACAGCCACAACTTGCTACGTGTTGTCTATGGCCTTGTTGTTAGCTCTACAGAATGCTGTTTTTATAGGTTTCTACATGGAGAGTATGTAGAGCTGATCTGTAGCATATTAGCTCCATGTGACCATGTGCAAACACGCTGCATGGCATTTCTAGTTAGGCATTTGTTGTGTTTCCGCATGTGGCAAGCGTTTATCTACATACTCCCCATAGCAAATGTCATTCACTACATTATGTATTTTCTCTCGGGGGTACAGATGTGATAACGTGTCAGGAAAGCATCAAATTCAGAAGAGTAGGTCTGGCTACATTTGGATACTTCTCATTAGTCAGTGTGATATGTAGTATGTGATTGCCTGCATTGATTCTTGTATGTAATTCCAATGTTGATACTATGTATCACACACCATATAATTGTATTGTCAATGATAAGGCAGAGACAGATGGTAATTCTGTAGGAAGCTGACACCAGAATCTAGGTCTGCTGAGTCTCACAGCTTTTGTCTATGCCAGGTTGGCTGTCTATCTTTCTCTGTCTCTTGCTCTCTCTGTCTCTCTGTCTCTGTCTCTGAATCTCTCTTTTTCTGTCTCTGTCTCCCTGTTCCTCTCTCTCTTGATCTCTCTGTCTCTGTCTCTCTGTTTCTGTCTCCCTGTCTCTGACTCTCTCTCAGTCTCTCTGTCTCTCTGCCTCTCTGCCTCTTGATATCTCTGTCTCTATCTCTGTCTCTCTCTCTTTTGGTCTCTCTGTCTCAGTCTCTCTGTTTCTGTCTCCCTGTTTCCATCTCTCAGTCTCTCTCGGTCTCTGTCTCTATTCTATCTTTCTGTATCTAGCTCTGTTTCTGTCTCTGTCTCTATCTCTTTGTCTCTCTGTTTTTCTGTCTCTGTCTCTCTTTCCATGTAACTGTGTCATGTTCACAAGTATTTAAACATCTCATTTTCAAGGACCCTGGCGATGATAAAAATGACCCAAGACCAGTGATGCACTTGATTTTCCCTAAGGCCTTTAACATATAAACAAACAACAATAAGAACCATGTGATCTCAGAGAAGCAACTGAAATCTCTCTAGACTCAGTCTGTTTATCTAGAAAATAAGGGCTTAACAAAGAGCAGATTGGAGGCAGAGCTACAGAGGAATGACAGCCAGAGGGAGAATTCTCTCCAGGCTGAGATTTCCTTCCAGCTTTAAAATTGATTATGATTTTAATTAAAATGCATATGTACAAATACACATGTATCAGTCTAGTTTACAAAATACCTCCATCAGTCCAGCTTATAATGGGTCCAGAGAATGTTGTCTGTCACCCCACAACTTTCTCTTTTCTCTACTAGCAATAACAAAAACTAGCATGTATATAGCACTTTAGGGCTTGCAAAGCCTTTTACATATGTTATCTCATTTTATCCCAAGGATAACTCTATAGGGTAGGAACTATTATTACCCCCACTTTACAGAGAAGAAAACTGAGGCTGGCAGAGGTTTAGTGACTTACCTAGGGTCACAGAGCTTGGAAAATGTCTGATGCAGAATTTGAACTTAGCTCCTCTTGCTAATCCTCTCCCCACTTGGCCACCATGATGCCTCTAGCCTCTAACCTTTCCTCATTTCTAAACTCTAAGACTTTCTTAGTTGCTTGGTTGACTTTCTGGGTTCAGCCCTAGGTGAAGCAGTGCATAGAGCACCAGGGCTGAAGTCAGGAAGATACCTCTTCTTGAGTTCAAATCTGACCTCAGACACTTACTAGCTATGTGACCCTAGGCAAGTCACTTAACCATTTTTGCCTCAGTTTCCTCACCTGTAAAGTGAGCTGGAGAAGTAAATGGCAAACCACTCCAGTACCTTCCAAGAAAACCCCAAATGGGCTCATGCAGTCAAACACCTGTATCCAAAGGCAGGGCTCTATCCACTGAACCACAATGCCTCATCAATGCTTATTGGAATCTGATAAGTATGCATTTGACTGTTTTTAGTCTTTCAGATTCTTCATGACCCCAGTTGGGGTTTTCTTGGCAGATACTGGAGTGCTTTGCCATTTCCTTCTCTAGCTCATTTTACAAACGAGGCAAAAAGGGTTAAGTGACTTGCCCAGGGTCACATAGCTAGTAAGTGCCTAAGGTCAGATTTAAACTTGGGAAGAGGAGTATTCCTGACTTCAGGTTTAGCGCTCTTTCTACTGCACCACCTAGCTACCCTGATCCAATGAATATGCATCATTTTACAAGGCATAGCCCAGATCTCCATCAACAAAGAGTGTCCTACATATAATGACTCCTCACAAGGAGAAGAACCAAGACCAAGACAGCACCATTCCACTGTTCCTTGACTCCCTCTCTTAATTTTGTCTGCCAAACATTTGTCTTACTCCTCTCATACCATTGCCACATGCCCACTGACTCTCCCATAGTGTTCTAACGCTCTCTGCTTTCTTCACACCAAGGCCAATTTCATGTAACCATCACCCTTCACCATACCCCAGCAATCTGCTTCTTTTCTGCCACCCTTGTGCTCCCCCCACAGAGCAATAAGCATTGGTGCCCTTGTCAGCTTTCACCACAGTAGTGAGATCTGTAGAGAGAACTTTGCCTCTGTCTCCAAGGCTTCTCCTCTCTCACAGAAAAGGAGAATGACATTTCCACTCTGGAACAACTCCAAGGCCATCTCAGTCTTGTCCACCTGGATGGTCCAGATGGGTACCCATTCACCTATTGCTTAAAATTCCAGGCTAATCTTTCAGATCAACAAACATTTATTAAATGCCTGCTGAGTACTAAACACTGCGCTAGACACTAGAGATGCAAAGAAAAAATACTAAACAGTTCCTGCTTCGAAGGAGCTTACATTTTATCAGAAAATGCCTCAGTCATTACAGCCTTAAGCACCAGACACATTCATCAGAGGGCCCCAGATTTAGAGCTAGAAGGGGCTTCAGAGATCATAGCATCAGGGGTGATTAGAGGCCAATGGCATCTGACAGCCAAGTGGATAGAGTATTAGCAGGAAGAGCTGAATTCAAATTCCACCTCAGATACTTCCTAACTGTGTGATCCTGGACAAGTCACTAAACCTCTGCCTGCCTCATTTTCCTCATTTTGCTGATAAAGATCTGAGACCCAAGAGGCCAAGTCACTTACCTGTGGTCACACAAGCAGCAAAGTGGAAAGTCAGGATTTGAACAGTGTTCCTCTGACTCCAAACCAATGAGCCAAACCCACTGTTCTTTACTTTGCAATGTGATTACTGTTCTGTTCATATACTCCTTCCTACTTTTAATTTTTGTTGTTATTCAGTCAATTTCAGTCATGTCTGACTCTTTGTGGCTCCATTTGGGGTTGTCTTGGCAAAGATTCTAGAGTGGTTTGCCATTTCCTTCTCTAGTTCATTTTACAGATAAGAAAACTGCGGCAAACAAGATGAAGTGACTTGCCCAGGGTCACATAGTATCTGAGGCCAGATCTGAACTAGGGAAGATGAGCCTTCCTGACTCTAGGCCTGGAGCTCTATCCACTGTACCACCCAGCTGCCTCCCTACTTATCCCAGGCCTTTTTCTCCTAGACTGTCTTCCTCAGCTCATCCTTTCTAATGTACCTTTTGGAATGCTGGTTCTACAGTTTAAAAATTCTCTTTTATCTTGGGCTTCTTTTTATTTTCCTTCTGCATCCTTGCAATAACTGAAACCTGGTTTTTCCCAGAGGACTCCCTCTGTTGCTGCTCTCTCTGATGCTGGTCACTGTTTTTCCTCTTCTCTCAGTTTCACAGGCCCTGGAGGTAGAATCCACATGTCACCTACTCTCCAGGGGCCCTACTCCACCCCCACTGAGCAGCCTCTCTGCCTTCCAATGTCACACCATTTAACTAGATGGCTCTCTCACTATCTCCTTATCCTCCACCCAATTATCCTACCTTTAACCAGGATTGTGGCACCTGTATCAATTTTCTCTCCATTTCTTCCCTTGCTCTCATCCTTAGAGCCTCAAAACAATCAAGATACTGAGGACCCAGTGGGGTTAGAAAGAACCCTGGGTCATGGCTTTTTGCATTCTACTTGGACTTTGCTCTGCTTGGGCACCAATGGATTCCTAACCTAGACCACTTCACCATCATTTGAAGCTGCTTTGCCTTCAAAATTCAGAATTCTCTGGCTACAATCTCCTGATTTTTTCCCTTTTTCCTGATAACTTATTCTTCTCATTCTTGTCATTCATCCTCATCAGTAACCTTTATTTACCTGGTAGAATTCAAGTTCCTCTTTCATTTTTGACACTGTATCTTCAGATACTAACATGATACTTGGCAAAAGGTTTGTTTAATTTGATTCAGTTCAGTTCTTTGTGGCTGAAGAGGTGTTTTTTTTCTTTGCTAATACTAATCCTTTCACCTATACCCTCCAACTCATCCCCTCCTATCTCTTCTGTGTCCATCTCCATCAATCATTTCTTTTTTCTCATGAGTCTTCAATCTCTCCTCTCCTTCTCTTCAGTCTAAAACACCTGTGCCTCACCATCTTTCAGTCCATCACAAATTTATTTTCGTCCCTACAGAGTCCTATCAGCTACATCAGTAGTGCCCTCTTTGCTATTCTTAAAGGCCTTGCCCCCTCTTTCCCTTCCCACCCTATTAATCTGTAAGCCATGGCAACTCCTACTATTTGCCTCTTCTGCTCCTACATCTGAGCTGTCAAACAGCTTTGGAAAAAATTGTACAGTCATTCTTGGTCCGTTGCCAACTGTCTACCCTTCATCGGGCCCTCACTGCCACACAGCAATCCTTTCATTTTCCTCATTGACTCAATAGCATAGTCATCATGGTGGCTGTTCAAAAGTTTCTCTTCTCTTCAGTTCCCAACTCCACCCTGACAGGTCCTCATTTCCCTCCTGACCTTTCATTCTCAGCAGACGACTGAGAACATTGAAGCCAACTGACTTGAACTCCTTTGTTCCTTCCAATTGCTTGGTGTTTTTACCTGTCTTCTCCTTCTTTCTTCTGTCTCTCTAAGGAAGAGGTGGCTTTCCTCCTTGTTATACCTAATCTCTTCATTTTCTCCCTTCCCATCTCCTTTGTGACTTGCTAAGATCATAGATTCAGAGTCAGAATGGACTTCAGAGACCATCTAGTCCAACCCCCTTATTTTACCCATGAGACCTAGAGAGATCAAGTAACTTGCAAAAGTTATAGAGGTAGAAAGTAGCAGAGCTAGGATTTGAACTCAGGTCCTTTGATTCCAAATCCTGCACTCCTTTCTTTGAATTATTGTGCCTAATTGAATATCTCCCTTCCTCCATGCATCACCAATCTCTTTCATTTCAGCTTAAAGCTACTTGGGTCTCACCCTAGGTGAGCTCCTACCAGGTTGTGAGAGCTGATTATTAAATTTTCAGCTTGAGAACTTACACTTCAGAAATCAGCAAATGGGACAAATCAGGGCTTAATTTAATACTTTGTTGTTTGCTTAGACTTAAGAAAATGAAGGAGAAAAATGTTAACAATGCGGCTAACTCTAAAAGTACATTGTATGTACATCTTCCTTTCTAGAGAGCCAGTTGTTAAATATTTACCAGCATATTTCTGGAAAAACAACTATAATAAATCCTATCCTTAAAGTGACGTCCATCCCTGTCAGTCCCTCAAGCTCTCATGCCCTCTCTTTTTCCCTTCACTATTAATATTTTAAGTTTTAGTACAGAATCATTGCCTCAACTGCCTTACTGCCTACTCACTTCTCAGTTCCTTGTAAAGGGAATGTGGTGTGGTAAAAAGAATTCTAGTCTGGGGACTAGGATCCCTAGATTCTAGTCAGAATTAGAATCTGCCCTTACCTCAGAGTATATACATACAAGTACAAGTCACTTCCCATCCCTGGGTTCTAGTTCTCTCTTTCAGTAAATGAAGTGATTTTACAAAATAATCTCCAGAGTCCCTTCCAGCTCTGCTAGTCTATTACTTTAGGGTTCTTAGCATTATGAAGTATTTTTTCTGTGCCAGTAAAGCTTGAGAAGGTGGAAGGATACAAGAGTAGCCCAAGGTAATTGCTACCCTCAAGGAGCTTATAGTCTAGTTGAAAAAACAGGACTGTTTTCACACATGTGAAAATTTTAGTAACAGTACAAGAGACAATACAATATAATCTATGATGAAATCAAAGGTACAAAAATACTTTAAAGTTCTAAGGGAGATGTTGCCTCTTCATCTACATGATTTCTTTTCCTACTCTGTGTGTGTGTGTGTGTGTGTGTGTATTTCCCTTTTGCCCCGGCTCTTTCCTGAACCATTCCCTTTCATTCCTACTAATAAATCCTATAGGATTTATTTACCTCTCTTTTCAATCCCTGCTAAGAACTTGGGAACTTTAACATGAGATTTAAGAGATTGGCACTAATGACAGAGCAGGTCACAAGGATGGCAATAAACATTAGAAGGCCATGTGCTAGGGGGAAGTCAAGAAAAGAAGCTGGGAGAGAGGAACTCACACTTTTACTGGTAACATTCCTACCGAGCTGGGAGCCCAGCTTGACTTTCTCCTTGACCTTCCTCCCTTATTAGATCATTTCTACCTCTAGGGTATCAGTTAGGCAGTGCAGTAGGTAGAGGACTGGGCCTGAAATCAGGAAGACTCATCTTTGTGAGTTCAAATCTGGCCTCAAACACTTACAAGCTTGTGTGACCCTGGGTAAGTCAATTCAACATTTGCCTCAATTCCTCATCTGTAAAATGAGCTGGAGAACGAAATGGCAAAGCACTCTAGTATCTCTGTCAAGAAAGCCTGAAATGGGGTCACAAAGAATAAGACACAAGTGAAATGACTGAACAACAACAACAAGATTTCCCTTCCTTATCTAAATGAATTTAAGAGGTTTCCCAGAAACCGGAGCATAGCACACAGGTATCTCTGGATGTGAGGCTTTTCAAAGTGAAGATCTAAGACAAGAACATAGAAAAATGATGGCTGGGGTGGCTAAGTGGCTCAGTGAATATAGCACCAGCACTAAAGTCAGGAGGACCTGAGTTCAAATCTGGCCTCAGGCACTTAACACTTGCTAGTCATGTGACCTTGGGCAAGTCACTTAACCCCAATTGCCCTGCCCTCCCCCTCCAAAAAGTAAAAACAAACAAACAAAAATGATGGCTAAGGGGAGGTCTCCTCACCCCTCTTCCTATCTGACCTCTATCACCTAGCCCAGTGCCTAGAGTCTAGAAAATTATGGCCAAATGGAGCTGGAAGTTTATTCTAAAAGAAGGAGATTTGCGAGACTTCATTAGGTTCATCCTCCACTAAGGTCTTCCCATGGAGGCTTCATTAAGGCATCATAGTTATCATCATTAGCATTTACATAGAGATTTAGAAGTACTTTACATATGTTATCTCATGAAGGCAAACCCGAGTTCTACAAGACACCACTAAAGGAACATGAGCTCTCTTATGTCCTATGATAGAGTTGGAAAAGCTCCTAGGATATGCCAGGAACAAACTGTATGTCTATCATACAAGGCCAGCCTCACTTGACTCAGAAAGGTTATTGGCCACATAGAACTCTCAAAGTCAGTCCAGTAAGTCAGACAGAGCACATTTTCTTCTTTATTGATGGAGGATCCTCACCCATGAAATGATGAGTTCTAGATGTTGGATAATGGTATCAATCACCAAGACTTGGTGGGTTGGGATGGGTTGTGCCTGTAACTGGAGGATGATCTGGGCCTGGAGTTGGCCCCTTTCAGTGGGTCACGGGCTCTGGCCCTTTGCTATAGGATATGCAAGACCTATCAGTCACTGAGGTTGTTCCCCATCCCTAGAGGGCAGAGGGTGTCAAAGAGGATTGGAAGAGTTGCCCCCTCAGCAGGCTTGAAGAACTGTGGAAAGTCTCAGCCCTCTTCTTTGTTGAGTACAGAACTTTGTGACCTTGCTTCTTTCCCTCAAACCCTCAGAAAGGTGAGGAGGGGAATTTCTCTCCCTTCCGTCTAGCAGCAATGACTTTGAGCATGTGTCTCACTGGAAGAAGCCAAAGCAACCAGCCCAGCTCCATGAGGCACAATCAGACCTGAACTGATGGTTAGAGGAATCACCCATGCTGTATACCCAAAAAAAGAGATCTTGCAGAAGAGAATAAGGACTAGCAATGTATGTTGTTGTTATTCAGTCATTTCAGTTAGATGAAGAAATGAGGTAAAGAGGGTTTAATGACTTGCCCAGGATCATACACCTGGTGAGTGTTTGAGACTGGATTTTAACTCAGGTCTTCCTGATTTCAGCCTCTGCACTCTATCCACACTGTGCCACCAAGCTGCTCCGATGTGACAAATAGCATTCACTTTCAGGTTTGGTGTTATTTAGTCATGTTCAACTTTCATGACTTTGGGATTTTCTTGGCCAAGATACTGGAGTGGTTTACTGTTTCCTTCTCCAGTTCATTTTACAGATGAGGAAACTGAGGCAAACAAGGTTAAGTGAGTTGCCCAAGGTCACACAGCTAGTGAGGGTCTGAGGCTGATTTTAACTCAAGAAGATGTCTTGCTGATTCCAAGTCCAGTTTCACTGTGCCACCTAGCTGAAGGTAAGTGTTTGCATTGCAAGCATAGGGTCCTAGACCCTGTGGGCTGGGTTATAGGACTGGACAGAATTGCCTCTGAGGTGCTTTCTAGATCTAAAGCAGTAATCCCAAGGAAAATTGTCAAGACTAACCTCACTCATTAGAAGTGGAAGGAAACTCAGATGCTGTTCCATCCATCCCCCTTATTTTATAGATGAAGACACTGAAGCCCAGAAAGGGGAACTGTCTAAGGTCACTCATGTAGTGACAGAGTCAGGTTTCAAGTTTCATTCCTCTCACCACAAATCCAATATTCTCTCCACTGTGATTCATTCACTGCCTCTCAAATCTGCAGGGAGAAGTAGAATGGAAAGTCTTTGGATGAAGATAAAAAGGAAGCCAAACAGAAACAGCACTAAGAGAGTTGCTGCAGAGAGGGGATATGAACAAGTCCTTGCTGATACAGATCAAAATGCTGCCACAGAGGAGAGCTGTAGCTTCAGTGGGGGCTTGTACTAGCCATGTATCTATTGGATGTCTCCTGCTACAAACAACGCAACTGATAAACTCACAGCTGGCCTTGCTGACAATTTTATCTTCCAGAAGATACAGTGAAGGAAGTTGTTATTCTGGACCAATACTAACCAGCAAGACGGTGATGGGATCCTTGAGAAGAAAATGATAATGTTCTGGGAGTTTCTCATAGGGAATGATGTGAATGCAGGACATGGTCACCAAATCTTTAAAAGAGCAAATTTTTTTAACAGTTCAAGAGAAAAGATAAGTAAGGCCTGGGTCATGAAAAGGAAAAGATGACTAAAAAAAGATAAGGACTCTCTCCAGAATAAAATTTTGATAACACAGCTGGAGATAATATCAATGAGGCAAAAAGGGGGAGGTTAAAAGAGACCATTGTGAGTGCTTCAAAGTTTCCATAGGGTCATAGTATTGAGAAGAAGAGACCCAAGGTGGCTAAGGGGAAATTGCTCTAGATTTGCTGTCAAAAAGAAAAAAAAATGGAATCCTAGATCTGCTATTTGTTACCTTGTGACCCTGGATGAGTCACTTAACTTTCACTTAAAGACCAATTTATGATGAATGCTCAGTACAGATTGAAGTATACTTTTTAAACTTTATTTTTCTTTGGTTTTTGTTTGCATTTTATTTTGCAACATGGCAAATATGGAAATGTTTTGTGTGACTTCACATGTATAATCTATGTCAAATTCCTTGCCTTCTCAAGGGATGGGGAGGGGAAGAGTAGTGGGAGAAAATTTGGAACACAAAAATTTTTTTAAATGCATCTTAAATTGTTTTATATGTAATTGGGAAATACTTAATGGAAAAATGTATTTTAAGACAAGTATTTAAAAAAAACCTTCAGTTTCATCCATAAAAGTAAAAATGAATAACAACAACAGCCTTTATATAGTACTTTCAGGTTTTCAAAGAGCTTTACAAATATTAAGTCAGTGTCAGTGTTCTAAGAGGGGGCTGAACAAAATTGCCTCTGAGGTGCTTTCCAGATCTAAAGCAGTGATCCCAAGGAAGATTGTCAAGACTAACCCCATTCATTTTACAGATTTGGAAACTAAGGCTGTGCAAGGAGATATGATCTAGAATCATCCACATAAGACATGGCAGTACCAGGTTTGGAAGTCTCTACTGATTCTAAATTCAATGTTCATTGTATTGCCACTACAGAGGCAACTGGTGGGTTTGAAGTCAGGAAGATCTGAGTTCAAATCCAGTCTCTGACACTTGCTAAGTAACCCTGGGCTAGTTACTTAACCTCTGTTTGCCTCAGTTTCCTCAACTGTAAACCTATCTTGCAGAGCTGTTGTGAGGATCAAACGAGAAAATATTTGTAGAAAGCATACAGTGCTTGGCACATAGTAGGCACTATATAAATGCTTATCCCATTCTCCCCCCACCCCAACCCCTTGCTTTGCCTCATCATACTCTAAAGAACTAAGATTAAACTAGGATTTGTACTATAGATAAAAGCAGGAGCACAGAACCAAAGATGAATACTGTAGAGTAGTATGGTGAAATATAGAATGAGATGATAGTGTACCAGTTAAGTCATTAAGTGCCCACTATGTTCCAGGGCCTGTTCTGCTTGCTAGGGATGCAGAAACAAAAATGAAACAATCTTTGCATTCAAGGAACCTATAGTTTTCCACTTCCTTGTTTAAAAACCCCAAACTTACACTTGACACTAGTTGTGTCACTTAACCCCAACTGGCTTGCCTTTCCTCCTCCAAAAAAAAAGAACTCCAAAATTCCTTTATCTGTTCATTATTTTCTCATTGCAACTTTTCTTAGGTCTTATAATCCCTAACTTTGTTCTTTGGCCTTCATGGTGACTTTCATTTCCTCTGCTTCTCAGTTCTTCTCCCTTGCACTAGTCTCACTCTCCTCCCTTCCCTATCAACTCCCTGGTGAAACAACCCAACTCTCTCTAGTCTCCAATCTCTTGCTCCCTTGTCCTATTGCTGATTACATCTATTCAAACCCCAGCATTAGATTATTCCTACCATCTTCTTCTTTCCTTACTTTTTATGTGCTACTAAACAAAGTTGGAGGAAATCCTAAATTGTGCTGCTACTTAGGTCCACTAACAGTGTTATCTAATCTCAACTAGATTCTCACTTCTGCAAGGTAAACATTCTATACCTCTATTTGAATTACTAATTTAATCTTCACAGAGGTTACTAACACTCTTGTCTCTCCTAAAACCTCCCACAGTATCCCTCTCCTCTCCTCTTAGCCAAGATATTGCTTCCTATATCCCTTCCCCAATTGAGGCCATTTACCAAACTATCTTCATTTTGCATGATTCACACATCTTTCCCACTACCTACTCCTTTACTCACATCTCAGTTGAAGGCATAGCCCTTCCCCTTGCCAAAGTCAACCCTCTAGATGCTCTCTTGCTTCTGCCCCCTCTCAGTCTCTCTAGTGCATTAACCCAATTTCATCCCCACTCTCCCTTATATTTGATCTCTAACTCCATTTCTGTTGCCTACAAACATGTCTCCTTCATCACTCAAAAATCTTCAATTAGTTCAATTACCTCTGCTATCCTGTCCTTCACAGCTCAACTTGAGAAAAGTGTGTACTCTTGCTGACTTGTAATCTTCTCTCATCCTCTTCTAATCTTACTGAAGACTGGATTCTAACCTCATCATTTGAGGAAACTACTCTTTCCAAAGTTATTGATGATCTCTCAATAGCCAAGTCTAATGGGCTTTTCTCAAAACTTATCCTCCTTGTCCTCTCTGTAGTATTTAACATCCTTGATCATTGTCTCCTTCTGGATTCTCAAGGCTTTCCTGACACTTTTCTCTCCTTATTTTCCTATTTATCTGATCACTCCTCAGTCTCCTTTGCTAATTATTCATTCATGCCATGCTCACTAACTGTGGTGTGAGTTTCCTCATCTGTAAAATGAACTGGAGAAGGAAATGGCAAACCACTACTGTATCCTTGCCAAGGAAAACCCAAATAGGGTCACAAAGACTCAGATATGACTGAAACAACTGAACAACAACAATAATAGCTTCCTCATTCCAGGTTCTATGCATTCTTTCCATTCTATCCATGTTATCACCTAACTGTCTAGCTATTGGCAAGAGTGACAACCATGGAGGGAGCTAGAGGGAGTGGAGGGAGGGCTATGGAATGTCATGTGTGAAGCATACTAAGAAGGCCAGTTTGATTGGACTTGAAAGTGTGTGAAGAGCAATAATACGAGAAGCCTAGAAAGGTAGTTGGAGTCAGAGTATGACAGTCCCTAAATGTCAATGAGAGGAGTTTGTGAAAAGGAGTGTCTTTTAACTACAGTATATTCATTCAATGAAAGAAGATTGGTGGTGTTGTGACAGCTTTATAGCCTGAGGAAGATGATGACTACCCCAGAACTACTCAAATGCTATTTTGCTTCCATCTTGTCCATCAAAGAGAATAGACTTTTCAGACTGAAAATGGCAGAACAAACATGGTTGAGGGGAAACTGGAGACCAAAACTAGGTAAGGAGATAGTAGAGAGAACATCTAAATACTTTAAATGAGCATGAGTCTCTAGACTCAGATGAATTCTAACAAAGGGTTCTGAGGGTGGGGGAGAGCATTTATAGATACAATTGCTGAATCACTGTCTATAATCTTGGAGAATTCATGGAAACAAGGAGTCACAAAGGGCTGGAGAGGAGCAAATGCTGCTCTCATTTTCACAAAGAGGAAAAAAAGGTGGGTCCTGGCATGACTACAGGAGCTATGGCTCATGCCTTCTCCACAGCAAAACTCTTGAATAGATTATCAATGAAATGTCTCATCAGCACTGAGAAGAGAAATTGATCACAAGTCACACCATACTAATCTCTTTTCCTGTCTGGATAGGATTATTAGACTGGTAGATAAGCATAATGCCAGAGATGAGAGGTTGCATGATATTGTGGAAAGACTGAATGTGAATTCAGAGTAAAAGGGATCAAATCCAGGATATGCTACTAATTACCTATGTGACCTTGGGCACACTCCTTCCCCTTTCTAGGACTAAGTTTTCTGATATGCCAAATGAGTAGTTTGGCTTAGATGATCTCTGAGGTCAATCAGTCCACAAGGGTTTATTATGCAAGTGGATAGAGTGCAGGGTCTGGAGTCAGGAAGACTCCTCTTTCTGGCCTCAGGCTGAGCTGTGTGACCCTGGACAAGTTACTTAACCTTATTTGCCTCAGTTCTCTTATTTGTAAAATGAGATAGAGAAGGAAATGGCAAACCACTTCAGTATCTTTGTCAAGAAAACCTCAAAAGGGGTCAAAAAGAGTCATACATGACTGAAAAATTACTAAACAACAACAAAACAAATACCATGTAAGATGCTGGGGATACAAAACCAAAATGAAACAGTTCTTTACTCTTAAGGATGAGGGGACACTCTGTTGGGGAACTTTCTATTGTCTCTTCCAGGTCTTAATCTTGGGGAGTCCTATATGATATATCTGGATTTCAGCAAGACATCTTGGCAAAACGTCTTCTGATATGCTTGCAGCCAAGATGGAAAAACATTTAAATGAAGGTCAAAGGACCACTAGCTGGGGATGTTGAAGAGGGGTGTCTTTAATCAAATTTAAAATTCAATAAAATTCATTCAATTAAAAAATTCACCAGGTACTTATTGTATGCAGTATACTCTCCTATGTATTGCAGAAGTTGCAAAGCTCAGATAAGAACCAGTCCCTACCTTACAGCTTAGTAGATAATCTATGAGGTTACTTTCTACTTTAAGATTCAATCATTTTTTTCAATCATTTTTTAAAATAATTTTTAATGATCAAGCATTTATTTGTTTTTTCTCTAATTTTCTCCATCCACTGGAATGGAAAAAAACCCCAACAAAACAGAATTCTTGTATTATAGAAGTATCTCAAATTTAGTTAGGTTTGATGGGGGGGGCATTCTATCTATTTATATTATTATAGTCATTGCTTATTTGTTCTCTTAGTTCTGCTTACTTCACTCTGCATCAATTTATATAAAACTTCTCCATGTTTCTCTGTATTATTCATATTCATAACTTCTTATGCCTAAACATTATTTCATTGTAGTCACAAACCACAATTTCTTTAGCTCTTCTCTAATAAACGGACATCTATTTTGTTTCTAGTTTTTTTGCCACTACAAAAATGTTGCTATGGAAATTTTGATGTCTGCAAGGCTTTTATTTTAATTAGCGACCTTGTTGGACCACATACCCAACACAGAAATATGTGCATTTTAGTCATCTAAGCATAATTCCCAATTGCTTTCCAGAATGGTTGGAACATTTCATACCTCTACTAGCTGTGTATTATGGTGCATGTCTTTCTGCAGCCCCTCCAACATTGACTATTCCTACCTTTTATCCTTATAACCCTTTTATAATCCTTTAAGAGAGCCATGATTTCATATATGTGGTCACTACCTCCACCAACATATATCCCACCTCCTGGCATTCTTTAGTCAGTGGTGGCCAAAATCATGTGTCAGCTGGTGGCCAAACTTCTGGAGCCACATTTGGCTGAGCTCTTTTCAGGTAACAGATTCACAGTTGGTATGGGTCTGATGTTGAGGCCCTTCCAAGTTGGTAGAACCTGCCAATCAGGTGGTATATGTTTTGAAAAGCAGGGTCACTTCTATGACACATTAAGACTTTGGATAAATCTGTAGTGTATGTGTTTGGTTGTGTGAACATATTTATGGTTATTCATTGAACAAACATTTATTGAATGCCTTCTGTATGTAAAGCACCATGATAGGCTATGTGGCAGATGGGAAGTTTAGATAAAATATGGTTTATAAATATATACACATATTTGCTTGCGAATGTATACACATATATGTATATGAATGTCCATGTGGTTTTTTTATGCATAGATGGGAAAGCCTCAAGGTTAGGCCTGGATTAAATGTGTTTGTGTGTGTGTCATTTCAGAACCACCTTCACTAAGTGTGGAGAGTTCAAAGCTTAAACCACCAATACTACATATGCATATGCATATATATATGTGAATTATATACATACATACACACATGCACATCCATGTGTGGATGTATATGTGCTTGTATATGTGTGTAGACATACCTAAGAAGAATGATAAACAAAGAGGAACAATTTTGTTGTTAGAAGTTATGCATAATAAATGTAGGAACTAAGAACAAAGAATCCAATACAGTGGCTGATAGCCCTTTTATTTCTAGTCCCAGATTCATTTGCTTGTTAACGGGGAACGTTATAGGGGACTGAAGGAAGATTTATCTCCCCAACCTCACAGAGCTCTTTGGTGGATTTAGTGAATGGAGTCCAGTAAATAGGATGATTTGATACAGTAGACTAGTGACTAGGGATTTGTCAGGAGCTGAAAGTAATCTTCTAACTCCAAATCAGATAGTTAGCTGAGACTAGGAATCTTGAGTGGGATCGTTAGAGAAGCAGCCAAAAAGAATACCACAATGCGACAGAAAGAACACTAGATTTAGAGTGAGAGACCCTGGATCCAAATCCAAGTTCTACCACTTAGCACCCATGTGACCTTTGACAAGTGTCCTTAAGTCTCAATTTTCTCATCTATAATGGGAAGGTGCTATACTAGAATCTAAGATTCTATGTATGTCCCATGAACAGATTTATCCTTGACGTGAAGGTCCACAATTACATATATATACATGTAACATTCATATACATATATGTGTGTATATACATACACATAAATATATAGTCAATCAACATTTATTAAACATCTAATATGTCCTTTGCCCAAGTGCTAATAAGCACTATGAATATAAAAAATAAATTTTAAAAAACAGTCCAGGAACTTAATCCAATGGAACAAGACAACATGCAGAAGGAAACTGAAAAGATTAGGGAAAAGGAATGTGTGAAGATGTTCAGAGAAGTGCAACTTGGTGGAAAATGAAGAGATAGATTATATGAAAGCTTTGGGAGGAGCTTTCTGTCTATTCTCCATTCAGAGGTCCCAGGAGGTGAAGGTAGTGATAATATAAGGGCACCACGGTTGATGTGATCTTGCAGGATAATGAGTTATTTCCATGCCTGTGTGTGTGGTCACATATATTAGTGTTTTTAGCTTGATTTTTCTTCTTTTTAAATGTTTTAGTGGTGTTCTTTTCTCCTTTTTAAAAATATTTATGTCATTTCCCAATGATTCCCCTCCTTCACTAGAAACTTCCCTTGTTTTTTAAAACCAAAATTTAATTTTTTTAAAAAATTGTGACAAATAAGGAGTCAAAACAAATCAATACAATGGGTATGTCTCAAAATAAACGCCTTATTCCATACCTAGAGTCCATCATCCTTCTTATAAGAAAAAAGTAAATAGGTTTCACCATCATTTCTTTGAAGTCACAATTGATCATTATGTGAATCAGAGTTCTAATGTTTTTCAGTGGTATTTTCTTGACATTACTGTGATCTTTGGTGTAATTTATTCTCCTGTTTTTTTTTCTCTGTTCTTAATCAATTCTTTTCATACAATTCTTCCCAAGTTTCTTTGAATTCTTCACACGTCATTTCCTATAATTCAAAAATATTCTATTACATTTATAACCACAATTTTTTCAACCATTCCCCAGCCAATAGATACCAACTTCATTTTCAGTTCTTTGCTACTACAAAACAAGTATTGTCATAGGTATTTTGGTATATATGAGACCTTTCCCTGGTCAAGAATTTATGTTTTGTGAATGGTATTCTTGGGTCAAAGGGTTGATTTTTGGAGTCCATTACATTCATATATGACAATTTGTTCAAATCCTCAACCGGTATTTACTTGTTTCCGTATTTTTGATACCACAAAAAGTATTGCTATAAATATTTTGGCATGTATTGTACCTTTTCCTCTGTTTACGACCTCGAGGTTTTTGCTCAGTAGAGATAATGCTAAGTCAAAGCATATAAGGAATCTAATTACTTTTCTAGAATAGTTCCAAGTTGGTTTTTTTCCAGAAGAGTTAGATTATTTCATAGCTGAGCCAACAGAATATTAAGTAGCTATATGTAACCCATGCACGAGCAGCTTTCCAGAAGAATTCTACCTTGAACAACTTTTAAGGTTCTGATTACACAGTATAGTGAACACTCTATTTATTTTGTAACAAATCAAATACAGCATTCACAATGTCACAACTTATCACGGAAAATCAAAATACAGCATTCACAATGACTTATCACTAAAATGGCCACATAATTTTCACCAAAGTGGTCACAATAGTTTTCATCAAAGTGCAATCATTTAGTCAATCACAACATCTTTAATTCAATCACAAAGTACAAAAGTCAAAGTTATCCACCCCTAGGTCATAGTAAATCATAATCTTCTCAGTCAGTACGCAGTATTCAAGTAAAGTCTTCTTTCAGCTTGACTCAAGGCTGGCCCTCAGCTTCCATGGTTCCTCTTCTGTGGTCCCAGTTCCAACTGTCACCTGGGTTCAAAGGTGACTCCCAGTTCCTTTTCCAGCTCCTTATCCAGTTCTTTGTCCAGTTCCTGATCCATATTGAAATTCACAGCGTCCAGTCCACTTCAAGTCCTTCACAGTTCCTGTTTCTGGGAAGACAAAGCTCAA
The DNA here is from genome assembly GCA_028646575.1 of Pseudocheirus occidentalis. NCBI lineage: Eukaryota > Metazoa > Chordata > Mammalia > Diprotodontia > Pseudocheiridae > Pseudocheirus > Pseudocheirus occidentalis. The sequence continues at coordinate 206,008,708 of CM053593.1, read as the reverse complement.
CAGAGCCACAATAATATTCATACACATTGCTGGCACCATCATCAGTTCACTATCTGCCTGTGAAGTCAAATTAGATGCACCAACAAGGTCTGAGAACTCAACACAAATTATCAACATAGAAATCAACATAGACTCACAAACAAGGTCCAAGAGGTCAGCACAAATCATCAGTAAAATCCCAGGACTTCCAAAACCCTCTTCCAGGACTTCGGTAAACATACAACCAGAAAATCCTCTTTCAGGGCTTTCAGTAAGGTTCCAGGGCTTCTGTACAAAGTATCATAAACAAACATAAACACAGACAGAGCAGACAGAGTGCTGGGATACCACAAGTTTTCTCCTTCTTGACTCTGCCACCACAAGAGTCCTCTTCTCAATTCTTTCTTTCTCTAGCTCTGGTGCTCTCCTTATATAGTCATTAGCTCCTTCCCAGGAGTTCACAAGTTCTAGGGTTCACAAGCTGTGGAGTTCACAGGTTCTGTTTCTTAACAGACTGAAACAAGGTGTTAATTCAATAGCTGAAACAAGTTGTTAATTCAATAGCTGAAACAAGGTGTGAACTACTTCTGTGCTTGCCATTACAGTAGCCCATCCATGGTCTTTTTCACTTACTGATAATTTTTTATCCTTTTTGCCAATTTGAAGGGTGTGTGGTAAAATTTTATAGTTGTTTTAATTTGCCTTATTTTATAAATGATTTGAAACATTTTTCATATGGTTATTAATAGTTTGCATTTCTTCTTTAGAAAATCATTTTTAAAAATTGAGTTCCACATTATTTCTCTGCTTTTCTTCCCTCCTTTCTCCTTGAGAAGGCAAACAACTTGGTATAAATTATACATGTACAGTTATGTTAAACATTTCTATATTGGCCATGTTGCAAAGAAAAAGCAAACCAAGAAAAATAATAAAGAAAGTTTTAAAAAGAAATAAAAACTAGTGTGCTTCAATCTTAATTCAGGCTATAGCAGTTCTTTCTCTGGAGGTGCATATCATTTTTCATCAAAAGTCTTTTGGAATTGTCTTTGATAATTGTATTGCTGAGAAGAGCTGAGTCACAGGTCAGAGTTGATTATCAAACTCCTGGTTCTGCTCACTCCATTTTTAATCAGTTTGTGTAAGTCTTCCCAGATTTTTCTGAAAGCATCCTGCTTGTCATTTCTTATAGCACAATATTATCCCATCATAACCATATACCAGAACTTGTTCAGGCATTCTCCAATTGATGAGCATCCCCTCAATGACCAATTCTTTACCACCACAAAAAGAGCTGATATAAATATTTTTGTATAAGTAGGTCCTTTCCCCTTTTCTTTGATCTCCTTGGGATACAAATCTAATTGTGGTATTGTTGGGTCAAAAGGTATGCATGGCTTTATACCTCTTTGGGTATAGTTCCAGATTGCTTTCCTGGATGGTTAGATCAATTCACAACTCAACCAGCAGGACATTTCTCAATCAATAGATATTTACTTTGTTTCCAGATTTTGATGCGACAAAAAGTATTGTTACAAATATTTTGGTATATATTGTACCTTTTCCTTTGTTTATGGTCTGTTTTTTTCACATTCTCTCCAGCATTTGTTAATTTCCTTTTCTGTCATATTAGCCTATCTGATAGATATGAAGTGGTACCTCAGAGTTGCTTTAATCTGCATTTCTCTAATCAATAGTGATTTAAAGCATTTTTTCCTGTGACAATGGATAACTTTGATTTCATCTTCTGATAACTGCCTGTTCATATCTTTTGACCATTTATCAATTGTGATCATTTATCTATTGACAAATGGCACTTTGTATTAAATAATTGTTTCAATTCCCTTTATAACTTGAATATAAGACTCAAAGATATAAGACTCAAATAAGAATCAAAATGTTCAATGCAAAGTTTTCCCCTATTAGTAGGTTTTCTTCTTATTCTAATTATGTTGACTTTTTTCATGCAATAGCTTTTCAAATTTTATATAATAAAAGTTCTATTTTATCTTTTGTATTCTCTTCTGTCCCTGTATTGTTTATGGCCATTCTTTCTATCCCAGGCATTTTAAACATTTTTGTGTCCTAGAACTCTCTGGCAGTCTCGAGAAGTCAACCTTTTTCAGAATAAGGATTTTTAATGCAATAAAATAAATATCTAGGGTTACAAAGGAAGTAACATATGTTGAAGTATAGTTATGAAAATACTTTAAAAAGTCAAGTTCATGAACTCCATATTAAGAAACACTGTCCTAACTAAAAATCTTGAAAGGAATCCTTCCATTTTCCTCTTTTTGAAAAAAAAATCACTTTTTACATTTGTTTATCTATTTGGTATATAGTGAAAGATTTCACTCTAAACCTAATTCCTACCAAACTGCTTTCTAGTTTTTTTTCAGTAGTTCTTGTTGTTTGGGGGGCTTATCATATGCTAGGTTACCGTGCTCTATTCCTTCTCCATCTTCTCAATGTAGTCTGCTCCATTCATCTATTTTTGCATTTTTTTAAACCAGCATAGCAAATAGGCTTGATGCCTACTGTTTTGCAATATAGTTTGAGATTTGATAATGCTTGCTTTCATTCTTATGTGTTATCATTACTTCCTTATTTCTTCTTCTTTTCCTTCCTTTTAAAAGACAAAGAGCTGTATTAAGTATCTATAGTTGATATTTCTTAGAACAATTAGATCAAATCCCACTTTGCTACCACTTTGACCTTGAACTTAACCTTAACCTAAACCTCAGTTTCCTTAGTCATAAAACAAGACAAATTCAGTCAGATGGATATGGAGATGCTTCTGAAAGAATCATTGCAATGAGCACCCAAGGAGAACTCCAAGTACAGTTCAAACTTGTATTAGTCGGAAATAGAGGTACTGGAAAAATGACATTTGTAAAATGTTGCTTGACTGGTGAGTTTGAGAAAAAGTATATACCCACCCTGGGTGCTGAAGTCCATCATCTAAGGTTCCATACTAACAGAGGTCCTGTTAAATTCAACATGCAGGATATAGCTAGCCAAGAGAAATGTGGTGGTCTGAGAGATGGTTATTACATCCAAGTTCAGTGTGTCATTATAATGTTTGATGTAACATCAAGAGTTATGGTGGAGGGGCAGAGCTAAGATGGCAATGTAGAAGAAGCAAGGTCCAGCAGCTCCCACACCGCCACCCTAATCACCCATAAAATATGAGCCCAGACAAAGCCTAGGACTCTCAGGCTCACAAAAATACAGAAAACACATCTCTCGCTGAAGGCAGCTCGGCAGCAGGGGCTCATCGCGGGGGCCAGGAGTGGAGGCTGGCCCAGCCTGAAGCCGAGACCACGGCCAGGCCCAGAGCAGTAGGAAGGAGCTGAGCCAAGCCAAGCAGATCTACAGCCTCCAGCACCTCCACATCTACCAAAGTGTGAGGAACAAAGACTGCAGAGGGGCAGTTTGGCGGGAGGGGCTCGACCAGCAGGCCAGCAGACAAAGAGCAGAGAGCAGCCTGGCCCAAAACCGCAGGTTCGGCCAGACCAGGTCCCAGGGCGGCCAGGAGGTGCTGAGTCTCACAAGCCACAGCTGGAGTCCACTTCAGAGAAGATCTATTGCACCTGAGGGAATCTTCACATCCACCAAACCAGGATTAGACGTCAGTGAAAGTGAAAGTGAAACTTTTGAAACTTAATTTGATGTAGGAAAAGCAGTTCTGCCAATCTGCCCCCGAGGCAAGGAAGCGGTGGGGGAGGGGAACTGCTGCCACAGTCCCCACTAGGCTACTTCAGAGCCGCTGGCCTGCAGTCTCAGCAGGGGGGCTGAATCAACTGATCAGGGCCAAGTGCTCTTGCATTGAGCGGCCTGGATCCTGATCGTGATCTTGGATGGTGGTCCTGGTGTGCACTTTCAGCAAGCCAAAGCTTGGGGGGGGGATGCAATATCCCGCTAATAGTGCCGGCAGCTGGGAAAACCGTAGCAATTTGGAACAGAGCTTTCCCCTCGAAGCAGAGTTTCACAGAGCTAAAAAAAACCAACCAATTAACTGACTAGCCAACATGAGGAAAAAGAAGCAAAATAAGAGCAACAATAAAACTCTAGAATCCTTTTTTGTGGACAAAAAGGAGAAAAACATGGAATGGGAGGAAGACAACACAGTCAGAAGTCCCACACCAAATGCTTCCAAGACAATTGAAGAATGCCTAGAAGCTATACATCAACTGAAAAAGGACTTTGAAAACCAAATAAGAGAAGTAGAGGAAAAATTGGGAAGAGAAATGAGAACGATGAGAGAAAATCATGAAAAGAGAGTCAATAACCTGACTGAAGAAAGCAACACTTCAAAGAATAGATTAACTCAAATGGCAAAAGAGGCCCAGAAAGCCAATGAGGAGAAGAATGCCTTAAAAAGTCGAATTTCCCAGATGGAAAAAGAATCTCAAAAGCATTCTGAAGAAAACAATTCCTTCAGAATTAGAGTGGAGCAAGTAGAAGCTAATGACTTTATG
>CM053593.1:205938866-206003751 GCA_028646575.1 Pseudocheirus occidentalis | reverse complement strand
GGTCACTGTCACAATATGTCCACTATGAAGATGTCCTGTATAATCACACATCCACAGCCTGTATTGAATTGATTATCCTTCCAGTGGGGGTGGGTGACAAGGGAGGAATTGAAAGAATTGAGAATTTAAAGTTCTGCAATACTGGCAACTAGGAATTAAGATGTACAGGTGCTGGGGTAGCGAGACCCTCCCTGCCCTACCAGAAAGTTAGAGAGCAGATCAGGGGAGGGGCTTTACAGTGGGATTGCTGTTTTAGGGTTGGGGCAGGGGGAAAATGGGGAGAAAATTTGTAATTCAAAAATCTCATGAAAATGAATGATGTACGTGAAATGCAAATCAAAACAACGTTGAGGTACCACACATCACCAGTCATATTGGCTAAGATGACAAAACAGGAAAATGAGAAGTGCTGGAGAGGATGTGGAAAAATTGGAACTCTAATGCATTGTTGGTGGAGCTATGAACTGATACAACCATTCTGGAGGGCAATCTGGAACTATGCCCAAAGGGCTATAAATAATTGCATACCCTTTGACCCAGTAATACCACTTTTGGGGTTGTATCCCAAAGAGATCATAGAAGTGGGAGGAAGACCCATATGTACAAAAATATTTATTGCAGCTCTCTTTGTGGTGGCAAAAAACTGGAAATTTAAGGGATGCCCATCAATTGGGGAATGACTGAGCAAGTTAAGGTATATGAATGTGCTGGAATATTATTGTGCTATAAGAAATGAGAAGGAGATTGACTTCATAATTACCTCAAGAGGCTTATGCGAATTGATGCTGAGTGACAAGAGCAGAACTAGGAAAAATTTGTACACAGTCACAGATACATCATATGTGTGATGACCAATTTTGAATAACTGAACACTTCTCAGCATCGTACAGTTAAAAGACAACTCTACAAGTCTCAGGATGGAAGGAGATGTCTACATTCAGAGAAAGATCCAGAAAGATCAGAGTTTAAAAGGAGACTGAAGCAATGCATGTTATCATTCTTTTCAATGTTTGGCTTTTGTTTCTCTTTTCTCATTGTTCATTCCATTAGCTGTAATACCTATACAACCAGACTATTGTACAATGTGAAAGAGTTAGCAGATCCTATACATGATTATATGCCACCATGGCAGGGGTGGGGGATGGGGAGGAAGGGGAGAAAAATCTGAAACTCAAGTGACTCTGGAACTGAATCTTGTAACCTAAAAGTAAACAAACAAGTCAATAAAATTTAAAAAAAGAAAATGAATGATGTAAACAAGAAAACAAATTTAAAATTTTATTTAAACTAAAAAAAAGAAATTGATAGCAAGCTATCACTTTAGAGCTGTCCAAGTTCCATTCTGCCTGGAGGCAGAGGCATGGACCAGGTGACCTTTCCAGGGTAACTTGAATTTGAGGAGAATATTTTCCCATTTGGAAACTGATGAGTCCCAGAGGGAGAGTCAGCCCCAGCTAGACTGGGCAGGGACAGCAGGGCGTGTGCTTCAGAGAAATTGTAGCATTAGCACCAGGAACAATGTCAATGGCATGACCCTTACCCATGACTGTTTGTTGAATTGGATTGTCATCATGTCATTATTACCATCCCTACCATCCTCACCCCCATCACTGTCATCCTCACTACTGTTCCCTTCACCATGTCCAAACCTTCGTCATTCACCTGTCATTAATTAGCTAACTTAGAGACAGGGAACCTGGTTTGACACTTGCTAGTTGTGAGGCTTTGGGAAAGTCATTTCACCTCTGTTTCTGCACTTACAAAATGAGGGTTCAAATATTTGCACTGTCTACCTCACAGAATTACTATGACAAAAGTGCTTTATAAAACAATGCAATATATTGTGCATTTTATTGTTATTAATAATTATAATTGTGGATGGCACAGTACTCAGTTTGTACAGAGAAACACTGCCAGGGCACCTCAAAGTTTGTAGGACCTTTCCTTCACAACAAAACAGAGCTGGGCAACCACAGAATGAGATTATCCTAGACCTAGAGCTGAAAAGGGTTTTAAAGGTCCTTAAGTTCCCCTCACTGCCCCGTGCCCCCCCCACCCCCATTTTACACTTAGACTATGGGAGGTGACTGTGAATGCCAAACCCTGGGCTGTAACTAGTCTGGGCCATTTGGGCACATGAACACTGTCCTATGTGGGCAAGGCAAGGGAAGAAGCATTCATTGAGCACTTACTACACGCTGGGAACTGTACAAGGTGTACAAAGTAACAAATATAAACAAAAAGGCTTACATTCTAATGTGGAAACAGAAGCTGAAAACCAGGGGAGAACAGGCAGAAAAGAGAGAAAGTACCCATATGAGAGAGTGATAATGAAGTCCAATGAGTCAGAAGCCAAGCTAGGAGGAGAATGTAGGGACATCCGGGCTCCAGGTAAAAGTCCCTCTTCCCTTATACAAATATTTTTGTACAGATAGTCCATTTTCTTTTTCTTTTATGTCTTTGGGATATGGACTAGAAGTAGTATTGCTGGGTCAAATGGTCTGCGGTTAGTTAGCTAAGAAGGAAGGACTTATTAAGCACTTTTTACATACCGGCTACTAAGCTAAGAATGAAAGTTGGATATTATATCCCTCTGGGGCTAGTTCCAAATGGTTCTCCATAATGATTGGATCAGTTCACTGCTCCACTAATAGTTCATTGTGTACCTATTTTTCCTCATCGTCTCCAGCATTTGTCATTTCTGATAGGTGTGAGGCAGTACCTCAGAGTTGTTTGAATTTGCTTCTCCCTAATCAATAGTGACTTAGAGCATTTTTTTAATGACTATGGATAGTTTTAATTCTTCTGAAAACTGTTTTTTTAATCCTTTGACCATTTATCAACTAGGAAATGGCTCTTATTTTTTTTATAAATTTAACTCAGTTTCATACCCAGTACATATTTGAGAAATGAGGTCTTTATCAGAGAAACCTGCTGTAAAAATTTTGGACATTACTTTGTTGTTTATGGTACTTTTTAGCAAACTGTAGTTTCCCCAATTATCTCTTTTACTTAGGCCTATTTTTTGCTTTTTCTTTACCTAAGGTGATGATTGCTGCCCTGCCTTTCTTTTTGCTTTTTTAATTGATTGATTTATTTACTTTTAGTTTACAAGAATCAGTTCCAGAGTCCCTTGAGTTTCAAGTTTTCTCCCCTCCCTCTCCACCCCCCAACCGTGGAGGCTTGCAATCAAGTATAGGATCTGCAAATACTTTCACATTGGACATTATTAGTCTGGTTGTATAGAAGGACTGTAATCAATGGAGTAGACAATGGGAGAAAGGAAACAAAACCAAACATGGAAAAGAGCAATAGCATGTAGATTGCTTCAGTCTCCATTTAAACTCTGTTCTTTCTACATCTTTCTCTGAATGTAGATATCTCCTTCCATCCTGAGACTTGTAAAGTTGTCTTATACCTGTGCGTCGCTGAGAAGAGTCCAGTTTATCAAGGTTGGTTGTCGCACATACAATGTGCCTGTGATTGTGTACAAGTTTTTCCTGGTTCTGTTCTCCTCACTTAGCATCAGTTTGTATAAACCTCTCCAGGTAAATATGATGTCCATCTCCTCCCCATTTCTTATATCACAATAGTATTCCATACAACTTGTTTAGCCATTCCCCAATTGATGAGCATCCCCTTAATTTCCAGGTTTTTGTCACCACAAAGAGAGCTGCAATAAATATTTTTGTACATATGGGTCTTCCTCCCACTTCTATGATCTCTTTGGGATACAACCCTAGAAGTCTGCCTAACTTTCTTTACTTCAGCTGAAGCATATTCAATTCTGCTCTAGCCATTTATTTTAACTCTATGTGTGTCTTTTGCAAGTGTGTCTCTTTGTAAGCAATATATTATTGAACTCTGGTTTATAATCCTTTCTGCTATCTGCTTCTGTTTTATGGGTGAGGTCATCCCATTCACATTCAGTTATGATTAACAACTATGTTTTCCACTCCATCCAATTTTCTCCTGTTTCTCCTTCTCATTTTGTCCTATCTCTCTTCAAATGTCTGTTTTGCTTTTAAACACTGCCTCCACCAATCCATCCTCCCTTTTATAATTACCTATCCCCCTTCCTTTTATCCTCTTCTCCTCCTACTTCTCTACTGGATTCTTTCCTATTTGAACCAATTCTAATGAATTTTCCCCATTTTCCCCTCCATTATAAAAGTTCTTCATTGTGCACTTCTTTCATGTGAGAAAATTTCCCCTGTTCTACCTCTCCCTTCCTCCTTCTCCCAGTGTATCACTCTTTCTTACCTCTTAATTTTTTTCTTTGGTGATCTTTCCAACATAATCACCTCATTTTCATGCCCTCTGTCTATGCAAATTCCTTTTTACTGCCTTAATAATAATAAAATTCTTGGGAGCTACATATATCATTTTCCCATATAGGAATGTAAACAGTTTAAGTTTATCGAGACTATATAATATTGTGAGATCCTAATTGTGACTCCACAATATTTGCATTATTTCTTTCTGGCTGCTTTCAATATTATCTCTGTGACATAGGAGCTCCAGAATTTGCCTACAATATTTCTAGAAGTTTCCATTTTGGGATCTCTTTCAGAGGGTGGTCAAGAGACTCTTTCATGTTTACCTTTTTATGCTTCTCTTGAGTCTTCTGTTTGAATGTCAAATTTTCTATTCAGCTCTGTTCCTTTAATCAGAAATGCTTGAAAGCCCTCTATTTCACTAAATATCATTTTTTCCTCCTGAAGTATTATACTCAGTTTTTCTGGGTAAGTTATTTTTGGTTGTAATTTCAGCTCCTTTGCCTTCAGTATATTGTATTCCAAGCTCTCCTCGACTTTAATGTGGAAGTCATTAAATTTTCTGTGATCCTGACTGGCTCCACAATATTCTATTTATTTCTGGCTGCTTACAATATTTTTTTTCCATGATCTGAGAGCTCTGGAATTTGGTTATAATATGCCCGGGTGTTTTCCTTTTGGGTTCTCTTTCAGGAAGCAAATGATGGCTTCTTTGAATTTCTCTTTTACCTTCTGGATTGAAGACATCAAGGCAATTTTTCTCCTTGATAATTTCTTGAAAAATGGTGTTGAGGCTTGTTCTTTGACCATGGCTTTCAAATAGTCCAATAATTCTTAAATTATCTCTCTTTGATCTATTTTTTCAGGTCAGTTGTTTTTCCTATGAGATATGTTACATTTTCATCTTTTTTATTCTTTTGACTTTTTTTATTGCTAATTAATGCATGAAGCCATTATCTTCCACTTACCCAATTCTAATTTTTAAGGAATTATTCTCTTCAATGACATTTTGTACTTCTTTTTCTATTTGGTCAATTCTATTTTTTAAGGAATTTTTTTTTCAGTGAATGTTGTGCCTCCTTATCCATTTCACCTATTTTGCTTTTTAAGGAGTTTTTTTCTTCAGTGAATTTTTGTGCCTCTTACTATTAATCTATTTCTGTTTTTTTAGGGTGTGATTTGCTTTAGCATTTTTTGTCTCTTTTACCAAGCTGTTAATTATTTTTTAATGACTTTCTTGCATCACTTTCATTTCTTTCCTTGATTTTTCCTCTACCACTCTTACCTTTTTTCTTTAACTCTTCCAGGAATTCTTGTTGTACTTGAATCCAATTAATATTTTTCTCTGAGGCTTTGTTTGTAGCAGTTCTATTGTTATCTTCTTCTGAGTTTATGTCTTGGGTCCTCTCTGCCACTGTAGGAGCTCTTTATGGTCAAATTCTTCTTTTGCTGCTTGCTCATTTTCCAACCTATTTCTTCACTTTGAACTTTATGTTAAAGTTGAGTTGTGCTCACCTGGGAGTGAGGAGACACTATCCTAAGCTTTAGCCTTTTCTGTGCTGCTGTTTTCAGAGTTAGTTCTGGGGTTCTGCAAGTTGTTCATGCTTCTAAGAGGGGTGTGATCCTGGGAGAGGTGTGGTCACTGTTCTCCTGGTCTGTGCTCTGGTCTTTTCCCAAGAAGACCATTGGTCTCCCGCAGCCACAAGTGCTAGTGTTCTCTTTGCCTTGGAATTGTGACTAGGAACTACTCCTATGACTGATCCCTCAGCCCCAGTGCTCCTTTCCTCCCTGGAGGTGTAACTCAGAACTACATAAGTGCAGTAGATTTGCCAATCAGTACCAGCTATACTCAGTGTCAGCAAAGAGTGCCCTTTATGACCAGTTGTCTGACTCTCTTACTGTCTCTGGGCTCTTAAAGCTGCTACTGCTGTTGTGGTCACTGTTGACACTGCTGCATGTATGAGCTCCAGGAAGGTTTCTACCCTTCCTGGGGACACAGACTTCTCCTGTTCACCTCCTCTTTTTTTAGACCAGAAAAGTGTCTCCCCCTACCCAAAATTTTATTTGAGACATTATTTTAAAGTTTGGAGGGGAATGTTGAAAGAGTTCAGCTGGAGGTTATAAGACAACTCTAAAAGACTCAGGATGGAAGGAGATGTCTACATTCAGAGAAAGATCTAGAAAGAATAGAGTTTAAATGGAGACTCAAGCAAACTACCTGCTCTCTTTCTTTTCCCATATTTAGTTTTGTTTCCTCTTTCCCATTGTTCATTCCATCAGTTACAACCCTTCTATACAACCAGACTAATGTCCAATGTGAAAGTATTTGCAGATCCTATACTTGATTATGTGCTGCCATGGGGAAGGGGGGAAGGGAGGGGAGAAAATTTGAAACTCAAGGGATTGTGGAACTTAATCTTGTAAACTAAAAGTTAATAAACAAATCAATGATAATTTAAAAAAAAGAAAGAGTTCAGCTGGGTTGCCTCTAACCCACCATTTTGGCTCTGCCCTAACTCAGTGCATTGAGTATGCACTGCAGTCAAAATTGCTTACATTGTGGTTTATCAGAATGATCACAAGTCTTAGAATCAGAATATCTAGCACCCAGTCTTACCTTCCACTCACACTAGCTATGTGAGTCTGAGCAAATCAGTTTCCTTCTCTGGGCCTTAGTCTCCTCATGAAGATAGCAATATATGCACCTATCTCATAAGGCTAGAGGGAGAAAAGTGCATTGTAAACATTAAAGTTCTATAGAAAGATGAGCTATTGGTATTTTTCTATTTCCTTCAATCCAGCATTTATTAAATACTTTCCAATTGATGCTATAGAGGTATAATGGCTAAGACTTGACAATTGATTGGATGGGGTGGGATAAGGGAAAAAATGAGTCAAAGATGACTAAGTTTTTTAATCTGGTGGAAGAATATTGATTCTCTCCACAAAAACAGAGAAGCTTTAGAGAGGAGAAGAATTTAGAGGGGGAAATATGATGTTTTGGAAGTTTCTATTTTGGAAGTTTGAGATGACTTCAGGAGCATTCTGCTAGGTGAGGGGGATATGAAGATGCAACCAAAATAGTTCTTGTCCTTGAGGGATTTACATTCAACTGTAATATATAGGGGAATGTAACTTATACACAGATAAGTGAATACAAAGTACTTTTTTTGCTTTTTTTGGGTAGGGGAAGGCAGGGCAATTTGGGTTAAGTGACTTGCCCAAGGTCACACAACTAGTAAGTGTTAAGTGTCTGAGGCCAGATTTGAACTCAGGTCCTCCTGACTTCAGAGTTGGTGCTCTATTCATTGCACCACCTAGCCGCCCCTACAAAATACTTTTTAAGAGGTCTCTGGAGCACTAATAATTGGTGGCAATCAGGAAAAGCTTTAATGTATGAGCTTCAAGAAAGCTAATGACCCTAAGAGGCATAGATGAGGAGGAAGCACAGTTCAGACATGTTATGCAGCCTCAGCAAGGGCATGGAGATGAGAAATGACATGCCAAATTTGGAGAACAATTAGTAGGCCAATACATTAGGACTTAAGGGTAGTATTAATGAAATATGTTTAGAAAAAGAGGCAGGATCCAGATTTTAGAGGCCTTTGAGTATCAAGCTAAGGAGTTTGTACCTTTTCTTAAAGGCAATAAAGAACCACAAAGTGTCTTTAGCATTGGAATGATGTGGTCAGACCAGTGATTTATTAGTTATTAATGGATATTAATACATTTATAATTAGTAATATTAATTAATAAGCTATGTAGAGGATGGATTAAAGGGGGAGAAACTAGAAGCAAAGATTCCATTTAGGAGGCTATTGCAACAATGTGAGTAGTCTATCAATTAATAAAAATTTTATTAAGTACCTGCTCTGTGCCTGATACTGTGCTGAATGCTGGTGATAGGGAAAGAAAAAGGACATGGTGCCTGTCTTTAGACACATGCATTCTAATGGAGAAAGAGTTTGAATATGTATATATGCATATGTTATACATAACATATATTATATATAACACATACACATTATATATAACACATCAGCTGTGTTGTTGTTCTTGAGTCATTTTTCAGTCATGTCCAATTCTTCATGACCCCACTGAGATTGTCTAGGCAAAATACTAGAGTGACTTACCATTTTCTTCTTCAGTTCATTTTACAGATGAGGAAACTGAGGCAAACAGGATTAAATGACTTGTCTAGCATCACACAGCTAGTAAGTGTCTGATGCCAAATTTGAACTCAGAAAGATGAGTCTTCCTGACTCCAAGCCCAGTACTCTGTCTACTGCACCACCTAGCTACATATACACATATATCTGTGGGTATACTATATACATATATACATTCATATTATTTCACATTAAATAAAATTATACAGAAAAAATCTCGGTTGCCTTTTTGGGAAGAAGGATGGAGCACAAAAAGCTTGGAGAATTAGGAAATACCTCATGTGATAGTGCTTGAACTGAGAAAACTAGGAATTCTAAAAAGCAGAAGTGAAAAGGGTGTGGGTTTCAAATATGGGGCAAAGTCCATGCAAAGGAATGAAGATGGGGAGATGTAGTGAGCAACAGCAAGATGGTCAGTTTGTCTGTACCATAGTGCATAGATTGTTGAAGGTATTAATAAATACATAAAAAACCTGGAAAGGAAGGTTGGAGCCAAGTTGTGAAAGGGATTAAAAGCCAAATAAAGAAGTCTGTATTTGATCCTAGAGACACTAGAGCACCACTGGAGTTTATTGAGAATGGCATTGACTGACACAGCATAGATGAGAGGTGATGAAGACCTATGGTAGAAGCCATGTGACCAGAGAAAAAGGAATTGACATGAGAGATGCTGCAGAGGAATAATGGCTAAAAGTGGCAATTGATTGCATGGCATGTGATAAGGGAGAGATGAGTCAAAGATGACTAAGTTTTTTAATCTGGTGAAAGATTATTGATACTCTCAACAGAAACAGGGAAGTTTGGAGGAGGGAAGAATTTGGAGGGGGAATTATGATGATTTCCACTTTGCTTTTACTCTGTCATCTTGGCACTGCCCCCACTGATTTCCATTTTGGACACAAAATTGAGATATTGGTAATGCAAGACTGGAGTTTAGGAGAGAAAAGAGGGCTAGAAATATAAACTTGGAAGACATTTGTGCAAAGATGATTATCAAACCCATTGTAGCTAATGAGATCACAAAACAAGAGTGTAGAGAGAGAAAAAGAAGAGAGCCCAGAAGAGAATCTTGGGGACACCCATGATTCTGGTGATGGATGGTGGTCCAGGAAATGAGGCTAAGAAGGATCAATCAGACAGGAAGGAGAGAAGGCAGGACAGAGCAGTGTGTCACAGAAGCTGAGGCAGGAAAGAGCATCTGAGAGGAGGGGCTGGTCTACAAATGACAAAAGCTTGACAGAGATCAAGCAGCAGAAGGGCTGAAAAAGGCCTTTGGATTTAGAGATCATGAGTAACATTAGAGTGGCAGTTTCAGTCAAGTGATAAGGTCGGAAGCCAGATTGCTTGAGGTTGAGAAGTGAGTGGGAGGTGAGAAAATGGAAGTACCGAGTGTAGACAACCCATTCTAGGAGTTTGAAATAACAACATGAATTAATTAACTACTTTCTAAAAGAAACATTTAAATATAGAAATAGTCCATTCTGCATACCACTGCCAGATTGGTCTTCCTGCAGCATTGCTTTGCACATGTCAACCCCCTTCTTCAAAACTTCCAATAGCTCTCCTTTGCTAACAATAATAAAACTTCACATTTTGTAGCTTATTTTTGTTTTACAAAGCACTTTTCTCACCACCCTATGAAGAACATAGCATTAAATGACCAGAACACATCCATGTTAAAAAGAATCTGGAGGTTTTAGTGGACTGTAAGCTCAATAATCCAGTTTTACAGATGACAAAACTGAGACTTAGAGTGGGGAAGTGACTTGTTCATGGTCACACAGCTAGTGAGATTTGAATTCATCTCTCCTGATTCTAGACCCATTGCTTTTCTACTACATTACAGAGAAATCTATAGCTCCTCAGTCTAGTGCTCAGGGTCTTCCAGGATCTAGCTTGAACCTACCTTTCCTTATCTCTCACTTGTCCTCTACTCACACTCTTTTTTTGTTTTGTTTGGAGGGGAAGGCAAAGCAATTGGGGTTAAGTGACTTACCAAGGTCACACAGTGAGTAGGTGTCAGGTGTCTGAGTCCGGATTTGAACTCAGGTCCTCCTGACTCTAGGGCTAGTGCTCTATTCACTGTACCACCTAGCCACCCCCTTACTCATATTCTTTAGTCAAATTAGGTACATTTATTATTCTGAAGACGTTCATTTTTACCTTCTTGTCTTTGATAATTATGCTCACCCTCCCTGGAATACCCTCCATGACTCCTCCCCACCACCTAAAATCCAACTCAACCTCAAAACCCTAGTACCACCTCCTGGATAAAGTCTTCCCCACCTGCTCCAACACTGGCAAACAAATCCTTCTTCAAGTTCTCATAGCATTTATTATCTGTCACTTATATAACCCTTGATATTTGCTGCTTGGAACTGTTAGTTATATTTATCAGTGCATATATTTCTCCAGATCATTGAATCTTAGAGTTAGAGATGACATTAGATATCATGTACCCTGACACCTGATGACCTGAAAACCCCCTTCTATAGCATCCCTGAAAAAAAATGGTCATTAAGCCACATTTTGAACACTGCAAATGAGGAAGAATTCACTACCTTTCAAGATAGCTTGTTCTATTTTTGATAGCTCCTATTACTGGAAAGCTTGTCTTTATACCAAAATAAAATCTCCCTATGTATTTCCCCTTTTGGTACTAGTTCTGCTCATTGGAGTCACACTGAATAAGTCTCAAATATTGAAAGACAATGGTTGTGACCCCCAATTATGATTTTACTAGCAGAAAAATCCTCACTTACTCTCATTAATTTTTGCATGATATAGTCTTTGGATCCTTTACTATCTTGGTTGCATTCCTTTGGATGAGTTCCAGTTTGTCAATAACCCTCTTGAAAGTGTGATGCCGAGAACTGAACACAATATTTCTGATTTGTTATGATTTTTACAGAGTACAATGGGACTATAATCTACCCTGTTTTGGAGTTATACTTGTATTAATTCAGATCTAGATGAAATTATCTTTTTTGGAAGCAATATCACATCATTAACTCAAATTGAGCTTGCAGTCCACTAAAACCTTCAGGTTCTTTTCACATGAGTTGCTTTCTAGTCATATATCCCATGCATGTATTTGTGCAATTAATTTTTTTAACCCAAGTGCAGGCGTTTACATTTATCCCTATTACATTTCCTCTAATTGCATTTAGCCCATTGTTCTGGACTGTCAGCACCCTGGAGAGTAGCTAGGGGCAGCTTTGAATTGTGCACTTTGTCAGCACTATTTCTTTTTCTTTCTTTCTTTCTTTTTTTCAATTTTATCGACTTGTTTGTTTACTTTTCGGTTACAAGATTTAGTTTCAGAGTTGCTTGAGTTTCAGATTTTTCTCCCCTTCCTCCCCACCCCCCATCCCCGCCATGGTGGCATACAGTCATGTATAGGATCTACAAACTCTTTCACATTGTACAATAGTCTGCTTGTATAGGTGTTATAGCCAATGGAGTGAACAATGAGAAAAGAGAAACAAAAGCCAAACATCAAAAAGAATGATAGCATGCATTGCTTCAGTCTCCTTTTATCTGATCTTTCTGGATCTTTCTCTGAATGTAGACATCTTCCATCCTGAGACTTGTAGAGTTGTCTTTTAACTGCGCGATGCTGAGAAGTGTCCAGTTTTTCAAAACTGGTCGTCACACATATGATGTATCTGTGTTAGCACTATTTCAAAGGACAACAAAGAGCACTTGCTATTAAGTATCATAGCACATAGTGGAAAAGGGGGAGGTGTGAGAGTGTGATTTAGAGTGGAGGGGAGTGGGGAACTTGAGGAGAAGGAGTGGACCTCCTCTACTAGTAGTTAAAGACTGACTACTTTTGTGGAGCCCTGTAGCATTTTCTTCAACTTTGGAAAATGACTCAGGTCTGGATCAGCCTCTGAGGCATGAGAAAGGCATGGTCGAGTAGTAATTATTCCTAGGTGGCTTTCAACTGTCACTCTGTATCTCTCCTGAGATGCTGATTTCATAGAAAGGATGCTCTGTGTGTGTCTGTTTTCCTTCCTTTGGATTTTCTGTTGAATGAACAAATGAATGAATAAACGAACAAAAAAGCATTTATTTAAAAAAAAACTTACTATGGGCAAAGCACTGTGTTAAGTACTGGAGATAGAAAAGCTCTCAGGGTTTCCTCATTGGTAAAGTGGGCATGATAATAGCTATAGTACCTACCTCCCAGGGCTGTTGGCAATGTACATAATAACAAATGAGACTGTGTATATAAAGTATTATATAAACACCCAAATTGCCTTGGAATGCAATTCATCTGCCTTAGAAATAAGTTCATTTAGGTTTATCTTGGTTTGAATTTGCTCTTGACTATATTTATTCTATATTTTGAAGATCAAGTCTCCATCATTGAGAAAATGTTAGCAAAATAAGTTGTAAACCCTTTGTGAGTGGAACCTATGCATCTTATACCCTTTCCTATCTCTAGGATCCTATCATAGTGCTCACACATAGTAAATGTTATAGAAATGTGTGGTTGATCAGCAGCAGCAGTGGAAGAAGGAGTGAAGATGAGAATGAGGACAAGGACAGGGAGGATAGGGAAGAGGAGGAGGAGGAGAAAGAAGAAGGGAGAGGAACAATGAGAGACATTTGAAAGATCATTGAGTAGGATTTTATTTCACATGTAAAGAAACTAAGATTTGAAGAAGAGAGACTAACACAGAAAAGTCAGTGTCTGAGACAGGGACATTCAGAACCCACTTCTCTTGACTCCCTTATCAGTGTCCACATATTGAAAAGAGAAGACAAAAGAGTTATTAAACATGGCTACATAATCATTTTCTCTTAACTGTGCTTTGAATTATAAACAGCATAAGATAAATTATACCTAAACATGAATGGACAGTGAAGGGAAAGACTGTTGTGGTGTAATGGAAAGAATACTGGAACTGCCAGATAACCTAATTTGAATGCTGACTGCTATATATTAGCTGTGTGACTTTGGACAAGTAATTTCCCCTCTCTGAAACTATGTCTTCATGTACAAAATAAAGAGGTTGGACTAAACGAGCTTTAGGGTCCCTTCTACTTATGTTATGTAGAGGAAAAAAACTAGTAAGGTCCTCTTGAATCTCTTTTCTCTTGACCAAGTTGGCTCTTGGATGAGTTAGCAAATCACTTAGATTTGGGTGTTTTCTTTGTCCCTTTGACATCACATCAAGGACGATTGATTGATTTATAGCCAGTTCATATACATGGACTACAAACTGGAGCTTGGCCTTTCCAATGGAAAGCAGAGACACACACAGAAGAAGCCAATGCTGAGGGAGATGCAGAAATGAAAAGGGGCTATACATAGGAACTCAGGCTTGGTTTCCAGGGGTGGAGGTGGAGGGAAACCTGCACATCTTTGAGAAAACTACAGCAAATTATACATATCCTGAGCAAGCTAAGACTTGCAAAGCTTGTAAGCAGCCAGCAATTGGAGTAGCAACAGAAATCACAAATGAGCTCCTGAACCAAGTGGGAAGAATGTCAAGGAACAGAACCACAACATGGAGGAGTAAATTCACACCTTGTCCTTCAATGATACTGTGAGCAGTGTAAATAATGCAGATCCAGAGAGAAGGGGCAACTTCTTATTGATCCCAAGTACCTTTACTTAGTAAGCAGGGTTGGTAATGGAAGCTCTCAACATCACAGTAGGATTGTAAGACTTGAAAGATTTGAGGAATATGCATGTCCCTAGTGAGGAGGAAGGAGGGGTAGAGGAAAGAAAAGTTTTGACTGTTTATGGGCTCAGGTGTGAGTCTGCGTTTTTTGTTGGGTTAATTAAAGCCTGTTCTGTATTCAATGGTTCATTAGCATAAGTGGAAAACTGAGGCCTCTTTTACTCTTTCTGTAGAGTTTGGAAATGAACCAAACACTGGTATTCCCAGGGGAAACCTCCGGTGGGGATGTGAGCCAAAAAATTATTAAGAAATGTCCAAGACTGAATCTAGTCTATGTAAATTGAAGCTTCGGTTCTAGGCCACTGGTTACATTTACAGGAGGACATTTTTATAAATGTATGTAAGAGGGAAAGAAGGTAATTAAAGAGAGAGGCTGAAGAAGACTCTTATTCAGGCAGAACAAAATGGGTGTGTGTGTGTGTGTGTGTGTGTGTGTGTGTGTGTGTGTGTGTGTGTGCGTGTGAAGAAGCTAGTAGTGGTCTTCTACTAACCTGGGAAGACTTCCTGGAGGTAACAAGATGTTCACATGTTTTAAAAGACAAAAATGGTTAGGGGTACTGTTTTCATCAATATGCCGTCAACCCAAGGGGTTCTGCCTTGGAAGATTTACTCAAGTTTGGATATCAACAACTTCCTCAACTCTTCTTCAGCTGCCTCTCCTCTGCAGGGGGTTAAAGAGTAGAACATTTAACTCCTCCAAAGCCTTCCTCTATAGAGGACTCACAATTTTTCTGAGAACTCCATTTTTCCATCAGTAGTTCTGCTTGGCTTTGATTCCATGGGAACACCATGTCCCAACTCTGGATGCCCCCTGACACTTTTCCCCTACACAATTTAAAGCTTCCTTTTGTATGTTGTCTTCCACTATTAGATTCCTTTAGGTCAGGAACTATCTCTTTTTCTTATTTATATACTCAGTGTGTAGCACAGTTCATGGCACATAGTAGGCACTTAATAAATGTTTATTGAATTAAGAGGTTTTCTTTGAGCTCACCTCATCAGTCTCCAGATAGGTGAGTCAGTGGCAAGAATCTGCCTACGCCATCCATTTTCAGTGGCATTTCTATGGAAGGAAGGTTGGATAGTCTTTTATGAGGAGGCTACTGCAAGGCTGTCTTTATAGGTAAGAGTTGAATTAGCTGATTTTTGGAGGTTCCTTCCAGATCTGAGATTCTCTGAGTCTTAATGTACCCAGGTCCCCACATCTAATGGAGATGAGCAGCCAGGTGCTTCTATGAGGCAGGGAGAACCAGAAGACTGGGAAACACTGGTCCTTGAAGCATCCTAAAGTCAGTTCCCATTAGGGATAATGGAGAAAGCTGCTGGGGCCCATTTTCCATCTGGAGGTTTGATATGGGAGTTGGGACTGATGGTCTCTGGGGAAGCTGAAGGAAATTGGGTCCTGAGCGGGAGGAGGGTCTGTCTTAGAATAACAGCCTCACCTCCAGCATCCCCCCTCCCCCTCCAAGCAGATCTTCTGTCATCTGCAAACATTTTTTACCTTGGCTGCCTTTTCAAGGGTAAACGGCTGAGTGTGAAGAGGCTGCAGCAGCAGGAACGGAGATGGGGAAGTCGGGGGGGGGGGGCAGAATCCTTTACATTCATTTCAGGCTTTCTGCTTTTCTAAGCATTTTCTTACTTGTATCTTATAACATATGCATTTATAGAGAACTTCACAGCTTTCTAAGAGTTATCATTTCACTGGCTTGGGAAAAAGAGCTCTAAATTTGGAATCAGAAGATCTGGGTTCAGATCTTTGCTTGGATTCTTCCTAACTTCATGACCATAGGTAAGTCGTTTTCCCTTTCTAAACCTGTTTTCTCATCTGTAAAATTAGGACAATAATACTTATACAGGATTATTGTGAGGAAAGAAGTTGGTAGCTTGGAAGGTTCTAAATGGTACAGTGGATAGAGCATTTGGAGTGAGGACCACCCAAGTTTTGACATAGCCTCAGACACTTACTATGTGACCTTGGGCAAGTCACTTCACTTTGGCTGCCTCAGTTTCCTCAACTGTAAAACAGGACTAATAGTAACACCTACCTTGTAGGCCTATTGTGCAAATCCGATGTGATAATATTTTTGAAGTGTTTAGTAAAGTTCTTGGTGTGTAGTAGGCACTTAATAAATGCTTATTCCCTTCCCCTTAAACTATCTGGGAAATAGGAATTATTCTGAGCATTACAATTTGCCTCATCCTGCTGTAGTTTTCTCAAAGATGTGCAGGTTTCCCTCCACCTCCACCCCTGGAAACCAAGCCTGAGTTCCTATGTATAGCCCCTTTTCATTTCTGCATCTCCCTCAGCATTGGCTTCCTCTGTGTGTATCTCTGCTTTCAATTGGAAAGGCTAAGCTCCAGTTTGTAGCCCAAGTATATGAACTGGCTATAAATCAATCAATCATCCTTGATGTGATGTCAAAGGGACAAAGAAAACACCCAAATCTAAGTGATTTGCTACCTCATCCAAGAGCCAACTTGGTCAAGAGAAAAGAGATTCAAGAGTCCATTGCCCAGAGTCATACAGCTAGTAAGTGTCTGAAGCCATTTTCCAGTTCAGGAAGATTTCTTCCCGTCTTCAGGCCCAGTGTTCTATGCTCTGCACCACCTAGATGTCCCATAAAAATAATAATAGCTAGCATTTATATATTAGGTTTACAAAGTACTTTACAAATATTATCTCATTGTTTCATTACAACAACCTAGAGAAGTAGGTAAGAAATTAGGCTTTCTGGGTCTCAGTGGTGCTAGTAGGACATTAAGTAGAGGTAAAAGTAACAAGCAACATGTATCTTGGGACCCACTATTCTCTGGAAGAACTGACATATGAGCAGTCCAGCCTGAAGGCAATGGGAAGGATTCAGTGACTGCTCAGACTCCCTTTCAGCCTAAGGATTTTAGGAGAGCAGGAGTGAGGAGCCAGAGGCTGCATAGAAGGTTGATTTTCATTGTGAAGTCAGCTAAGCTAGTCTTTACATTAGTCCCCAACATCTTTCTAGGCAACTCAATTCACTTGAATAAACCCTGCTATAAGTAAGCTGCTATGGTAAACTTAAAGAAGGTACAGAGATAAATAAAACATAGTCCCTGCCCTCCAAGGAATTAAGTAAGGGATATAAGACATGCCCTCAACTATAAGCCAGGGTGTGATGAGTGAGAACTACAAAATCGATTGAGTTAAGAAGGCAGAAGAGATTACTTTTGCAGAATGTGAGGTAGAATAAAATCCAGGAAATTTTCATGAAGATGACATTAGACCATTTAAGAATGGGTATGGGAGCAACTAGGTAATACAGTGAATAGAGCACAGGCCCTTAGAGTCAAGAGGACCTGAGTTCAAATCCAGTCTCAGACACTTGACAGACTTACTAGCTGTGTGACCTTGAGCAAGTCACTTAACCCCAATTGCCTTGCCTTCCCCCCTCCAAAAAAAACGAATGGGTATGACTGATAGAAGAAAAGAGGGAAGAGCATTTCAGACATAGTGGGAGATAAGTCTGAAAAGGAAAGTTTGGACCAGAGCGTGAAGGGCTTGAATACTAAGCTAGAGAGTTTGGATTTTATTAAGTAGTAAACTGAAGTTTTTTGAGTAAGACTGTTCCTAGATTAGCCTTCTTATTACTGATAAGTACCCAGAGTAGTCATATTGCCTTCTGATTACTTAACACAATTCATTAAGGTACCTAAACCCAGGCCTCCCCTCTCTGTATAGAGTGCTGTGCAATTCTGCCATCTTCACTCTTCTCACTCTATGTCCACCCCTCCTCCAAACCATTGAAATTCGAGTTCCTTAAGCACTGTTCTCTGTTTGCTGTCAAGAATTCCTGACAGAGATGAGCTAATTCCCACTAAAGCAATCTCTGTTCATGACAGCTACATATTTTATTCCTCTTGAGGTTTTCTGTATTTTAAAAGAGGAAGCCTATGGGATTCAGGACACTTGGGGCCTTGTCCTCCATCTGCCACTAATTACCTGTGATTTTGAAACAGTCAGCACTCAAGCCTCAGTTTTCTCACCTATACAATAAGGGGGTTGGATTTAGGGCCCCTAGCAACTCCATGTTCTAAGGCAGTGGTTCTCAACCTTCCTAATGCCATGACCCTTTAATACTCATATGTGGGTATGTCTGCATGTGGAAGGACCTGCCTGGAGATGGATAGAGGAGCAGTGTCTCAGTTCCTAAGACCATCAGAGATATGTGTTTTCCAATGGTCTTAGTGACACCTGTGGTGTCGCGACCCACAGGTTGAGAACCATTGTTCTAAGGGGCTTTACTGAAAGAAATTTAATATCCATTCATTCATTAATATCCATCATTCCATGACTCTGAACAAGGCACTTAACGTCAGCCTGCCTCCATTTCCTCATCTGGAAAATGTAAAAAACACAGTAGAATTTCAGAAGGTGTGTTGGATATGGAGGCAGGAGGAGGAGGACAGGCCCAGGGCACTAAAATCCCTTGTTTCTTCTAGGAGTGAATTTGGCCCTGGTCCCAGGCTCTCACTACTCAAAACCTCTTTTTTCTGCCACCAGTTCATATACTCAGTCTGTATTTATGGTCTCTGTCTGCCTTTTCTGCTCTCCCCGTCTCTCCTTCAACCCTACCCCAATCATTTTCTTTCTATGTATCTCTAAATCTCTCTTGCCTTCTCTGTCAGAGAACATAGAATGTCAAGGCTAGAAAGGGCCTTAGATGTCCTCTACTTTGACCCCTACATTTTACAGGTAAAGAAGTAGAGAGGCACAATGGATAGAACATCAGCCCTGGAGTCAGGAGGACCTGAGTTCAAATGTGGCCTCAGACACTTGATACTCACTAGCTGTGTGACCCCAGCAAGTCATTTTAACACCAATTACCTAAAAAATAATTAGAGACCTAGACAATCACTTGTTCAAAATAACCTAACTAGCTAGTATTAGAACCAAGACTCCTGAATCCCAGGTTCAGGCTCTCTCCACTATTCCAAATCAAACAAGTTAATAAATATTTATTGAACTTTCCCTTGTGCCTGGAACTGTGCAAGCAAGCAGAAAGGAAGAAAGAAAGGAAGAAAGGAAGAAAGAAAGAAAGAAAGAAAGAAAGAAAGAAAGAAAGAAAGAAAGAAAGAAAGAAAGAAAGAAAGAAAGTCTCTGGTTTCAGGGAGCTTTTATTCTAATGGCAGAAGACAACACACAAAAGGGCTGAAGAAGAGGGATATGAGAAGGGGTATCGTCCTCCCCAAGGACCTAGAAAAGTCCAGAGTGTCCTTGAAGAGGAATAAAGACACGGTTGGTCTGGGCATCCTTCTTAAAATGGAGGTATTGAGGAGAACCAGAGAATTAGAAGGAGAGGCTGCAGGGGCAGACAGTAGTCCAGTGTGAGAAATTACCTGGGATGAAGTGAATTTCCAAGGGTGAAGAGGCTTCTGAGGCATAATAGAGAAAATCATGGGTGCAGCCTGGAGAGAAATGAAGATTCCCAGCTATCTTTCAGGGTTTTTTTCAATTTACTTTTCTGTTTTTGCCTCTCTTCTTTCATTCTGTTATATATGTGTGTATGTGTGTATACATACACACATGAATGCATATATGTGTATGTGCATATATATGTATATATGTGTGCATATATATATATATATATATATATATGTATGTGTATATATTTCTCCATGACCTTGGGTAGGTCATTTCATCCTCTAAGCCTCAGTTGCCTCATCTATAAAATGGGCATTTATTTGTTAATTCATTCAACCAAGCAACAAACACACAATATCTGCTCATCACAGAGTTGTGATGAGAATCAAAGTAGATAATAAGTGTGAAAATAGGTTATAGCTGTGAAGCTGTTCTCTGCTCTGTACACATGAATTCAAATACTTAGCAGCTGTGTGACTCTAGGCATGGCACTTAACCTCTGTCTGTCTCCACTTCCTCATCTGTAAAATGGAGATTATTGTAGCACTTGCCCTCCTAAGATTGTTGTGAGAATAAAATGCCTGCTTCAGTTTTCTCATCTATGAAATGAACATAACAATAGCACTTACCTCTCAGGATTGTTGTGAGGATCAAAGGAGATAATTGTAAAGTGCTTAGTGCAGAGGCTGACACATAGTAGGCACTTAATAAATGTTAGGTAGTAGTGGTGGTGGTGGCGGCAGCAACAGCAGCAGCAGTAGTAGTAGTAGTGGTAGTAGTGAGTGATAATGGTAATAGCAGTAGTAGTAGTAGTGACAGTGGTAGTAGCAGCAGCAGCAGCAGCAGCAGCAGCAGTAGTAGTAGTAGTAGTGGTAGTAGTGGTAGTAGTGAGTGATAATGGTAATAGCAGTGGTAGTAGTAGTGACAGTGGTAGTAGCAGTAGTAGCAGTATTAATAGTAGTAGTAGTAGTAGTAGTAGTAGTAGTAGTAATAGTAGAATTTTAACTCCCCCTAGTTCCAGCTCCTCTCACTGCTTCTGTTAAATTCAGTGTCTGCCTCTGCCTCCATGTGTCTCTTTCTGTTATCAGCCTGTATATATCTGTGGGCCTCTCTCTCACTAACCTCTGTCTGTCAGCCTCTATATTTGTCTCTCTATGTCTCTAATATTTGCCTCCATCTCTCTGTCTCTATCTCTCTGTGACTGCAGTCTCTGTTTCTCTCTGATGACACCTTAGTGTTTATTTCTTCTCCAATTTGAAACATTAATTAGTGATGAATTAACAGCATAAATCTCAGCCACTATCAGAGCTCTGGGCTCCCAGATCCTTGGAAGGACCTTGCAAATTTGATCTTAATACCTCTCTCCTCCTCTCCTTGGGCAATTACTTTTCACATTGTCTAGAGAAGCGGTGGCCAACACCCCCCCCCAATCCAGGGATAGCAAGTTTATCTTTGTCAATTAATTATTAAGCAGCTTATTTCACACTGGGAGGTGATGGGGTGGGGGAGGGATTGCATGTTATGAAATCATGACCATCGCAATCCAGCTGCAACAGCCTTGGTCACCAGAGCTGTGAAGGGCCCAAGGTCCCCAGGGATATGGACTTGGGGCTAATGAGAGATAGAAACAGCAAGATAAGAAGCAGAGACCCTGGGCTGAGAGGCAAGGGACCTTTGACCTCAGAGCTCTGGGCCTAGGTTAACCTTGTGTGTGACTGTGTGACCTTGAAGAAGGTCTCAACCTCTCTGGCTTCAGTTTCTCTATCAATCTAATAAGGAGAAGAGTTCAATTCAATTAGCATATATTAAGTATCATGGGACCAGGGCTTGTAACAGTGGTTTGCACATTGTGGTTTAGTCTTATCCTGCTCTTTGTGTCCCCTTTTGGGGGGTTTTTGGTAAAGATACTGGAGTGGTTTGTCATTTCCTTCTCCGAATCATTTTTATAGAGAAGGAAACTGAGGCAAACAGGGTTAAGTGACTTGCCCAGGGTCACACAGCTGCTAAGTGTCTGAGGGTGGACTTGAACTCAGGAAGATGATCCTTCCTGACTCCAGACCCAGCACTCTGTGCACTATGGCACCACCTAGTGGTTCAATTCACTCTACATACAGCCTCACTACTGGAACATTACATAATGTTTTAAAGATTCTGCAAAATGCTTTCTATATGAAGCAGTAACTATTCTGGCCCCAATGTCTGGGATATCTCACTTCTCCCCCAGGGTTCTCCAGCACTTTTAAGGGAATTGGGGGGTATCTAGGCTCTTCACCATTGACCCCCAGCCCCAACTGTAAGAGATACTTTGTAACCCAGTTACATTTAACCACTTAACAGGAAGGTGGGCTTTTATAAAGGAATATTTACTTTACAATTATAATTACAAACATACCTCCCAACACACAGGGCATAATCCCACCCCCAGCCCCATATCACTTCATACTCTGAGGAGGGGAAGGTGATTAGGTTCACAGCTTAACTCAGTTCCTATACCACACAGTCCCACGTTCCAAGTCCAAAGCTCCCCTTTGGTGCCAGTCCCAGCACCCTGGCTTCTCAGGGTTTCATGCCGGTTGACTGACTGCAGCATCCAACCTGGAATCCCAGCTCCAAGCTTGCCAGGTTTCAGTGATTTCAGTGGGGACTATACCTCCTACACCTGAAACTGAGAAGGACCAATGAAACCAAACAAACAGGACCAGTTCTCTGGGCCATGGGACATAAAGCAGAAAGGGAGGAAGAAGTGACCCTTTCCCACTTACTGGTTTGGTTCATGGCACCCATGCTGTGGGTAGACCTTTACCCCCTATGAACACCAATCAAGTGTCACGGCCACTTAGTTATTAAACACACAGCCCGTGTCAGCTATGAAGCTGACCAGAAGAAGCTGCTCTTGCTCACATGGGAGGAGGCTTCAGGCTGTCTTCTCCCAGAAGCAAGGCATCACCATGTTAGGTGATCTGGGCAAGTGCACATTTCCTATTACATTAATGTCATTTCATAAGATCTTTACGACAAGCTTGATTAGACAAGAGATACATAAGGACAAATCTCATTGTGCCCATAGAACAGATGAGAAAACTGGGGGCCAGAGACTTGACCCAAAGTCACATGGCTAGAAAATAGCAGAACCAGGCTTTGAACACAGATTTTCTGAAGGCTGCATAGTATAGTAGAAAGAGCTCTGGATTTGGAGTCAGAGGACCTGGGTCTGCATGCTGACTTTGCTATTTACTGTCTGGGCTGCCTTGGGCAAGTCATATTCTCTCTCTTGATCTCAGCTTCCTCATCTGTTAAAAAAAATAAGAGGGACAGCATGGTATGTGGATGAAGAGCTGGCCTCAGAATCAGAAAGATCTGGATTCAAATGCTGCCTGCCTGACACATGTCATCTGTGTGACCCTTTTAGTGCCCCAGGTAACTCCCTAGGGCCTTAGGCTGGAAAATGCCAATCTGCATGGGTAAAGGAGATTTTATCAGGGCAGGGGATTTTCAAGGAGGAACTTATTCTGCCTATGTAGATTGTTGCTGTCTCTCTGGCACTGAGATGTTAAGTGACTAGTCCAAAGTCACACAGCTGTGAGTTGTTTCTGCCTATGATACACGTGTACACACTCATATATGCTTATGAACACATATAACATCCACATAAAATGCATATAAAATTAAAATTCCAGGTTAGTATATAAAGACATGTACATATATACACATATCCCCAACTTTTATATTATATATACACATATGCACATAAAATATATCTATAGATGCATAATACATATATATACATATATATATATATATATATACTCACATATATGTATAGGAATAATCTTGGGTCAACTTTTTTCTTTTCTTGTATTTTGATAACTATATTTCAATATAATTTATTTCCTTTGTAATTCTAGGGCTTTTATTTTATGCATTTAAAAACATTATTCTGAGAAAGGATCCATAGACTTCACCAAACTGCCAGGAGGGTCCAGGACACAAAAAAGGGTTAGGAACCCCTGGTCTAGATGATCTCAAAGGCATTTCCAGCCCTATTCCTATAATCCTATGAACCACAAATCCAGTGTTCTTTATACTATATCACGATAATAATCTCACAACTTCTTGCCCTGGACCATAGGCAGCATGTGTTGGACCTCAATTCACAAAGGGAAGGCCTGTCTGGCTAGCATAGAAGAGAAAGGGGAGAAGTATCTAGGCAGTCCTGGGCACTCCAGTCAGGTCTTAACCATCATCCAACAATATCTCTAAGTGAAACAAAGTCTGAAGCTTAATGAAAAATGATGAACATAACAAACTTTTAGATGTGGAGCCTAAGTTTTCCATAAGGTGAGGGAAGGTCAAATAGGTCGTTTAAAATACGTGACTGCTAACCTTACCAAATGTTTAAAAAGCATTACACTAGCATAGAGGGTGACGCAAAGATGAATTAGACAGGGCCTGCCCTTATGGAGTTTACAGTCTAGTTGGGGTAGACAAGACAAGTATGCCAATATAAAAAAAAACATGGCAAGTGACATGAGATAGATAGATAGATAGATAGATGGATGGATGGATGATAGATAGATATATGGATGGATAGTAAAGTAGATAAAAGATAGATAAATAGATAGATAGACAGATAGACAGACAGACAGATTAGATAGATAGATAGATAGATAGATAGATAGATAGATAGATAGATAGATAGATAGATAGATAGATGATAAATAGTTGGATGCATGGATGCATGGATGGATGGAGGTTGGATAGATAGAGTGAGTATTTATTAAGTACTTACAATGTGCCAGGAAGCAATGGCTAGAATACCAGACCTGGAGTCAGGAAGATTCATCTTCCTGAATTCAAATCTGTCCTCAGACACCACAGACAGCTGTCCACAGACAACTGTGTGACCCTGGGCAAGTCACTTCACCCTGCCTGCCTCAGTTACCTCATATGTAAAATGAGCTGAAAAAGGAAATGGCAAACTATTCCAGTATCTTTGCTAAGAAAATTCCAAACAGGGCCACAAAGAATTGCACACGACTAAAACAACTTAAACACCCTGTGCCAGGCATTGAAGATTACAAATACAATCAAGCCAGACAATCCCTGACCTTAAGGAGTTACCATTGTAATGGAGGGTAGGGAGAATTTCAAGAGCTCTAGAGATGAGGAGGTTTAGGGTAAACATGACTTTTTAGGCATAAAGAACAACGTAAGCAAAGTCACAAAGGCAGAAAAGCTAGAAATTTTTTGAGGGTGTGGTGAGTTTCGGTTTGACTGGAACATAGAACATATGTGAACATAAAACTAGAAAGGTAGATTGGCACCAAGAGCCCTGAATGCCAGGCTCAGGAACTTGAATTTATGCTGTAAACCAGTAGTCTGCGAACATTTTTCACTGTACATTCCTGTCAGTAAGAAAGAAAAAAATGTGAGCATGTACTCCCTATGTAAGGATATTAATTTATTTGTAAGTTCTGTAGAATAGTACTATGCTAATAATTATGAGTGTTAGAAAACTTAAACTAATAGACATTTTTCAAGGATGAGACAAAACTGGAATAATATTTGATCCTAGAATCAAGAGAAAGTCACTGGAGCTTACTAAGAAGGGGAGAGGCAGGAGGGGCATGAAATGGTCACACCTCTGCTTGAAAACAATCACTTTACTGGCTCTGTGGAGGATGAATTGGAGTGGGGAGGGACTTTTTTTAAGGAGATTTGTTAGGAGCCCATTACACTATTGTGGGAAAGAGGTGGCAGAGGCCTGAACTAGGATAGCACTTGTGTGATTAGAAAGACCGGGATGGTTGTGAGAGATTCCGTAAAGGCAAATATGGCAAGATTTGGAAACTGATGGGGTCTCTGCAGTGGCAGAAAGTGAAACACCAAGACTGGGAACCAGAGAGAATAGGAGGATGGTGGGTTCTCTGGAGATAAATAAGGAAGTTCAGAAGAAGGGTGGCTTTGAAGAGAAGAGAATGTAATTGCAACCTATCCAAGCCTTCTCATATAGTGAGATCTACTCTTTAACACCAAAAACTGAAAAGCGTATGTGGAGAAAGGGGAGATTACACAGCCCTGAGGTAGAACCTGTCTGCTAAGGGACTCAAGCTGCAGCCCAAAAGTGATCTGGGGAATGGAAACAGGGTGTCTGGCCCCAGGGAGGGGAGGGTGGTATGGAATATTTCCTGAGCAGCTGCTTGGCCTGACATTGGGTTGGAACCAGGGTGTGCTGGTAAATGTTTGTTAACCAACTCTCTGGGAAAAAAACAAACAAACAAACCAATGTACATTCAACACCCTTATAAATTTAATCTACATTATTTTTCCATTACTTTCTTAGGTCAGACAATCAATGAAGCAATAAGTCAAGCTTCGAGTCATAGTATTATCAAATTTCTGAGATATAAATGCTGACAATGAAAATTTAACAACCTACTCTTTCTAGATGGTTCAAAATGGCTTCAGCACACCCTTGTCTGAGAAGACCATGGACACAGCCACTACAAGGAGTGAGGGTGGGAGGAAGGGAATATTGAAGAAGATGGTATATCTGTGTTGAAGACCAACCTACAATTGCCTATGGGCAATAGAATGTATTAGATAGATAGATTAGAAGGATAGAATAACATTCTAATTGGCTGATCTCAAACTACTTGTGGTCAAACCAGAGCCCCTTTAGGGTCTTTTCACCCCTTCCCCAACCACTAGGCTTCACTATGGAGATCAACATTGTCATCAGTAGAAGCCCTTGGAAGGATTTCACTACTTCCCTGGAAGGTTAGAGACCAGTGAAAAAAATGAGTTGACTCCTCTGTGATTAAGTGAAGAGATGGGAGGTTGGGGAGAGTGAAAAGTTGAAGGGAGTACTACACTCAAAAATATAGCCCTGGCTGCCAAAATGGGTGTTGGCCTGAAGCAAAAGGTGATATCCTGGTGTTCTTTGTTCATATATCCAGTCATTTCAGTTGTGTCTGACTCTTGGTGACACAATTTGGGGTTTTCTTGGCAAAGATACTAGAGTGGTTGCCATTTCCTTCTCTGGCTCATTTGACAGATGAGGAAACTGAGGCAGACAAGCTTAAGTGACTTGCCTAGGGTCACACAGCTAGTAAGTCTCTGAGGCCAGATTTGAACTCAGGAAAATGAGTCTTCTTGACAGCAGGCCTGGTACTCTCTCCACTGTGTCGCCTTACTGCCCTGACATTATGTATAAGGATTAGAATTAAGTATGGAATTGGGAGTAGGGTTGGGGAGGTTGGGTTTAACACTGAGACTGGGACAAGGGCTAAGATTAGGCTAGGGATTGAGGATGGGCTAAGATTGTTTATTTGGACTGAGAACTGAGTTCTAGCTAGGATTAAGATAAAGGACAGGTTTGAAGAGCAAGTTGTGTTTAGAATTAGGTTTAATATTAGGATAGGTTGATTTTAGGATTGGTGATGGTTTTTGTGTTGGAGCTAGGATGAGGGAAAAATGAAGAATTGTGTTCAAATTGGGTTTGGGGATAGTGACAAGTTTGGGGCTAGGATTTGGGATGGTTCTGAGTTTGGACTGAGGTTAAGATTAGAGAAAGACCTAGAGTTTGCACTAGTATGGGACTGGGATTGGGTTAGAGTGGGTTGGAATTGGGACTGGAGAGAGAGTTGGGATCAAGGATGGAGAAGCAGGCAGGTTGAAGATACAGTTGAGAATGGTTGGTTGATTGTCATCCTTTGTGCTAGAAAAGGACCAAAATGACATCACTATGTCAGGGACAAAGTATAGTGTGTCTGACTGTGGCTGATCAGACTACTATGAACTCAGAAGGCTCTGTCTCTCACAGGTTGGGCACAAATAGTTCATATGTATATTTGGAGTGGTGATGTCAGCTGAGAATGGGATCAGGATCAAGAGCAGTGGTCAGGACCATGGTGTCCACTTCTTAATTAAGCACCTACCACCTCCTTAGTCCAGTTTCCCAAGTGGTTCCATTGGCTGTGAGAAATCTGGCAGAACTCTTGGCAGAGCTGAGGATTGTGGACCCACCATCAAGAAAACTGTTGGAAAACTAATTTAAAAACCTGTTCCTGCTGATTTCATGTCTCCACATGCCTCATGGCTGGCATGTTCAATGATGCCCCACCCCAACCCTTCTCCACAAAGAGCTCTCTCTCCCTTTCCTCCCCACCCCCTCTGCTTCTTATGAGGCTGATAAGAAGTTGTGGACATTTTTATTAACTCCCCAGCAAGGTTCCCCACCTGGGTCTCCTCCTCTCTCAGTCTGTAATGAGAGGGAGGGCGACACAGTGGTGAAGGAAAGGGAGATGTAAAAACAGAGAGAGATGGAGAAAGGGGTATAGGACCTGAGGAGATGGTACAAAGAGTAGCATGGGGCTAAGAAATAGGAATAGAGAATATTCCTGAGGAAGTAATGATATGGGAGGAAAATGTTGATAGGAAACACAGCAAGGAAATGGGGACAAAGTACTTTTCTTTCTCAAGTGGGTCACAAGAGAAGGGGGACAATGAGGGATGAAGAAATCAACTTTCCTGACTTGATAATGACTCAAGACAGGGAGATAACTGAGGATGGGGGAGGAGTCACACAATAAGGGATGTAGTGAAGCATAGGACAGACTATCTTCCTTTGCCTCCTTGGAGGGGCCTATTTGGAGGTCCATACAGGCTGCACTGGAGCCTGAGGCCCCTTCCCTCTGCTGGCTCATTTTCCCACACATCCCCAGTAAACATTTCCTGACTTCGACCCTGCTCCTTCCCCCATTTCTTCTTTCCCAAACCAAGAAATATAAATGGTAATTTTTTAGAACCATTGCTGTTGCCTTGGAAACAATTCCCCACTAACCTGAGGAGCAGAGAAGAGGTGGTAGACACCGACCTCCAAACCTCCCCTGACACTATCTTCCCCCTTCCCCCTCCACTCTACCCAAAAGCATCCCTGACTTAGCCTGTCTGTGGACCTGGATTCTGGACCTTGAACTAAAAATAGCCCCTCCTTCCCTGAGACTTTCCCAGCAGGGGCTATTCTTTACTGAGGAGGAAAGGAGATTGGCTTTTCCTTGAGATCTTGAGACAGGGCTGTCATCCTGGATGGGCGCTGCAGCCCCACAGACAACAACCAACAGAGAGAAAGAAAACAGATCAGGGGAAGGTGCAGAGAGGACCTAGGTGGGGTGGCAACTTGAATCTCCTCTCCAGGGCCAGCTGGGCATCTCTTGGCCCTCCTTCAGAGGCTCAGGCCACTGTCACCCCCTGGCAGTTTGACAAAGGGCAAATGGGACAGGTTCTTTCCTTCCCTCCCCTCCCCTTTCCTCCCCTCCCCTCCCTTTCCACCTCCTGGACAATATCGCCTAGAAATATTCCAGAAGCCTCCTTTCTCTCTAATGCTATACAAGCATCAGTTTCTGGGGACAGAGAGAAGGAAAGGCCAAAACAAAAAAAAAAAAACCACTTCGGGAGTCCCCAGCACAGAGAGACCAATTTTTTAAAAAGCTTCTAAAGAAAAAGAAAAGAGGTTACCTTCAGATAGGGTCTTCCCAGGAGGGTTTCAGACTTCACACAGACATCACATAGGAGAATTGTAATCCCAAGGCATCCAACCCAGAGACCATCTAAGATAAATTGATCTGCCCAAGTATTATCCTCTGAGTTAACAGCAGACTCTGAACTAGGACCCAGGTGTCCTGACTCCTAGGTTGCTGCTGTGAGTTCCCAGAGGACAGAAATGGAGTCCCTTCTGAACTTTATATTTCCTCCAGTGAACAGCACTGTTCTACAGCTCATGTCAAACTCCCTTAATCCAGATTTTCTCCCTCCCCCAGAAGTAGTAAGTACAGCTGTATCCAGCTGTTCTTGTTGTCTTTGTGTACTATGTCCAGAGGCCAGGATGGGCCCTGTCTCCATTATAAATGTTTGTTGCATTTAGTTCAATAAGTGATTCAATTCCTTTCCCTCAGTTTGAGAGATTAGCCTCGTAGTGAATAAAACTGGGTTCTGGGCTGGGTTCTGTCAGTTATAGCTGTGTGAGATTGTGCTTAAGCTCTTAACCTCAGTTTTACCATCTGTAAAATGAAGGCAGCAACATAAGCATTGTCTGCCTCAAAGGGCTATCAGGAGGATCAAGTAAGTTGGGAAAATGCTTTATGAATGATCATTTTGTGGACTAGTTGATAGGTCTTTGAATTAGGAGTCACAGGACTTGGGTTCAAATCCCACTTTTATCAATCACTACTTGAGTGACTTGAGATCAGCCTCCATGAATCTCAATTTCCTCATTTGTAAAATAAAGGAAGGTTAGTCTCTTCCAGCTTTAAATCTTTGATCTGATGAAATGCTACATGTTAAAGGGACGATGCTGATATAAATGAGAGAATAGGCCTAACCAGAAATAGCTTGCCCAAGGGCATCTACTAAGGGACAGAGACCCAGGTTCTGACTCTCAATGGAGTTCATTCTACTACACCACAAACCCCTTCCTTTCTGCTCCAACAATCAGGTGGAGCAAGAGGAATATGCACGGCAGCTAGGTGACCCAGTGGTGATGAAGTAGAGAGTAGAAACAGGAAGACCTGAGTTCAAATCTATGCTGTCTGCCTCAGTTTCCTCATCTGTAAGATGAGCCAGAGAAGGAAATGGAAAACCACTCCAGTATCTTTGCCAAGAAAACCCCAGTGGGGATGACTGAAAAATGACTGAACAAGGGGATTGTGTGTCACCATAGACATACATATACTTATATGTACGTTCCTGCACACAGCACATGCAATCACATTTAGATATATTCATCATCCCCTGCCCAATTCATTGGACGAAGAGGCAGGAAAGCTAGATCTAGGTCTATCACTAAGATATGACGTGACCTTGGGCAAAACTGTATTTTGAGTCTGTAAGTTCTCAACTCCACATGGCCTAGAGAACAACCCTGCACTGGGACTAGCTAATCCACTAGATGAGTTTGGATAAGTCTACTTCTCTTCAGACCTCAGTTTCCCCATCAGCAAATTGGGAAGAATAGTCACTGGTCTTCTTCTGCCTGCTGTAGAGAGACAACGAGATCATAGCTAAAAAGCAACATTTCCTAGCTGCCTGATTTTATTGAGAGGGAGAGCTCCCTCAGCCAATCAGAGTGTGGCATTGACCAGCACTCATCTTAGACCAGATTTTTATCTGTCCTTAGGGAGGGATGCTGAGAAGGCATACGGAAGGAGTGGAGGAGGAAGGGAAGAGAAAGTAGCATTGTCAAGGCCATTCTCAGAGCAGGCAGAAGGCAGTGATGTATAGAACTGTGACCAGGGAGAGCCAACAGGTTCTTTTCAAGAGGTCAGTAAGGGCAATTAGTAAGGGCAAGTGACCATGTGAGCTGAGTACTAGCCAAGCCAATCCTCGATTTCCTTGTCCTTTGGGATCCCTGAGTCCAAGGGTGGGCTGAGAGTGCTGCCCTATATACACCCCACCCCTATTCCGTGACAGTCTTCATCCAGCTTTTCTCCCTCTCCTAGAAATAAATAAATTTTATATACATATATGTGTATGTATGTATATACATATATGCATATATGTATATGTACATATGTATATGTAGGTGTATGCATGTGTGTATACGTGTATGTGTATATACATATGTACATATGTGTATATATATATGTATGAATAACCTATTATATGCCAGGCACTTTAAAAGTATCAGCTCATTTGAGCTTCACCGCAACCCTGGAAAGTAGGTATTATTGTTATTCCTTTTACAGTTGAGGAAACTGAGGCAAACAGAAGTTAAGTGACTTGCCCAAGGTCACGAAGCTAGGCAGTGTCTGAAGCTAAATTTAAACTCAGCTTTTCTTGACTCAAGGCCTAGAACTCTATCTACTACGCCACCTGGCCGACGCTAAGAAGTAGGAACTGTAGTTGTGTCCAGCTGTTCCCAGGATTAACCTGGTTTTGTTGCTCTATTGGTGTTTCTGAGGCCAGGACAGGCCCTGTCTCCCTTACGAGACTGGGAGCTTCCTGAGCACTGGAGCTGTGTTTTCCTGATCAGTTTGGTGACTCTCCAAATACACATGGGGCAATTGTAAAATTATTCCCATTTTCAGATAAGGAAAAGGATATTCAAAGAACTCAAACGATTTATCAATAGTCACACAAGGAATAAATTGGGGGAGGGGAGGCTTTTGAACTCATAGGATCATAGAGATAAGGATCATAGATCATAGACTTTAGGGGTCATCTACTCCAACCCCATCCTCTTACCACTTATCAGTAAATAAACATTTATCAAGCACCTACTGTGTACATGGAACTGTATAAAGTACTAGCAGTGGTTCTCAACCTTCCTAATGTTGTGACCCTTTAATACAGTTCCTCATGTTGTGGTGACCTCAACCATAAAATTCTTTTCATTGCTACTTCATAACTGTAATTTTGCTACTGTTATCAATCATAATGTAAATATCTGATACGCAGGATGTATTTTCATTGTTACAAATTGAACATAACCCACAGGTTGAGAACTGCTGGGCTAGAGATACAAAGAGAGGCAGAAGACACAGTCCCTGCTCTCAGGCAGATCTCAGTCTGATGGTAGAGACAGCAGAGAAAAAGGAAAAGGGGGAAATAATCAACAGAGGGAAGGTGCTCAAATTAAGGGGGATCAGGAAAGGCTTTTTTTTAAAGAAAATGAAACTTGCAGAGGAGCCAGGGAAACTGGAAAGCAGGGAAATGTGGAGAGAAAGAAACTGAGACCCAGAAGGGTCAGTTGAGTTACCCAGAGTCACACAGGTCATAAAATAGTAACCCTAGTCATCTGATTCCAAATCCAGTATTTTTTCCATCCAAATTCTTCGAAGACAAGGAGCTTTGTTTCCTACATCAGACAGAAAACTTGCTGAGGACAGGGATTCTGCCTCCCTGGGGCCCTCTGTAATCTTCAAACTCGAGAAAAGTCATGAAGGTGATCATAAGACTCTACAGTCTCATAAAACCACTAGGGTTCTCCAGGGTATATTGGGTAGTAAATTAGTCTTTAT
Organism: Pseudocheirus occidentalis; assembly: GCA_028646575.1. Taxonomy (NCBI): domain Eukaryota; kingdom Metazoa; phylum Chordata; class Mammalia; order Diprotodontia; family Pseudocheiridae; genus Pseudocheirus; species Pseudocheirus occidentalis. The sequence continues at coordinate 205,971,192 of CM053593.1, read as the reverse complement.
TTATCCTGGGAAGTATGAAGCAGTGGTTCTGGAACCCTCACTCCTCATTCATATGAAGGGCATGTTTCAGTCACTTTAGGCTTCCTTTCAAATGAGCTCAGTAAGTCAACAGGGATGGAGGGTCCTGATGTAGAAATTTTTCTCTGTTACATTTCTTTGGCAGAAGTTGAGCATTGGAGAAGATACATCCGTGGAGAGAAGCCATGATATAAAGAGAGATGATAGATGTACCCAAGGCCTCACAAGTAGTGAGCAGCAAAGTAAGATGGGAACCCCAGTCATCTCATTCCAAATCCAGGAATCTTTTCATGGGACCACTCTGCCTCCTCAGTTCTCCACTAACTCTAACTCTAGCACACTTTCTACTGTCCTATAAACCTTTAATGTCCACTTTCACCCAACTCTCTCCCCTGTGGCTTCAAGAAACTGCAGCATGTGCAGCAACCACAGCCTGGTAAAATCATCTTGGCAGATTGGGCTAAACAAGATTGAGGGTAACCAAAAGGTCTCAAATCTGTCAGGGAGGGAGGAGAATGTCTACCCCAAGCATGTGAAGACATCTCCCAGTAGAATGGGCAGATGAGATCAACTTGTTCACCGTGAAGGCAGCTGAAGCAGGCACTATGGAGCACTTAGAGCTTGGTCAGACATCGAAGATGCCAAGATAATCCACTGCATCTGGGTCACTGACAATCGTCCTGAATTTTGTCATGCCACTGGACTTCAATGACTCTGGAAGAGAGTAAGGCTGACAGCTTTGCACAGCTGAGCCTCCCTTAAATCCAATTCACCTGTAAGTCAAGACATCACTTCATGACGTCATTGGTCCTCTTTGAAAATAAAGGATGGAGATGGCTAGGTGGTGCAGTGAATAGAGCACTGGCCCTGAAGTAAGGAGGACTTGAGTTCAAATTGAGCCTCAGACACTTAACATAAAAAAAAAACCTAGCCATGTGACCTTGTGCAAGTCACTTAACCCCAATTGCTTTACCTTCCCCCTCCAAAAAGCAAAAATATAAAAAAAATATTTTTTAAAAAAGAAAGAAAATAAAGGATGAACAAACAACAATGTAAGGCCAAGTCCCTCCTGTATCAATAATTAGTTGTGTGACTTTGGGAAAGACACTTATCCTCTCTGATCTCAGTTTTCTCATCTATAAAATGAAATATAATTTCTCATCTATAAGATGATTGCTAAGCTCAAACAAGCTAAGGATGTGCAGCACCAATTTGGGCTATTCTCCACAAGTACTTAGAGGTTGGATCTACCCAGGGATGACCGCTCCAGGTTCAAAGTACTGCATGAGTCAGTATTCCTGAAAGTATGGCTCAGGAGACCTCCACCACTGTATTTACTTTTCAATAGTCAGTCAGAGGACACAATTAGCTCAAAGCAAAGGCATTTACTGGAATGGCATAGTAAGAAAAATGGCAAAATACTTTCCTAATAAACATGGGGCATTCTTTCCCACAAAGACATAAAATATCAGTGGGATAAGGAAATGCAGATAGAGTTCACAAATAGAGATACATACATGTGTCAAAGACACAGGTGTGTGTGTACATATATATGTGTGTGTGTACATATATACACATATATATATATAACTATATATATATATGGTGAGAGAGAGAAAAACTACATCTGTACCCATACCTTTGCTACTACTGGGCCTCCTCCTCCCCCACCCACACCCCCATTTTCTTGGAAAGTCTCTGCTTTGCTGATCATGGGATTTAGTTCTCTATTTCCCCTGAACCATATTTCTGGGGAAAGCATATGGTTCAATTGTTCAGCAATATTGTCCACTATCTCCAGGTTCAGAATCAGCTGAAATCCTGACTTGGTCTTACTAGTTATTTTAGGAAAGAATGAGAAGCAATTCTCAAAGACCAGCAGAATCCATGGCTCTGGGACCTACCATCTCCCAAACAGAATCCCAGATCTAGGGGCCAGACTCTCAACTCCTTTCACTGTCTCAATTAAATTCTGAAGTCGGACTCTCTCCTCCTCCTGTGTCATGTACTTCTACTTCAAGAACTCTTTGCTTCATAGGGTGGGGAAAGAATCCCACTCCCCACTCCCTCCAAGAGGTGTAAAAGAAAAGATGGAGTAAACTTTCAATAGGTGAGTTCTTCCTCAATGTCTGACTCTTCCTGTTTTTAAACCTTTTATATAAATGAGAGGCCAGAGAAGAGATACCCAGGCCATTTGAACCCATGGCCAAGTACTGTTTCTGCCAGTCCTCAGCAGTGTTTCCTGATCCTTTCAGATACAAGCGAGATGCTCAAAAATGTAATTCTCTTACAAGATGTAAATAGAAGACATTTAAAATCTGCAATCAACACACTCTTACATTACCTGCCTCTTACGTTCTATAATTTTAACAAGGGATTGGGGGACTAAATTGATCAGGGTCATCTGGTCAGCCCCCCCCCCACATATACACACAAATGTATTACTGAATTAATTCCCAATTTTTTCCTATATGTCCTAGATGTGACTGTGAGCCATAGAAAGAAAGGTGTTTGTGGAGAAAAAGGAGTGGGGGTGGAGGGGAACCAGTTGTTAATAGGGGTGGAGCAATGTTGACCCAGGTAGTGCATTTGATCTGGAGTCAGGAAGGCTTGAATTCAAATCCTGCCTCAGACACATACTAACTGTGTGATCCTGGGCAAGTAATTTAACCTCTATTTTCCTTCCTTTTCTGCATCTATAAAATGGGAATAACAAACAGCACCTAACTCCAAGGGTTGTTATAAGGAAGAAATAAGGAAAAAATGAGATAATAATTATAATTTGGTTAGCATAGCGCCTAGAACAGAGTAAACCCTATATAAATGTTAATTATTATTACATTTGTTGCTGAATCATTTCACTCATGTGACCCCATTTGGAGTTTTCTTGGCAGAGATACTGGAGGGGTTTGCCATTTCTTTCTCCAACTCATTTTACAGATGAAGAAACTGAGGCAAATAAGGTTAAGTGACTTGCCCAGGGTCATGCAGTTAGGAAATATCTGAGGCTGGATTTGAACTCAGGTCTCCCTGACTTCAAGCTTGGTGCTCTATCCACTGTACCACTTAGCTACCCCCAATTATTATTAATAGTTCTCACAGAATGTAAATACCTTAGCCCACAATAAGAATAATGTTGTCTCCTTCCTACTCACTTCCCCTAAAAAATAGTCTTACAGCTTTATAGTCTCTTGCCAGATCCTTGCCCTAAAGTCATCTGGAAAGATCCCCTCTTCTTTCAAAAAAAAAAAAGAAAATGTGAAAACTCTTTATTGTGTATAAACCATGAAGATTGTAGGGTGACAGGCCAAAAAGGTCATAGGCTATGACTCAGAAAGAACAGACCAGATGACCTCCTAGGATCAAACTAAATCCCAGAGAACAAGCCAAAAAGCATCACTCACACACACATTCAAAGAGTGAGCAATTCTTCCTCCTATTTTCTGACCTCTTGTGTGCCCCATTGCTTTCAATACTTAGTCTGTCTCCATTTCTATTCTCCCTCTCCTCCACTGCCTGCCAGAGGATCCCTACAGCACCCCTGGTCCCTGCCAGGGCCCCCAGAAAGAAAGGAGAGGAGCAGGAGATGATGGATGTCTCTCTGTGGAGACCTGTCATTTACCTGGTGGAGAGGGGAGATGGAGAGCCTAGGCTGGGTCTGGGAGGGGGAGTCATCTGGTGATGCAGGGGTGAGGGGGAAAGAAGAGCCTGCAGCAAAAGAAGAAAATAATGCAGAAATGGACAGAAATTCCAGCAAGAGATCCCTATGTGATTAAGGGAGAAAGCATCCCACCAGTCTGGATGTAGAGAAATAATGTTAAGCTTCTCCTCTCTTGTTGAGTCTCTGTGATTTGTCTCTCTCTGCCTCTGCTTGTCTTTGTTCCTCTTGCACTGTCTCCATCTCTTTCTGTCTTCATTGACTTCATCTCTCTATCTGTTACATTGTCTCTCTGCCTCAACCTCTCTCTATTCCTTCCATCTCTCTCTGTCTCTTTGTCTTAGTGTTTGTGTTTCTGTCTCTGCTTCTCTTGATTGTCTTTACTGTGTCTTTTTGTTTCTCTCTATCTCTTTTTGTCTCTGTAGATGTCTCAGTATGTCTCGTTCTCTGTTTCTCTCTATCTCTGTATCCATCATTCTGTCTGTCTCTGTCTGTCTGTCTATCTGTCTCTCTCCGAGCTGGTATTTCTCTCTCTCTGTCTGTCTCTGACTCTTGGCTTCCGTTTGTCCCTTTCTCCTCCACCCCGCTCTGCCACCTGTTCTCTCTCTCCCTTCCTCTGTCTCTTTTCCCTTTGTCTCTGTGCCCCTGCTTTGTTCTGTGTTTATCTCTGCCTCTCCCTCTCTGTCTCTGCCTTGATCCCCATTGCTCCCACCTCTGCCTCTGTTCCTCTATCTCTCTGATTCTGTTGCTTTCTTCCTCTCTTTGTCTCTTAGTCTGTCTTTCTCCCTCCAGGTCTGTCTCTGCCTCTCGCCTCTGCATGTATGGCTCCAGTTCTCTGTCTCCGTCTCTCTCCTTTCTTTTCCTATCTCTGTTTCTCTGTGTCTCCATCTTTCTTATTCTCCCTGTCTTTGTCTCTGAGCCCTGCTTCTCCCTCAGGCAGATCTGTCTCTGCCTCTTGACCTCTCCATGTGTCTCTGTCTCCTTGGTTGGCTGTCACACAGTTTCTCACTCCCTCTTTCTCTTCCCCTCTCCTGTTCTCTGCCGAGCCAGTGGCCCTGCCAAGGGAGGAGAATGGCTTTCACAGCTCATTCCCTTAACGGCCAAACAGTGGCTGGGTGCATAGACAATGAGGCCTGCACACACATAGGAGAGGGCACCCTGATCTCTGGAGTGAAATGAGAGACTGCCACCTACAAGGGTAAGTGGAGATGAAGATGAGAGGTCTGGGCAGACCATGCACAATCCTGGAAAGTTCGGTGTGCAAGGGGGGTGAATTGGGGAGGGTTTAAGCCTAATCATTCCCCTGGGAGACAAGGTTGCTTCTACCGTACTTCTTTCTTCCCTCCAGCCCAGCCACCCTCAGAAAGGGAAACAACATAGATTACCTGTTTCTGGATGACTCCAGTCCTAGACATTGTGGTGTCATATAAAAAGCACTGAGTTTGAGTCTCAGCATGCTTCTCAATGTCTCTATGACTTTGAACAGGAGACCTTGAGCTATGTGACTCTATGGGCCTTGGTTTCTTCTTCTATGAAATGAGGATAAAGGAATAAATGCCCTAAACCATCCCTTTCAAGCCTCACAGTCTATCCCTCTCTAGAGTGGGAGGAGGGGCTAGAAATAAATTCTTGTCTCATCCCCAGGCTTTCTTTCTAAACCAAGATTTGTTGTTGTTCAGTCATTTTTCCATCATGTCCAACTCTTGGTGACCCCACTTGGGGTTTTCTTGGCACAGATACTGGAGGGTTTGCCGTTTCCTTCTCCAGTTCATTTTACAGATGAGGAACTGAGGCAGACAGGGTGAAGTGACTTGCCCAAGGTCACATAGCTAGTAAGTGTTTGATGACAGATTTAACTCAAGAAGATGAGTCTTCCTGGCTCCAGGCCTGGCAATACACCCAGCTAATAAAGCCCAAGTAACATCCCAAAGGGCTCCATCACTCTTAGAGGCCCTTTGTCTAAAGTCAAAGCATCCCCCAAGCCAACTTGGGCTGGTAAGTGGTACGGTGGATAGAGTGCTTACCCTGGAGTCAGGAAAGCAATGAGTTCAAATCCAGCCTCAGACGCTTATCAGATGTGCAACCCCAGACAAGTCACTTGACTTCTGTTTGCCTCAGTTTCCTTACCTTATATAATAAGGATCATAGCAGTGCCTACTCTCAAACTTATTGTGAGGATCAAGTAAGATAATATTTGTAAAGTGACTAGCACAGTGCCTGGAGCATAATGGGTGCTATAGAAATGTATTCTCTTCTCCTTCCCTTTTATTGGTGAGGCACCTCTAAAGTCATTATGGTCTGCTGGAAGATGATCCTCACCTTCCCCTTCTTCAAGTCCCTGCCCAATTTCTAGGGTCTCTAAGTAATCTTGTCTAAGAACAATAGCAGCCTACATCTTCCAAGCTCCAGAATGTTTTACATATAGTACAGGAGTGATCAGGGGCATCTCCTGCTCCAGCCAATTAGGGGTCTTCATTGTCACCTTGGCTATATGTATAATATGATCTGGGTCCCAGGGGCATGAAGCTAGTAAGTAATAGAGCCAGGATTGGAACCCAAGACTTATCATTCCAAGTCCAGTGTTTTTTCTACTTATTGATCTGTCTCTGCCATAAGACTTGTATGCAATAGGATAATGAAGGGATGTACTCCAGATGGCAGCATGGATGAACATTCTCCCTCCCCCTGGGGTATAACTGCCCTCACCACACCAGGGTTCCATAGCAAAGCCAAATTCTTATTGACTGCACAGGTCAATGTCATGCCCCTTCCCCTAAAATATGCTAAGCCCTAGCCCCTTCTCCAGTCACTAGCTTCTGCCCTCCCAGGCTGATGGGCTCTGTGAGAACCAAATGTTGTAGTGCTATGGGAAAACTAAATTTGGAGTCGGAGGACCTGAGTTCAAATTCTGGTTCTGCCCTTCTTGATTTATGTAACCTGTCTCAAGTCAGGCACCTCTAAAGTTAAATTCTCAGGTTCTATACTTATTAAATGAGAGAGTTGGACTAGATAACCTCCAAGGTCACTTCCAACTATAAATCTATCATCTTATAGTCCTAAATCTCTTCCTCTCTGATTCTATCCATCCCTGGTGCTGGATGAAACCCAGCTTCCTCACTAAGATGCCATATCTCTTGGCATTCTCTCCTACACTGGCTGTTCTCCTCAACACAGAGCCAAGAAGAGCTGGTGGCCCCTCACAGCCCCTTTCAGGCCTTCCCTTGACCACCATGACTTATCAAGCCCCTCCCTTCCTGTAAAGTGCATTCCATCATGTCCAAATCCTTAGGACTACCTTCTTTAGATCACCAAGTCATTCTTCTTCCTCCCCAATAAGTTCAACTCCCAGTTTATAGTCTTTATGTATCTCATCAGGCAGCTAAGTGGAGCAGTGGGTAGCATTCTGGGCCCAAAGTTATTAAGACCTGAGTTCAAATCCAACCTCAGACACTTCCTAGCTGTGACCCTGGGCAAATCACTTGCCCCTGTCTGCCTCAGTTTCCTCATCTGTAAAATGAGCTGGAGAAGAAAGTGGCAAACCACTCCAATATCTTTACCAAGTAAATCCCCAATAGAGTCATGTGAGTCAGATAGGCACGAAAAATGACTCAGTCAGGCATGAAAAACAACTGAACAACAACATTCACTTCATCCTCTGTCTTTATTCCTTTGGTCACCTCATCCTTAAGCACCCTGGTCTCCTGATTCTTCTTCATCCACCTAAACAGGCAAGATCTCTGTCTTCTCTCTACCTCAATCCTGCCCCAGGAGTGACCACACCTTCCATGCTGCCCCAGCTCAAATGTACTTGCCCCAGGACCCAAAATTCCTAGCTAAGGTTCTGTTTCCTCACACTTTTATATTCAGTTTTCAGCCTGTTCATTAGCACCTACTAATAATAACCAGCAGGCGGCAAGTGCTTAAAAGTCTGCATACATTATCTCACCCAAGCTTCGTAACAGATAACATAAATTGTGGCCCACGGTGGCTAAATGATATGGTCACAGAGCTAATAAATAACAAAAATAGCTGGAAAACTTAGGTTTTTCCAAGTCTGACAACTCAATGCACCTGACTTTAACAGCATATTCCTTTGTAGGTATTTGAGGGGCTTTTCCTGTAAATACTTTCTCCTAAACTAGATTTTCCTTGTCATCTATCAAATATTTACTGAGCATTTACTATGTATAGGGTAGAAGGTCTTTTAATGGAGATTTTTAATCTTCTTTTTATGGGATATTAAGTACAATCTAAAGCCTTGATATAGGCAGCTAGGGGCACAGTAGAAAGAGCATTTGACCTGGAATCAGGAAAACCTGAGTTCAAATCCAGCCTCAGACATTTGTGTGATCCTGGGTAAGTCACTCAACCCTGTTTGCCTCAGTTTCCTCATCTTAAAATAAACCAGAAAGGCAAACGGTGAAACACTCTAGTATCTTTGTCAAGAAAACCCCAACTGGGGTCATGAAAAATCTGACACAACTGAACAACAACAATAGATCTGTTACTGAATTAATTAGTTGTAGTTATCTCTCTAGGAGTTCAGACTTTTCTGGAGATATTGAGTGAGGCCAAAGTTCTGACCTCTTGGTGAAATTTTATGGAATCCCTCAGGGTCAAGGGATCATGAGAATGGGCTTAGCCTCCTGCAGAAAAGGGCATTCTGCCCTGGAGGTGCTTTGCCAGAGTTAGGGGAAGGAAGCACTGGGCAGTGGAGCATGTACAGGAGATTCGTTTCAGTGTGAGATTTGTGGTGGTGGGAAAGTCATTTCCCCACTCTGGGCCTTTGTTTCCTCATCTATAAAATGAGGGGGATTGGATTAAGGGAGCTCTAAGGTCCCTTTCAAGTCTGAGTCTATGGTCCTATCATTCAGCTCAAAACCTTTCTCATACAGGATGTGTGATTTCTGTTTTTAAGAAAATAATCTGTATTCCTGAATCCCCAAGATTTTGTCTACTGTGCTATAGAAACCTCTTCACCCTGGAACATCACTCCAAAATGGCCTCTCCTTCTTATTGGTTAGTTCTTCCCAGAAGATGCATTTGAAGGAGGGTGACTAAGCCAGTCTTACTTGTCTTCTCTCTAGGCTGCACTCCTGACTGATTTTCTTAACCATGCTCCAACCTCTGACTGTACTCCCACTTTTCAGCTCCCTTTGATATGTTGTCTTCTATCATTAGAATGTAAGCTCCTTGAGGCCAGGGACTGCCTTTCTACTTGTGTTTGTATTTCTAGCACTTAGTACAGTGCTTGGCACATAGTAAGGGCTAAATAAATGTTTTTTGACTTGATTTGATTTGACTTAATAACTCTCAGAAGAATACCTAGAACCTTTTCCTTCTAGTATGTAGGGAAAACAAATTAAGACATCATCACCATCATAATTCATTGGTTTCACCACTTTAATCACTCATCATTTCTCTCTCAATTATTATCCCATAATCACCTTATCATCATCATTATTATCATCTTCAAATCACCATCACCATCATCATCACCATCACCATCATCACCATCACCATCTCCACACCATCACCATGACCATGGCCATCATCATCATCTTTGCTCTCATCACCATCATCACCATCACTATCACCATCTTCACACCATCACCATCATCACCACCATCATCATCGCTATCATTTTCAAATCATCACCATCACCATCATCACACCATCAATATCATCATCATCACCACCATCTTTGCTACCGTCACTGTCACTATCATCCTCATAATTGCAATTCTCATTGCCGCTATCATGATTGGCATTAGCACTATGATCTTTATTATTACCACCACCACAATCATCACTAAAATCACCATCACCATCAATACTATTTTCTCCTCAACACCAATACCATCAGGTAACCTCAGGGAGCATAATCATTATCATCAGGTGGATAATAGAGTCAGCCTTGAGCACCAGCCCTGGAGTAAGGAGGACCTGAGTTCAAATCTGGCCTCAGATACCTGACACTTAATGGCTGTATGACCTTGGACAAGTCACTTAACCCCAATTGCCTTGCTTTCCCCCCTCAAAAAAAAAAGAGAGATCCAAGAAGACCTTGATTCAAGGTCCTGCCTCTGACACATACTGACTATATGATGTTGAACAAAACATTTCATCTCTCTGTGTTCTTGGCAACTCTCTTAAGATAGAATCTCAATTATTAAGCAGCCTTCCATTACCATTAAAAGCATGATTACCAAATTTGTCATTTAGTTTTCATCCACTTGGCACACATGGAGTTCAAGGAGTGCAGACATAGATCTACCTCAGAAATCTTTTTTTTTTTTTGAGGGGAGAAGGCAAGGCAATTGGGATTAAGCAATTTGCCCTAGGTCACACAACCAGTAAGTGTGTCAAGTGTCTGAGGTTGCATTTGAACTCAGGTCCTCCTGACTCCAGGGCCAGTGTTCTATTCACTGCACCACCTAGCTGCCTCTACCTCAGGTATCTCATGCCCTGATATAACTAAGGGACAGAAAGAACATCTGTGGAATGTGCAAATGAATTGAACAAAGAAATAAATAAGAAACATAATCAAATTCCTTGCCCAAAGAAGGGTCAGTGCAGATTGTGGGGAGAAGGAGGAAGAAAAACTGTGGGTGTTTCAGTCTGGGGCAATCCATCTGCTTCATCAGCCATCCAAGAAGGCTTGCAGAAGGAGGGAGGCTGTGGTGGGCTGCTTATGTAAAAGAGAGGACTAAAGGGGGCTGGGATACTGAGTCCTCATGGTACAGGGAGGCTGTTACAGGTATGCCTATCCCCTGAAGGAAGGCTTTGGAAACGGAAATGAGGTGGATGGAAGGAGATAGGCAGTGAACTAGCTTGCCTAGAAGAATGATCCAGAGAGCACACTGCTGAGTTTTACAAAAATACCAGCTGATTTTTAAATGAGATTTAAGAAAAAAAGATAAAGCTGAGAGTTCTAGAAGGAGAAAGGGTGCACTTGGAAAATAACAGGTTTTTCTTAGAGGGTCCTTTGCTGGGGAAGAAAGCAGCAGTAGTCTGAGCCCGATGACTCCCTGATTCATTGCCTTGTCTCCCAAGGGGATGGGAGGACGGTTTTTGGCTCATCTGCCGGGATGAAGCTCCCCTATAGTCAAGCACCAGCCTCCTATACCTTTCCATTACTTTGAAATGTGAATGCCACCAGCCTTCCTCATTAGTGTAAAGCAAAGAACCCTGATCTTGGAATTGGGAAACCTGAGTTCTAGTCCTGGTTCAGTAAGTCAGATAACAAACATTCATTGAGCACCTACTATGTGTTAGGCACTGTGTGATGGTATCCAAAGAAAGGCAAATGAGAGTTCCTGCTCTCAAGTACCACACAGTCTAATAGAGGAGTCAACATGCAACAATTATATACAAACAAAATATATGCAGAAATTAAATTGGAGAAAACTGGTTCTGCCGGTTACTACCTGTGTGACCTTGAGCAAGTGAGATTCACTTCTTTCCTCTATCAAATTTGGGAGTTGGTCTAGATGGCTTCTAAGGTCCCCTCCTTCCTGTCCTATGATTGTAATTGCAACTCTTGGTTCTATGGGAATTCAAATATCGCTCTGGAAGGGCCTGAGGGGGAAGACCTGAGGACATAGTGGTAATGATTGTGATGGTAATGAGGCTGTCACTTGTGCTCTCGGGAGGATCACAGATTTAGAGCTGGAAGAGTCTTTAGAGACCTCATCAAACCTATTTTTTTTTTTAAGCATGGAGGAAATGAGGTCCAGAGAAATTAAATGATTTCTGACCAGGAAGGGGTCCCCACTGATGTTCCTTCTAATTCACCAAAAGAGTGAAAGGGGGCGTGTGTGTGTGTGTGTGTGTGTGTGTGTGTGTGTGTGTGTGTGTACACACGGGAGTGTTTTATGGCACGTGTTCAAGCACTTGGGTTTCATTGCTGTTTGTTTTGTGTCTGGCTATGGTAAACATGTGTGAGTCTATTTTGGATGTGCCAGCAAGAAAAGTGTGACTGTTAAAAATCTGTGTGCAGGCACCCATCCCCCCACCTTCCAGAGTTGGGTATAGAGGGAGAGGGCAGAGAGGAGGGAAGAGGCATGGGGCTCAGGGCTTGGAAAAGAGATGCCCTTCATGGCACAGGCAATGCTGGACACTAGGATATTTATGCCCTTCTCCAATCCTAGATTAAAATTTGGTTTTCCCAAAGGCCAGACAGCTGAAAGCAATAAATGACCCAAGCTCCCATTTTCCTCTCATATACAACCACCACAGATCTTCAGTCTAAAAACCTTTGTCACATTCTGAAACCTTTCCCCACAGCAAACCTGTGATATAAGTAGGGCAAATGCTATTTACAAGTGAGGAAACTGAGGCTCAGAGAAATCTAATGATCAGCAGATCACAGTCATACAGCCAATAATAAGAGGCAGGGTTTTCTCTATTCACAATAGAATCATAGAATTGGAGCTAAAATGAAACATCAGAAGTTAGCTAGCCCACTACTCATTTTGTTGATAAGAAAACTGAATAAAAGAAACTTTGAATTACCTTCCCCAAGTTCATGTAGTAAGTGCCAAAGTCAGGCTTTGAATGGAGAGCCCTTGACTCCATATCTGAGGTCTTTCCACTCCAGATCCATGATGCCATGCTGTCCCTAGGCACTAATAAGTATTTGTTTTATTTGAATAAGTCAGTAACTCTGTAAGGGTTACAGAGAGATTTCCTCACAATAACAAGATGAGGTAGGTCATATAATTATCCCCATTCTATGGGTGAGAAAGCTAAGGGACTTGGGAGCTTAACTTGTCCAGGAGTCAAGTACCTATGAAGCATCAGAGCTAGGGAGTGGAAGGTGGATCTTCTGATTTCAAAAGTAGTTCTTTTCATGACCATTGGTGTTCTGAGGACTTGGGTATCAAAGGAGACTACCCATAGCTGTCTCCATTTCACTACAAATAGAGAAACCTAAACTGGTAGGAGTCCTAAACCCTTACCCCCATAAACCTGGGGGCCACAAACGCACATAGCAATTGGGGGAAGAGTGGGCACAAACAGAATGTACTAGTAGGGAGACACATAAGTATGGAAGCCATGTGGCCAAAAGACTTCATGGCTCTCAGGACAGCAACACTCCAAGGGCCTTCTTCTTCTTGGTGTCCTAAGATTGCCCCTCCTTGGGTTGCCCCTTCCAGCTGTAAGGGCTTGAATCCATAGTTGACCTTCTGCTGCCAGAAGACACATCCTCCATGTCTGTCTGTGTCTTTTGATGTCTCTCTCTGTCTCTCTCTCTCTCTCTGTCTCTCTCTCTCTCTGTCTCTGTCTCTCTGTCTCTGTCTCTGTCTCTGTCTCTCTCTCTCTCTCTCTCCCCTTCTCCTGTCTCCATCTCCCCCCCCCCATCTTTCCTCTTCTTTCTTCTCCTGAATGAGATGTCTCCTACACCTAAGGATGTGCTGGAGTCAGCTCTAACCACCAAGCTGATTGTTAAATATTCAGTGTGATCATTTGCACCTCAGAAATTAGAAAAAAAAAACCGCAAACCTCCAAGGCTATTGTTTTGCTGGTTGTCTAGACTTAAAGTGATTAAGAAAACATTAATAATGCAGATTAAACTTAAAAGTTTGTAGTGTCTACATTTTTTTTCCTATTGTTAAACATACTTGAGGTATATCTCCTTATCTCTATTGTCAGCCCTTTCTGCAGTTACTTAAGCTGAGTTGGGAACTTGAGAGACCAACTTCCCTCCCTCATTATCCTGGAAAGAAATTTATTTGCTTGCTAATTAAGCAGCTAGGTGGCACAGTGGATAGAGTGCCTGACCTGGAGTTAGGAAGACTCATTTTTCTTTGTTTAAATCTGGCCTCAGATACTCACTAACTGTGTGACCTTGGGCAAGTCACTTAACTCTGTTTGCCTCGGTTTCCTGAGTTTGATGTGGTATCAGACTCTGTTGTAGTGATCAGTTTTGTTGAACAGCTTTTTTATCCTCTTGTCTTTCTAAAAATTTGTTCTAAGGAATGGCTCTCCAGGGAACAGAGAGCGAAAGAATATATTTAGAAATGGTGGGGATATAAAAACAAAAGACAGCAATAAAAATTTTAAAAGAATGCAACCTGGCTCTGCTAAACATTTGATTCCAGCTTTGAGAACCAACATAGGGAGGTGGGAAATGCCCTAGTCCAGAATTAAGGGATGGAGATAGTCAGGGCTTCATTTCTGGTACTTTCCTGAGCTGGAGAAGGAAATGGCAAAACAGTCCAGCATCTTTGCCAAGAAAACCCCAAATGGGGTCATAAAGAGTCAGACACGACTGCCACAACAGAGTCTGATAACATATTAAGCTCAGGAAACTGAGGCAAATAGGGTGAAGTGACTTGCCTAGGGTCACACAGCTAATAAGTGTCTGAGGTCAGATTTGAACTCACTCATTCTGACTCCAGGCAGAAAACACAAATCATAGAAGAAAGGGACCATGGTGGGTCATAGATGAAGAGAAAACCAACTTAAAGCAAAGAGTTTTCCCAAGGGCCCTAGAAGGGAGTGAAAGTGAAAAGCTCAAAGCAGCATTTGTGGAACTGACCTTCACTTGTGGAGCCTAGGGAAGAAAAGAGTCCTGAAGGTTCAAGCTGTCACAGCCAGGGAGAACAGATCAACCAATTACTGAGATGTCAAGAGGTTACAGAAGAGCAGTCTTCACTTGAACTCTAAAACGTCTCTGCCCTCTCCAGTCGTCCTGATCTATATCATGTCACTGGAACCAGATGGCTCTGGAGGAGAAAGTGAGGCTGGTGACCTTGCTCAGCCCTGCCTCACTTCAATCCAATTCACTTGCAGATCACAGCATTGCCTTCCTGATGTGATGGTCCTCTTCAAGAACAAAAGACAAGCAACAACAACAACAATGAAAGGTGTCTGGAACACAGTCACATAGGTCCCCAGAGAAGGAGACAGCCTTGTTTGAACTAGATTAGGAGGGATAGAATAATTTGATTTTGTTAGACTTGCCTAATATGTGTTGGAGGAGGAAACTTAGACCCAGAGGAGGATCTAATATGGCCTGTTAGTGGCAAAAACTAAGACTAGAACCTAGCTTGCCAGAGTCCTGATCCAGAGACCTTGTAGGAAAAAAAAACAGATTTGTTATTGTAGAGTTGGGGGGAGAGGCACAGGGGAGAAGAGGGGATCAGGGAATCTTGGGACCTTCTAGTCCAAGTCTTTGTTTTAGAGGTAAGGAAACAGAGGCCCAAAGAGAAGAAATTACTCACAGCAAGTGTCAGAGTGGGAAATGAAACCCTCAGTATCCATCTCCTATTTCTGGGGTCTTTCCCACCTTCCCCATGCTGGGGACTAAGATTGTCAAATTTATGGGAATACAATTGGGCAAAATAATTCCTAATTATTATTTTAATTTCCTCTTCAGTTGGGGTGAATTCACCCTTTTATTTTTGATACTGGTAATTTGGTTTTCTTCTTTTTTAAAAAATCAAATTAACCAAACGTTTATCGATTTTATTTTATTTTTAACAAAACCGGCCCTTTGTATTATTTACTATTCAATCCTTTCCTTAATTTCAGTGTTATTAACCTCTCCTTTTGTTTTCAGTATTTCTAATTTGATATTTAACTGAAGATTTTTAATTTGTTCTTTTTCTAGCTTTTTCAGTTGCACGCTCAATTCATTGATCTCCTTTTTCTCTGTTTTATTCATGTAAGCATTCAGAGATATAAAACTTCTCCTAAGAACTACTTTTATTGCATTGCATAAGTTTGGTATGTTGCCTCATTATTGTCATTCTCTCGAGTGAAGTTATTGATCATTTCTATGATTTGTTGTTTGACCCACTCATTCTTTAGGATTCAATTATTTTATTTCCAATTAATTTTTAGTCTATGTTTCCGTGGCCTTTTATTACATATAATTTTTATTGCATAATGATCAGAAAAAGATGCGTTTAATATCTCTCCCTTTCTGCACTGGATTGAGAGGTTTTTATGCCCTAGTACATGGTCACTTTTTGTGTATGTGTTATTTACCATTAAGAAAAAGATATATTCCTTTCTATCCCCTTTCAATTTTCTCCAGAGGTCTGCCATATCTACCTTTTACAAAATTCTATTCATCTTTTTAACTTGTTTCTTGTTTATTATAAGTTTAGATTTATTAAGTTCAGAGAAGGGGGGGGTTGAGGTTCTCCACTAGTATAGTCTTGCTGTCTATTTCTTCCTGCAACTCCCTTAACTTCTCCTGTAAGAATCTGGATGCTATACCACTTGGTGCATATATATTTAGTAATCATATTACTTCATTGTCTATGGTGCCTTTTAGCAGGATCTCCTTTCTTATCTCTCTTAATTAGAGTTATTTTTGCTTTTGCTTTGTCTGAGATTAGGAATGCTACCCCTGCTTTTTTTTTACTTCAGTTGAAGCATAATATATTCTACTCCAGTCTTTTACCTTTACCCTGTGTGTATCCCCCTGTTTCAAATGTATTTCTTGTAAACAACATATTGTAGGATTATGTTTTTTATGTTTTTTAATCCATTCTGCTATCTGCTTCTCTTTATGGGAGCATTCATCCCATTCACATTCACAGTTATGATTACTGTCTGTGTCTTTCTTTCCATTCTATTTCCCCCTCCACCCTGTTCATGCTTTTATTTCTCCCTTCTCTCTTACCCTCCTCATAAGAGTTTCACTTTTGATCACAAGCTCCCTCTATCTTCCCTCCCTTCTATCAGTCCCCATCACTTTTTTCCCCTTTTCCCTCCTACTTCCTGTATGGCAAGTTCCCTCCTTGAACCAAATGTGATGAGAGCAAAGTACAAACAATGCTCATCTCACTCCCTTCTTTCCCTCTATTGTAATATGTTTTTGTGCTTCTTCATGTGAAGAAATTTACCCTTTTCTGCCTCCTCCTTTCCTCTTCTCCCATTACAATCCCTTTGCACCCCTTAATCAGTTTTTTTATCATCATATCACTTAATTTATACCCAAACTCTCCCCCCCTTCTTCCTGTCTCTGTCTCTCTCGGTCTCTCTCTCCCTGTGTGTGTGTCTGTGTGTGTGTGTATACATATATATATATATCCCTTTTAAATGTCATAATAAAGATATAATTCTCAAGATTTACAAGGATCATCTTTCCATGTAGGAATGTAAACAGTTTGCCCTTCTTGAATAACCTGGGGTTTTTTCTGGGTTTTTTCCACCTGTTTAACTTTTTATATCTCTCTTGAGTTTTATATTTGAAGATCAAATTTTCCATTGAGCTCTGGACTTTCATCAGGAAGGTCTAAAATCCCCTTATTTCATTGAATGTTCATCTTCTTGCCTGAAAGATTATGTTCAGTTTTGCCGGGTAGTTGATCCTTGGTTGTAATCCAAGTTCCTTTGCCTTACAGAATATCATATTCCAATCCCTCTGATCTTTTAATGTAGAAGCTGCAAGATCCTGTGTGACCCTCACTGTAGTTCCACAATATTTGAGTTGTTTCTTACTGGCTGTTTGCAGTATTTTCTCCTTGACCTGATAATTCTGGAATTTGGCTACAATATTCCTTGATGTCTTCAATTTGGGATCTCCTTCAGGAGGTGATCAGTGGATTCTTTCAATGACTATTTTAACCTCTGTTTCTTGGGGCTTTTAATCTTCTGGTTCTTGCCTTAGGGCAGTTTTCCTTGATAATTTCTTGGAAGACATTGTCCAGGCTCTTTTTTTTTCTTTTTAATTTATTTACTTTTAGTTTAAACATTTAGTTTCACAAGTTTTTGAGTTCCAAATTTTCTCACCCTTTCACTCCTCCATGCTCTTCCTCCCACCCATGGTGCCATACTATCTGATATAGACTCTATACATACGTTCAGATTAAACGTTAGTCAAGTTGTAAAGAAGAATTATAACCAATGGAATGAACCACAAGAAATAAAAAACTAAACAAAAGAGAGATAGAGCAAGTAGTTTGCTCCAATCTACATTCAGACTTCATAATTATTTCTCTGGATGTGGATAGCCTTTTCCATCATGAATCTTTTGGAGCTGTCTTATAGCCTTGCATTGCTGAGAGTAGCCCAGTCTGTCAAAGTTAGTCATCACAGATATTATGTGTCTGTAAATGTGTACAGTGTTATCCTGGTTCTGCTCCTCTCTCTCTCAGCATCAGTTTATATAAGTCTCTCCAGGTTATTATGAAGTTCATCTGCTCCTCATTTCTTATAGTACAACAGTATTCCATTACATTCATATACCACAACTTGTTTAGCCATTCCCCAATTGATGGGCATCCCCTTGATTTCTAACTCTTTGCCACAACAAAAAGAGCTGCTATAAGTATTTTTGTACATATGGATCCCCCTCCCACTTGTATGATCTCTTTGGGATACAGCCCTAGGAGTGGTATTGCTGGGTCAAAGGGCAGTTTCTTTTTTTCCTCATGGCTTTCCTGCAGACCAATAATCTTTAAATTATCTTTCCTGGATCTATTTTCTAGGTCAGTTGTTTTTCCAGTGAGATTTTTTTGTATTTTCTTTTATTTTTTTCATTTTTTTGATTTTGTTTGACTGATTCTTGATGCCTCATGGAGTCATTAACTTGTACTTAACCAATTTTGAGTTTTAACAAACTGTTTTCTTCAGTGAGCTTTTGTACCTCCTTTCCCCCCCAAAAAAAGTTTTACTTTTTCAAGGAGTTGTTTTCTTCAGTGAATTTTTCCCCCATTTTGTCAATTATATTTTAAAAAATTAATCAGTTTTTCTTCTACCTCTCTAATTTGACTGTTGAAATCCTTCTTGAACTCTTCCAAGAATGCTTTTTGGACTTGAAACCAATTTATATTCCCCTTTGAGGTTTCAGATATGGGTACAGTGTCAATGCTGTCCTCTTCTGAATTTGTATTTTGATCTTCCCTGTCCCCATAGTAAGAATCTATGGATTTTGCTATCCTAAGTTGCTTTTTTGGTTATTGTGATTGCATTTTTCCTGGCTTTTAAAGTGAGTCTCTATTTCTGGAGCACAGGGGACTCTGTTCCATCCTTCTTGTGCTGGGCACTAGGGACCTGGTTACTGACTTTTACTGTGGCCTCTGGTTCTGGCAGCTGGAAGCTATATAATGTTGTAGCTTTACCTAGTGCTGTGCTGGAGCTAGCTTGTGTGTGCCAAGGTCAGGTGTGGTCTTTCTCTGTTTCCCTAGGGTTATACTGAAACTTGCTGCATGAGGTGTGAGGGAGAGGTGGCCTGGCCACTGGAGGTGTCCTCCTTCCCTAGGGCTGCAATAGAGCACAGGTAGGCTCAGTCTCTGGTGGATGCCCATTTGAGTTGGTGTCTGCCAATTACCCTAGCTGTGTGAAGGCATGCCTGGAGTCCTGGTGTTGGTACTTGCCAACTCCACCACCCTGGGGATCAGTGTCTCCCACTGGTCTGCTGATGTGAGGCTTGCTCCTGGTTTGCTGAGATGCCTTCCATCCTGTACTGATCCCCTTCAGCCACAGCATGAAGGACCTTTCCCATTAATCACTCTAGCCTCCTGAGCTAAAAGACTGCAGTACCCTATTTTTCTGCTGGATCCGCTATTCCAGGATTTTTTCTGCAGCAACATTCTCTGAGTTTTTCAAGATCAACAAGGGAAGGTGAGAGCAACTTACTATTTACTCTGCCATCTTGGCTCCTGGAAGCTTAAAAAATCAGAAAGTGAATTTTCTCTTTGGACCAAAGCATCAACATTATAATTGCACAACATTGGGCTTCATTATTCTTTCCTCGACCCCTTCTCTCCTCTGGTACTGCCATCAGTCAAGTGCAGGCCCCCATTACCTCATGCCTGTATTATTACAATAGCTAGCTGATGGGTCTGCCGGCCTCAAGTCTCTCCCCATTCTCCCCAGACTTGATTTTTCTCAAATGCAGACCCACCCTCCTACTCAATAAATTCCAGGAACTTTCTATTGCCTCCAGGATCAAATACAAAATTCTTTGTTTGGCATTCAAAGCTCCTCTAACCTAGCTCTCTCCCCCCCCCCCCCTTCTAGTCTTATTACATATTCCCAATATGTATTCTTTGATCCAGTGACACTGGCTTCCTAGCTAATCAGAGACAAAACACACCATCTCTTGGCTTGACGCATTCTCTCGGTTTATCCCCTATGTCTGGAATACTCTCTCCTCTGCTCTGATTACTAACCTCCCTGGTTTCCTTATGCCTCAATTAAAATCCCACCTTCTACAGAAAGCTTTCTGAAGCCCTTTTTAATTTTAGTGACTCCCCTCTGTTAATTATTTCCTATTTATCCTGTGTATAGCTTTGTATGGATTTATTTGCTTGTTGCCTCCCCCATTCACTTGTAAACTCCTAGAGGGCAGAGACTGTCTTTTGGCTCTTTTTCATCCCCAGTGCTTACCATAGTACCTGACACATAGTAGGAGCTTAGTGAATGTTTATTGATGGATTGGTGCGTGTCCTTTATGCATGTATAGTTTTCCTAGCTCTTTTTACTTCGTTCTGAACCAGTTTATAGAAATATTCCAATGTTTCTTGGAAACTTTCATATTCATTCTAACCTTCCATTGCATTCATTTCTTACAAAACAATAATATTTCTAGGCAACAACAATGCCCTCTCTCTCTGTGTCTATGTCTGTCTCTCTGTCTCTGTCTCTGTTTCTCTCACCTGGCTAAAAAATAACACTTTTCTACCCTAGTGATATTCCATTATATTCAGATTCTACAATTTGTTTGGCCATTCCCTAATTCACAATCATTTGCTTTGTTTCCCTGGTTCTTTTTTTAAACTTGACCTTTTGGGGGGTTTTGTTTTCTTTTTGCTAATGGAGTTTCTGATGAGGAACTTTCTCTACCAACCCAAGTGGGTTGAAACTATAAGTTTCTCTGTAACTTATATTTTCTTTCTAAGACTATGCAGTTTCCTGGGGACATTGAGAAATGAAGTGACAGGGTGATACAGCCAGCACATCAGAAACAAAATTTGAATCACTTGAATCTCAAAAAGTGCTGGTCTTAAGTATTTTGGTGAATATGGGACCCTTCTTTCTTTCTCTGACTTCCTTTTTGAGTATATACCAAGCACTGGGATTTTTGAGCCAAAGGGAATTCATCGCTTTTGTAGCATAATTCCAAAATTTTTCATAATAATAAGATCAATTCACAGCTTTACTGGGTTGGATTCTTCATCAGGCCATTTCCCTTTGACTTATCTTTCTACACCTTAAAAGCCTCCACAACAGGATAAAATAGCCTACAAACCTGAAGCAGATTAGAGACTGATGTTTTGGGTACCAAGCACTCCAAGGCTGTCAGAAATGTGAATAACCCAGTAGCCAGGCTTCCATTCTAGGCGTTGCTGTGAAAGGAGGTGTTCTCCATCCTTAGAAAAACATGATTGAAAGGTATGGAGAACCACAGGGCAGATCTCCTACTGGAACCCTTTTGTTGCCAGGTCATGGGGCCATGTACCCCTAGGCAAGGATGGGAACCTGCCTGGTCTGCTCTTTTCAGGGAAGACATAGGAACAGTTGTCTGAGCCTCTGGACCTTCTGACTGAGGCAGGGAGGAGTTAGGAAGTAGGTACAGCCAGCTCTGATGAGGACATGTCCCTTCTTGTCAACAAGCATGGCTCATACAGTGCAAGAAGTCTCACATTGGAAAGAGAGTTAGCCTTGCCTGAAATAGGTGAGAAAAAGAAATGAAATCCTAGAATTCCAGGGCTGGAAGGAACCTCAGAGACCATACAGTATGATGATTTCACCCTATTGAGGAGGAAACTGAAGATTTGAGAAAAAAGTAACTTAGACAAGTCTCTTTAATCCTTGAGCCTAAATTTCTTCATTTGTAAAATGAACAGTTTTAAGACTGGATGACCTAAAAATCAATGTATGAATTAATGAATGAATGAAAAAGCTTTTATTATACTCATACCATGTTTCAAGAATTATGCTAAGTGCTAAAGATTCAAATAGAAAAAACAAAATGAGACTGTCTCCACTCTCAAGGAGCTCACACACTTAAATGAAAGGAACAGCACATAGCATATTGTATACAAATATACATTTGTATAGCACATTAGGGTTTGCAAAGCACTTAACTATCTTTATCTCATTTTATCCTCTCAACAACCCTGGAAAGTAGATGCTATTATTGTCCCCATTTCACAGATAAGAAAACTGAGATGAACAGAGGCTAAGTGACTTGTCTAGGGTCACACAGCTAAATAAGTATCTGAGACCAGATTTGAATTCAGGTCTTCAGATTTTAAAGGGGTTATTTGGCTGGATTTTGGCCTATTGGCAACACTTACTGGTATCTTGGTTATGACAGTGCTAGAATCTGTCCTGGCAGATGGTAAGGCCTAGAGGTTCTTCCTCTCTCCAAAAGTCTTTCCAACCCATTGAGTCAGTCCAAATGTATATGGGTCTCAGACAAGAGCTGCAGATAGACACTGGAGTGGCCCCAGAAAGGAAAGGGAGGAAAAGAAATGTTCGATACAGGGGGTCTCTAAGATTCTTTATGGTCTCTTGCCCTAATATTCTAAGAAAAGTCCAATTTTGCTCTCACAGTAGCAACCTACACTGACACATCTTCCCTATCCCTCCCCACACCCCATCTCCTAACACCCCAACATATGCCCTCCAGCTGTTCTTTTCTGGCTCCTGAGAAGTCTGTTGCTATAGCTATCTCTGTCAATCAGTCCCCCAACTGTCTCCTCATTGCCACCCCACATCCGTGTGCAATGTGAACATGTGTGTGCCCACACGAACCCCCCCATTCCTCCATTAGACTTGCCATATACTCCCCAGACCTTGAGACTGACAACCTGGCAATGAGACAGCGACAACCAATTACCACTTGCAAAAATGAGTGCTCAGGCGGAGGGACAAGGCAGCCCGATGGATGTCAGGCTGATTCCAGCCTTGGCTGGAAGTCGTCAAGGAATTGACACAGGCCTTGTTTAGTCAATTTCTCTGAGGAAAGCTAACAACCTCAGCCCCTTCCCCACCTCCCTTCCATGTTCCCCACACCTTCCCTCCAGCCAAGGAAAGAGAAGATCAGAATAAGACAAGAGGGTGTAGAAGGATAGAAGATGTGGTCACTGTTTTCTCCAGCCTGTAGTGCCTGGTGTCCCCTCTCTCTCCCAGTTTGCATGCAAAGGGATGTACATACACACACACACACATCTACACCAGGCTGAGAGATGCTCCCTCACCAGTCCCCAATCCCCTCCCTGGAAAAGCACACAATTACCAACAGAAAACATATGGTAAGAACCTGAGGAGCATCATCAGAAGGGGAAAGTGTGTGGCTTAGGGAGTTCAGAGGATTCTGTACCAGGGTCTCCTTCCTCTTTCCAAATTCTGCTATAGATTGGATTTCTCTGGGGAGCTTCCTGCTGCGCAGCCCTCAGCCCTGAGTAGCTCCAGCAGCCTCACAGCTCTTATCCCTATTCCTCCCTCCTCCCCTTCCTTCCCCTCATCATTTCTTGCATCTTTGTCTTGTGTTCTGTGTCCCACTCAGATCTCCCCAAGGGAGGAGAATAGTGTTTTGCCATTAACTCTTTGAGTGATCCCGGATAAGTCTTTTCCCTCTCTGGGTCTAAAATTCCCCATGTTTGAAATGAGATTTCAGACCAGATGACCTGTAGCCAACAAATGAATGAATGAAAAAGTTTTTAAGTCATTCATGTAATAAAGGTCATATGACCTTAGAATCACCCAGTGCCAGAACTAGGAACTCAGGGATCATGATCTCATCCAGACTCCTTATTTTGTAAAGGAGAAAACTGAGGTCCATAGATGAAGAATAACTTCCTCAGAGGACAGTTAGGTAGTACAGTGGAGGCAGGAAGACATCTTCCCAAGTTCAAATCTAGCCTCAGATGCCTACTAGCTGTATGACCTTGTGCAAGTCACTTCACCCTGTTGCCTAAGTTTCCTCATCTGTAAAATGAGCTAGAGAAAGAAGTGGCAAATCACTCCATCATCTTTGCCAAGAAAACCCCAAATGGAGTCACAAAGAGGTGGGCACAATTGAACAACAAACTTCCTTAAAGTCATGGCACCAGTAAATGGCAAAGTCAGGTTTTGAACTCAGGTCATGTGCCTCCAAGAATGTTAGTTCCACCACTTTCCTAGAAATACAGTGTTCTTTCCACTATATCTCCCCCACCCCTTTCAATTTTTTTCTTCCTTTATCAGACTGAGAACTTACCACCAATGAAGTCTGTGTTCACATAATTTCCCACTCCCCCCCTTTTTTTAAACAGAAGAATGCTCTAGACAGGATAGCAACTGAATTTCAAAGGACTGTCTGACAAAGATTCTCCTGATAGTCTTGTGGATGAGATGGAGACATCTTGGACATCTCTCCCAGTCTGCCCTTATAATGCTATTGTGGTTGTCAATCAGTCCTTTCAGTCATGTTTGACTCTTCATCACCCTTTTTGGGAGTTTTCTTGGCAGAGATACTGGAGTGGTTTGCCATTTTCTTCTACAGCTTATTTTACAGATGAAAAAATGGAGGCAAACAAAGTAAAGTGACTTGCCCAGGGTCACACAGCTGGTGAGTGTTTGAGGCCAGATTTGAACTCAGGAAGATGAGTCTTCTTGGTGCCTGGTCTGGCACTCTATCCACTGTGCCAGTGATTCTCCTAATATGTGTCTCTGAAATGCCACTATTTAAATGGCATTTAAAATTTTTTTTTAAAGTTTTCAAGAATTCTCAATTAACTATCTATAAATTCCAAATTCCTGAGTCTGGCATGCAAGGCCCTTGACAAGCTGTGACCAACCTGCTCTTCCAGACTTGTTTCTTGATATTTTTTCTTATATTCTTCATGCATCAATTGAACTAGGCTTTCAGGTAACTCTACCCACATGTAGTCAGTTCAATTCTTTTCTCTGTGGCTGGTTTCCCCCATTACACTTGGAGATCTCTCCTTTGAAATACACTCCATTTTTTTCTTTTCTCTGTTTTATTGTTTACACTATTCCTCTTGATCCCAGAACTTCCTTCCCCTTTATCACATCCCTACTTTTTGCCTGTCAAAATTTTACTCATCTTTCAAAGCCCAACTTTAATCATGTGTCCATCATGCAGCTTTCACAGACTACTCCAGCTGAAACTGGCCTCCCCTCTCTCCTATTCTTGATAAGAACTTTATTAGCACCTTGCCTATGTATTTATTCTATTTGGTATTATAATATTTATATGTATATTTTATCTGTAAGCCCTTTCAGGGCAGGGACTTACCTGGTCCAGGTAAGTCAAAGGCTCTCAAAAGCAAGACATGTACAGTTGCATGACGGCCTGGGCAAGAGCCTGGGGAGAGACAAGATGGCAGAGAGAATACAGGGACTTGCCTGTATTGCCCCAAACTCCTTCAAAGACCTTTAAATAATGCCTTAAAACAAATCCAGGAGAAACAAAACCCACAAAAGGATGAGGCAAAACCGTTTTCTAGCCCAAGACAACTTAAAAGTTTGGCAGGAAAGGTATGTCATGCCTGGGTAAGAGTGGAGCACAGTCCAGTGTAGACCACACCAGTACAGACCAGGCTCTGGCAAACCAGAAGCAGGCCTTGGAAGTGAATGAATCAGCAGCTGCAGTTGCTGCTTCTGGAGTTCTCAGCCCACAGAAAGTAAGGTGGTTGAAAAACTGGTCAGAAGGAGATGTCTTTGCTGGCTCTGGGGACAGGACTCTTTGCTTTGCCCATACGAAGATTGAAGTCACAGTCCTGGGTGGCAATCCCAGAGTGAGGAGGAGCATTAGTACATCAGAGCTTGTGAGTGCAATGGAGCAGGGACATTTTACCTGGTCACTCATACACCAAGCACAGACCAAGAGAGTAGTAAATACTCCTCTCCTTAAACCATACTACCTTGGAAAAACTGAAAACTTACAGGACCCTAGAACTATCTCTGAAAATAGCTGCACAAAACTCCTGAAGCTTAGGACAGTGCCCCTTCCACCGTGGATGCAGAGACCCACTAGCAAAGAGCTAAAAGTCAAGTTGGGAAAACTAGCAAACAAGGGGAAAAAATCTCTATGGAAGACCAAAACACACTCAGAAGAAGACAGAGAAATCAAAATCCCTACATTTAAATCCTCCAAGAAAAATATGAATTGGTCCCAGGTGATAGCAGAACTCAAAAAGGATTTTAAAAATCCAGTAAGAAAGATAGAAGAAAAATTGGCAAGAAAAATGAAAGTGATGTAAGAAAATCATGAGAAAAGAGTCAACAATTTGATGAAAGAGGCACAAAAAATACTGAAGAAAATAACACCTTAGAAAACAAAATAGGTCAAATGGTAAAAGAGATAATAAAAATCCAATGAGGATAAGAATGCCTTGAAAAGTAGAACTGGCCAAATGGAAAAAGAGGCACAAAAATTCACTGAATAAAAGAACCCATTAAAAATTAGAATTGGCCAAATGGAAAAGGAGATATAAAACCTCACTGAAGAAAATAATTCCTTAAAAATTAAAATTGAGCAAATGAAAGCTAATATCAAGAAACAATTTTTTAAACCCCAAAGAATGAAAAAGTAGAAGGCAATGTGAAGTATCTTATTAGGAAAAACAACTGACATATAAAAGAGATCCAGGAGAAATAATTTTTTTTTCATTTTTTTTGAGGGCAGTTGGGGTTAAGTGACTTGCCCAAGGCCACACAGCTAGTTTTTGTGTGTGTGTGTTAAGTGTCTGAGGCCGGATTTGAACTCAGGTACTCCTGACTCCAGGGCCGGTGCTCTATTCACTGCGCCACCTAGCCGCCCCTCAGGAGAAATAACTTAAAAATTATTAGACAACATGAAAGCCATGATAAAAAAAGAGTTTAGACATATCTTTCAAGAAATTATCGAGGAAAACTGACCTGATATTCTAGAACCAGAGAGTAAAATAGAAATTAAAAGAATCCACCAATAACCTCCTGACAGAGATCCCAAAATGAAAAGCCTCAGGTAATATTATAGCAAAATTCCAAAGCTCCTAGGTTAAGGAGAAAACATCACAAGCAATCAGAAAGAAACAATTTAAGTATTGTGGAGCCAAAGTCAGGCTAACACAAGATTTAGTAGCTTCTGCCTTAAAAGATTGAAGGACTTGGAATATGATATTGTGGAGGACAAAGGAGCCAGCATTACAATAAGAATCACCTACCTAGAAAAACTGAGTATAATCCTTCAGGGAGAAAAATGGATATTCAATGAAATAGAGGACTTACAATCACTCCTGATAAAAAGACAAGAGCTGAATAGAACATTTGTTTTCCAATACAAGACTCAAGAGAAGCATAGAAAGGTAAACAGGAAAGGGAAATGACAAGGTACTATATAAGGCTAAACTGCTTACGTTCCCACACAGGAAGATGATACTTGTACCTCATAAGAAAATTCTCATTATTAGGGTAATTAGAAGAGTATATTATGGACAGAGGGCGCAGGTGTGAGTTGAGTATGATGGGATGATATCTTTAAAAATAAAATTAAGAGGTGAGAAAGGGAAAGGGAGAGGTAGAATGGGGCAAATAACCTCACATAAAAGAGGCAAAAAAGAGCTATTATAGTGAAGGAGAAGATGGGGGAGTTGGCAGAGAACATTTGAATCTTTCTTTCATCAGAATAGGCTAGGCTAAAAGAGGGAATAACATACACACTCAATTTGGTATAGAAATCTATCTTACTCTACAGGAAAATAGAAGGGAAAGAGAAAATGGAAAGGGGAGGGTACTCATAGAAGGGAGGGTGGATTGGGAGAGACAATAGTAAGAAGCAAAACACTTTAGATGGGGGACAGTGTGAAAAAAGAGAGAAAATAGAATAAATGGGGGGAAGAATAGAATGGAGGGAAATAAGTTAGCAATCACAACTGTGAAAAAAATTTGATGCAAGTTTCTCTGATAAAGGCCTTAATTCTGAAATATATAGAGAAATGAGTCAAATTGATAAGAATAAAAGTCATTCCCCAATTGACAAATTATCAAAAATATAAAGTTATTATTCAAATGAAGTAGTCAAAGCTATCTATAACCATATGAAAAAATGCTCTAAATCACCATTGATTATAGAAATGCATATTAAAACAATACTGAGGTATTACCTCACATGTATTAGATTGGTTAATAGGACAGAAAAAGAGAATGATAAATGTTGGAGGAGATGTGGGAAAACTGAGACACTAATGCATTGTTGGTGGAGTTGTGAACTGATCCAACCATTATGTAGAACAATTTGCAACTATGCCCAAGAATTTATAGCTGCTCTTTTTTGCTGGCAGAGAACTGGAAACTGAAGGAATGCTCATCGATTGAGGAATGGTTAAACAATTTGTGTTTTATGATTGTGATATAAGAAATAATGACCTAGGTACTCTCAGAAGAGCCTGGAGAGACCTACATGAACTGACATAAAGTGAAATGAATAGAACCAGAACATGGTACATAGTAACAGTAATACAGTAAGATGATCAACTGTGGATAACTTAGCTGTTCTCAGCAATACAATGATCTAAGGCAACTCTGGGGGACTTATGAAAAATGCTCTCCATCCTCAGAGAAAGAACTCATGGAGTTTGAATACAGATTGAAGCAAACTTTTTAAACTTTTCTTTATTTTTCTTGGGTTTTTATTTTGATCTATGTTTTCTTTTGCAACATGACTAATATGGAAATACGTTTTACATGATTATGCATGTATAACCTATATAAAATTGCTTGCCTTCTCAATTAGGGGAGGGAGGAGGGAGAGGAATTTGGAACTCATTTTTTAAATGAATGTCGAAAATTGTTTTGATATGTAATTGGGAGAAAATAAAAAAAAAAGAACAAAGAAAGTTACTTTTCCCGTCCCCTCTCATGAAGTGGCTTAAATCTATCCTGACAGGGTTTGTAACTAGAAGGGAAGAGAATATGAAGTATAGAGGCATTTTAAAAAAGATATTCACTGCTTTATGTTTTGATGATGCTTTAAGTGTCAGCTTTCTGAGAGAACATACAGAATCATGCTTTAAAATGTCCTATCGGTGTGTGCAGAGAATTTTTTTTCCATCTACTAGAACTTTTGTGTGTAGAAAACAAATACCTTTCCCATTCCTAATTCATAATGTACATTGCATATCTTTTTAATCTCACTTTGGGGAGACCTTGATATGAACCCAAATTCTTATATTAAATAATTTGTCCCTGGGGCACTGGGGTGATAGAGTTTAATGATGCTGAAGAGTGTGAGAACAACATAACTAATATGGAAATATGTTTTGCATGATTGCACATGTATAACCTATATCAAATTGCTTTCCATTTTAGGTAAAGAGGAGGGAAGGAAGGGAGAGAATTTGGAGCTTAAACTTTTAAAATATTAATGTCAAAGTTGTTTTTACATGCAATTGGAAAAAAATAAAATATTTTTTAAAAATTTAAAGAGTATGAATAAAGGGGACTTAGTCCCCTTGTTATTGGAGGCCAGGCTCTCTCAGGACTGAATCCATTCTGGACCACATGCATAGGTACAGAGTGGAGAGAGATGGATGCCTCAGTGGAGAAGGAGTGGGTGCAGGATCCTATTCCCAGTAGTTTTATATTGTCACGGGGAAAGAGCAATGAGGAACTAAACGTTAACAGACAGAGGTAGGGGCAGGAAAAGAAGGCATATTGTGAAGATATATTCTGAAGGGAGAACCAGTAGGACTTACTTAGGGGATGAGTAGTTGTGGAAGGAGAGAGAGGGAGGAAAGGACGGTTTATAAGGGTGAAATGATGAAGAAGTAAGAGGTATGGAATCACAATACCTGGGTCAGAAGCCCACCTCCACCATTCCTACCTATGGATAGGGGGCAAATCAGTTGACCTTTTGAAGCCTGAGTTTCTTGAGTAACAAGGATGTTGATTCTGAGGAGAAATTCGGAATTGTACAAGAAAAGTGACTTAAACTGTTTATAAACTTTGTCTCATTAATCCCATTCCTGAGCATGAGTTCTCAGGGAGGCTAAAGAGAGACAACAGTCTATAGGTACAAAAATATCCACAGCAATCCATTTTATAATAGTAAAGAACTGGATCCCATTGATTGGGAAATGACAAACAAATTGTAGTCCATGAATGAATGAATGAATGAATAGGCATTGAATTTAATGGAAGTGTAGTAACACTACATTAACTACAGTGTAGTAATGTAGTAAGTGATGAATATTGGAAATTTCCCCTCCTCATATCTGTTTCATGCCCTCCCTAGTATCTTTCAAGTTCCAGCCATCAGATAGATATTTTTAAACAGACCTGCATTTAATGAGAGCCCAGCACATGGCATGCAACTAGTAAGGCATTAGTGAATTAACTTTATTACACTGCCCAAAGGGAAGAAAAATACATTTAAATTTTTCTGATTTAGACTGCATCAGAAAGATATGTCTTTCCTTCTTTTAAAATTTATTTTTAGCTTTCCAAATTCACTTCCATAAGATTTTGAGTTCCAAATTTTCTCTCCATCTCTGTCCTCTCCCACCCCAAGATGGAGTGTGATTCTTATATAGGTTTTAATATTTTAACATTCAACTTTAATATTGAACCTATTTTCATATTAGTCATATTGTAAAGAAGAATTAGAACGAATGGAAGAAATCATGAGAAATCAAAAACAAAAAAAAGAAGAAAAAAAGAGAACAAATAATATGCTTCAATCTGCATTCAGACTCCATAGCTCTTTTTTCTTTATGTGGATAGCCTTTTCCATCATGAGTCTTTTGAAACTATCGTAGCTCCTTGAATTGCTGAGAAGAGCTAAGTCTATAAAAGCCAGTCATTGCACAGTCTGACTGTTACTGTGTACAATGTTCTCCTGGTTCTGCTCCCCTCGCTCAGCATCAATTCATTCAAATATTTCCAGGTTTTTCTGAAGTCCTACTGTTCATTTCTTTCTTTCTTTTTTTCTTTTTCTTTTTGGAGGGGAGAAGGCAGGGCAATCAGGGGTAAGTGAGTTGCCCAAGGTCACACGGCTAGTAAGTGTTACGTTTCTGAGGCCAAATTTGAACTTAGGTCTTCCTGACTCCAGGGCTGGTGCTCTATTCACTGCACCACCTAGTGGCCCCCCTCCTTTTCATTTCTTATAGCACAATAGTATTCCATTACATTAACTTACCACAACTTGTTCAGCCATTCCATAATTGAAGGGCATCCTCTCAATTTCCAATTCTTTGCCACCACAGAAAGAGCTGCTATAAGTATTTTTGTACCTGTGGGTCCTTTTCCCATTTTAATGATCTCTTTGGGAAACAGCCCTAGAAGCAGTATTACTGGGTCAAAGGGGATACAAATTTTTATAGCCCTTTGGGTATACAGATAAAGACTTTTGACAGTAAGAAGCAGCTGGGAATGGAGTCCTGCACCTATTCCCTTCTCCATTAAGAGATCTCTCTCAACTCTGTACTCAGACATATGGTCCAGATTGGATTTTGTCCTGAAGCAGCCTGGTCTCCAATAATGTAGATACCCACCTCTTAATAGAGAGGTAAAAGATTTAAGAGAGTAATTTGAGACCTTCTTCTTGACATGGACAATGCAGGAACTTGTTTTGCTTGATTATATATATTTGTAATGGAGGATTTAGGCAAGTAGGTGATGCAATGCATAGAGCATGTAGGACCTGAACTCATCTTCCTGAGTTCAAATCCAGGCTCAGATACTTACTAGCTATGTGACTCTAGGCAAGTCACTTAACCCTGTTTGCCTTGGGTTCTTCATCCATAAAATGAGCTGGAGAAGGAAACAGCCAATCATCTTTGCCAAGAAAACCCCAAATGGGGTCACAAAAAGTCAGATACAACTGAACAACAGCAATGGAGGACTTTGTTTTTCTTACTTCTCAATGGGAGTAGATAGAAGGAAGAGGAGGTGGGAAGGAGAAGAGGTGCATCTTCATTGGAAAGAAATATATAATTGAATTACCATGAGAGATAGGTTTGAAGGAGGTGGTGGGGAATAAAGCTGGTGAATTCTCTTCTAAATATTGATCCGCTCCAAAGTGTCTAGAACTGTGTTGGGCCCATAATAGGGCTTCAACAAATACATATTGATTACTTGGAACTGAAGGGAAGTTTTCACAGAATGATAACATCTCTCCTCTTTCTCCCCTCCTAGGGTGATGCTGGTACTGGGATTGCTCTGACTTCAAAGAATGGGCTGGTGGGGGGGGGTGGGACGAGGTTGTCTGAGGAGGATCACCTGGGTCAGGATGGCATGACTCTGACCTTGGCCTTTACAGAACACTTGGTGGACAGAGGCAGGCCCCTCCCTTCCTGGTTGGATCTAATTAGAAGAATTAATTAGAGAAATGGAGAGAGAAACAGTTTCAGGCATATGTGTCAGCAAATATGTGTCAGCAATGGGTAATTTTAAGAATTAAGTAGTTAGTTGTCTTTGGAAGAGAATGGAAACAACAACAGATCCCAGCAGGAGGAAGGACTGGTGTCAGCAAGAAGACTCCAAAAGTCACAACCTTCTTTGTGCTGTGGTGCACAACCCACTCCCCACCACATCTACCCATCAGCATTCATTAAGCACCTACTATGTTCTAGGCACTGTGTCAGGAAAAAGGGGGAGGGAGGGAAGGAGGGAAGGAAGGAAGGAAGGAAGGGAGGGAGGGAGAGAGGAAGGGAGGGAGATAGAAGGAAGGGGAGGGAGGGCAGAGGA
>CM053593.1:205897572-205938366 GCA_028646575.1 Pseudocheirus occidentalis | reverse complement strand
AGGGGAGAGGAGGAAGGGAGGGAGAAGAAGGGGAGGGGAAGGGAGGGGAGGGGAAATCCTTGCCTTCAATTATTTTATATTCTATTAGAGGAAAAAACATTCCCCAATGGAATATAGTGACACAAGAGAAGGAGCATTGCTGAAATAAGAAGACCTGGATTGAAATTCTACCAATGATACTTACTAGCTGTGTAACCCTGGACAAGTCACTTAATCCTGCTGGCCTCAATATCCTTATCTGTAAAATGAGCTGGAGAAAGAAATGACAAACCACTTCAGTATCTTTGCCAAGAAAACCCCAAATAGGGTCACAAAGAATTGGACAGTACTGAATGACTGAACAATAACAACCTCTGAATCCCAAACTACCATTCCAAGGTCGATAGTTTCCAGTGCATTAGAAGGAGGAATTATTAAAAGGCATGCATAGATTGGATGCAAAAACATGAAGGTACTAAGTTAGTCAAATGTCAACACCAATGACATGATGAATCCACTGAAATATTTAGCTCCTATCTGGAGGTTTCCACAGATTTCCCTGTTCATCCAAGCCCATGATTCCTGCTTCTGACAATTAGTAAGTTCTCCCTACTGTCTAACCTCAGTCCCTCCTGAAACTTCAGGCCAGTTCTTCTTACCCTGATCTCAGTGGAGATGGAGAAAATAAGCTGAATCTCATTCAGCGCAGCAGCCAAGGTTCCAGGAGAGTTCCCAGGCTCTCCCCACCACCGCTCCCACCACCAGAAACTCTTCCATCTCCTAGGGCCAATCCCTGTTTCGATAAAGAGATCCCTCCCACATCTGCCTCCAAGTGTCTCTTCCACCTCCCTCTGGGTCCAGCTCTCCTCTGTCCTCCTTCCCACTCTTAGAATAAGAAGACAGGTTATTAGTACAAATTTGATCAAAATGACACATGGATTAACATGTACATTGCAAAGTCTAATTCTGTTTACTGTTCTAGGGGAGCAGGCAATTATTACAGGAGCTGGGACAGAGTGTTTTTAATAACATTTCTTGTTAAGATTTAATTACAGGAAATTGCATTTTCTTAATCACTGAAAACTCAACTGGCTAGGAAAAGAATTGGGATAATTTCGTTTGCAGTTTATTAAATCCTTAGGATATGCTTTCTCTTACATTTGCTTTTATTATGAGCAAATGCTAAATGCTGTTTAACCCTTTTGGTAGTCATCTCTAAGAAAGGAAGCTTGAAGGGGCTCTAGCTTCCCACACCCAAACCTAGACCTCTTGTTTCTGTTTATCAGATAGCTCCGTCAGGTCAGGCTGTGCTACGAAGATGGGTGGGGTCTTGGCTTCCTGTTATGAGAAGATTTCATGGAGCTTCGACTCTACTTGAGATCTGTGAGAAGAGTCATCTTCAGGACAGTAACACCCCTACTAGACAGATCCCCATACTGTTTTTGTCATACTGTTTTTGTTGTTGTTGAGACATTTCAGTTGTGTCTGACTCTCTGTGGGAATTTTTTGGCAAATATACTGGAGTAGTTTTCCATTTCCTTCTCCAGTTCATTTTACAGATGGGGAAACTGAGGCAAACATGGTGAAGTGACTTGCCCAGAGTCACACAGCTAGTGAGTGTATGAGGCTGGATTTGAACTCAGGAACAGGAGTCTTTCTGAGTATCCATTTACCTCCCTACCAATCCCTCCTTATTCCAAAAGAGCAGGAAGAAAGGAAACCCCTACCTATGGAAGTATACAATGGCAGTGTACCCTTCCTCTACATAGAAGAGGTGGTTCTTGACCTACCAGGACTAGGGGAGAAGGGAAAAGTGAACAAATATTAATCACCTACTTCTTTCCAGATATTGTGCTAAGTGTTTTACAAATGGTGTCTCATCCGATTCCCACAATTGTAAGAGGTAGGTTCATCTCTATTTTACAGTTGAAGAAACTGAGGCAGACAGACTTATCCAGAGTCACACAGCTAGGGGGATTCATTTATGTAGTGAAACATTTTTCTCTTATCTAGTCCTACGTTCTCCCACCAGAGTAACTTCAGGCAGTCTCTTATGCCTGGAACACACCTAGATCCACATCTCTACTGATTAAAATTTTTCTGATGCTTCCCTTCCCTGATTTTTCCTCCCTTCCCTCAGCTAAAAGTGGTATCTTCCTTCTCTGATTTTCTTATTTTCCTTTTATCCCACTAGTATCACAGTTATTTATATAATTTTGCATCCTTCCCTATTGAAATAAGCTCCTTGAGGGCAGGGACCATAATGTTTTTCATCTTTCTATCCCCAGTGCCTGCTGCAGGTCACTAATTACACATATTCCATATGGTAAGCATTTAATAAATGTTTGCTGAGCTAGCTGAATGACTGTCTTTAATGCAGAAGGCCCTGTAAGACATACAAAGATGAAGAGGACAATACTTGCACTTTTTTGAAGAGCTTACAAATATTGTCCCAATTTCCCCCAAAAGGGAAGAAAATAGAGTCTGCAAACTATAGGCTAAAAGCTAATAAGCTTTACTTAGATTCCTAGGAAAAATTCATTAAAGAGATGGTTAGTGAATATCTAAAGAGGGGGGCAGTGATAACTGCTGCCAGCCTGGCTTCATCAAGCACAGGTCATACCAGACTAACTTCATTTCCTTTTTTTAACAGAATTCATAAACCAGGAGATGATGCCATGGATATAGTTTGCCTAGGTTTTTTTGCAAATATTTTTGCAAAGCTTTTGATAAAGTTTCTCAAACAATTCATGGAGAAGAGAAAGAGGTATGATTTAGACAATTCCATGGATTCAGATTTGGTTGACCCAAAAAGTTACACATTCAGTTTCAGGAGATCTCCAGTGGGGACTCAGGTATCTGAGCTTTGCCCTGGGCTATTTAGCACTTTAATCAGTGACTTGGATAAAGACATAGATGGCACACTCATAAAATTGGCAGATGGCACAAAGCTGGGGAGAATAGGTAGAGGTCAGCATCCAAAAATATTTTAATGGGTTAGGGCTCAGGTTCTTAGCCTTGGATTTATGGACCCCAAGAGGTCTGGGGATAGAGTTGGGAAGAAGGGTTCTTTGAACTTGGATGGGAACAAATTATGTGTTTATTTTCATTAACCTCTACCTTAAACTGAGTATTTCCTTCAAAAATTGATTATATATGTGAGATGTTGTAAAATAATGAATTCTAATTTGGATATGCTGAGTTTAAGATACTGTGGGACATCCATTTTGAGATGTCCAATAGGCAGGTAGAGATTTGAGAGTGGATATCAGCAAAGAGTTTACAGCTGGCTAAGTAAATTTGAGAATCATCAACATATAAATGATCATTTAATTCAAGAGAGATGAAGAAATCACCAGATTGCTGAAGGGGTCCATAATATATATATATTATACTATATGTACATGGTATAATATATACAATGGACTGTATATACACACATATATACAGTGATTATATATATACACACATATATGTATATACATATATGAATATTATAATATGATGTAACATGATGTAATGTGATATACTGTGATGTAATGTGATGTAATATGGTATAATATGATATAATATGATATAATGTGATATAAAATAATATGATATGATATGATATGATACAATGTGATATAATATTTTAAAAGTGAAGAACTCTTGGACAGGAGCATTGGGATAAATTTAATAAAATTAAATTCAATTAGGATAAGTGTCAAAACTAGCATTTGAGTATGAAGATCAGCTTCACAAGTCCAAGAAGATGGCGGCATAGCTGCTCTGAAAAAGATCTGGAGGTTTCAGTGGACTGCAAGCTCAATAAGAGTCAAATAAGCCAAATAAGCTAGTGTGGTCTTGGGTGCCATTAAGAAAATCAAGCCACCTACTATGTGCCAGGCATGGAGATAAGTGCTAGGGATACAAAGAAAGGCAAAGGACAATTCCTGCCTTCAAGGAGATCACAATCTAAAGGGGGAGACAGGGAAACAACCCAGTACATTAGCAATAACCAGTATAGGCGAGGCTCTAGAATTAAGGGGGATTGGAAAAGGTTTCTTGTAAGGTGAAATTTTAGTTGAGATTTACTGAAATCTGAAGGAAGCCAGGAGACAGAGATGAGGAAAGAGAGCATTCTAGGTATGGGGACATTCAGTGACTATATCCAGAATCTAGGGATGGAGTGCCTTGTTTGAGAAATGGCAAGAAGGTCAGTATGTGGTGGGGGGAGGGAGCAAGAAGACTAGAAGTGAGGGGCAGGTTATAAAGGGCTTTGGATACAAAACAGGATTTTCATTATTGATTAATGAGAGATGCAAATTGAAACAACTCTGAGATATCACATCACACCTATCAGACTGGCTAACATGACAAAATAGAAAAATTATAAATAATGGAGAAGATGTGGGAAAGTTTGAACACTATTACATGTTTGGTGGAGGTGGGAGTCGATCCAACCATTCTGGAGAACAATTTGGAACTACAAATAAAGGGCTATAAAAATGTGTGCATACCCTTTGACTCAGCAATACTGTTTCTAGGGTTGTATCCCAAAGAGATTATACAAATGGGGACAGGACCCATATGTACAAAATTATTTATAGTGCTCTTTTTTGTGGTGGCCAAGAACTGGAAATTGAAGGATGCCCATCAAGGGGCAAATGACTGAACAAGTTGTGGTGTATGAATGTAATTGAATACTGTTGTGCTGTAAGAAGTGATTAACAGGTGGACTTTAGAAAAAGTTGGAAAGACTTACATGAACTGGTGCTAAGTGAACTGAGTAGAACCAGAAGAACATTGTATAAAGTAGCAGTCACATTGTGCAATGACTGATTTTTGATTGACTTAGCCTTTCTTAGAAATCCAAAAGACTCATGATGGAAAAAGCCATCCACTTCCAGGGAAAGAACTACTGAGTCAGAACACAGAGAGAAGCAGGCTATTTTCTTTTTTGTTTTGTTTTGTTTTTAATTTTCTTTCTCATGGTTTCTGCCATTCATTATAATTCTTCTATGTAACATGATTAATGTGAAAATGTGTTTAATAGGAATATATGTGTATAAAGCCTATATCAGATTGCATGCTATCTTGGGGAGGGAGTGGGAAGGGACAGAGAGAAAATTTAAAACTTATGGAAGTGAATGGTGAAAACTAAAAATAAATTAATTTATTTAAAAAATTTAAAAACAGAGGATTTTTTTTACTCCTGAAATTGACAGGGAGCCATTAGGGTTGAATGAATAGAGAAGTGACATGATCAGGTCTCATTGACAGCTGAGCAGACAGAAGGGGAGAGATTTGTAGCAATCAGACCCATCAGCAGGATATTTTGATAGTACTGTTGTGAGGTGATAAGGTTGCATCAGGTAGGGATAGTGTCCAAGAAGTGAAGGGATGCTAGAGATGTTACAAAGGTAAAATCAATAAACTTTGGCAACATATTGGATTTGGAGGGTGAGAGAGAATGAAGAGATGAGGATCACACCTAGGTTTCCAGCCTGTGTGGCTGATGGCAATGCTAACCTCAAAAGTAATAGAGAAGCTTAGAATGAAGGAACCTAGGGAGAGAGAGATATGAAACAATGAGTTCTAATTTAGATATGTTGACTTTAAGAGAGTGAAGCTACGTTGGGCTGGCCATGTTGTTTAAATGCCAAACATTCGCTTGCCTAAAAGACAATGGAGAACTCACACTGGGCAAGTATTCACTTGGTGGTCAAAAGAAGCCATACAAGGACACAATCAAAGTCTCTCTTAAGAACTTTGGAATTGATTGTGTGACATGAGAGACACTGGCATCGTACCGCCCAGAAGGATGTGTCCACATCAGAGAAAGTGCTATGCTCCATGAGCAAGGCAGAATTGAAATAGCTCAAAAGAAATAAGAGATGCACAGATTTAGAGAATCCACCCCAAATGTTCATGTGAACTATTTGTGCCTGACTTGTGCTAGAACATTCCCAGCTCATATTGGCCTGATCTGCCATAACTGGCCACATTATAACTTGACTCTAACATAGTGACCATCATTATGGCCTTCTTTGAGAATGAAATACAACAACCATCTTTAAGAGGAGATGGTTGTTGGAGATATTATTTTGATGTCTAATAGGCAGCTGGAGATTTGAGACTGGATATCAGCAGAGAGTTTACAGCTGGCTAAGTAGAGTTGAGAATCATCAACATATAAATGATCATTAAATTCATGGGAGCTGAAGAGATCACCAAGTAAAATAGTGTAGAAGGGGAAGAGAAGGACTAGGAAAGAGTCCTGAGGGGCCCCTTACTCAGGTGTGACCTGGATGAAGATACAGCAAAGGAGACTGGGAAGGACCAGTCAGATAAGTAGGAAGAGAAGCATAGGAGAATGGTGTGAAAACCTAGAAAAAGAGTAAGAAGATGAGGGTGATCAACAGTGTCAAAGGTTTCAGAGAGGACAAGAAGGATGAGGATTGAAAAAAAAGCCATTAGACAACAACATTGGGGCGGCTAGGTGGCGCAGTGAATAGAGCACCAGTCCTGGAGTCAGGAGGACCTGAGTTCAAATGTGGCCTCAAACATTTGACACTTAACCAGCTGTGTGACCTTGGGCAAATCACTTAATCACAATTACCTTGCCTTCCCCCCTCCATAAAAAAGAACCATTATATTTGACAATTAAGAGATCATTAGTGATATTAGAGAGAGTGTTTTTGGTTGAATGATGAGGTTTCAAGTGAGACCACAGAGAGTTAAAAAGAGAGTGAGAGAAAAAGATATGGAGGTACTTTATAACTTTCTCTAGGAGTTTCACCACAAAATGCAGGAGAGATATTGGATGATAGCACAAATAGAGGATCAAATCAGGGTTTTTTGAGGATAGGAGAGACATGGGAGTTTGGTAGGTAGTAAAGAAGCAATCAATAAAAAGAGATAGAAGATAAGTGAGAAAACAAGGATAATGGGAAGCAATCTTCTGGACAAGACAGAGAGAAAGGAATCTCTTGTGCATGTAGAGAGCTTTGCCTCAGGAAGGAGAAGGGCCATCTCTTCATGTGGAGGAGAGATAGTAGCCGAAGGTATCTGAATGACATGAGAGGAGGAGGGGGAGAGAAGAGAGAGCTCTCAGCAAAGGGTCTCAATTTTTTATTTAGTAAAATATGAACCAAAGTTCTCATCTGGGCTGGGGGGAGAGGGAGTGGAATGGGGAAGATGATAGGTTTGAGAAGTCATGAAAAGGTTTGCAAGAGCCACTGTGGTGTGGATAGCCCACTGGCCCTGAAACCAGGAAGACCTGTGTTCAAATTCAGCCTCAGAGACTTACTAGCTGTGTGACTCTGGGCAAATCACTTGGCCCCAATTGCTTAAAAAATCCACCAAGAACCACTATGGTGAGTGGGATAATAAGTCGATTAAGGAGGCTGTAAAAGGATTGCTTTATAGCAGTGAGGTCCCATTGAGATTATGTAACATAAATTTGTAAAAGGTTTTGTGGTATTTTTCAGCTTTATTTAGTTTTATCCATATATAAGAGAAAAGGAAGTGGAAGTGAGCCAAGGACAAGGCATTGTTGGGCAATAAGTAAAGAGACTGAAGAGGACAGTGTAGAGTTAGACTGGTTCAAAAGCCACTGATGTAAAGAGGAAAGCATAGCTTGTGTCATAGTGATGACCTGAGAAAGAACTGAGAGGTGGAGGGATCAGAGGCCACAATGTGGATGAATAATAGAATTTGGGGCCACAACGCTGAGGGAGAGGTGGAATGGCAATAGATTATGATCAAATAAGGCCATTTTAGAGTTCAGGACCGTGGGAATGATACATTTGTGGGTGGTAGCAAGGTCAAAGGTATAGCCATCTTCACATGTGGTTGAGGTGGGTTGGAGGAATAAATCATGAAAATAAGCAAGTTGAAGAACTGGGAACTAAAGCATTTGAGGGATTGTTAATATGTATATTTAAATTCCCAAATGTGAGGGCATGAGTTCAGGAGGAGATAAACATTGCGAGCTAAGCCCTGAATTCATTGAGGAAGCAAGCATCTGTAGATAACCACAAACCTATTGGATTTTGCCTGTGTCATAGATAGGAATTGAATGAATCTCAAAGTAGAAGCAATTGAGTCATGATGTTAGAGGCATGATCTGGAAGTTGCAATGAGGGCAAGGAATATTCTAACTGTTCCTAAGGGCAATAGGAAACAATGGAGTTTATTTAGCTATTTCTAAGTGGGGGGTTGAGAAGAATATGATCATAGCTGTGATTTTTGGGGATGATCAGTTTGGCAGCTAAGTAAAGGATGGATTGGAGCAAGGAGAGATTTGAAACGGAAAGACCAATGAAAAGATTGTTGCAATGGACCAGAAGGCAAGCTTCCAAGAATAGCCAGGTGATTGTACATTGTCTGCTCTCATGAAACTTTATCTGAAGTACTATTTTTGCAGTTTTAGAGGAACACTAATGAGCTAGAAAGTGGTCAAAGGAAAGCAACTGAGATAATGAAAGGCCTTCAGTCCATCTTGAGTAAGGATTGATTAGAGAAA
Organism: Pseudocheirus occidentalis; assembly: GCA_028646575.1. Classification (NCBI taxonomy): domain Eukaryota; kingdom Metazoa; phylum Chordata; class Mammalia; order Diprotodontia; family Pseudocheiridae; genus Pseudocheirus; species Pseudocheirus occidentalis. The sequence continues at coordinate 205,929,875 of CM053593.1, read as the reverse complement.
CTTGGGATGTTTCTCCTAGAGAAAAGAAGTCTCAGGGGAGATATGATAGCTGTCTTTAAATATTTGAAGGGCTCTTATGTGAAGGGAGGATTAAATTTGTTCTACTTGTCCCCAGAGAGCAGAACCAGAAACAAAAACACAAATTTAGGCATGATGTCAGGAAAAATTTCATGATAATTAGAGTAGAAGAGGCCGCTTTGGGTAGTGGGTTTTCCTTTCTTGGAAGGAGCTGCTAGGTGATGCCATAATGCGCAGATGACCAAACCTGGTGACAGTAAGATTCATCTTCCCAAGTTTAAATCCAGCCTCAGATACTTACTAGTTGTGTGACCCTGGACAAGTCGCTTAATTTTTTGCCTCAGTTTTCTCATCTGTAAAGTGAGCTGGAGAAGGAAATGACCAATTACTCCAGTATCCCTGCCAAGAAAACCCCAAATGGGGTCACAGAGAGTCTGACACAACTGAAAAATGACTAACAAACTTTTTTGGAAGTCTTCATGCACAGGATGATATGACCCTTTTCAGGTATATACAATTCAGTCTCTTTCGGACTCTGATGGACAACCTTTTGTCTAATCTTGTCCAGAACCAGGCTTCTACTTCACTTTTTGTATACCAGTTCCAAACCATGCCACCTGAATTCCAGCCACCATCCCCATCAGAATCTCTGGAATTCCTTTTAAGTATGAATAGGACTAGATGGTCACTGAGGTCTCTTGGAACTCTCAAATTCTATAATGCATCCAGCAGAGGAGATAAGAGATATACCCAAACAACACAATAGAAGACTCTCTGAAAGGTAAAGAGAATGCTATGGGACTTCAGAAGAAGGAGGGACTATTTTTGCCTACAGGGAAGATGTCTTGTGAGAAGAAGCAGTTGAGCTGGACCTGAAAGGATAAGTAGACTTTTGTCACATAGGAGGCATTCCAAGAAGAAGAAACAGCTTGAACAAAAAAAGCACAGAGGTGGGAAACCACAGGGAAATGCTTGCAGAGTAGTGATTAGTTCAGTTCTGTATGTGAACTGGAATTCAGGAAATAAAGCTATGAAGGCACACTGGACCCAGATTTTAGAGGGTTTTAATACCAGGTTAAAGTGTTTGGACTTTATAAGAAGGTAATAGGGAACCACTGAAGGTTTTTTCAGCAATGAGGATAATGTGATCACAGGAAAAAGAAAAGAATAATGTTGTTGTTATTGAGTAATGTCCAACTCTTCATGACCCCATTTGGAGTTTTCTCAGCAAAGAGACTGGAGTAGTTTGCCATTTCATTCTCCAGTTCATTTTTACAGATGAGGAAACTGAGGCAAATAGCGTTAAGTGACTTGCCCAGGGTCCCACAGCTAGTAAGTGTCTGAGGTCAAATTTAAACTCAGGAAGATGAGTCTTCCTGACTCCGGGCATAGAATTCAATCCATTTGCCTCCTAGCTGCCCAAGTATCTGTATAGCATCTTCCATGTGCCAGGCTAAGTGCTTTTTATATTTGTTATCTCACTTGATCCTCACAACACCTCTATGGGGATATTATTGTCCCGTTTTCTATTTGAGGACACCAAGGCAAACACAGGTTAAGTGACTTGCCAAGGATTGCACAGTTAGTACTTGTCTGATGTCACATTTGAACACAGGTCTTCCTGACCCCAGAGCCAATGCTCTAACCACTGTATCACCAGCTGCCCCAGAGCTGTGCATTAGGAAAACCAGTCTCACTACTTTGTGAAGGACAGATCAAAATGGTGAGAGACTGGAGAGACCGGTCAGAAGGATTTCAAAATAGTTCACTTCAGGAGCGATAAGAGCCAGGGCCACAATGGTGAGCATGGGAATCAAAAGGAGGGTCAGACTCCAGAAACACTAGAGAGGTAAAATCAACAAGACTATTAAGGTTATTATTATAACAAGAATATTATGTGGCAGATGATATAAAGTGGTCAAGAGAAAGTCATCTCCAGAGATGTGTTAATCAAAGCTGGGCGAATAAATGAGATTGTCAAAGATTTCTCCTTTGCCAAAAGTTAATGGAAAAAAAGAAGCCGGACAAAGGTAAAACCGGGTAGGGCACCTACTTTAAGAGGTTAGGGAAAGAAGTTTTTTTGTTGTTGTTTTTAGACTCTGATCATATGTTTCACTTTTTTGGTCTCCCCAGTGCCTGACACATAGTTGCTGTTCATCCTTTGTTTCATTTTCTAAGAGGACTTATGACATCCCAGATCATGTCTTGACTTGTGTATGAATGGGATTTAAGTGAGGCAGAGCTGCACAGTCATCAGCCTCACTATCTCTTCCTGAATCATTGAAGTCCAGTGGTAAAACACAAGTCAGGATGACTAGTGATGGCTCAGGATGCAGTAGATGACTTTGTCTGACCAAGCGCTAAGCACTCCACAGCACCTACTTCAGCCATCTTTGTGGTCATTGAGACAAATTGTTCCCATTTGCTCATTCTGCCAGAGGAAGTCTTCATATGCTTGGAGTAGACACCTTCCTAACTGATTTATGGGTTTGAGGCCCATCAGTATTGATGACACCTTCAGCAAATGCTCAGAAGCAGAGTCTTTATTGTCTCTTAACTCTTTATTGTCTCTTAAAATTCCCCCTCCAACACCATTTAGCTGCCAGAGTATCTCATCTCTATCTCCGTATCTCTCACTTTCAAACCATTTTCTTTATTCACACAGATACCACCATTTTTCCCATCTCACTATTGCAGTAGTTTTCTATCTGGTGTTCTGTCATCAGACTCTATCATCTCCAATCCATCCTATACACTCAATTGATATACCTAAAGGGCAAATCTGACCACATCATTCACCTGAAGAAATTTTCATGGCTCCTTGCTGCTTATAGGGTAAAATACCAACCCCTCTATTTACATTCAAAACCCAGCAGTGTGACTTCATATCTGCCTTTCCAGTATATAATAGGTGCTTAATAAATACTTATTGCAAGGAAAATACAAAAGAGTAAGAGATATATTAAAAAGGAGAGTGTCTCTGGTAGGACAGATGGTCAGTGGTGTAGACTAAAACAGAGAGTTCAAAACCAGTGAAGAGGCAATAAAAACCATTGGATTTGGTAAATAAGACATCATTTCAGCATAGCTTGAAGTCTTTTTGCTCAAGGGAGGCTATAAAGCCAGCCAAAGAATGAGGAAGCCCTGGGTTCATTTCTTCCCCTTCCCTTCTCTTCTCCCTTTGTTTTCTCCCTTCTTCACTCTTTCTTCTTATCATCTCATCCCTCCCACCTATACACCCATACCTTTTTGGAGACCAAGGTCCCCAGGCAAAATGTAAGTGAAAGTTATCTTCAGAGCCCCTCCACTCCTGCTCATTTATGCTGCCTTTGTCAGCCTCCCAGGGTCCTCAGCCTCTCTTCCCCCTCCCTTTCCTTCTGCCGTTCAGTAAAACCTGTTCAGATAAACTTGAAGAGGTGTGAATGACTGAAAAGCTTGGAAATGTTACTCCTTTCAGTGTTATTTCCTTTTAAGAAGTATCAAAGCTTTAAGTCAAAGGAAAGAGTCTCAGTTATAGCATTTGAAATCCTAGAAAGTCAAAGCTGGAAGAGCTCTCAGAGGCCATCTACCCCAACTCCCTTATTTTACAAAGAAAGAGTCACGTAGCCAATAGGATGGGGTATTCTGTTAGAGGTGGGGCAGGCATTGCCTGGATTCTGAATAGTCTTTTTGTTGTTCCATCATTTAGTCATTTCTAACTCTTCATGACTCCATGGACCATAGCACGCCATGCCTGTTAAAAGTATTGGAGTGTTTTGCCCTTTCCTTCTCCAGTGCATTAAGAAAAACTCATTGTCATACAGACCTAATGGGAAAGTGAGTCAAGCACAAAAAGGTGGCTATGGATGCCACAAGCTCATAGGCAGCATTTTTTCTTTAGAATTCCACCTTCTCTGCCAATCTTTGGGAGTGTCCTATTGTCAAATCCATAAAACCCATTTTCCCCTTGTCCTGTGATTGAGAGGAAGGAAGGTTAGGAGAATGGAGAACCAGCTTTTCTGTGTAATAGACTGGAAACTCAAAGTCCTCTTACTGTCTCACCCCATCCTAACCCCTAGCCTTCTTTTCTGACATTTAAATAATACCAAAGCCTTTCCTTGGTGTTATTTAAGAGTCAGCTAAGTGGCCTAGTGGATAGAGCACTGGGCCTAGAGTCAGGAAGACCTGGGTTTAAATCCAGCTTTAGACACTTACTGACTGTGTGACCTGAAGCAAGTCACTTAAACTCTGCTTCAGTTTCTTCCATTGTTAAATGGTTATAATAGCTCCTTCCTCAGGGGAATCAAATGAGAGAATATTTGTAAAGTGCTTAGTACAGGACCTGACACATAGTAGATATTTGTTCCTTTCTTTTCTTTTTCCTCATACCTCTTTGTTCCCATCTCCTTCCCAACATTATTTCTTTCCATGATCTCCAAATTACTATGACAATAGAAAAGTTGGGGGATGGTGACAAGATACCCTTAGTCTCTTGATCCTTAAGTATGTAAGTATGACAAGACTGACTCTTCATGAGAAATTAGACATTTCATAGAAGACCATGCAGCAATGAGGAGATTCACAACCCATGACCCAACGATTCATCTCTGTGAATAACCCTTTTGTTATTCAGTCATTTTTCAGTCATACCCAATTCTTTGTGACCCCTTGTGAGGTTTTCTTGGCAAAAATACTGGAGTGATTTGCCATCTTCTCTAGCTCATTTTACAGATGAGGAAACTGAGGCAAACAAGGTTAAGTGACTTGCCCAGGGTCACACAGCTAGCAAGTTGTCTGAGGCTGGATTTGAACCTAGGAAGAAGAATCTTCCTGAACTTAGGACTTGCACTCTAGTCACTGGACTGCCTAGCTGCCCTATTCTCTCCATAGACATAGAAAAAATCTTCATGCCTTCTCATCCTATGCTATTGCAATCTGTTTCCTTCTATAAGTCTAGAGAGCATCCACCCAACAAACTCTGAGGTCTTCTCTGGGTCATCTAACATTCCATGGATATAGTCCTGAGAATGCCGTCTGTTGTCCTTCCTTCTTGTTTTACAAGTGGCCTTTCTCTTTTTTCCAATCATACATTTCCTCAATAATATCATTTAAGCCATTTTATGAGCCCATTGGTGATAAGGTTTCAGCCTATTACCCATATCTCAAGCCTTTGGGGTCCTGGTCAGTTTTGAAACTTTATAGATTGTGGAATCAGCCTTTTGTAGTATCATTAAGGATGATACTGAGGAAAGAGCTCTTGCCTTGGAGTTAGGAAAGGCCTAGTTTTGAATCCCATCTCTAATACTCATTGGCTGTGTGACCACAGATAAGTCACCTAACTTTTCTGAACCTCACATGACTCATGTGAAAAATGGAGGTGATAATACCCATACTACCTGTCTTGCAAGGTTTTCATGAGGATCAAATGAGAAAGGTATGTACAGTAAATCTTAAACTGTTATAATTATTAGCTATTATTATTGTTGTTGCTAGAAAAACACTGGTATTTAAAAAGATAAGATTTTGCGTTAAGTTCTTTGGATCATGAAATCTTCTAAATGTGATTCCTTTGTCTTCTTTCTGCTTATTCAATTCTGGAATCCTTTATTCCAAGTCAAGTTAATAATACTTTATTAAGTACTTACTATATGCCCAGCCAGGTGGTGCAGTGCATAGAGCACCCAGACCTGGAGTCAGGAAGACTCTTCTTACTGGTTGTGTGACCCTGGGGAAGTCACTTAACCCTGTCTGCCTCAGTTCCTCATCAGTATAATATACTGGAGAAGGAACTAGCAAACCACTCCAGTATCTTCACTAAGAAAACTTCAAATGGGGTCACAGGGAGTCAGACATGACTGAAAAATGACCAAACAACAACAGCAAATATGCTAGACCTGGGCAATTCTACCAAAAATTCTACAAGCAAAAAGGAAGATGGCCTCAAAATGCTTATTATCTAATAGAGGAAGATAAAGCATGAAGGGAGTTATAAAGGGGGGGATATCCTGAAACACAGTGAGAAAAGGTACCAGCTAGGGTCACAATGGCAATGTCCTGAGAAGGAAGGATGCTTGGCCTGGACTCTTTCTCAAAATGAAGGTTATAGGAAAAATTAACCAATGCGAGAAGGAGGCCACGGGGCAAAGAGAGAAGGCAGCTGTGGTAGCAAAGTCTAGAGCATAAAGAATGAGTGCTCTGGGCCTTTCCTCAAGCAGTTAAGTATTTACTATTTACCAGATATTGTCATAATTTCTGGGTTATAAAGAAAGGAAAAACAGTCTCTATTCACATGGAGGTCACAGGTTGATGGTGGAGACAATGTGCAAATACCTGTATACACACATGGATACACACTCATACGTGTGTGTATATGTATGTATAGTGGTGGCAATGGTGGCAGTGTTATTATTGAGCCAATTTTCAGTTATGTCCAACTCTTTGGGAGTCCTTGTAGGGTTTTCTTGGCAAAGATACTGGAGTGGCTTGCTATTTGCTTCTCCAGCTCATTTTATTGATGAAGAAACTGAGGCAAACAGGATGAAGTGATTTACTCAGGGTCACACATCTAGTAAGTATCTGAGGTCAGATTTGAATTCATGAAGACGAGTGTTTTTGACTCCAAGCCAAGTACTCTTTCCCTCCTAGCTGCCATACATACATACATACATATATACATATATTTTACATAATACACACACATATATATATATGTATAAATTGAAGATAATCTCAGAGGGAAAGCACCAATAGTATTCATGATAAGCAAGTGTGAGGCTTCTGAGTAATCTATAAACCTTTAGCTTCTTTCATTTGTTAATCCCAAACTGTAATTTTTTAAAAGATATTTTTCAGTGTATTTCCCCCTGCCTACTTTTGCTCTGAATTCACCCAGTATCTATCAGGCACACAACATCTTGGTTTGCTGAAACTTAATAAAATCACTGGTAGAATTTTTCTCCTTCTTCATCTTCGGTAACAGATGTTGGCATTTCAGCAGCAATCTTCATCATGATGGTCTTTTTGTTTACACTGATCAAGAGCACTGCAAGGCAGAATGACCAGGTATTCCATGAAGTAATATTTCTTGCTGCCATTGGACGTACAATGAGACCAGATCCAGTGAGCAGCTTGACAACCAATTGGATGCATACATATGTTGATAACAGAAGAACACCAGCATGCTAGAGAGAACGTGTACATGGTTCAGAGAGACTCTAAAACCAATGATTGAAACCAGCCTTCCTCAAAAGGGAAAGGGTCAACCTTACTCTCAATGAATTTGGCTTAGGAAAGGAATGACATAAACTCTAAACTGGGTATCTTGCCGCACAGGAGAGTAGGGTGGATGGGGATGAGAGGTGGGATGATAGAGGGGCCGGCAGGGTAGGGGGAGGGTAGTTAGAAGCACACACTTCTGTAAAGGGACAGGGACAGGGTAGAGAACAGAACAAGGGGGGGACAGGACAGGAAAGACGGACATATAATCAGTCTCTCACAATGTGTCCATTGTGGAGATGTTCTGTGTAACTACACATGTACAGCCTGTATTGAATTGCTTGTCCTTCCAGTGGGGGTGGGTGATAAGGGAGGAAGGGAAAGAATCCAGAATTTAAAGTTCTATAATCAAATGTTAAAAAAATATGTATACATAATAACAACAATAATAATTATAATTATTATTATTATTAACTACATGCAACTGGGAATTAAGATATACAGGCACTGGGGAAGGAGACCCATCCTGCCCTATCAGAAAGTCAGAAGGGCAATGGGGGAGGGCATAGGAGAGAGCAGACTGGGACTTTACACTGGGATCGCTGTTTTTGGGTGGTGGATGGTGAAAGATGGGGAGAAAATTTGTAACTCAAAATATTGTGGAAATGAATGATGTAAACGAGAAAATAAATAAATACACAAACAAACAAACAAATAAATAAACAAATAAAGGGAAAAAAATAAAAGAAACCAGCCTTCCTGCTAGAGACTAGGTACAGAAACTGGGCATAATGAATGATAACGAAAGGATCTATCACAATAGACTTTATTCAACCACCAGTTCATACATTTTGTGTGTTCTTTACTTTTTTGATACTGTGTTGGGCGAAATGTTTGGGGTTTTTTCCTTTTGAACTGTTTTTCTAGTTTTTATATCATTAAAGATGAGGAGCAGCTAGGTGGTGGCGCAATGAATAGAGCACCAGTCCTGGAGTGAGGTGGATGTAAGTTCAATTTTGGCCTCAGACACTTGACTCTTTGCTCTTTTTTGTTATTTTTTATTTGGAGGGGAGAAGGTAGGACAATTGGGGTTAAGTGACTTGCCCAAGGTCACAGGGCTGGTTTTGGTGTTAAGTGTCTGAGGCCAAATTTTAACTCAGATCCTCCTGACTACAGGACAGGTGCTCTATTCACTTCCCCACCTAGCCACCCCATGCCCATGCACCACCTAGCCGCCCCATGCCCATGTACCACCTAACCGCCCCATGCCCATGCACCACCTACCCACCCCCAGATACTTGACTCTTAACCAGCAGTGTGACCTTAGGGAAGTCATTTAATCCCAGTTGCCTGGCCTTCCTCCCACACACACACAAAAAAATACATAGTTAAAGATGGCCCTGTGAGTGTCATCTTTCCTATTATTTGGAACTCTTTTATGTCCTTTGCTTTCATTTATAGCAAAAATGTTAATAGGGATATGTTCCTAAAACCAGTAGTAAATGAACTTGTTGTTGGTTGACAAAGAGTCAGACCCAACTGAACAACAATGAATTTGCTTTCATCATCAGATGATGTCACATGCCAATCACTTTTTCAGTCATTTCTGATTCTTTGTGACCCAACTTAGGGTTTTCTTGGCAAAGATACATGCATACATATGTTGATAAATGTGTTTTGCCATTTCCTTCTCCAGCTCATTTTACAGATGAGGAAACTGAGGCAAACAGAGTGTCATGACTAGCCCAGGGTCATGCAGCTAGTAAGTGTCCAAGGCCAGATTTGAACTCAGAAAGAGGAGTTTTCCTGACTCCAGACCTAATACTCTATCCACTGCACCTGCTTGTTGCCCTGAGTTAAATCCATCCTTACCAATGACCTCTAAAACCTATGATTCTTAGCACCCTCTTTTCCACCATTGAAAATCTGAAGCTTTTCCAGCTTGATAGAGCCAGCCAGCTCTTGCCCTGCCTTGGCATAGCTTTTACAAGCACAGGCTCACTTCCATGCCATGATGAAGAACCAGAAAAGGGCTGTAGTGGAGCATTTGAGAGATAAAGACAAGAAATAAATATGTACACTGGTGATGGGTGTATAGATAGATGATAGCTAATGGACAGATGGATATGTGAACAGGTGATATGTAGTAGAAACATAGATAATTGATGTGTAGCTAATGTATGACAACAAATAGGTCAATCAATCACAGAATTACGGGGTCATAGATTTGGAGATGAAACAGACCTTCGAGATGCATCTGTCTACCCATCCATCCATATACAATAGATATATAGGTAGTTACACAGACATATAAGCAGATAATAGAGGCAGAGAGATTGATGGGTGGATATAGAGATGAAAAGTAGACAAAAGACAGACATATAGATACATAGATAAATTTGTAGCTAGACAGACATATTCACTGGTAGATGATGAAGATGTAGCATGGTAAAGTGAAAAGAGGGGCAACTATGTGGCACAGTGCATAGAGCACTGGGCCTGGAATCAGGAAGACTCTTCTTACTAAGATCCTTATCAAGGATCAGATCTGAGGAGAGATTCAAATAATAGATGTAAAAGTACTTTGTCAGTCTTAGGGCAGCGAGGTGGCACACAGTCGATAAAGTACCAGCCCTGGAGTTGGGAGGACCTGCATTAAAATCTGGTCTCAGACACTCACTGTGTGACCCTGACCAAGACACTTAACCTGATTGTGAAAGGAAGGAGGGAAGGAAGGAAAGAAGGAAGGAAGGAAGGAAAGAAAGAAGGAAAAAATACTTTGTCAATCTTAAAGAACTTTTTGGTATGATAAAAGTGAGTGTCTCACCTATCATAGGGGTATAAATAAATAACTGTGTAGATAATGATAATGATGAGGGGTTTGGTTTTGTTTTTATTCAGACTCGGGAGTTCATTAGGCAGAATTCCTTAATTGGAAAACTTCCTCCATAGATGTATAACTTAGATGACTTCTGTATAACTATTTAACTTCTGTAACTTACCGAGTTAGTCATCAAAGGCAGCAGAAGGATAAGTCAATTATATAGGACCACTTAGGCAGTACTTGTAATATAAATGTCAGAGGTGGGACTTTTACTTTTTCTGGCTCCAAGGCCAATCCTCTTTTTTCCACTAACCCATGCTAATTTCCAACAACAATGGAGAATGGGATAAGAACTGGAAGTATGATTACATTGAGTAAAGGGAACTCCCAGGTGAGGAAATTCCCTCCACTGATATGGATTGGCACCTTCTCTGCAAACTTACAATCTCCAAGGGTCACCTAGAACCCTGAGAGGCTAAGTGGTGCCCACAATCACATAGCTACTGTACATCAGATGGGACTTGAGTTCTGTTCTTCCAGGCCAGTCTCTCTCTCTCTCTCTCTCTCTCTCTCTCTCTCTCTCTCTCTCTCTCTCTCTTTCCCTCCTCTCTTCTCCTCTCCTCTCCTCTCCATTATGCCAACAGCAAAAATAATAATTCGTATTTATATAACCCTTTAAAATTTTCAAAGGACTTCCTTCCCAACAACCCTTTGAGGCAGATGGGATGAATATGTTTACCCCCATTTTACAGATGAAGAAGCATACTCTGATGAGTTAAGTGACTTGCCCATGATCACACAGCCAGTCGGTGTTTGAAGGAGATGGATAGATACATCAATAGGTGATTAATCCATAGACAGCTGGGCAGGTGGCTGACAGGCTGGTAGTTGCATAGATTGATGATAGGTGGATGAACAGATAGAGGCATGATTGATGAACAGATAGATGACAGATTGACCCCTGTGCATTTCACACATTTCCACCTGATGCCCTTCTCCAGCCCATTCTTCATTCCTCCTCTCAGTCCCCTTGGCTAAGCTCCCTACTGCCTCCAAATAACAGCCCTCTGGGTCTGGGGACTGGGCTCAGAATATAATTCTCTGGCTCATCAGAGGTGGGAAGTACAGAAATTTTTGTCTATCAGTACTCGACTTGAAAGCATCCAGACCTGAATCCTTAGGCTTTGTTGATCATGGCACCATCATAGTGAACCTACTCTTTCTCAGAACAGGAACTTTACTCATTTCTAAACTTTTCTGGTCAATAAACCCCAAATGGGAGCACTAAGGCCCCTGACATCCTTGTCCTAGAGAAAGCATCCATTCATATAGTCTCTATATTTGTCTTTTCTCTATTCTCTGGTCTTAGTATAAGGTTCTAGCATCTATTTCCTTTTTCCCCTTTGTAATACCCACGCTGTCTTAAGCATGAAAAAGAGAAAGAGAACTTCCATGAGAAAAGAGAAAATTCAGAAATCATACACACAGAGTAAGGCAATTAAGATCAGTGAACAGACTTGTGACTTCATTGGCCCTTCATGGCAACTCTTTGTCTCAGAGAGTTGCCAGGGGATATGGAGAGGATGAGTTATTTGCCTAGGGACAAGCAGCCAATATGTGTGTGAGGTGGGTCTTAAACTCAGCTGGGTCCTCCTGACTTCAGGTCAGCTGACCATCACATACCACAAGACCTTTCAAGGCAATTAGAGGAGGGTATCAAAGACTGTAGCCACCACAGGGTGGATAGTCCCTCACCTTATAACTTGTTCTCTTTAGTTACTGTTCCCAGGCCTGGCTTTTTTACATGATCTTCTCAATGTCTGCAGCCTACCTGAACTCATCCATCTATTCATCTCATGACCCCAAGCAGAATATGATGGCTGATCTATTAAGTTTGGCCATGTCTCACAGCTAAGAGAAAGAGCTAAAGTGTTATATGACAGAGTAAAGGCTAAATCGAGTAAGAGGAAGGGAGGGGAGGAAGGAGGGAGGAAGGAAAAGAAGGAAGGATGGAAGGGAGGAAGGAAGGAAGGGAGAAAGGGAGAAAGGAAGAAAGGGAGGAAGGGAGGAAGGAAGGAAAGAAGGAAGGAAAGAAGGAAGGAAAGAAGGAAGGAAGGAAGGAAAGAAGGAAGGAAGGAAAGAAAGAAAGAAAGAAAGAAAGAAAGAAAGAAAGAAAGAAAGAAAGAAAGAAAGAAAGAAAGAAAGAAAGAAAGAAAGAAAGAAAGAAAGAAAGAAAGAAAGAAAGAAAGAAAGAAAGAAAGAAAGAAGCTCTACCTGGCAGACACCAATCTCTAGGCACCTTCATCCCAGAATCCTAATTACAACTTTGAGGCTCATTTAGACTACAAGCTTCTTCATACTTAGAACTTTTCCTACCCTATATCTGGCAAATTTCTACATCCTGCTCTCCTTAGACCTGTGATTCAGAGTCTCTGTGAAGAGGTAGGGAAGAGCTTCGTGTTTGAGATCTCATATGAATCCCTTGAGGGTTCTTGTCTGGAAAGAATTTCACAGGATTCAAACTATCTTTTGGTAGAGTTACAAAGTTTATTGTTACACTGCCTGAGCAGCAGGCAGGAGAAGGTTAAGGGGACCTGCAAGCTTACAGGGATCTAAGGCAGAGTTATAAAGTTTTATGCTTTACAGCGGGCAGGAAAAGGTTAAGGATAGCCTGCAAAGTGCAGGGACCAGAGACACAGTTTGTTAAGCCATAAAGCTGTCAGTCAAAGGTTAATTATGCTAGCAAGGTAGGTAAGGTTGGAGTTAGGGAGGAGTTGGGGAAGAGTTTAGGAGTGGTCAGTGCTTAAAGGGATGTGCACTTTTTGTATCAACTGCACAGGCATATTGCCCATAATTCACTGAGACATCCCCCTCCAGGGAGAGTGAAGAGGTGTTTTTTGCCTCCTGACATCACTATGTTACTTTTGGTCAAGGATGAATGAGATAGGTCCAATATAGCTGTTGGGAGGATAGATTTGATTGTCCAAGTTTGGAAACTAGACTGATTAGGGATTCAGGAGGTACTATATTAGGAAGGAATTATCTCTTCTGATAATGTTGTTCAAGGTTTTTGGGTGCAGCTGGCCACTTAGAACAAAGAAGCTCTCTAAACTCAAGAATTTGTTTATGAAATACCTGGGTGATATATTCATGGGTATGGCTAAACAATGAACTGTCCCTAGGCAGACTGCTGGCTCAGGGAGAAGACTTTTAGGCTGGGGGCAGGGGAGAGGCAGAGTTAATGTCTTTATGGCTGGGGCAAGTGTGACTTTTACAACTTGGCTCATTACAAATTGATGTTACAGAGAAACCCCAACACAAAAATATGATGTTACAAACTGAGGTTACAAACAAAAACTTTCCAGACCCCATCACCTGTATGTTGAGGCAAACCCTCTTCTGCTCTGCTCTTTCCCCCTCCACTCTCACTCTTGCCAAACCCTGCCCTAGCTCTGTCCTCTGATTTCTGTGCCCTCTGGAATCTCCGATCTGTTATTAATAGACCCCCCCATCTACCCACTTCTCTTCTTCCTCCTCCTTCCATCACAGGAACATGACTCTTCTGAAGGTACTTGATCCATTATCACCCTCTTCAGGACTGGCTAGTTGTTTCTTCTCCCCTGCCCCCCTCCCTCTAACACACACGAGGCCAGGAAGAGGTCAGCATACTCTCTGCTCTCCACTACCACTTCTGGACTCTCCTGATATCATCATCAATCAGCAACCTTTCCTCCTTTGAAGTTCACTCCATCCATCTCTATCATCCAGTTCAAATCCTTGCTGCTATTATCTACCTCCAAGGTTACTTGTCTTCCTTTCTCAACAAATTCTGCATCTGGTTCACAGGCTCCCTCCCTCTTCACCTCACCCTCTGTCCCACCCCCACCATCCACCTTCTTCATTCCTGCTCCTCAGTTGCTGAAAGCTGCCAAGAAAGTCATGAAACTGTCAACTGAGTCTCAATACCAATTTATCCTCATTGCTGCATAGCAATCCTTTGATTCATCTCTTGACTGTCTCTCTTTTTTAAATGTTTTGATGCTCTTTTTAAAATATCCCTGTCATTTAATAATGACTTTCTACCTCCTATTGAATAATCCTTTGTAAAAAAAAAAATTAATACAATTAAGGGGCAGCTAGGTGGCACAGTGTAGAGTGCTGGTCCTGGAATCAGGAAGACCTGAGTTCAAATCCAGCCTCAGACATTTAACACTTACTAGCCATGTGACCTTGGGCAAGTCACTTAACTCCAATTGTCCTGCCTTTCCCACTCCAAACAAATTTTTAAAAAGTGACCTCTGATCTTTTAAATGTGAAATTCAATAGCACTTTTGGGGGAGGTAATTGGGGTTAAGTGACTTGTCCAAGGTCACACATCTAATAAAGTGTCTGAGGTCACATTTGAACTCAGGTCCTCCTGACTCTGGGGCCTGTGCTCTATCCACTACACCACCTAGCTGCCCCAAGCAGTGACATTTTCTTAGTGCTTGTCATCTTTGACATTTCTGAAGCTTTTGATACTACTGTCTACCCTTCTTTAGGAGACTCTTTCCTCCCTCGGCATCCATTGCATTCTTCTCTCCAGGCTCCTCTCCCACCTGCCTGACCACTTCTCAGTCTCTTTTGCTGGATGAACATCCATATCATCTGCTCCCTGAGCCTGGGCATCTCCTGAGACTCTGCCCTGGGCAGCTTCTCACTCTTAATGATCTCATTTTCTACCATGGGTTCAATTATCACATCTATTCAGACAACTCCCAGATCTATAAATGCAATCCTGCTCTCTCTCCTGCACCCGTCTTGCATCATCAGCTGCTTTCTTCCCTTCTTCATACACATCACCACCTCTGACCAGCACCTCAGACTCCATATGTCCCAAACTCAACTCGTCCTCCCCCCATACTTGCCTCACCTCCAGATGCCTCCTGTTTCTGTTGAAGACACCACCGTCCTCTCATCCACTCAGAAACTCAGGCTTGTATTTGACTTTCCTCTTCTCCATGTACCACATGCTTATGTCTAATCAGTTTTCAACTTCTATCGGTTCTATCTCCATGACATTTAGTTAAATCATTGTTCAGTGGTTTTTCAATCATGTCCAACTCTTTGTAACCCCATTTGGGATTTTCTCAGCAAGGATACTGGAGTTGTTTGCCATTTCCTTCTCCAGCTCATTTTATTGATGAGGAAACCTGAGGCAAGCAGAGTAAAATGACTTGCCCAAGGTCACATAGCTAGTAAGTGTCTGAGGTCAGATTTGAACTTGAAGATGCTTCCTGATTCCAGGTCTGGAGCTTGAACCCCAGGCGTGGGGAATCTGCAGCCTCAAAGCCACATATAGTCCTCTGGGTCAGTTGCGGCCCTTTGACTGAAATTTGTTTTGGGAAGTTTGGATTCACTTGAGAACCTAGAGGGTCACATGTGACCTGAGGCCACAGGCTCCCTACCCCTGCTCTAACCACTTGGCCATCTAGATGCCCCTTGTTTTATAGATACAGATATAGATAGTATCTGCCCCTGATCTCCGTTCATCTACCCCCCCCCCCAATCACAGACCCTAGGCTTTCTCACAACTTTTACCACGCTATGGTTGGTGACCTCAGCTCCATCCTAACTCTGTGCACTGTAGTATCCCACATTCCCCCAGATTCTGATTCTTAATGGATCTCTTCATCTTCTCACCAGCCTCTCCAATCCATCTTCTACATCGATGATATAAATTTTCTGAAGGCATGGTTCTGTCCATATTACTCACCTCTTCCAAAGCTCCCAGTGGCTCCTTACAAACTTAGCATATAAACCTTGTGCTACAGGCCCCTCCCAGCCTGCCTCCTCCCGCCTGCCCTTCTAGCCTCATTCCCCCCTCCTTCCCTGCCTCTACCTTTTAAAATCTCCCTTCAAGGCTCAGTTTGGCGCCATTTCTGAGCACAGCCTCCTACCCACCCCCACCCCCCAGCTGAAAGTGTTCTGTATTTCCATTCATTTTCCCAGAGTGCTTTGCAGCTTTTCATTGGCCCTATTACATACATCCCACAACAATAGCAACAGCCCGCATTCCTATAGTGCTTGAAGTTCTCCAAGTGCTTTAAAAGTATCATCTCATTTTATTCTCACAACAATCTTTGGAGATAGATTCTGTTATTATCCCCATTTTTGGTTGTCTTTTTGGAGGGGGGAAAGGCAGGGCAATTGGGGTTAAGTGACTTGCCCAAGGTTACACGGCTAGTAAGTGTTAAGTATCTGAGGCCGAATTTGAACTCAGGTCCTCCTGATTCCAGGGCCTATTCACTGTGTCACCTAGCTGCCCCCACATTATCCCCATTTTACAGATGAGGAAACTGAGGAAGGCATAGGTTAAGTGACTTGACCAAGGTCATATATCAGGTGTCTGGGGCTGGATTTGAACTCAGGTCTTCTTGATTCCAGGTCTAGACACCTCACCACTTAGCTGTCTAACACATCATACTCTGTGTTATCCTTCTCTGTGAGTATGGACATTAACACTCTCATTTTACAGAAGAAGAAACTGAGGCCCAGAGGGATTATGAGATAATGTATGTAAAGTGCATAATAAACTTTTAAATACTATATAAATGGAAGCTGGTATCAGTGTTGGTATTATTAAGCAAGCAAGGAAGCATCTATTAAGTGCCTATTATATGTCAAGCATTGAGGGAAGTGGTGGGAATATAAGGATAGAAACAAAATGATCCCTGCCCTCAAGGAGTTTATATTCTATAGGAGAGGCAAGGGATACCAGGCACACATATAAATAATAATAATTGCTTAGAGTTTTAAGGTTTGCAAAGCACTTTACAAATATTATTCCATTTGATCCTCATAATAGGTGAACTTAGGTGCTATCAATTACCCCCACTTTGTAAACAGGGAAACTGAGGCAAGCAGAGGGTTGATGATTTGTCCAATTCCTCTATTTACATACATATGACATATATACATATGTGTGTGTGTATAAAATAAATTCAGGGTACTTTCTTTGGGAAACACACTCACAGCTCACAATAACCATGCTGAGAGTATTAGCATATGGATGATTTGGCCAAGGTCATACAGCCGACGGAGGAGTAATTATCAGGATTTTGCTGAGAGAAGACCCTACAGAAAGGTACATATTTACATACAGATATTCTGCTATCCTACCCTGACCTAGTCTGTCCTGGGTGTTTCCCTTACTTTATCCTTCTATTTTCCCAGGGTACCCCAACTTCTACAAAGGAAGAAGAGGAGAAAGAGCAGAAGGAAGAAGAGGAGAAAGAAGAAGAGGAGATGATGATGGTGGAGGAGGAGGAGGGGAAGAGGAGGAAGAAGAGAAGGGGAGGGGGAAGGGAGGAGGAGGGGAGGAGGAAGAAGGGAGGGGGAGGAGGAGAATTCTCAATTTCACAACCTTGCATGATTACAAACACTTTATTGACATTATCTTATTGGATCTTTACAATGACCCTGAAACATACTAGAAGGCGGTGTTATCATGACCCCTCCTTCCCATTTTAAAGTGAAAGAAACTGAGACCTAGAGGGAAAAGAACCATGGGAAGAATACTGACTCTAGAGTCAGAAATCTGGATTCAAATCCTACCCAAGGCACTCGTCACTTGTGTGATCTTAGGCAAGTGATTTTATCTCCCTGGGTATCATTTCCTTGGACTAGGAACCATCTGAGGACTCTTTCCAGCTCTGATCTATGATTCTTTGACTCTGTAATAACGCAGCAAGACTCCAACCTACATCTCCTGCCTCCCAGGGCAATGTTCTTCTCACAATAAATACCTGGTTGCCATTCCTAAAGATGCCCCCCGAGGTGCCCCAAGAGCTTCTGGGTTGCATCTCTACAGAGTCCCTCTATCTCGGGTCCTGTAGCCAGCGCCCATTTATCTCTCTATCCTGTCATTCTGCAGCCATCTTCCCTTCACACCCTTCTTTCCAATACTCGTTCTGCCCTGACACTCCTCTCCTTTTGCCAGAGAGAGATAAGGGAGACAGCTGGGTATGTATTCAGCGCTATTTCACACTGATTCCTGCTCCCGGCTTCTTTTTCCCCCTGCCCCCTCCTCTCACCTCCCCTCCCCACACCCCACTCCTCTTTCTGTCTCTGCTTGGGTTGATCATAAGCCCCTTTAACATGTGGAAACAGAGAAATACATAGAGAGATGGAGAAAGACAGAAAGGAGATGGGGGGCCTAGGGGACAAAGAAAGTGATACAACCACAGAGGAGAAGAAAGCTGGAGAAGTAGACACAAACAGGAAGGATTTTGGACACACAGAGAGAGGAGGAGAAAGGCGACGAGAAGGAGACTCATAGAAAGTCAGAGAGCCTGAGAGGGGGCAGGGACTAGCAGAGAAAAGCATACACACAAACACATAGATGCACAAACACACACTCACAAGAATCATCAGACTGAGGGCAGAGACAGTCTGAGAAGCAGAGAATGGACAGAGAGGTACAAGGAAAATGCAGAAACAGGTACACAGAGGGGTCAGAGACAGATAGTGAGAGACACAGAGAAGGGGCA
Source organism: Pseudocheirus occidentalis (assembly GCA_028646575.1). Classification (NCBI taxonomy): domain Eukaryota; kingdom Metazoa; phylum Chordata; class Mammalia; order Diprotodontia; family Pseudocheiridae; genus Pseudocheirus; species Pseudocheirus occidentalis. The sequence continues at coordinate 205,911,308 of CM053593.1, read as the reverse complement.
GACACACCCAGACAGAGGGGCAGAGGAGACAGAAGAAAAAGTAGATACACAGAGAGAAATAGAAAGAACAAAAGACACATAGAAAGCAGGACAGAAACATACATACACAGAAGAGTAAAAGAACACACAGAGCGGCTAGGAACCAACACAGAGAGGGGCAAAGATGGATAAAAAGAGAGAGAGAGATGAATGGAGAGAGACGGGGTCTAAAGAAGTCGGCCCCATATAAGAGCTTAGAAATGATTCTGCTAGTTGAGTTTCTAGAGTGGATACCTGTACTCTCTTTCCAAAACACACACACACACACACACACACACACACACACACACACACTCTCTCTCTCTCTCTCTCTCTCTCTCTCTCTCTCTCTCTCTCTCTCTGTCTCTCTTTCAGAATTCTACCCACATTAGGAAGATCTGGGTCCACAAGGAGGCTGCCACCAGTCTCAACCTGATCTGCCTCTCTGGAATATCACAAATTACCCAGACTCTGTTAGGACCAACAGAAGTCCTCCTCCCTGACCCTTCACCTTATCTACTTTGTAACTAATTGCTAGAAACAATGTTTCCCTCCAATAGAATGTAAGTTCCTTGAAGGCAGGGACTCTGGATTTTATCTTTGTATGCTCAAAACCCAGCACAGTGCCTGAAAAGCATTTTATAAATGCTTGTTGTATCAATTGGAGAATGGCTAAAAAATACTCACAGTATACTAATATAATGAGATACTATTATGCTGTGAGTGGATTTCAGAAAATCTGAAGAGACTTGAACGTGGTGAAATGAGCAAAATCAGAAGAGCAATTTATACAGTAACAAAGACATTGTAAAGACAAACATTTTATGAGAACTCTGAGCAATGCAATGACCTGCCATAATTCCACAGAATCCATGAAAAAGGATTTTTTCCCCTGCTTTTTGGAGGGGGGAAGGTAGGGCAATTAATGTTAAGTGACTTGCCCAAGGTCACACACCTAGTAAGTGTTAAGTGTCTGAGGCTGGATTTGAACTCAGGTCCTCCTAACCCCAGGGTCAGTGCTCTATTCACTGAGCCACCTAGCTGCCCCTGTTACCCATTTCTTAACAAAGGGGTGATGGACTTAGGGTGTAAAATGAGACACACACACACACATATATACATATATATATATATATATATATATATATTTGACAAGGCCAACACAGAAATTTGTTTTGGTTGATTATGCAAATATGTTACAGTGGTTTTGTTTTTCTTTTTTTTCTCATGTGAAATCAAGCAAAAGATATTTTTATATTAGCAGAAAGGAAAAAAGAAGAAAAGAAAGAAGAAGGAAAATTATACTTCCATTTGCATGCAGACTTCATCAGTTCTTTCTCTCTGAAGGTAGATAGCATTTTTTCCAGCATGAATCCTTTGGGAATTTTTATTAGTTGAAAAAAATTACATTTTTAAATATGCTTTTTGAAATCAGGAATGAACAAAATGCTCCACAAAGAAAATAAGATGTGTATAGAGATTTTAGGACACAAACTACAGTATTCCAAAAGCATATTGCAAATTTTCTCTTGGTTACCTCTAGGTAGGCTCACCCAAGACTGTCTTCTTTTTTGCTTCCCAAGAATTTAAAAAAAGATGGGGTTTCTCTTCCCTCCTTTTCCTTCTTCCCTGATTCCCACCTTTTAAACCTTAAATCTATGCTTGAGGTACCTGATAGCACAATGGATAGAGTTGTTGGCTTGGAGTTAAGAAGACCTGGATTCAAATCTGACCTCAACCACTTATCAGTTTGTGACCCTGGGCAAGTCACTTAACCTCTGTTTGCCTCAGTTTCCTCAACTGTAAAATGAGGGTAACAACACTTGTGTGACCCTTGACAAGCCTCTTGACTTTGTTTGCCTCAATTTCCTCCTTTGTAAAATGGGAGTAACAAACCTCTACCTCCTTGTTGTGAAACTCAAATGAAATAATATCTGTAAAAGTGTTTTTAGCACTGTGCCTGGCACATAGTAGGTGTATAATTAATGCTTATTCTCTTCTCTAACCTATGCTTCTGTGATTGAGGAGGGTGATCAGTATCAGCTCCCCTCAAATGATCATGTTATATTTCTCCTTTGTAACTGTAATTTCCTAGGAAGTCTATGCTGTTTTTGTCTATTTCCTCAGCACACACTAATACCTCAATCCCTCTGGCAGTCTAGCTTCTTATGCCTCCACTCACATGAAACTGCTCTATCAAAAGAGATCTATCATCTTTTAAATGGGAAATCCAGTAGCACTTTGATCTGGGAAGTTACATGGTCAAATTTATGAACTAAGATTATTTTGAATGAAGAATTGGAGGAAAAGGGGCTTATGGTTGGGACAATGGGTAAGGAGGCTTTCACAGTAGTCCTGATGAGCAGTGATAAGGGCCAAGTAGTGCAGGGGCATTGAAAATGAAAAGGAGGGAACAGATTGAAGAATTTTCAGCTAAGCCAGTAGAGTCAAATTCACATAGAAAGGGAGTTACTAACTTGTACCCAAGGATACCTGTGGGTGCATATTGACTTAGAAAACCACAAATTAACATTATCTCCGTTACATAACATTTTACTTATTTTGTTAAATATTTCCAAATTACATTTTAATCTGATTCATTCCATACTTGGGAGTATTGTGGGCTGCCTACAGGTCTTCTGCTTGACTTCTTTGAGCTAAGCCTTTGACAGAACCTGAAATCAGTTAGATATAAATGTTTGGGGGAAAGATAGGGAGAGAAGAGGAAATCATGATGCCAAAGTTTCATGCCTGGATAATGAGAAAGATTGGGATACTATGAATATAAACAGAGAGGGGTAGGTTTGGTGGCGAAAATAATGAATTCAGTTTTGGATAAGTGAAGTCTGAGACGCCTCCAGTATATCCAGAGGAAGATTTCAAGCAGTTTGAGAGGAAGGGCTAGAGCCCACATGTGCCGCTGTGTGTGTATCTCCAGCCTAGCCACACATAGGTAATACACACGCATATCCCAGGCAGACATATGTAGATGTATGTGTATATATACACATATCCCAGTCACATATGTATATATACACTATCTACCTCCATATATACACATGGATACATACGTATACACACATATCCCAGTCACACATGTGTATATATGTATACATACACATACATATATATATATCTTAGTCACAGAAACATTTAGCCCAGTCACACATATATGTGAGTGTGTTTGGGAAGCATCTGCAAGGGATGAAAATTGAAACCATGGGGGAAGAAGGGTTTGACAAGGAGCAAAGTGTAGAGAGAAAAGAAAAAGAGAACTGGGGACTGAGCAGCAGTTTCTTCCTCCTGAGGTTCACAGTTAGGTCAGCAATGGGTCAGACACAAAGACATGGACTGAGGTCATGTATGTATAAATGGGAAGGAGAACTGAATTAATTTCACTAAATATATAGAGAGAACTCCTTCTGTTTGAAGCACTGTTCTAGAGGCTATGAAGGTACAAAAAATGGACCTCAGTCTATAAAGGTCAGGGAAAGATAGACACCAGTAGCTACAAGTTAAACAGCATATGATGGGGCAGCTAGGTGACACAGTAGATAGAGTGCTCAGCCTGGAGTCAGAAAGACTCATCTTCCTGACTTCAAGTTTGGCCTTGAACATTTACTAGCTATATGACCCTGAGCAAGTCCCTTAACCTTATCTGCCTCAGTTTCCTCATATGTAAAATGAGCTGGAGAAGGAAATGGCAAACCATTCCTGTGTCTTTGCCAAGAAAACCCTAAATCTGGGGCAGTTGGTGGTGCAGTGAATATAGCACCAAACCTGGAGTCAGGAGGACCTGAGTTCAAATTCGGCCTCTTGACACTTGACATTTAACTAGCTGTGTGACTTTGGATGAGTCCCTTAATCCCAATTTCCTTGCCTTTCCATCCCCCCCAAAAAAAACCCTAAATGGAGTCACAAAGAGTCATTTTATAGATGAGGAACTGAAGTAAACAGGAATAAGTGACTTGAAAATCAATAAACAAAAAAACCCCCAGAATATTTTGAGAAGAGGCTCTAAGAGACATCAGGACAAGAGACACCATTTCCAGAAGTATTATTGAGGGAAGGAGGTGACATTTGAGCCGAACCTTGAGGGATGTGTAGGATAAAGACAGGCAGAGATGAGGGGTAGGACAGGCTTCTTTTTAGCTGAGAGAAGGAATTAAAAAAGAAATTTAAAAGTAATGAAATTTTTAAAACCACAAATTAACATTATCTACATTATATAATATTTCATTTATTTTGTTAAATATTTCCCAATTACATTTTAATCTGATTCAGTCCATACTTGAGAGTATTGTGGGCCATGTACAGGTCTTCTGCTTGACTTCTCTGAGCTAAGCCATTGACAGAACCTGAAACCAGTTAGATCTAAATGTTTGAGAGGAAAGACAGGGAGAGAAGAGCCTGGGGAACAGCATGAAGGAAGGCAAAAAAGAGAAAAGGTGGGTAAGATGTTAGGAAAATGATAAGTAGTTCATTTTGTCTAGATCCTCCTTAAGGAGGCTAGTACTATGCCTTACACACAGTGGGGACTTTTAAGATTTCTGTTGAACTATGAAAGACTCAAGAATTCTGATGATGCAAAAATCAATGATTCCAGAGATCCTATGACAAAGTGAACTACCCACCTCCTGAAAGAGAGGGTACAGGAAGACTGAGGCTACAGAAGGATTGGCATGTGGCCAATTAGGTAATTTGTTCTGCTTAATTTTATGTATTTGTTACAAGGGTTTTGGTTTTTTTTTTCATGAGGGGATAGGAAGTAGGAAGAAGAAAAACAGATTTTTTTGTTAATTGAAAGAAAATAAAATTTTAAGAGCCTGTTGAATTTCTTTTAATTGTATCTTGGAGCCAAGCCATAGAGGCTTGAATGCCAGTTTAAGAGAATAAAATTTACTTCCTTAAAATAACTCAAAACACACTTCAGTGACTGTGTTTGTACATAGCTATATGCATGTAGTATACCTCATTAGATTGTAAGCTCCTTGAGCACAGGGACTGTCTTTCTGCTTTTATTTTATTCCAGTGCTTGGCACAGTACCCAGCACACAGTAGGTACTTAAATATTTATTGACTGTTTAAAAACCTGGTCATGCTCCAATTAATGTGCAAATAAGAAGGCACAAAACTTTGTAAAGAACATTAGATTTAGGATCAGGATTCAGCTTTATCCTGTTTCTACTACTTGTGTGACCTTGACTTTTCCTCTCTCTAGCCCTCTATTTCTCAATCTATAAAGTGAATGGGTTGAACTAGATGTATCTAAAGTGACTTCTTGGTCCAAATCTTGTATTTCTTTAAGAAAAAAAAAGTTGGGGTGAGACATACAAAGGAGGAAATATCTTTTGAAGGGAGTGGTCTATGTCAGAGGCAAAGATCTATAGGAATTTCAGGCAAAGTCAGCATTAGGAATTCTTCCCTCTCCCACAAAAAATTGTTTTGGTAGAGGGTTGTTGTTGTTCAGTCATTTCATTCATGTCTGGTTCTTTGTGACCTATCTGGGGTTTTCTTTTTTATATAATAAATTTATTTGTTCTTAGTTTTCAACATTCACTTCCATAAGATTTTGAGTTTTAAATTTTCTCCTCCTCCCCAAGATGGCATGCAGTCTGATATAGGCTCTGCATGTGCATTCTTATTAAACATATTTTCACATTAGTCATGATGTAAAGAAGAATTAGAATCAATGGGAGGAACCACAAGAAAGAAGAAATAAAACAAAACAACAAAAGAAAAGGAGAGCAAATATCTGCTTCCATCTGCATTCAGATTCCAAAGTTCTTTCTCTGGGTGTGTAGCATTTTCCATGCTGAGTCTTTTGGAGTTGTCTCAGACATTTGGGGTTTTCTTGACAGAGATACTAGAGTGGTTTGTCATTTCCTTCTCCACCTCATTTTATAGATGAGGAACTGAAGCAAACAGGAATAAGTGACTTGTCCAGGGTCACACAACTAGGAAGTGTCTGAGGCCAGATTTAAACTCAGGAAGATGAGTTCTTCCTGATTCCAGACCCAGGACTCTATCCATTTCACCACCTAGCCACCTGGTACAGGTACAGTGGAGTACAGAAAGCAATCCAACCCCAAGTTTAGTCATAAGGGCAGAGAGGTGGCCTGTCCCCCAAAGTCCTCATTCCTGAAGGGATTTGGGCCAAGGTAAGCTATAAGAGAAGGACAATGGGGTGAGGAAGCCTAAGGAAAGTTGTACTAAGTGATAGTATAGTTGCTGTTGGGAAGAACCCACTCTGACCTAGATGTTGCCTTGCAACAAAGTCCCATTTGCCCCACCCTACTTACAATTTTCTGTAATTGTTTCCTAGAAATTAAATGTAACCAGTGCCCTTAGATCTGCCTTTTTTTTCTTTTTTAGCTGAGAGAAGAAGAAAAGAAACAAGCATTTATTAAGCACCTACTGTTCGCCAGGCACTGTGCTAATCACTTAAAAATATTATCTCACTTGATTCCTCAGAATAACTCTGGGAAGTAGGTACAAATATTATCCCCATTTTGTAGTTGAGGACTTGAGGAAGAGAGAGGTTAAATGACTTGTCCAGAGAGTGTATGAGGTCCAATTTGAACTCGGATCTTCCCGGCTCCCAGTCCAGTGCTAAATCCACAATGCCATATAGCTGTCTAGGGATGCTAGAGAGTGAGGGGGAAGGTAAAGGAGATAACTCTCTACCACCTCACTTGGAAGAAGGGGGAGGAAATACAGAGAAAGGGTTCAATTCCAGGGGGAATTTCCAGTCATGATCCTGGCCTCAGCAAGCTTTAGATCTAATGGAAGAGTACAGAAAAATAGGTGAAATGCAGAGGTAACAAAGGGAAAGAATCCTAGAACATGGATGATAGAGCTGGAAGGTCTTAGAGACCATTGAGCCCAGGACCCTAAGCTTCACTGAGAAAAAAAAACTGAAATCCTGATGGTTCAAGACCTGGCCCTGTCACCTGCTATTTCAGTGACCTCTGGTACTAAAGGTCTCCTTTCTGAGTTCCAGTTTCCTCTGTCAAATGAGGAAGCTGGATTAGATGATCCCTTAGACCCCTCTAATTCAATGAGAAAATTGGAATTAGAAACCAGATCTCCTGTCTACTGAGGCAGTGCCCTTTCTATACATCACCCCAGAAAGAATCAAACACATTTGGCAGGCACTGCATTAAGTGCTAGGGATACAAATAGAAAAAGAAAGGGATTGTGACTGGGAAAAAATGTTTGTTAATGGAAAAATAAAACTTTAAAAGAGAATCCCTACCCTCAAGGATCTTACTTCGTTCTTTTTTCTTTTCTTTCTTTTTTTAAAGGATCTTACATTCTTGAGGGAGACAACACACAGAGGAGTGACGGTCAGGGAACGGTAAAGTCACAGGGTGGAGCCACAGGGCAATCAATTTCTCTTCCCAGAACTGATGGTGATATTATTGATCTGATCACTATTCACCAAGCAAGAGATAAAAGAGAGAGCTGGCTGGAGGAAGAGGCTTCTATTTTCCAGAGTCAAGGCAAGAAATGGTAGATCAACCCAGCTCTGGAGTCAGAGGATATGAATTCAAACCTTACATCTGACACTTTCTGCCTGTGTGGTCACAGTATGTCACTTAAGTTCCATGGAACTCTCTGAGTAAATTCTTACCTTCATATATAAAATGAGGAAGTTAAACTATATAGTCTCTAGAATCTTTTCTAGCTTTCGATCTGTGGTCTTAATCCTTTGTTGTTTAGTCATTTCGGTACTGTAAACTCTTTGTGACCCCACAAAGTTACTGATATCTTCACAAAGATACTGAAAGTTTGCCATTTCCTCCTCTAGCTCATTTTACAGATGAGGAAACTGAGGCTAACAGGGTTAAGAGACTTACCCAGGGTCATATAGCTAAAGTGTTTAAGGTCAGATTTGAACTCAGGTCTTCCTGACTCCAGGACCAGTGCTCTATCCACTCAGCCATCTAGCTTCCACTTTCCTAATTTTGCTCTGCCAATAATTTACTGTCATACGATTTAGTTTTTGTAACAGATCTATGAAACTACCTGGTGCAATCCCCTCCTTTTGTAGATGGGGAAACTGAGGCACAGAAAGAGTAATTCACTTAGGCAGTAAGCAGAAGAGCTGAGACTCAAACCCAGGTCCCTGATTCCAAATCTAATGTTTCTTCTGTTTTATTATGCTCAGAAACCTTAGTAGGAATTCTAGCCCCTAGGTGGGGAAAGGGGGAGGGATCTTTTGTAGGAGGCAGAGATAGGGTATGGCTAAGGTATGCATGATTGAGGTAAACTAGAACTAGAGACTATGAGAGCTGAGAAGATTGGAGACCTAGGAGGCCAACAACTTTGGTGAGGAAGACTCTGAGGTAGAGACTTCTTGTGTGTCCTTCATTTTCGAAGAGGATCAATGACATCGAGACAGATTATGAATTGACCTGCATGTGAACTGAAGTGAGGCAGAGTTGTACAAAATTGTCAATGTCATTCCCTCTCCTCCAGAGTCATTGAAGTCCAAGGGCAAGACAAAGGTGAAGATGACCATCCATGGCCCAGTATGCAGTGGGTGACCTTGGCATCTTTGATGTCTGCCCAAGCTCTAAGCCCTCCACAGTGCCTGCTTCAGTCATCTCCATGGCCGTTGCCACTATTTGTTCTCATCTCACCAGGGGAAGTCTTCACATACTTGGAGTAAACATCCCCCTAACTCACCTACAGGTTTGAGACCTGTCAGTTACCCTTAAGCTGGTTTAGACCATCTGCAAAGACAGTTTACTGCTTGCTACAGCTTCTTGGAGCCCCAGGTGAGAACTGAGTGCCAGGCAGACATCACAGGTGGATTGGCAGCCCTCCCACTAGAGGAACTGGTCCTCCCTGAACATCCCATATACACACATAAGCTAGACACTAACTTACTGGGGGAGAGAGAAAGATTGATCACAGACAAGGTGAAAGGAAAAGAGAGAAACTGAGCTGTACCCATCAGGCAGGCATCTGAGAGAGAATGTTTACCATTCACCTTCCAAGAGTGGAATCAAGTCTCTGAGCTGCTGCCCTTGGCAGTTCCATACTTTCTCCAGATTCGATAGTGCTACTTGTTATTCAGTCTCTGATAAGTAACTTTTGCTATCAGTGTCTTCATTTCCCCATCCATAAAATGAAGGGGTTGGACCTTTTAAGGGTGGGAATTTTCTAACTCTAAATCAAAGGACTCTAGAATACAGAAGGGCACCTTCCATAGAAGAAGAGCCTGGGTTAAGGGCTCTGAGGCAGAAGAAGGGAAGACAGAATGAGTCTACCCTAACAAGATCTCAATAAAGGAGTGAGCAGAGGTGAAGACAGACTGTATGGATGGGGATTCTGTGCTGAGGATTATGAATAAATTCTACCAATAGAGACCACCTAGAACTTAAGGGAGGCTGGAGTATGTGTGAAGGGAAAGTCAAAGAAAGTAAGCAGGATCCTCTCTGAAGAGCTCATGGATTGGGGCCAGAGATCAGTGGGACACACTGACAGAAAAACCTGGAAACCAAGAAATTTGCTTTGGAAGTCTTACCTTCACCTCCTCCATCTCCATCTCCCCAGATACTGTCAGAAATGGGCACAGTCCCACAAAAATCCCTAAAATGTCTCCTCTGGGTCTCATATCAGCAATTCTGCTTGAAGAAATCATGAGCAATCTAGGCTGCCTCAACTTCTCTTGGAAGGGAGGGCAGGGTTGATAGGTGGCAAGGGATGGGGGCAATGTACAAATCTTAGGTGGTGCAGGGACTAGAGCAAAAGACTTTGAATAAGGAAGACCTGAGTTTGAATTCTGCTCCAGGCACTGCCTGCCTTAGTTTCTTCATCTGTAAATGGCACTTACTCCCAGAGTTGTTGAAAGAATCAAATGAGACAGTGCTTGTGAAATGCTTTTCAAACCTTACAATGTTTGGTAAATTCAAGCTATTATTATATCAGTGGACCCAATAGGAAGAGATTTAAAAAGTAATAACTAAATTCTTTATGGTCTATTATTAACAAAAGGTATTAATAAATTATTAATAATTGATTACTTTAAATAATTTATAAATTATAAATAAATTTTTATTAATATAAATTAGAAGATTTGGGAAGGCAGTGACTAGATCTGGAGTCAGAAGACCTAGGCTGTAATCTTGGCTTCTATTCCTCATTAGCCCAGTGACCTAGAGCAAATTGTCACCCCTTCTCTGTGCCTCAGTTTCCCCATTTGTAGATTAGGTCTTGTCTATAGGCCATTCCATTGACAAGTATTTATCAAGGATTCATTATGTTTTAGGTACTGCTCTAGATGCTGGGCTCCTAAAAACAAGGCCTACTCTCTAGGAGTTTACTAGGGGGAGATAACCAATACAAACAAGACTATACACAGAATAAATATAAAGAGAATAAATACAAATAAATAGATACTAATAGAAAATAGGGGCAGCTGGGTGGGGCAGTGTATAGAGTGCCCGGCCTGGAGTCAGGAAGACCTGAGTTCAAATCAGCCTCAGATACTTACTAGCTATGTGACCCTGGGCAAGTCAGTTTACCCTGTTTGCCTCAGTTTCCTCATCTGTAAAACGAGCTGAAGAAAGAAATAGAAAACCACTCCAGCATCTTTGCCAAGAAAACCCCAAATGGGGCTACAAAGAGTTGGATACAACTGAAACAAATGAATAATAAGATTGTCTCTGGTAGAAGGCTCCAACAGATGTTCAATGATGGTGGGTAGGCAGATTCAAGAGCTTCTCACCACAGAGAAGAAAAGGGCAGGGGCAAGGGAATCTGAAAGACCCTCACTCACTACACATGGAAATGTAAGAAAAAAACTGAAATACAAAAAGAGAGAAACCAGACATATTTCGACTCTCCTGCCTCTCTGACTCCAGCTGGGGAATACAAGGAAGATTATGACTATTTGAGATACTTTGGACTTTTTTTATTTATTTGCTTTTGGCCTCAAGGAGAAACACTAGTGTAGATTGTACCTCAAGGCAGATTGAAGACACCAACACAGAGTAGATCAGGCATCACTGGTGAGCCAGGGCCAGGTCCTAGGCCTGGTGCTGCATGACTTACCAGATTGTCACTTGCTGTGAGCACTAGCAGCCAAGCAGTGAGGAGCTCCCCAAGAGAGCAGCCTGCAGATCCAAGGTCGGCATGGCTGGCCAAGAGGGAGCAGAACTAATGCAGCAAGTGTGGGGTCCAGCCACGAGCTAGGAACAAGTGCCCCTGATTTGAGACACGCGGGTTCAGAGCACAAGGAAGGAGGGGAAGAGGCCCTGGAAGCTGGAGGACAGGAACAGAAATAGAGATTATCAAAAGGATAAAGGACACTGGGCTAGAGGGGCTGAGATGTACAGCAGCTGAGATAAAGACAGAAAATGGAAAGGATGGAAAGAAAGACAGAAAAAAAATTGAGAGACAGAGTTAGGGGCAAAGGAGAGAGAGCCAGAGATGTGGGATTCAGGGAGAGAGACAGAGACAGAGAGATGGGGGGGGGTGGAGAGAGAGGAGAGAGACAAAAAAACCAAACAGGGGCCTAATATTAAGATCTGCAGAGGGAGGAAGAAAAAGGGAAACCAAACGAGGGGCTGAGCAGGGAGGGAGACGCTCCCCAGGGTTCAGGGAGCCATGTAAGGTCATCAGAGTACCCCAGGCAGTCTCTCCAATACATCCTGAGTGATTTCATAACATCACTCACAAAAGAAATCAATAAGGCCTCCCTAAGGGCTGGATGTGGGCCCTGGCAGGGGTGGATGAGGCAGAGGAAGAAAAAGAAAGAGAAGGCACAGGGATTCAACTCCAGGTTACTTACAGTCTAATGGACAGAGCTATAACTAGGAATTTGTGCCACTGAGGTAAGTGATATAAATCATACCTAGGACAACAAGCATGTAAAGTGCCCTCTGTTGAAGGAATAGGGGAGAGCAGGAAAGGAAAGGGAAAAAGCTCTCCATCTGGCAGATTCCTATTTTAACTAATTGGTCGTGCTAAATAGATGCTAAATTATGTTCTTTCTATAGAGCTGAAAGACTGCAAAAGCTATCAGAACCCTCTAAATTTGTTGCCTGCTAAATTTGACACCCTAGGGCAGAGCCCAGATTGCCTGTCCTAGTTATGCCTCTGCTAGTGGGGTAGAGGGGGAGGGGATCACTGGACCTATCAAAAAAGATTGTGGAAGATCTCTTCTTCTCTCCCTTGGCCTCGTGGTGTCTGACTAGAGGTTCTAGAGAACAGACCTTGACATACTCTCCCTACCCCCTACCAAGGATAGCTAAGAATATGTTTCACTTCTTTCTTTATATTCCTAGAGCTCAGCACAGCGCCTGGAACATAATAGCTACCTAACACACGTTTGCTTATTCTTTGATTGATTAATCTGATAGGATACTTAAAATCAACCCATCAATTTTACACAGTGGTATACTGAGAACAAGAGAGGAAGGAGGATTTGCTCTAGATCAAGTAACAAGTCTGAGACTGGAACTCAGGTCTCCTGAATTCCAGTACTATGCTTTTCACATACTACAGGTGCATCTATACTCCGTTGTACCTCAAGGCAGATTGAAGACCCCAACACAAGTGGTTCAAACAATACCTTATTCTTCTCTCTCCTTCCCCACAAATGGGTCTTATATATGGTAGTGTAACCCACACCTCAAAATCTGTTTACAGAAGACTCTTCTTATTGGTGAACATTGATTATAGGTACAGAGATGCCTGCTTGAGGGATGGAATTAAGGAGAACTTAGAGAAGAAAGATCCTGATCTTCTAGCTTCCTACTTGGAGAAATAAGATGTGATTCCAAACTCCTTTCAGGCCCCTGAAGGGGGAGAAAGACTCTGGGAAGAAGCCAGCAAGGAGGAAAGCCTCAGTCGTGTCGGTTTACTACACCAGAGATTGGGGAATTTCAGTTTGAGTAAGATCTGGGATTCTCTCTTTTGACTGAGCTAAGATATTTCTCATTCCCAATAAGAAAATTCATTCACTCTGTATTGTCTAGTATATATTCTCATCTGTATATCTTCTCTCGTTTCTGTTTGCTTTCAGCTTGTATAAATCGGTTTATTTGCAATATGCTTTGTGTTCATTGTAGAACCAGCATTTGGTAGGAAGGAAATCAAATCTTGGATATGTAGCTTGGGATAATCTTTCACCGTTATGGCATCATGATCAGGAGCTCAGCTTGAACCTAAAAATTATTTCCCCCAGACTACCAATATTTAGGGAGAAGACAGATATGATTCTAGTCTGGTATTATTTTTCTCTGAGGACAAGAAAGCGGTTAGCCTCTGGTCTCACTCTCCTCCTTCCCCTCCTGGTAGGAATCAGTTTCTCTTGAAGAAGGGAGCAGGGGTGGAGAGAGGAGATTCATGCCTCCCTGTGAACCACTTCTAGGCGGACCCATATGGACACACATAATATACATGAGCAAATCATATACACAGCCTCTGATGGATGGATGGACGGATGGACAGACGGATGGATGGACAGACAGACGGATAGATAGATAGATAGATAGATAGATAGATAGATGGATGGATAGATAGAACATTTATTGGGCACTTATGTGTCAAACATTGTACAAATACAAATAAACAAAATAATCCATGCCCTGAAGTAGCTTACATTCTTTTTTAAAAATTATTTTATTTATTTTCTTGTTTACATAATTTATTTCCACGAGATTTTGAGTTACAAATTTTCTCCCTGTCTTTCCATAACC
>CM053593.1:205847562-205897072 GCA_028646575.1 Pseudocheirus occidentalis | reverse complement strand
CTGCAATACATGCAACTGGGAATTAAGATGTGCAGGGGCTGGGGCAGGGAGACCCTCCCTGCCCTACCGGAAAGTTAGAGAGCAGATTGGGGGAGGGGCTTTACAGTGGGATTGATGTTTTGGGGTTGGGGTAGGGGAAAGACGGGGAGAAAATTTGTAACTCAAAAATCTCATGGAAATGATTGATGTAAACAATAAAACAAATAAAAATTTATATTTAAAAAATAAACAAAAATAAAAATAAATTTTAAAAAAGAGGCATTCTCACAACTGGTATCTGACAGGGCCAGTGATTAGAGAGCAGATATTAAGGCAGTAAAGAAAAAGGGGCTAGTAATGGAAATGGGAACAGCTTCAGTGCCAAGTACATTCTGAGTATATGTGGAGAAAGCTTGAAGAGTGGGCTTGAAGGAGTCTGTACCATGTGAGAATAGCATCATTGAGCATGCCCAGGGGAGTGAGAGAGCTATCCAAGTCCATGCTTGCTGAAGCAAGTTCAGATGTGATAGATCTGTAAGCACTGGGTCCTGTGTGGGAAAGACTACATATGAGGGGAAAAAAAACATTTCAAAAAAAAGTTTTTTTAAAAAAAAGACTATGTATGAGGGTAGGGTGCTGATATGAATCTTGGTACTCTCCTCATCCTCATCAATATATCAACAGAGAATGCCATGATCAAAGTCTGTAAGGTCAGCTTTTGTCTCATATAACATGGAAATCATGGATTCTGAAACCTTCCTGTTTTAGGAAAAATGTTTTAGAAAAAGTGAGAGAGAAGGGAAGGCACAGTGCCTATGACCTGCATGGGTATATGGGACAACAGCATGACAGTTTCATGACACTTCTGAGCTCTCGCCCACCTTTTTACTACTACTACCCTGGGGGAAATCATTCCCTCTGCCTTAAATTTCCTCCATCCCCATATATTTATTGGATTCCTACTGTCCTTTAAAGTTTAAGTCAAGGAGGCCCAGTTAAGATGAAGAGTAAAAGGTCATAGGGGAAACTGGATTTCCTACTTGCATTATAGCAATGATTTGAAAAGTGCACCAGATAAAGTAAAGAGTTGTGCCCTCTCAAAATCTTAATGTCTGCAAGGTCCCAGAGGCTCCTAAATAAGACAAACATGCGTGTTTTATTTAGTTTTCTGTGTAGGGTGTAATTTTGTTCTGTTTTGATGGTCTTAAGAGAAGAGAGAAAAGGGAAGGGAAAATTAACATACTAGGGGGGAAATGAGGAATAAAGGAGTAAAACTTATACATTCCATAAGTGGGATTTGGAAAAGGGGCAAATTAAGATAAAAAAGGATCAGGTGGAACCTAAAGTTCACCTTTATCTGAACCAGATCAAGGAAAGTTTAATTCCTTTTAACTGCTTAACAAAGGAGGATATATTATAATGATGGTGAAGACATGGAGGAGGAAAAGTTACACAAAGGATTGTGTAGGGATACTGAGGCATGGAACTAATAGAAAGAGGGTCATGAATTGATTAAATAAGCTACAAGAAGGTGAGGTAATGAAACTGAAAATTGCTAGGATCTATCTGACAGTAACATATAGAGGTTTGGAAAGTTATAGTGAGAAGCTACAAGCAGCATGGAGGCAGCTACATGGCTCAATGAGTAGAGTACTGGGCCTAAAGTCAGGAAGACCTGCATTTAAATTCAACCTTAGATACTTACTAGCTGTGTGACCCTGAACAAGTCACTTAACCTCTATTTGCTTTAATCCACTGGAGAAGAGAATGGCAAACCCCTCCAGTATCTCTACCAATAAAATCCTATGGACAGGATGGTCCATGTGGTCACAAAGAGTCAGGCATAACTGAATGATTGAACAACAAGCAACATGGGCTCAAAGCTATGGAGATGTTGCCTGGTCTCCAATTAGGAGCCTGGAATGGAAGAGAAGAAACTTGCTAGAAAAAGGATAAGCAAGAACTCATTTACTTGGGGAATGATTTCTGGTAGTGTTCCTACTTTTTATTATTTCCTTTTCTATTCTAAATAAATGGTTTTTTTTACAGATTCTATCCTGTTTTTTGCCTAGGTTTTTGTTAGCATAGTAAGAACTGAATATTTAGACTCAAATTGATATTTAAAACCTCTAATGTGAGGTCTCTTGGTTAGGTGATTGAACCAGAAAATGCCACCCAATGATAATAAGGCATGAGCATTTATATCTTTGAGTAATTTTGTCTTGCTTTATTCTGCATTAGAGTAACATATGTTTCTGTGTCTCCCTATCTAGGCTGTAAAGTTTCACCCCAAGAACTTGCATGGTGCTCTTCACACAGAAGGCACATGATAGTTTCTCCTTCATGGTTTTCTTGTGATCCCAACCTTTCCCCTTTCATGGTTTCTGGAGTGCCCTTTCCCCCATCATGCCTCCTAAAGAGCGGCACACCTATTAATGATCCCCTTAATGTCCCATGCTGGAAATTTGGGAAGTTGTTCATAGCTAGAGATTAAGAGATGTAGGAAAATTAGGTCTCAAAAGAACATGGCACAGCTACCTACCTGAATGAGTCAAATTGGAAAAGATGCCTCTTCTATGAGCTCAAACCCATTTGGACATCTGGTTTTTTGGACTCTTGCCTGACCTGAGACCACATTTCCTTGCTTTGCCCTTTCAAGCCTGACATTGCCATGTTGCCAACTTATATTTACAGAAAGCAGCATGTTACAGTAGAAGGAACATTGGACTTGGAATCAGGAGACCTAGATCCAGGGTTTGATCACCAGCTTTGCCACAGACTGCTTGTGTGACCTTCAACAATCTTCACTTAACCTCTATGGGTTTCACTTTCCTCATCCACGAAATGAAAGAATTAGACAAAATATCTCTAAGCTCCCTACCACCTCTGACAGTCTATGAATCAGTACTTCCCTATTCCATTCCCTAAACAGGCCAGTTATCTGTTATTCTTGAATACTAAGAAAACCTTTGTGATTGTTGTTGAGTTGTTTAAGTCATGTGTGATTCTCTGTGACCCCATTTGAGGTTTTCTTGGCAAAGACACTGGAGTGGTTGGCCATTTCCCTCTCCAGCTCATTTGACAGATGAGGAAATGTCGGCAAACAGGGTGAAGTTACTTGCGTAGGGTCACACAGCTAGTATGAGTCTAGATTTGAACTCAGGAAGATGAGTCTTCCTGACTCCAGGCCTGGCACTCTGTGCACTATGGTGTCACCTCGCTGCCTTAGTTCCTTTGTAGCTGATCTCAGAGCTCCCTTCCAACTCTTAAACCCTTTGGCCCTTCTTCCCTATTTCCCTCTTACTCCCTCACCCCTAACCTTCTTCTCCCTTACATGATTAGTACCTCCCATTTATCACCTCCACCCCAGCATCATGGAGAAAAGGAAAAGGTTCTGGACCTAGCATCTAGAGATCTGGATTCAAATTATTTACTACCTGTGTGAACCTGGGCAAGTCACTTTGTCTGATTCCTCAATCTATGAAATGTGTATAATAATGTTGGTGCTAACTACTCCCACAAGGTTTTTGTGAAGAATTGTTCCTTATAAACCTTACAAAGTAGCTTATAAATGTGGTCTAGCATTGTTCATATGTAGTATTATGGGATTTTAGAGCTGGAAGTGACATTAAAAATAATTTAGTTCAACTCCGTTTTATAGGGGAAGCTGAGGCTCAGAAAGATTGACATTTGGGGGATAAAGGTATGCATGTCTTGGGGGAAGGATTCATGTTTTTTGCACATTCCACTCAACCAATGTTCCTCCTTACTTTCAAAACCCAGTACTTCAATCACCTACTCCTTCAAGAAGCCTGCTCTGCATCCTCCATTTGCTACTGTCTCTTCAACCTTTGTTTTACTGTGTAGGCTCCACTATTAGTTCCATGTGCTCGTGCTTTGAGTCCTGAATCAGACTAGGGACTCATTGAGGTCAGGGTGTGTCTTCTTCCCCCATGCATCAGACTGGAGACTTCCTGGGGGCAGGAATTGTGTGTGTGTGTGTGTGTGTGTGTGTGTGTGTGTGTGTAAGAAGTCCTTGAGAGTATCAAATGAATCTCCTTCATCAACCTAGGGGTTTCCTGAGGGCAGGAACAGTACTTTCCCAAAAAGTTTGGGAGAATGAAAAAGGCCAAGGGCTTGGAGATGGTAGACATTATGTTAATTCATAAGTTTTTTATTACCTTTCCCAGGATGTCAGTGTGTGTTAGTAGAGAAAGTGATGGATTTGGAGTGGAGAGATCTAAATTCTAATCCTGGCTATATCACTAACTAACCCAGTAACTTGTCAAGCAACATGCATTTATTAAGCACCTACTATGAAACACTGGGACATGAAGTCAAGAGGATTCTTCTTCTTGAGTTCAAATTTGACCTCAGACACTTACTAGCTGTGTGACCCTGGGTAAGTCACTTAGCCCTGTTTGTCTCAGTTTCTTCATCTGCAAAATGAGCTGCAGAAGGAAATGACAAACCACTCCAGTATCCTTGCCAAGAAAATCCCAAATGGGGTCATGAAGAGTTGGACATGACTGAAACAACTGAACATGTAACACTGGGACTACAAAAGCAGGTAACATCTCAAGGAGCTTACAATCTAATGGGGCAACAATACAAACAACTATATATGCAGGATAAATTAGGAATAGTGCCAGAGGAAAAGCACTAAGATTAAGGAGGACTGGAGAAAATTTCGAAGAAGGAGGAGGAGGAGGAGGAAGAAGAGGAAGAGGAGAAGGAGAGAAAAAGAGGAGTGGGGGGAGAGGGGGAGGGGAGGAAGAGGGAGAGAGGAGAAAGAGAGAGAAGGAAGGAGAGACAGAGAGTGTGTGAAGCATGGGAAGCAACCTATAAAAGAAACACAATAATAAGGAAATGGAGTGTGATTTTCAAGAACTACCAGGAGTCACTGGATCAGAAGATGTGGAGAGGAGTAAAATATAAGAAGACTGGAAAGGCAGAATAGGGCTAGGTTAGAAAGGGCTTTGAACACCAAACTGATGATTTTATATCAAAAGCCTAGAAGAGCATTTCTCCCCTGGGTCTCAGTTTCCTCACCATAAAAAGGGAGAGGGGACAAGGAGAAGGATTGGAAAAGATAGTTTCTAAGTTTCCTTCCAGCTCAAACACTCAATGATTAGTATTGGCAGCATGGACTCCATGAAGATGGGATTGAAGATGCAGTCAATGACTCATATAATGATCCAAACTGCACAGCTAATCTGCCTTGGTAGGGCTGTGTGGGTGTGTATGTGCGAGTTTGTGTGTTATTTACTACATCTTGGCCAGTTAAGCTCAAGAGACCAGAGCTCAATACTAATGTGGATACAGTGGTGGATTGTCTATTTCTAAGCCACTTAATATCCCTGAAAGAACTCCATTTACTGACCACACACCACCACCCCTACCCAACCACATCCAGGCTTATTACAGACTGGAGCCATTGTTTACCATGTAAAGTGGGGATGGGGGAGAAAGAGGGAGGAAGAGGCTGATGAAAGAATATGATTTCTCATTGCAATCCATCCCCACTAATGAAGACACAATTCAGATCTTATGTCCCAGCTGGAGCCAAGTGCATCATCTTCCGTTTCCTTTCCCAGCCCCCCAACCCTACCAGACATTTTATAGAGCACTTCCCTTGACAGCCATGTGAGGTAGTCAATAATAACTGACATTTATGAGGCACTTTAAAGTTTGCAAAGCAATTTACCTTCCTTATCTCATCTAAGTCTCCCAAAGCACTGTAAGTGTCATCATCTCCATTTTTACAAATCAGAAAACTAAGGTTTAGAGGTTAAGTGACTGGGCCATGGTCACACAGCTACTAAATGTCAGAGTTAGAGTATGAATCCAAGTTTTCCTACCTCTCTACTCACTCAGCCATACTGCCTCTTTAGTATTACCATCTCCACTCCCAGATTACCACCTCCAGATTACAAAACAGAGCCACAGAAAGGTTTGCCCAAGGTCACCTCACACTCAGGTTTCCTGATGCAATGCTTTTTTTCCTATAATGTCACAGGCTCCCATTCTCCAGCTGACCTCTCCAAATCCTACCCATCATTCATGGCCCAGATCAGACTTCATTTCCCCTATGAAACTTTCCTCTGGAGTGACCCAGTCCACCAGAATCTCTTCCTCCTCAGCTCCAACAACTCTTACTGGCTATCCCCCTCATTTGGCAAATAATCATGTTCTGTCCTTATTTCACTGTTCTAGTCTTCCTAATTATCATCAACTACAAACATTCATTAGTCTCATAAGACCCAAAGCCTAAAATGTTTTGTTTGTAATAGGTACAAGAAAAAGATAAGACTATGACTAGGGAAAGGGAAGATGGTGCCCTTGACCCTGACCTTAGGTCTGTCTCTGCCCCTTTCCATCCTCCTTCTTCCCCCCCTTCCCTACCAAACATGCTTGTGAGAGTAGGATTTAGAATTGAGAAACTGGGGAGTCTGAGACTCCAAAAACCCTGTCAGCTTGTTAGAAGGGTAGCCTGCAGAATGGGAGCTGGTTAGGTGGTCTAGGAACCAGCAAGCTAAAGCCAAAAAGCTTAGGGAATACCCACTATAAGGCAGAATGACGTCTCTAGTGGAGGTGAAGGAAGAGGAGGAGGAGGAAGAAGAGGAGGGGAAGAGGAAAGAGAAGGGGAAGGGAAGAAGAACAAGAAGAACAAGAAGATGGCTTCATATGTACCAGGCACTGTGTTAACTATTTTAGAATTATTATCTCGTTTGAGCCTCACAACAACAATCCTTGGAGTTAGGTGCTATTATTATCCCCATTTTATAGATGAAGAAACTGAGGCAGAATGACACAGATAGTATTTGGAGCTGAATTTTAACTCAGGTGTTCAAGATCAATCCACTGCTTAAGACTGGGTGACCAGGAAGTTGAGTTCAAAAAATGGAATAAACCTGTAAGCATTAGTCATTTAGATAGGAATGGTTCGGTAGTGTATTGTAAAGAGTTTGACACTTAGGGCAAAGGATTTCTTGCTGAAGATGTAGAGTCTCTTCTAGTCTATGTTCTGAGAGACATATGGGTCTCCCATCACATCCTGGGCCATCTCCAGGTGTCCTGATGAATATCTAGCCACTGCACCCAGATGGCTCTGGAGGAGAAAGGCTGGTGACCTTGCACAGCCCTCCCTCACTCAAAGCCAAGTCAATTGCAAGTCATGTCATCATTTCCCTGATGTCATGGTCCTCTTGGAAAACTGAAGACAGACACAACCCAACCTGAGAGACATATAGACAATTCCTTGAAGGAAGAAACCAAGGGGTTTTTTTTCTTCCTAGACAAAAAGGCTACGTGAGGTGTTCAGGGATGCTCCTCTGAAAGAGCTATGAAAAGCCTTAGGACTTTAAATCAAACGGGCAAGACATAGGTCACTCTTCTCATGAGGAAGAGCTACTACAAGGACTTTACCTGAAGTCAGAAGCCAGCAACAGAAGTTCCATAAGTCCATGCCTATGGGGAACCATGACTATCAATGGTCAGGAAAGACTATGTGTGCAGCAAAACACAGTGCACCTAGTAGAAAGAAGAAGGGAGTAGCCCTGAGTTAGGGAAGAATTACAATACCATCAATAAACATGAGCAGTCCTAGAAAATTGGAGAGATGAATTGCCTTCCACTTGTGTGCCT
Organism: Pseudocheirus occidentalis; assembly: GCA_028646575.1. Taxonomy (NCBI): domain Eukaryota; kingdom Metazoa; phylum Chordata; class Mammalia; order Diprotodontia; family Pseudocheiridae; genus Pseudocheirus; species Pseudocheirus occidentalis. The sequence continues at coordinate 205,889,446 of CM053593.1, read as the reverse complement.
TTGGCAACTCTTTCCATCTGTTCTCTCTTTTCCATGAAGGTGTATGTATTTGTAGAAGATTAGGCCCAGATTTATGGGGAAATGTTTTATTGCTACATTTCGTACTATACATTAAAGCATTAAAAATGCTTCCTTTTAATCAAAGGAAGCCAAATGGCACAACAGATAGAGTGTTAGACCTAAAGTCAAGAACACCCAAGTTCAAATTTGGTCTCAGACATTTACCAGCTGTGACCCTGGGTAAGTCACTTAACTTCTATCTGTATCAGTTTCCTCAACTGTAAAATGGACAAAATAATAGCACTTATTTCATTGAGGTTTTGTGAGGATCAAATGAGATAATGTTTGTAAAGCAGTTAGCAAAATGCTTGGCAAACAGTAGGTGCTTAATAAATGTCTGTATTTTTCCTTCCTAATCATGTCCTCCCACTGACTAGTAAAAGTAAACACATTCAGTACTCTATGTGGACAGAATGGGGGCTCATGAGCCATGGTTTGGAGTGGATGTAGACCCTAAGAATACCTTGGACCTAGGGTAGTATTGTCTGGGGGGACTATTCTGTGAATTTGATTAGGGGGGAAAGTACTCCCAGGAGCTATGTTTCCTCTTACTGACAGGCACTATAGACACTTATATGTCTTTCTAACCTCTGCAATAAGACTATAAGAGAACAGGGGACCCCCCCCCTCTATTGAGGGCCTCACACAAATATGTTGCACATGGTTGACCCAAGGAACTAATGAATGAATGAATAAGGGAGTGAGTGAATGCCATATGGTATCTCTTGTATAGTTAGTTGTCTTGCATTATTTTTTAACTTTTCACGAATATATTTTGTTTTGTCAACGAGAACATAAACTCCCAGAAGTCAGACTTGTCTCTTATACATCTTCTGTCACCCCCATAGCCTCTAGCACAGAACTCAGAACATAGCAAACCCTAAAACTTGTGGAATGAAAGGAAATTTTCATATACTGATAGTTCTGTTTTAACAAGCTCCATTCAATTAAATTCAACAGACAATTTTTTAAAGTGCCTACTCTCTACAAGGTACTATACAGACTGGCATTAGGTACTTTGAGTACCAACATGAAATATTCTTCATCCTCAAACTGCTTACATTCTGTAGAGGGCCATCTCCAGTCATCCTGATGTGTGTGTGTGTGTGTGTGTGTGTGTGTGTGTGTGATGCCATTGGACTCAGATGGCTCCGGAGGACAAAGTGAAGCTGGTGACCTTGCATAGCCCTCCATTCGAAGGACAAACAACAATGACATTCTACCAAGAGAATAACATACAAGTCAAGATAAATAAAATATACAGCTATTTGAGGAGAGAAAGTATTAACAAATTGAAGGTTTCTTGGTGGTCCTGGGACCTGAGACTTCCCTTGAAGGGAAAAACCAGTATTCTGAGAGGCAGAAATAGAGGGGGGCATTCCAGGCATGGGGAGCAAGCACATGCATTCATTCTGTGCATGTATACACAGTAGGGAGGCAAAATGTTGAGTTCAGAGAATTGTTAGTAATTGAAGTGAACTGGAAATAAAGCATGTGAAAGAAGATTGAAAAAGTAAAATTGAAGCCAGATTGTAGAGAATCTTAAAATGTAAAAGTGGAGGAGCTTGTATTTTACCCTAGGGACAACAGGGAACTCCTAAAGTTTTTAGAATTACATGGTCAGACCCATAGGTTAATATGGGGTGAGAGAAAAGAGGTACCATGCAGTACATGTACAGATCCTGGTTCAACATTACAAATGGCTTAACATTACAAATTGATATAATTTTGTCAATGGAAATGATATTTAAAAATTCATCATTATCTTCTTAGATGCTGCCCCCTAAGGACCTTGGGACCTTTCCATGTAACTTGGCGCTGAAACTGTCAATGTGTTGTGTCTCCCATTATTATGGGAGCCTTTGAGAGCAGGGACTTTCTTACCTTTCTGTTTATATCCCCAGCACTTACTGCAGGGCTTTATAGACTTAAGTGCTTTATTCAGTCATTGATTCATTTATTCATTTGTTCTTTATCTTCCTTTTTTTTTTGGAGGAGGGGAGGCAGGGCAATTGAGGTTAAGTGACTTGCCCAAGGTCACACAGTACATATCAAGTGTCTGAGATCAGATTTGAACTCAGGTCCTCCTGACTCCACGGCTGATGCTCTATTCACTGTACCACTGAGCTGCCCCTATTTGTTGGCTTCCTTATAGCACTAACACGATCAATCATTGTTCAGTCTTTTCAGTCATGTCTCACTCTTCATAACCACATTTGGGGTTTTCTTAGCAGAAATACTGGATTAGTTTGCCATTTCCTTCTCCAGCTCATTTTAAAGATGAGGAAACTGAGGCAAACAGCATTAAGTGACTTACTCAGAGTCACACAGCTAAGGAAATGTCTGAGTCTGAATTTGAACTCGTGAACACCAGGTTTCTTGATTCCAAGGTCAGTGCTCTACACACTGCACCATATTTTACTGCATCTACTCCAGTATCGTGTGAGTGAAAAAGAAAGAGCCCTATGGCCTAGCTTCAAACTTAGTTTTGCCACTTTGGACAAATCACTTATGCTTCAGTTTCCTCATCTGTAAAATGGAGGCAATATACTTAAAATACTTACCTGCCAGGGTTTTGAGAATCAAATGAAAAACTTTATATAAAGTGGTCTCCAAACCTTACAGAATCATCTAAATGTCAGTTATTATTATGTAAATAGATGCTGTTAGCATTAGTGTTTGACTTTGGTACCTATAGTCCTGGACTATGAGGAATCTTGTATCTGGTCCTTCCCCCAAGACATTGCTGGTTTCTCAATTAGCGGCTGAAGATTCAGTTGGGCATATTGCCTTGTGTTGAGAAAAGAGCATTGGGGCATTTTAGAGACATTTTCAAAAGGAGGATTAAAAAAAAAGCTTAAGGTTAGCCTTGAAAATCCATTTTTCCAAAAGTCCCCCTGTCTCCCACTTCCAGCTCCCAGCCCTTCTGCAAACTGAGGCTCCAGTACATCATGCATATTTACACACCTGTGTTAGAACTGGAATTCACACAGCAATTTTAGGTTTTCAAAGGGCTTTTTATCTAAAACTATGATAGCTAACAGTTTGCAAAGCGCTTTAAATATATGATCTCATTTTATCCTTGCAACAACTCTAGGACGTCAGTATTATTATCATCATCTCCATGCTACAGATGCGGAATCTGAGGCTGAAAGAGTGTGACTTGCCCAGAATTCTACAGCTAGCAAATACCTGTGGCGGGGCTGGAGCTCGGGCCTTTCGGACTCCTAGCCTGGCACTCTATCCTCTCTGCCACCTAGACTGTGAAGTAGAATTGCATAGAAGAGATTTAGAAGTTGTTGTTCAGTCAGATCCAACTCTTTGTGACACCATTTGGGGTTTTCTTGGCAAAGATCATTCTTCAGATCATTTTATATGAGAAATGAGAGAGCTGAGGCAAACAGGGTTAAATGACTTGCTCAGGGTCACACAGTAAGTGTGTAAGGCCGGATTTGAACTCAGGAAGAAGAGTCTTCCTGACTCCAGGCCTGGCACTCTTTCTATTGCACCATCCAGCTGCCCTTCACTGTGCCAGGAGCCTCTTACAAATATTATCTCATTTGATCCTTAATACTCTGGGAAACAGGTGCTATTATGGTCCCCATTTTACAGGTGAGGAAACCGAGGTAAACAGAAATTAAATGACTTGATCAGGGTCATACAACTAGTAGTGTCTGAGACCTGATTTGAACTCAGGTTCAAGTTCAAGTCCATGGTTTACTCACAATGCCACCAGCTGCCTTAGAACTGGAAGAAATGACAAAGGTCATCTAATTCCGTTTTTAAAATTTTATTTATTTACTTTTAGTTTGCAACATTGAGTTCCACAATCCCTTGAATTTCAAAATTTTTCCCCTTCCCTCTCCTCCCCTCTTCCCCCCATGGCGGCATGCAATTAAATATAGGTTCTACAAATAAAAGGTCATTTAATTCAACTAATCATTTTATGGATAAGGAAACTGAGAGCTAAAAATGCTAGTGACTTGGCCAAAGTCACAAAGATTGTATCTAAGAGAGTTTGACCTAAACTGAAGACCTTGTACTCCAAATTCAGTATTCTTCCAAATACATCATTCTTTTTGAGAGGGAGAACAGCCAGAACCTGTGATTTTATTGACATTTTAAACCCCTTATATAGAAATTTCTTCCATCAACACAGAGGGACTTTGCTTCAGTTTCACTGCCTTACTGTGTTGCCTAAGGCACTGAGGTTAAGTGACTAGTCCAGGTGCCTGTTTTTACAGGAAAGAAAACTGAGGCTCAATCTCATTGAATTCCATGTTCACCAATTTGTCACTCTATACAGTTTTATCCACACATGTATTTGCCTGTACACATGACCTTAATCCTCCCAAGGCTGTGATGGAGTCTTTTTTTTTCTTTCTTTCTTTTTTTCTTTTCCACTCTTTTCCTTCTTCCCCAAGGGAGAAAAGGAAGATGTGCCCACTGCCTCTCTCTATCATGGGGCCAATGAATAACACATCCCTCTGGGAAAATTTCAATACTATTCTCCCTCCCAGAAATTCTGCTGATCTGGAATATCATTTCCATCTGCCTCCTCCCCTGTTCCAAATTCACTAAGTTCCCTCAGTGGTAAACAGCATCTTTGGGAACCAACCTCCCTCTACCCCACCGTCACCCATAACTGTTCTGACCCCTAAACAAATCTGCACTCCGCACACACCTACACTCACACACACTGTGACGTTGGGAAATTCTTAATCTCCCTTTGGAGACATCATAATGAGCAGCTTGGGGAACGAGGGGGTGGAGAGCTGGGCCAAGCAGCAGCAGGTGAATGACTGAACAACAAACATCTCCCGAAAGAAAGCCGGGGAAGGGGGAGAGGGAGGCAGGGTGGGATTGTCTCTAAGTAGAGGATTCCGTCATGGTTTTCTATGAAGCAACAATGGCTTTTTAAAGTTAATTTTCTTTCCCCTGGCAAAGATGCAAATCCACAGGGCTTTCCAACAGCATATTTGTGTACCTGCCGCTCTCCGCCCTGGCCTCCACTCAGGGACCATAAGAGAAGCCATTAAAAAAAATTGCCCTCAATAATTTAAAAGCCAGTTCTACAGCTTAACAAATTAAACCACGGAGAGGGAGAGGGAGAAGGAAAGGGAAGGAGAACAAGACAGAGACTTAGAATCATGGAATATCAGGAGACCAGCAAGCTCAACCCATTATGCTATAGACTATAGAGAAAGAAACTAGGACCCATAGAGGGGAAGAGACCCATCTATTTCTTCCTTCCATTCACTCAAGATGAAGAGTAAAACATCTTTTGAACCAATGACCCATCATTCATTTATTCAGCAACTAAACATTCACTGAGTGCCTGCTGGTTGCAACACACCAATCTGGCTTTTCTGCCAGCCATCCAGCAGTCTCCTCACCCACAAAATGAAGGGAACAACCTAGAGATATTCTCTTAAGACCCTTCCAACTCTGATATTCTAAGATTCCATGATTCTGACTGAAGGAGGCTCCAGAAAGGATTGAGAAGATGGTGATATTACATTTTGGATCTCTAAGCATTGGCAGACATTCTACCTTGCAGTGAAAGTAATTACTTGGTTAGTTGGCTGTTGGCTGGTTGTTATCTTTTGTGCTCAAAGAAGATCAAAATAACATCACTCTGTCAGGGTTAAGTGCCTGACTGGCTTATCAGACCAATACAACCTTAGAAGTTTCTACAGTAGGTCAGAGGCCCATTAATCCACATGAATAGTATTTACTTAAAAACATAATGTTAAGTGAAGTCATGTTATAGGATACAGTCTTCTCAGTTAAATAGTGTCAGTGAACAGTCAGTCAGTGCTTAGCACAGTGACTGGCACGTAGTACATATTCAATAAATGCACCTTGACAGACTGACTATTCCTAGAACCCAGGTCCTAAAAAATCTTCCTTACTAAGGGAACTTATCTGATTCAGTGGGGGTAGATTGAAAGGAAGGAAACCCAACCTGGCTATGGAGACAAACTGGCCTATAAATAAGCTATCATGTGCCATAATTTATAAATACAGAAGTGATTTGGGATGTGGTCCTATGTTATGGGCAAGATATCCATGTTTGTTATCTGCCTCAGTGCTGAAAACCTTTCTAAAGATTCATCCCCTGGCAAGAGATTCTGAAATCCTCATTCTGCCTCTCTTATTGAAAGATAATAGATCCTTTTGGCAAAGTGGAGAGAGTGCTTGACCTGGAGTCAAGAACACTCATTTTCCTGCATTCAAATCTGACCTCCAACGTTTTCTAGCTGTGTGACCCTGAACAAGTCACTTAACCCTATTTGCCTCAGTTTCCTCATCTGTAAAATGAACTGAAGAAGGAAACGGCAAACCACTCCAGTATCTCTGCCAAGAAAACCCCAACTGGGGTCATGAAAAGCCAGACACAACTTAACAACAGCAACAAATGGACCCTTTATTGACCTTCAGAAAGAAAAGGTAAATCATAGAATAAGAAGCGGACACTATGGTAGACAGGGGAAACACTTTACTAAATGTTAAAAGACTTGAGTTCCAGTCTTAGCTCTGCCACTTTCTGATTATAAGACCTTGGACAAGACACTTCCTTGTGAGACTCATTTCTAAAGCAGGGGTGAGAATTATCTGCCCTCCCTCCCAGGGAAGTTGTAACCTCGTATACACAAATGTGTGTTGCTATTAGCATAGAAACAATAAGCCAATTCCTAATTGCCTTACTCATCTCCTTCCTTTCATAGAGAAAAAAAATTCTAAGGGCCAGAGAAGGGAATCATGGCATGTAGTGAGTCAATGGAAGAATAGGGAATAGGACCCATGTTTCAATGCCTAAGTACCCAGATAAGTGCTCTTTCCCCTACACCACAGGGCCTTCAAAGCATCTCTTTTATCTACAACTAGACTTTATCTATGTATCTTTTTTTTTTGGCAAGGTAATCAGGGTTAAGTAACGTACGCGGGGTCACACAGTTAATGTGTCAAGTTTCTGAGGCTGGATTTGAACTCGGGTCCTCCTGACTCCAGGACTGGTGCTCTATCCACTGTGCCACCTAGCTGCCCCTATCTATCTATCTTTTTAGAGGTAGCAGGAAGAGGATCAATATGATGAGATTACAGGGCATGACCTTTTTCAGAAAGGGACATCTAACTTGCCTGTCATGGGTTTGGACTTCTGCTAGGGAATTTTCCTCCATCCTATCCATTTTGCTAGAGAACTTAAACCCTCCTTGGAGGATACATTGAACTCTTTTTTTTTTAAGTTAATTTATTTATTTTTAGTTTTCAACATTTACTTCCATAAATTTAAAATTTTCTCCTCCTCCCTCCCCAAGATGGCATGCAATCTGATATAGATACATACATATATACATATGTATATATTCCCATTAAACATATTTTTGCATTAGTCATATTGTACAGAAGAATTAGAATGAATGGAAGGAGCCATGAGGAAGAAAAAAACAAAACAAAATAAGAAAATAGTCTGCTTTGCATATATTCAGACTCCATAGTTCTTTCTCTGAATGTGGATGGCTTTTTTCATCATGATTCCTTTAGAATTGTTTTAGGTCCTTGCATTTCTGAGAAGAGCTAAGACTATCAAAATCAGTCCTCACACACTGTGGCTGTTACTGAGTACAATGTTCTCCCTGTTCTGCTCACTTCACTCAGCATCAGTTTATGTAAGTCCATCTTTTTCTGAAGTCCACCTGTTCATCATTTCTTACAGAACAATAGTATTCCATTACATTCAAATACCACAATTGCTCAACCATCCCCAGTTGATTGGCATCCCCTCAGTTTCCAATTCTTGGCCACCACAAAAAGAGTTGCTACAAATATTTTTGTACATATGGGTACTTTTCCCACTTTTATGATCTGTTTGGGATAAAACCCTAGAAGTGGTATTGCTAGGTCAAAGGGTATGTGCATTTTTATAGCCCTTTGGGCATAGTTCCAAATTGTTCTTTAGAAAGACCGAATCAGTTCACAACTCCACCAACAATGCATTAGTGTTCCAATTTTTCCCATATCTTCTCCAACATTTTATCATTTTCCTGTTTTGTCATGTTAGCCAATCTGTGCTATAGATATATGTGATGTGGTACCTCTGAGTTGTTTTGATTTGCATTTCTCTAAACAATGATGCATTGAACTCTTGACTGATCCTCAGTAATTGGGGTTGTACAGGAGGTGAGTAATAACTGAGGTTCAAGAGCCTAGATTCTCACCAGAAGGAGCCATAAGATGAGGCTAACCCATCTTTTAGATTCTTTTTACCTTAGGACTCTTCCAGAGTTTTCTTTCACCTTGGACTTCCAGCAAGGTATTGAGAGAACATGTTTGTCTCTTCCCAACTCCCAGTGGTAGGTTGGGAGAAGCAGCACATGGCAGAGAGAGAGAGAGACTATGAGCTCACCTGGGTGATCTTGATACTGGACCTTGCCTCCTTGGATGCCTTCTCCTTTCTTTTATTTCCCTTTTTTGATCACAGGTCAGTGACTAGTGATCCTGAGAAATTAATATTTCCAGAATTTCCAATTATTTTTCCAGTTATCTCACCTCGTAAGTAATTCTGAGGTAGAAAATTCCTGAGTTCTAGAGTTTAGTTTTGACTACTCAGGAGATTTCCTCATTGGTGAAAAGAACACTGCCACCAGGATCACCCTGCATCTGAAAGGGCATTTTAGATCTCACCTCAGTTTGGCACTATCTCCCTGTCTTCTGACAAACTGGGCCAGAGGCTTGGTCTCTTCCTTTTGCAGGTGGCCATCTTCTCTGATTAAGTTTACTACCATTGTAATCAACCAGCTTCATTCACTCAGTGTACCCAGATCTTCCAGACCTCTTGAACTCACAAGGTTGTCTCCAATCTTGTAAAAGTGAAGTTCAGTCAGCTACTCAAGAAAAAACATATAACACAGAAAAGGCAGCCAGGTGTCTCAGCAATGCACCCCTAGGGGAATCCCCTTAATCTAGCTGCCACCATGATGCCAAGATGGAGAAGGATCAGCCCATCCCCAACCCATTGCTAGAAATCTCAAAGTTCTATGTGAGCTGGAGAGCGAAAGGAAGAGAGAGACAGAGAGAGACAACGACACACAGAGACAGAGGGAAGTAGGGAGGGAGGGGGAGAGAGAGAGAGAGAGAAGGAGAGAAAGAGAGAGAGAGAGAGAGAGAGAGAGAGAGAGAGAGAGGGAGAGGAAGAGGGAGAGGGAGAGGGAGGGAGAGAGAGAGAAAGGCAGGGAGGAAGAGAGAGAAACAGAGACCTCTAGAAGAAGCCTGTCCTTTTCATTTGCACAAGACCTCATCTCCTTGTCACTGTCTTTGGTGAAAGACCAAGGGACCACTCAGGACTCTCTTTGTCACTTCAAAGTAACAAGTCTTTTCAGGGCTGGTCTATCATAAGGAATCATCCTGGGAAGTCATCATCTCCAAAAGATTCAAGCACTTTGTCACCATTTCCCTAGTGTCTCTTGAAGTTTCCAGGAGGGTTCTTTGAGGACTCTCCCTATAATCACCTCCTCTAAGCCGGTTCATCTTCCACCACACAGATCAGAAATACGAGGCAGAGATGAGTTGGGCTTCCCTTTGATTGTGCCGAAAAGGTGAACCCTACCAGGCAGGGATCTAAAGTCATGGAACCAGGACCTTGCCTTGGTGTAGAAAGACCTACAGAGGCTCTTTGTGGGGAACCAAATAAACAAAAGGCAGGCTGCTGTCCTAGGCTGTCCCTAAATAAAACAGTGGAGTAAATTATGTATCCTCTTTTTGCCTCTTCACCAAGTCCTTTCAGGACCTCTTCTCTCACCTCCTTTTCTTGACTCCAGTCTTTTCTAAATGCCTCTCTACCTATTGTCACAGAGGAAGATAAGTCATGGGAACTCTGGGGGAGGTGGCTTACACATCTTCTCCTCTAAAGCCCTCATTTATAGAATTTGAGGTCCAGTGAAGGGACATAACTTGCCTTAGGTCATAGAACAAACTGTCAGGGGTCAAACGAAGATCTGTTGAACCCCCCAGACCAGTTTGCTTTTCACCACAGCTGTCCATAATTTCATTCACAAAACGAAGTTAAGGACTGAATCTGCTAGAAGGCACAGCAAAAAGTGTTGGAGTCAGAAACAGAGAAGCTGGATTCAAATCCAGCCCCAGATACTTACCAGTTGTGTAACCCTAGGCAACTCCATTAACCTATGTCTGCCTCAGTTTCCTCAACTGTAAAATAGAAATAATACTGTCACCTAGTTCTCAAGGTTATTGTGAGAATCAAATGAGATGATATTTGTAAAGCATTCAGCATAGTGCATGGCATGTAGTAAGCTATTAATAAGAGCTTGCTCCCTCCTTCCCACCTAGATGTATGACCCTAGACAAGTCATTTAACTTCTCTCAGACTCAGTTTCCTTATCAGTAAAATGAGCAATAATAATAGCACTTACTTCCCAAGCTTGTGAAAATCAAATGAGATAACATATTAACATACTTTGCAAACTTTTAAGCACTAGTTACTATTATTTCCCCCTCCTTGGGGATTTCTGCATCTTAAAATAAAGGATAGCAGCTAGTCCAAAAGAAAGGCTCACTAATGGTGTAATTTCAGGACTCTGCTGTGTGAGATATTTTCAAGTTCAAGGCAGTTTCCCAGTGCTCCTCACATCATACCGCCCACTCCACCTTCATGTAGGATTGGCCCTAGTCTCTGCACTTGGGGAGCTCTTGAGAAGAAATTTAAGAACTCTTAAGAATACATTTATAGAATAATATATCAACAAGCATTGATGAGTTGAGCTGCATCACAGGCTGAGAAGACATGAGGAGGGAGCCCAAAGCACACAAAAGCCACCCATCTGGGATGGATCACAGGCTCAACTGCTTTGCACTGGACACCTGCTAGCAAAAATTAGTGTATCACCAAAGGCTGAGAGGGAAAGATTTAACCAGGAGTCAGGAGACCTGGATTCAAGCTACTACTTCAGTTACTGAATAGCTGTGTGAACCATAGCACACTTGTAGTTCTGAGGAGGGATGTTAGAGGTGTACAGGAGCCTCTGGAACAAGGAGAACAGAAAGGAGAAGAGCCTTGCTCAAGGTCACATGGCAGAGCCACATGGTTCAAGCCAGAACCTCCATCCTCCCATTCCTAGGCCAGTGTTCTTTCCACTGCCCCAAGGAAATGTCACCTTTCTAGGGGACTCAGTTTCCCCCTATGTAAAATAGACTTAGAGCTAAAGGAAACCCTCAGAGTAATCAAGTCCATCCCTCCTCCCCACCACCACCATTTTACAAATGAGGAAACTAAGTCTTAGAGAAGTTAAGTGATTTGTTCAAGGACACATAACTAGTAAATGTCAGAGGCAGGAACAGAAGCTCTGTCCTTCTGGTTCCCGGTCCATCCACTACACCATGGATAAGATTAGATTGTCTCTAATGTCTCTGCCAGTTTCAAGATGCTATAATTCTGATTCTGTCTCTGATCCCTGATAGAATTATAAATCAAGAACAGGAGGATACAGATTCCAAAACACTAATTTTGCAGACAAGGAAGATCTAGAAAGTAAATTTGGATAAATTACTTACCCAAAGTCAACCAGCCAATAAGTATGTTAGGTGGAAAGGAAGGAAGGGAATTTGAATCCAGGTTTTTCTGACCCCAGAGTTAGCACTGCTTGCCCTCTGCCACAAATACATACTTGCAATTATAGGAAGGGCTTTCTATGTGAAGCCAGAGGACCTGAGTTCAAGTCTTGTTCTCTGCCATTGTGTGATTTAGTGCAAATCATTTCCCATCTCTGGGAAATTTTGCCCTCATTTTCCTTAGCTATAAAATGGAGGGAGGGAGGTTAATGGTCTCTAAGGGTTCTACAACTGCTTTAATTAACTAACACAACCCTCTTCCCTTCATGATTGGGAGGGCTTACCCAGCATGAGCTATTCAGAAAGGGCATGGCTTCTCCTTTCTAAGAGGAGCACAGCCCCTTCTCCCATAGCCCTGAGCTGACTAATTCATTATTTGGTTGTCAGCATCTCTTGGTATAGGATCCTGGACTTGGAGTTAAGAAGGTCTGTGTTTAAATTCCACCTCAGACACTGACTAGCTCTTTGACCACAGGCAAGTCACTTTCCCATTTTTAGCTCCAGTTTTCTCATCCATAAAATACAGATAATAGTAGTACCCACTTCACAGGGTTATTGTGAGGCTCAAATGAGATGATGTATGTAAAGCAATCTGCAAACTTTAAAGCCCTATATAAATGTCAGCTATTGTTATTATTGCCTTTAATGTTCTCAAAGGCCCTTCTGGCTGAAAGGCTCAAACGTCTGATTCATCCCTCCCCCCCTCCCACACCTGAACTCAGTTAAAGCAATCGACCTTGTCCTGTGTAGTTCAGTACTGCACTGTATTTAAAGGGTTGGGGGAGAGGCTGGGGAGGGAGACTTGTCTAGTGGAAAAGGGACAGAGGTTCATCACCCCATTCCCTACTGCCCCCACCCCACCTCAGCAATTTCCCTAGAAGTGTGTTCATGCTGTGTCAGACAAATCTCAGCAGCGATTGACTGGGTTTCAATCAGAAATCCATCTTCCTTTAAGGACTGCCTTTTGATAAAAGTAGAAAAGGTAACCTGCAATCTAGGTCCCTAATGCCAAGCAATAATGGGGGAAACAGCAAACATATCCTCCAAACCCTCCATCCTTCACCCTCCTCCCTCCCTCCTCAGTTTTGGAGGTGGGGAGGAAGCACCCTTGCCCCAGACCACATGGAGATACAATACCAAAGTTCTGGGCCTCAGTAAAGAGGGGAAAGAAAAGGAAGAAATCCATAACCACTGTCCCCTAAAACATAGGCCATTTTCTGTTTACAATTCACCTATGAGTTTGGCCAAATGACCTTTAAGTTCTGACACTATGAGCCTATGAAAAGTTATGAAGTTCCTACCAGCACATAGCAAGAAGACTTGTAATTTTGCTAGACTTGTAATTTTCTTGGTGTAGGGAAGAATACCATTTTGCCACTTTGCTACCTATTCAATGGCTACTCATTCTTAGAAAGTCACTTGGGATCACTGAGAGGTAAAATCCATCAATAATTCAAGAAACATTTATTAAATGCTTGTTACTATACTCTAGTACAGTAATACTGGGAATACAGCTTGCAAATACACGCGCGTACACACACACACACACACACACACACAAACCAGCAAGACAGTGCCTGCCCATAAGGAGCCTAAAATCTAAAGAATAAGACACAAGGGTGGCTAGGTGGCGCAGTGAATAGAGCACCAGCCCTGGAGTCAGGAGGACCTGGGTTCAAATCTGGCCTCAGACATTTAACACAAAAACTAGCCATGTGACCTTGGGCAAGTCACTTAACCCCAACTGCCCTGCAAAAAACAAAAAGAGTAAGGTATAGTTTTTATTGTTCATCCTCTTGGAAGAAGACCAATGACATCACAAGGGTGATGTCTTGACTCATGGGTGAAATGGATTTAAGTGAGGCCAAATTGCAAGAAGTCATCAGCCTCACTTTTTCTTTCAGAGTCATTGAAATCCAACAGCAAGACAAAAGTCAAGATGACTGGTGATGGCCCAGGATGCAGTGGATGATGAGCTGTTTGGGGAAGATCTCTTCTGTGACAGATGCTAAGCCCTTTTCAGGGCTGCTCATCCACCCTTGGTGTCCACTTTCACCCAATTCTCTCACCTGTGATTCCAAAAAGCTGTAGCATGCATAGCAGCCACACCCAGTCATACTTCCCCCAGTTGGAATGGGCAGATGAGAAGAACTTGTTCCAAAGACCATGAAGGTGGCTGAAACAGGTACCATGCAGCCTTAAAATTTGGTCAGACATTGTCATTTGTCCTTCATTCTCAAAAAGGACCATCAAAGAGGTGATGCCATGACATGCTAGTGAAGTAGATTTAAGTGAGGGATGGCTATGCAAGGTCATCAGCCTCATTTTCTCCTCTCGAGCCATCTAGGTCCAATGGGAAGATATAGATCAGGATAACTGGAGATGTCCCCTTTTCCCCCTCCCCCAGTTCATATAGTGGGAGACCTTGTCTTTGTAGACTAAGGTCTTTAAGAGGCCTCAGTTTGACTAAGGCAGCACCCATTCAGTGATCAAGGCTAAGCAATAAATGAGGCAGAGAATGGCCTCTTTACTTAGTTAAAAAAAATCCGGGAGGGGAAGAACCTCAAGGTTTCTGGCCAAAATAGAAACAATTGCTCTTTACAATACACTCTGAGCCAAACAATTATCTAGTCATGCTTGGCCTGGGACCTATTGTTGCCCAATCAATGAGAGCCTGAGTGATTTGAGTTTAAGGCATGGTCCTTAAGAATAAAGGTTTCATCCTAAAAATTTACATTCCTTTGGGCAGAGTATCTCCAGGTAAAGGTATGATACCCTATTTAGACAGAGGGGGAAGGAAGGTAAGCAGGCAGGGAGGCAGGAAGACAGGGAGAGAGAAAGACAGACAGAGACAGAGACAGAGAGACAGAGACAGAGAGAGAGAGACTGAGAGAGAGAGGGACAGAGAGACAGAGAGACAGAGACAAAGACAGAGAGAGAGAAATGAGAGAAAGAAAGAGAAATAGATAAAGAAAAAAGAGAAAGAAAGAAGGAAAGGAAGGAAGAGAAAGAGAAAGCAAAGGAGAGATACAGACAGAGATAGACAGAGCAATGTTGCCCAACTGGCCAGTTCCAGATGGGTCCCAGTGGGGCAGCCCTTACTACTACTCACAGATGTTGCTGTTTGTCCTTTGTTCTCAAAGAGGACCATGACATCAAGGAGGTAATGCCACGATGTGCAGGTCAGACACTGAAGACTCCAAGAAAGACATAGATCTATGCATATAGACCTTATATGCCTCACTCCATTTTGCATCTGCTCTTCTACCTGATTTCAACTCCACAGAACAGTTGCCCCTCCTGGGTTAAGTTCATCATTTCTATCTAACCTCCCTTCTACTATAGTACTAACTCAAGCTTTGATTGACACTACTTCTCTCAGCCTTCTCACTCCTCTGACTAGAGGGTGGATTACCAAACTCCTCCAAATGCTTTCCTTTATAAAAGGCAGAAACAACTCTCAATTCACTCCACTCTGCATCTGCTGCTCTGCCTGGTTTCAACTCCACAGAACAAAATGCCCCTGCACTGGGTATCCCCTCTATCCCTCCCCCACCTTTCCTGCCTCCTTCTGTGGTTTGTTTTCTTTTTTAGATTGAAAGCTCCTTGAGAGCAGGGATTGTCTTTCTTTTTATTAACTGCACGGTGCCTAGCACATAGGAGGCCCTTAATAAACATTTATCAGATAGGATTGGACACGTGAGACAGATGTGTGGTAACCTTGGAGGAGAAAAGCATTTGCACAAAGTCACAAAGGCAAAATAGATGACAGCAAGAGCTAGCACTCAGGTCTCCCTGCCTCAAAGCCAAATCACTAGCCACCTGTCTTTCTGCCCATCTATAGGAAATCAAAGATTTTTTAAATGGCATTGAGTCTCCCTGATCTCAAAAAGCTTATAATCTACAATAAGAGGCAAGGGAGAAATTCAGACAAGTATGCTAAGGTAAAGAATGCTTGGAACAGGAAAGGAGAAGGAAGAGGGAAGTCTCTGGGTAAAGACCGCACTGGGAATAGTTGGAGGCTGGGCACTATCACTGGGCATCAACTATTTTGGTTGAGGAAAGAATTGATAGGAAGTGAGGACTCTGATAAACCACCAAAAGCAAACATCCTTTTGGTTAAATGTCAGAAATGAACCTCCCCTTGACTGCCTGAATAGCCCTGAGGAGCAGGAGCCATTCTTCAAAGGGAGAAGCAGAACTTCACTCAGGCATCAGCTAACATTGCCTCCTCCCTCCTTTATATAAGAGGGTAGGAAGTTGTGGACCAGAAAGAAGATCTCCAGCCTCAGTTCCCTTTCCTCCAACAAACACCAGGGTAGGTCTTCCTCCACACACACATGTACTCCCTCCTGATATCCCCCTCTCAGAATCCTAGCTTTCATCCCTACTTAGTTCAAATTTTGTTGCTGTTCAATAATTTCAGTATTGTCTAACTCTTCATGACACCTTTTGGGGTTCTCTTAACAGAGACACTGGAGTAGTTTCCTTCTCCAGCTCATTTTACAGACGAGGAAACTAAGACAAACAAGGTTAAGTGACTTGCCCAAGGTCACACAGCTAATAAGTGTCTAAGATTCTAGGCTTGGCACTTTATCCACTGTACCTCCTAGTTGCCCCTAGATTAATTCAAATTGCTACCACCTAAATGATACCTTTCCAGCTCCCCTCAACCTCCACGCCACACCACCAGCCTTCCACTTCCCAAGTTACCTTGTATTTCCTTTGCACATATTTTATGAATATTATATATATTTACATGTATACATAGTATCTTCCCCATAGAATGTATTCTTCTTGAGGGTAGGGATTGTTTCATTTTTGGAATTGTATCCCTAGCACATACACAGTAGGCACTTAGGAAAATTTGCTAAAGGATTCACACACACACACACAACACACACACACGTTTAGTGAAAAGGTCACCAAATTTCAAAAAATAGAGGAATCATATCCAGATTCTGTCAATAATTTGCTGTGTGACCTGGGGCATATCGTCCCTTTGACCACTATACCACCAGTCTCTCCCACCTCCACATGAATGCAAACTCTTCCAGAGCAAGAATTGTTCCTGCAGTATGCATGGTGCATAGTATCTGGGCACATAATAAGTGCTTTAAAAATATTTATTGATTTTTTTAAATTTTAATTAATTAAGTTTAATTAACGAGGTTTCACTTTCCTGAGCCCAGTCTCCCTCTCTGTAACATGAGGGCATTGAACCAAATTGTCTCTGAGGTCCCTTTCAGCTTTCTGGACAATGGTCCCCTGCGTTCTGACAAGGACACAGATGGACACCGGGCAGTGGCCAGACCAACATGCCTTCCAACTAGATGTGGGCAGTTTTGCTTGTCCCCTACTCACTTTGAGTAGGTCCTGATTCCAGCTCAGTGGTATCGCCAGCGGGGAGCAGGGGCAGAGGCAGCAGCATCATACTCAAACTGGTAAATAATGCATGCATCTTGGGTTGCTTGCAGCCTGACAAAAGCAGGTAGTGTATCAAAGTAATATCGTGCGGCGGATTGCAGTATAATAGCAGTAATTTAGTGCCCCATAGGTGAGCAGAGACTCAGAGAAGATGAGCGCCTGTGCTCCTCGCTGACTGGCAAGGTGACTGGCACGGCTGTTCCAGGTTTGACCTCTGGATTCCTTCCAAGCTAAGCGGAACCATAAAAAATTCAGAAGACCATGCTGTCTCCTAGCAAATGGGTTGCGGGCAGAGAGATTTTATTATATATCTATCCAGAGCAAGACAGAGAGATGGGCAGGATGGAGAGTGAGTGACAAGGCCCTCACACATGAGCATCCGTGTTCTTATGCAAGTACAAGCAGCTGCATATCTCCTGGAGACCATCAGCACAGGCTGAGAAGCACTCAGCCCGTCCCCACAGAGCCTGCTTAGGTCATGGAGAGGCTTGGAGAGGCTTCTGGGGGCTCCCTGCAAGGTGGGGTTTTCATTAGGACTAAAGGCCACTGCTTGCTAAGAGATTAGATGTGTACCTCAGGAAAGCTCCTTGACAGCAATCCATCAGTCCTGAGAGGGGCCTGCAAAGGGTATACTCCTACCCTGAACCCTATCACCCTCTTCCCTCCACCCTCCACCTTCTACCTTCCATCCTCCATCCTTTGTTCTCATTCTTCTATTGAACACTTTTCACTCTTTTTTTAATTTGTTTTTTTTTGGAGGGCAGAGGACAAGGCAATTGGGATTAAGTGACTTGCCCAAGGTCACCCAACTAGTAAGTGTTAAGTGTCTGAGGCCTGATTTGAACTCAGGTCCTCCTGACTCCAGGGCCAGTGCTCTATTCACTGCCTCACCTATTTTCCCCCACACTTTTCACTCTTGAACTCCCAGTCTTCCATTCTCAACCCTAGATACTTCATTCTCTACTCTCCATCCTCTATTGCCTACCCTTTGCCCTCCTCTCAGCAAGCACCCTGAATCTACCACTCTGTACTCCCTAATCTCCATGCTCCAACCTTTCCCTTCCGCCTTCTATTTATCCCTCCTCTCTCTCCTAACCTCCATTCTCAGCCCTCTATCCTCCTTCTTTTCTCATCTACCTCAAAAGTTTAGGGCATTAACATTCCATCCCAGGTTTGGCTGGTACTGCTGTTTCTCTCCCCTTTCCTCCCCCCGACCCCATAATCATGGAATTCATTCTGGGATGGAGAGATGATAGCAGAAAATGTATTTTCAGACTCCCTATGACCTTCTTGAGCAGAGACAGCTGGAAGCATCTGAGCCATGAAGCATTGGAGCCTCTGAACTCCAAACATGGTGACTTGGAAGGTGATAATCATTGGCCCCTCTCAGGGAAGACAAAGAAATGGGGGAAAGAAAAAGAAATACATCCAAAGATCTGTAGCACTGTCACATTGCTTTAACTAAGAGCTGGGTGTGTGGCTTGATGGGTGTATATGTCTGTCTGCCTGTGTGTATGTATGAATGTGTACATATATAAATATACATATATTTAATATGAATATGTATGGAGTCCAAAGGGCTGTGTGTGTGCCTGTATGTATGAATGTATATAGGATCTGTGGGTATATGTGTGTCTATCTGTGCATATGTGTGTTATATACACATACTATGAATGTATATAGAGTCTATGGGTGTGTGTATGTGCATGTGTGTGTGTTTGTGTGTGAATGCATTGGGGACTATGGGTATATGTGTGTATCTGTGTGTATGAGTTCTATGGATATGGATGTGCATGTTTTTATATATGAATGTATATGGGATCTATAGGTATGTATATGTATATATGCATATAAAATCCATCTGTATTTTATGTGCATGTATAAAATTAATATGTATTAAATACTTATATGTATATAGATTTAGATAGACAGACAGATAGATGATAGATAAATAGATAGATAGATAGATAGATAGATAGATAGATAGATAGATAGATGCAGAAAATACATGTGTATATACATATATAGATGAGCATTATTTTCTGGGCAGTACAGTGGTTTTGAAGTGCTAGATTTGAAATGAAAGAACTTGGGTTCAAATCCTGACTTGACCACTTATTAATCTGTGATCTTGGGCAAATTTCTTCCCCTCTCTGCGTCTCAGTTCCCAGCCCCCCTCCCCTAAAATGAAAGAGTTGGATTAAGGGACTTTGAAGGTCTCTTTCAGCTCTAAATCAGTACCCCCCTCTAAATGTCTCTGTTTGTGACTTTGTGTCTGACACACAGTTGGAGTTTAATAAACATTTATTAACTAACTGAGGGTGATCCTTATGTTCATAAAACCATGGAATGGCAAGAGCTAGAAGGGGCCTTAGAGGGCATCTAGTCTCACACTCTCATTTTACAAGTGAGGAAACTGAGACCCAGAGAGAAGGAACTTGTCTATGATCACACAGCTGAATAAGGTCAGAGTTAAAACTAGAACATGATGGGGCGGCTAGGTGGCGCAGTGAATAGAGCACCGGCCCTGGAGTCAGGAGTACCTGAGTTCAAATCCGGCCTCAGACACTTAACACACACACAAAAAACTAGCCGTGTGACCTTGGGCAAGTCACTTAACCCCAACTGCCCTCAAAAAAAAAAAACTAGAACATGAATTGTGACTAACTCTGCCCAGAATCCTTTCCACTGAATTCTGATCCTCCCCACCCCTTACCTTTATTGAGAGTCTGGCTCCCTTACCCCACCAGTGTCCATTTTTCCATGAACCCCTTCTCCCCAACATACACGCATATCTTCTGATGAGTATGCATCAGAGTACAGTGCTGGATTTGTACCTGGAAGACTTCAGTTACAATGCCAGTTTTTCCACTTGAGGTTCTTGGGGCCTACATTTCCTCGTCTGTAAAATAAAGGAATTGGACTAGCTGGCCTCTAAGATTCTTTCCAGTTCTATCTTCATGTTCCTATGAAATAATATGACCCTTTCTCTTTACAGAAAGAGAAAGTGAGGACCGGAGAGGTTGTAATTTACTCAAAGTTACATAAGTGGCAAAGGACAGATTTAAACTCCAGTCATAGCATTATAGACCTAGATCTGTAGGGACTTCAAAGATCATTTAGCCCAACACTGTCTTTTTATAGATGGGGAAACTGAGACCCAGAGAGGTAAAGTCACTTGCCCCAAGGTCACATAGATAGTAAGTGGCAAAGGAAGGCTTTGAACTTAGGTAACAGAATCATAAAATTGAAAGGGATCTCAGAAACCATCTAGCCCAACTTCCTCATTTTACAGATGAGGAAACCAAGGCCTCTAGAGGTTCAGTGATTTTTGCCCAAGGTCCAGTAAGTGGTAAAGCTGGGATTTGAATCCCTATCCTTGGATTCCAAGTTCAGACCTCTTTCTTCTGAACCACCAATATCTCCTCAAAGATTTTGCAAGGTTACCAGGTAGAAGTGTTGCTAGCCTTGTCCTGCCTGACCCCAGAGAGCAGCATACTTGGCATGTGTGGAATTTAGAAGCAGTGCCACATAAGGAAGATCTTTCTAACTAGAATTGTCCAGCAACTGAACAGACTGCCCCCTGAGGTTATGAGCTCTCTCTGTCTCTGTCTCTGTCTCTGTCTCTCTCTGTTTCTGTCTGTCTGTCTGTCTGTCTCTCTCTTTCTCTCTCACTGGAGATAGGCCAGGAGATGCTGGATATTCACTGGTCAAGGATGCCCAGGAGGGATGTATGCGTTGGAGACATGGGTAGGGGTTGGGGGTCCTCCCAGGCACCTTCCAGCTCAAATTTCTATAATGGTAAGATAACTGGATTTCTGTAATGTCGTGAGAGCTGATTATCAGACAAACCAAGAAAGAGAAGCAGCCACTATGACTTTCCAGGGAAGCCCACAATGAAGAGAGTAAATTCATACCATTTTCTTACTGGTGGCAAGTGACAGATCTGTCTGCATCTCTGTTGGCGCCTACTCCCCTAGCCCTCCCTCCTTCCTCAAGCACTATCCTTCCCCCACCCTTACCCTCCCCTGGAAAGGCAGAGAAGTGTTGGCTCAGCTGGGAGACATGCAGGCAGTGCTACCAGCCCCTTGTGTCTCTTTGAGCGACAAAATCCCGGAGAGAGTCGAGAGCCTTTAATTACACATGGGGTTTGGGGGTGGGGTGGGGGGAGAAAGACTGCGTTTCAATTTCTCATCTCTCCCTCCCCACCCCAGGAGGCAGCGAAGAAATTTCACACCCTAGAGAGCGCAGTTCCAGTTTTTTCCTTTTTGAATGCCAGCCTAGGGTTAAAAAGCTGGGACCAGGGACACACACGCTCACACATCCTCCTCTGGGCTCCCGATTTCCTGATTTTGAAATACACAGCATGCATCTTAAAGACCTATAATCTGCTGTTCTTCGGCTTTCTGGAGCAATCAATGGCTCTGGCTCTTCTGCTCTGCAGTGCCTTCATGAACTGGGAGACTCCCACACTCCTTTACTCCTCCCGCCCCTCCTCCCTGTCCCAGCATTATGACCTCTTAGGAGAGAAGGGAGTGGAAATGGTCCCATTCCAAAGGGAAGGGGAGGAGGGAGGTAGTGCAACGTGGTGATAGGTAAACCTTTCCTGGGATTCGGGATATTCGGATTATCCAATCAATCGATAAATATTGATTAAGCAACTTCTGTGTACTAGACATTAGGAATACGGATAAGGATAGTAATAAGGACCCGAAACTCCCTGGACCAATGCAAATGAGTATCTTCCCTGCCAAGTGTGGTCTTAGATTTGAGACTTGAATCTTGCATTCAAAGATTAAATTATTTGCCCAAAGTCACACCAGTCACTAGGGATATGAAGGAAAAAAAGGAAACAGCCCTTGCCCTCAGGGAACTTACATTCTATAGGTCAAGAGTTCTTAACCCAGGGAAGGGGAGTGGGGATGGAGAATTACATCTCTATTTCCACTAACCTCTAACTAAAATTAACTATTTTCTTCAATCACTTAAAACACTATTTTGAGAAGAGACTTTATCAGACTGCCAGAGGGATCCAAGACCCAATGAAAATTAAGAACCTCTGTTACAGGGAGGTATAACATGTATGTAGATAAGGGGGTTGTTGGTCAGAATACCCTTGTCCAATTAATTCTCTGTCATCACCATTACCACCTCAACCAAGTTAACGTAATCACAAAAAGGTAAAGGGCAGGTAGAGAGATGTCAATGTGTTAAGGCACAAAGATGTGTCTTTGCCCTTCTCTCTCCTTTTTTGTTGTTTAGTCACATCTGATTCTTTGTGACCCCATTTGGGGGTCATTTCCTTCAATTTGGGGTTTTCTTGGCAAAGCAGCTTGCCATTTTCTACTCTAGCTCATTTTGCATATGAGGAAACTGAGGCAAACAAGGTTAAGTGACTTTCCCAGTCTCTTACCTGAGCAGGGTCATGCAGCTAATAAGTATCTGAGACCAGATTTGAACTCATTAAAATGAGTCTTCCCAATTCTAAACCCAGTATTCTATCCACTGCACCATCTAGCTGCCCTCCCCCCTCTTAGACAGTATCAATTTTTCCCTGATGAAATTGAAAAATAATAATTTACTACTGGCTGGCAAAAGATTGACTACGTTCCTAGTGGCTAAATAGACAAAGATGACCAAAGATAGAAATAGTCAATGTTAAAGGTTTGCAGAAAGACAGACTATCCCAGTGAAGATGTGACTTGGTCCAACCACTCTGAAAAAAAAACTTTGGATTATGGGAATAAAGGACTAAAATGTCCATACCCTTTGATTCATATTCCATTGCAAGACATAGACCTGGAGAGGTCAATGATTTTAGACAAAGATCCCATTTATACCAAAATATTTATAGCAGCACTTTAGTAACAGCAAAGAACTAGAAACAAAAGCAGATGCATTGATCTGGGAATGTCTAAACAAGCTGTGAATGTAATGAATACATACATGAATGTAATATAGTATTACTGTGCTATAAGAAACAATGAATACGATGAATACAGAGAAGCATGGGAAAACATATGAACTAGTACAAAGTAAAGTACACAAAAACCAGAAAAACAATATTCAAAAAGGTTATAGCAATGTAAGCAGAAAGAACAACAAAACAATTGAAACTAAATGCTATGAAATTATCATGACCAAGCTTGGCCTGAAAGAAGAGATGTAAAAACTCCTGTGTTGTTTTTCAGTTGTGTCTGTGGGGTTGTTAACCTTCCCTTTCCCCCACTTCCATGGCTGCTGTCAATCACTTTTACATTCCTTTATCTGTTTCCCCGACTTGGTGGGACCCTCCCTGCCTCTCTTCTCTTGCTGTCCCAGTTGGGAAGAATTTGGTGAGGTGTGCCTCTTCACCAATGAGAGACAAAACAGTTGGGAAAGGGGCTTGACTAAGTTAAGTTATAAATTTTGGTTCCACCCTTTGAAACATGCCCTCTCTCCCATGTCCAGGCATGGGGCAGACTGCCCTCTTCTCCTGGGGAAGAAAATAAACTCCTATTCTTATCCTAAGGCGTCTCTGTGTTTACTTTTTTTTTTTTTTAACTAAATTAAGGATGAAGGATATTTTTCAACCCAAACATGTCCAACTCTCTGTGAGCCCACTTGGGGTTTTCTTGGCTGCAATACAAGAGTAGTTTGCCATTTCCTTCCCCAGCTCATTTTACAGATGATGAAACTGAGGCAAACCGGGTGAAATGATTTGCCCAGGGTCACATAACCAGGAAGTGTCTGAGGTCAGATTTGAACTCAGGAAAATGAGTCTTCCTGACTCCAAGCCCAGCATTCTATCCACCGAACCACCTAGCTGCCCCTAATTGTGTTTACTGACTATTAAAGAACTATTAACCGTCAACACACTGGTAGGGGGAGGTAGGTGCCTCAGTGGGTAGTGCATTGAGTTTAGAACTGGCTAGACTCTTCTTCATGAGTTTAAACCTTGCCTCAGATACTTACTAGTTGTGTGAGCCTGAGGAAATCACTTAAACCTGTTTGCCTCAGTTCCCTGGAGAAGGAAATGTCAAACTACTCTAGTATCTTTGCCAGGAAAACTTCTAAATAAGTTCACTGTCAGAGATAACTGAACAACAACAACAGGAACTGGTAAGCTGTAGTTTTTAGGAATAAAGAACCATAGAGTACTCTGGAACTCAAGGTAGTAAACACCCTCCACTAGGGACCTGATCTACAACCTTCCAGTAACAAATTGGGAGAAGCAGCCCCAAAGGGACTACAACATAAATCTATATAAAATAGACACAAGAGAAATACAAGATCATTTTTTTGGCCCTGATAGTTGGGTGTCACTGGCCAATGGGGGAATAAGGGAAGGTCTCTAAAGGATAAAGTACTTGAAATGAGCTTTGAAGGAAGCTGGCGATTCTAGGCAAAGATTAAAAATGAGCTCATTCTATACATGAGGAACAGTCTACACAAAGACATGGACATGTGAGATGGAATGTCTTCTGTGAGCAAATGCAAAAAAGCCAATTTAGCCAGCCCATAAAATGCAAAAATAGGAAGAATACCTGTAAAGGTAGGCCAGAGTCAAGCTGTGAAATGTCAGACAGCGAAGAGTTTGGGCTTGATCATAGACCTAGGTAATAGAAAAATACTGGAATTTGCTGAAAGCAGCTAGGCTCTGTAGTGGATGTGCTGAACAGGAAATCAGGAAGCCCTGAATTCAAATCCTGCCTCAAACACTAGATCTATGACCCTTGTCAAGTCACTTAACTTCTCTTGGCCTCAGTTTTCTCATCTATAAAATGGAGATAATATTAGCACTCATTTCCCAGGGTAGTTGGGAGGATCAGATGTGACAAGTATTTTGTAAACCTTAAATCATGATATAAATGATAGTGATTATTATTGAGCCAGGGAGGGACACAGATATGGTTTTAGGTGGAGGTATGGAGGATGGATTAGAAAGGGTGAGAGTACAATTAAGAGGCTATTGCAATAGTCTGGGCTATGAGATGATGAGGGTCTAGGATCATGGTTCTGAGAACAAAGAGAAGGGGACAGATACAGAAAAGGGACAGTGACAAAATGTCAATGACAAATGAATGAATGCACTGTGAAGTGAGGGAGAGTGAAGAGTGGAAGATGACAAGAGTTTGAAGCTGTATACCATGTAACTAGAAAGCTAGTGCCACCCTGAACAGAAATAGGGGGGGTTAGAAATGGAAACAGTTGTAGGGAGAGAAGAGAGAGGTAGACACCTCCCTAAGTCACTGAAGGGTTTGAGACCCCTCAGTTACTCTCAACCGGGTTTAGCCCATCTGCTGAAACAATTCACTGTGTTGTGGCCACTGTGCATGACAGACTTTCTTGGAGCCACAGGTGAAAGCTGGGTGGATCAGGGGGACACCAAAGTTGGAAAGCAGCCCTGGAAAGGGCTCAGCAGCCATCACACTAGAGGTGCTAGTCTTCCCTGAACAAACCCTACACCCTACCTCACCACCCAGCTGCTATAGGAATAAGTTAAGTTACTTACCTAAGGTCACATAGCCAGTATACATCAGATGTGGTTAGCCCAAGCCCTAACCCTGAGACCAACACCACTATACCATGCTCCCTCTCTGTTGAGAACTAGTATGATTGAGAGGGAGGAGGGGAAGGAATCAGCATAGGAGGGGAAGAATCAGCATAGGAGGAGAAGATGGGAAGGACTGGAAGGAGCCCAGGCCTATATATGGAAAAATCAGACTTATATATGGTTGTATGTGAAGGGAAAATTCAGTCACTGCATTAGACAAGGTGCGGAAATGTTGCCCTGTGATATCTCTGCCCTCCACTGGAGTCCTACACTGATGCCTCAGAGTTGTGGCCTGCAGGTGATCCTGGGTTCTAGTGGGCTGTGTCATGGTGCAAAGACATACCCAGGCAGGTTCCACCCAGCTGCACAGGTTTCTATTATAGGCCCTTGATAGGTTATCTGAAGACCAACCTAAGTCTTTGGGGATATCAGCAGAGGCTTAACTGCCAACTGATGAATTTTTTTTCCCTCCCATTGCAACCCATGAAAACCATTTAGCAAGGCATGAAGGGATTGGGATCTATGTCCAGTGGATTTTTCTTATCTTTTTTTTGAAAGCAGTCAGTGTTAAGTGACCTACCCAGGGTCACACTGCTGTCAGGAGGATTTTTGAAGAATTGAAATTATGATGGAAATAAGCACCTAAGGTTTTTTCCAGCTCTGTCTTTGATCTTATCTTCCTATGATATGGTATAGGCAGCTGGGTGGTAGAGTGGGGAGAGCACTGGGCCTGGAGCTGATCCCACAGAAGTATATATTTATAAAGCACAAACTTTATTATTTTTAAAGCATAGACGCTTTTTTATTCTTTTGTTTCCATTTCAAATTCTCTCTCTCCCTCCTGCCCCACCCAATGAGAAGGGGGGGAAACTACTACAAATAAGTGTTATCTTGTAAAACAAATTTCTTTGTTATATTAAAAAAAAACAAGAAAATACATCAGCATAAACTTTGTTTTTTTATTTTTATATTTGATTTTTTCTAATGACATGTAAAAACAATTCTAACATTAATTTTTTTAAAGTTTCAAATTCTCTCACTTCCTTTCTCTCCTACTTTCCACCTTGAGAAGGCAAGCAATTTGCTATAGAGATTACACAGGTGCAGCCATGCAAACTATATTTCCATATTAGCCATGTTGTAAAAGAAAACACCCCCCCTCAAAAGAAGTAAAGACAAAGCTTTTTTTAAAAAGTAAAATCATAAACTGTAAGGTACAGGAAAGCACTATACACACAAATAGGGACTCAAACAGATGCCAGGAAACCCAGGCGCAACTGGACATCTCACCATGGGCCCTGGCTGTGCTGCCCTACTTCTCCCACCTGGGACAACCCCTGTGGGCCACACCTCCAGAAGCTATTCCCTGCCTCTCCCCATTTCCTTGGGGAGATAATTCACTCTGCTTTGTGCAGGACTGAGCATTCCTGACTGGCGAGCAAGTGTAACCTCACCTCATTTCTCATCTCTAGCCAGTTCCACACCATGATTCAGATGTCATCCAGCCATCCACCAGGTAGGTCTACCAGGGTACCTCACCATCTGCCCCACCCATCCCTACGCTGCATCCTCCCCCCACCCCAGCAAACTCCAGTTCCACTCTCTACATCTTGCTCTCATCACTGAAGGGTAATAAAAATGAATCTTACCATTACTAGGGGCAGCTAGATATCTCAATCATGAAGCTTTGGACATGAGTGAAAGACTGGAACTACAAAATAGAAAAGGATGTGGGAGTGGAGGAGATAAATAGAAATGTATTTCTCAGAAAGTCTCAGCAAGTACTGAAGTACATGGACAGACACCCCAATTCCATCCGCCCTCATCCCTTTATATCTCTTGCTTTTATTCTAAAACATAATAATAGTCTTTGCATAGTACCTACTCTGTGCCAGGCAGGCAGGTAGGTGGCAGGTGGATAGAGCGACCAGCCTGGAATCAGGAAAGCTCATGTTCCTGAGTTCAAATCTGGCCTTAGACACTTGCTAGCTGTGTGACCCTGGGCAAGTCATTTCACCCTGTTGGCCTCAGTTTCCTCATCTGCCAAATAAGCTGGAGAAGGGAATGACAAACCACTCCAGTATCTTTGCCAAGAAAACCGCAAATGGAGTCACAGGGAGTCAGATATCATTGAAAAAATGATTGAACATGTGCCAGGCACAAGGCCCAGTGCTTTACAAATTTTATCTCATTTCAATTCAACCACTGTTGTTAGGGGAAAAGCGGGGGCATGACCCTCTACTGCTCCATGGCTCCCTGCAACTGTCTAGACCAAAACTCCCTTCCCTGGCCACTGGTCCCCAGTAAGTGCTGCGTCCCTTTATCAAACCGATCAGTTAGGTGGCCTGGGGGATAGACCCCGGGGCCTTGCCAAGTGCAAATCAAACCTCAGACAGTTACTTACTGGGCAAGTCACTTAACCTCTGTTTGCCTCAACACCCATGCTTCAAGGCTGTTGTGAGAATCAAATAAGATAAGATTTGTAAAGTTCTTACCACAGTGCTCAGCATCATTGGAACTATATAAATGCTGGATATTCGGGTTCAAAGTTTCAGTTGTTTTCAGTCATGTCCAAATCTTTGTCATCCCAAGTGGAGTTTTCTTGGAAAAGACACTAGGTGGTGCAGTGAATAGAGGACCGACCCTGGAGTCAAGAGGACCTGAGTTCAAATATTACGTCAGGCACTTAACACTTACTAGCCATGTGATCTTGGGCAAGTCACTTAACCTCAATTGCCCTGCCTTCCCACCTCCAAAAAGCACCAAAAAAAAAAAAAAAAAAAAAAAGGACACTAGAGTGGTTTGCCACTTCCTTCTCCAGCTCATTTTGCAGATGAGAAAACTGAGGCAAACAAGGTGAAGTGACTTGGTCAAGGTCACACAGATAGTAAGTGTCTGAGACCAGAATTGAATTTAGGAAGATAGGTCTTCCTGACTTCAGGCTCAGTACTTTATCCACTGTACCATCTAGCTGTCACCTACTAAAAAGTACTTTTTATTAAAACAGGGCTAAAACACAATGTCTTAATACTTGTTGACTGATTGATTGATTGATTGATTGGAGAGTGACAACAGTGCTGCCCTTCCTCATTAGCCCTACCTCCTTGACCAAAGCTTACAGCACTTTATTTTCTACCAGTTTTTCCAACCTGGTTGGTGTGGTGGGGGGGTAAAAGGAGGGTAGGAAAAAGTGCCTAAAGCAAAAATGAACAAAAATAAGAAACAGTGAGATACAAATGAAAGAGTTCTAGAGGAATTCTCACTCTGCAACTTATCATCTGTAGGACCTTGGCTACAGTTTATAAACCTCTGGGCTTCAGTTTCTTCATCTGTAAAATGAAGGCATTGGACCAACTGGACTGTGGGGTTCCTTCTAGCTCTCACTCTGAAGCTAGAGGCCCCAGCATTATAGCTACGAATAGCTCCAGAGCAGTCCCACCTGTCTGGGGTGCACCCACGTAGATGTAAGCTTGACTTCAGCAGGCCTCCATCCACATTCCCGTCTCATACCCCTGGGAGTGATGGGAGAGCATCTGGGAAGGGGGGCAGGGAGGATGGAAGCCCACCACACTGTGCCATCTTTCCACTCTGGGATCCTCTCTCAAACAAGTCACATTTGGCATGCTCAGGTTGCTGTATGGTGGGTGTTTTGATTAATTTTATTCTAATTAATTCAGTAATCTCAAGCTATTTCCAAAATCTACACGTAGTGCTACATGATGAATCTGCAAAAGAGGCTGCAGACAAACTATTCATTTCTCTGTCCTCTCTATATTTATCTTATGGAGGGAACAAGCAAGGAGGAGGAAGGGAGGGGAGGAGCAGGAGAGAGAAGAGCCAGAGATGACATACAAATTTCGGCCTTTTCAATGACATTTCCCAAATGTTTCCAGGTTTCAACACACAAGGCCTTACACCCACTGGGTGCCCAATAAAATGTTGCCCAACAAAAGAGCTCAGTGATGCCCTCATCCAGAGAACTTGGCTTGTTCCTTCTTTACCCTCTGAGCTACTGCTCAAGCTCACCCTGCATCCTCTCCCTCCCTCCACAATTCGGTCTGATTCAATAGAACAATCCTTTATTTATTCATTCCTTCATTTTTACATTTAATTTTTCTTTTTCTCAATTACATAGAAACAATTTTTAGCATTCTTTTTTATTGTGAGTTCCACATTCTTTCCTTCCCCCTTTCTTAAGAAGGCAAGCCATTTGTTATAGATTATACATGTGTAGTCATGCAAAAGATTTCCGTATTAGTCACAATCTCTGATTTAGTAAATGACAACTGTACACCAGGCAGTATATTCCAGCACACAATGTGAGACGTTTAGTCGATAGAATCCCTCTGGGTGTATTCTCTTCACAATCCACAAACATTGTCCTCTGTCCACAGATGCTTGTCAGTCCATAAACATTAATTAAGCTCCTTCTACATTCTAAGAATGAGAGGCAGCATGGTGCAGTGGATAGACCTTCAGAGTTAATTATTCAGTTCTTTCATTTGCCTCTGAGTCTTCATGAGCCCATTTAGGCTTTTCTTGGCAAAGATACTGGCATGGTTTGCCATTTCCTCTTCCAATTCATTTTACATATGAGGAAACTGAGGCAAACAGGGTGAAAGGATCACACAGCCAATGAGTGTCTAAGGCTAGAAGAAGGGAGAGGAAACATTGATGGTCCTCCCCAGTGTGTTCCCAGTCCCATTCTTTCACACCTTGTTTCTCTCTGGGAGACTCTCCCCAGTGTTTCTCCAGCCTACCTGACACTGCCTTTCACTCCAGTAAGCTCCTCTCTTTGAAAGACCAGCACCCTACTTGCCGACAGTCCCTTCAGTCTCATGTCCTGTCCCTCATCTTCAGGGACAATTTCACTCTCAGTCGACTTTATTGATTCCTTTCAGAGTGGTTTAAACTGTGGTTACCTCCCTGGTGTGGCTCCTGGCCAGCTGCAGGAGCCGTCTCTCTGACCCTTCTGGCTCTGCTGAGCCCCATCCTCAGGACGCAGCCTTGATGTAGAATGGAGGGCTTGGTCATGGCTGCTGACCCAATTCAGAGTGCCCAGGCTCCTGCCTCAAAAAATAAACAGAGCTGATCAACACAATAGGCCTTACACTGTTTACTTTATAGCAGAATGTACAGAAATCTAATCTAATCTTCTCTCTAATCAGCCTCTGTTCCTTTCTCAAAACCTCCTTAGCCCTGACATCACTTTCCCAGCATCTTGTTCTTCACTCATGTCTGATTTTTTGTGATTCCGTTTTGGGTTTTCTTGGCAAAGATACTGGTTTGTCATTTCCTCCTCCAACTCATTTTACAGGTAAGGAGAGTGAGGCAGAGTGAAGTGACTTGCCCAGGGTTGCACAGCTAGTGCCTGAGGGCAGATTTGATCTCAGATCTTCCTGACTACAGGACCAGGGCTCTATCCACTGAACCACCTAGCAGCTCTGTGTCTACTAAACCCTTTCTCTTTTTTCCTCACTATGACTGACCCTAGTGCCCTCCCCTCTCCACCATTATCTTTTTCTTTCCCCACAGGATTTCCCCAGCCTCCTTCCATCCTCCTGTGTCTCCCACTGCTCTCTCTTCCAATATCACTCCAGCTCCCCAGTCCTTTCCTAGTCTCATCTCTCTCACCCTAGTCTTTCTCCAGCATCTTCCAAGCCTCTCTGTGTTTCCCCAGCCCCTTAATCTCTCCCCTTATATCTCCCAATGTCCTCCCTCTGGTCTCTGCTCTTCCAATATCCCCAGGTTCCTTCTCTTTCCTAACCTCTCCACTTAAGGTTTTCCCAGACCCCTTCCCCTGCCTCTTGTCTCTCCCAGCCTCCCTCTCCCTCTCCTCAGTCCAGTACCCTTCTCTCTCCACCACCCCCCCCATCAATGTTTCCTCTCCCTTCTTCTTCTCCCTAATCCTTCGAACAAGGAGGAGACATCTAGGTGGAGCAGCGGATAGAGGACCTGGAGTCAGGAAGACTTGAATTCAAATCCAGCTTCAGACACTACTAGCTCTGTAATCATTTAGCTTCTGCTTGCCTCAGTTTCCTCAGCTGTAAAATTGAGATAATCACAGCACTTACCTCCCAGGATTGTTGAAGATCAAATAAAATAGTATTTATAAGGTGCTTAGCACAGTGCCTAGAACATGTTATTGTCATTTCCTACTCCTTGTGGCACCATTTGGGGTTTTCTTGGCAAGGATACCGAAGTAGTTTGCCATTTCCTTCTCCAGTTTATTTTACAGATGAGGAAACTGAGGCAAACAGGGTGAAGTGACTTGCCCAGGGTCGCATAGCTCATAAGTGTGTGAGTCTGGATTTGAACTCAGCTCCCCTTGACTCTAGGCCTTGCCTTCTAGCATTTTCCTAGTTCTCCTTCTCCCCTTGTGTCCCTCAGCCACCTCTCCTCCCATACTCCTCAGCTTCCTCTTTTCTAATTTTTCCAAGTATTTCCCAACTCTTGCCCGTGCCTGTATTTTCCCAGCTCCCTTCCCCTTCCCCATGTCTTCCAGTTTCCTCCTCATCTACCTCTGCCTTCTCTTTCCAGTGTGTCCCTAGGCCCTCCCAGATCAGTGGACCCACACCTTTAGGCATCATGGGAATTAGGTGCTTCTCCCCCTATTAACCCTGGGAAGGTTTCCAAAGTTTGCCAAGATTCAGAGGGTACAAGGCACTCCATACTGTTCTCCCCAACAACAGAATCCCCATAGATTCCCTTGGTCCTTTTCCCTCACCCAACCCAGCTCAGACCAGGCAGGCTACATTTTCTCCCTTTCCAGCAACAGCTCATGTTCTCATTTACCTTGTAATTCTTTCTTTCTTTCTTTCCTTTTTTTTGTGGCTGTCGGGTTTCACGCTGGAACATTTGAACGATTTCTGTGCAATAATTTTACTTCCCACCCCACCCTCCCATCCTTGAGGTCCTGGAGACTAGTATTAGAAGACCAGCTTGCCAATGGATTCTGGGCCCTATAAAATGGCTCCTTTACAGGGAGACAATTATCCAGGTTATAGTTCCCTGGGTTAAGACAGCAACCCAGCAACCTCTGGGAGCCTACAGCCTGTATCACAGAGCCCCCCGGATCAGCTTTACAGAGCATTTTCTTCGGAGTGTGTGTGTGTGTGTATGTGTGTGTGCACTTGTGTATGAAATATGTATTTTTTTCCTTAGCCAAACATTGCAGGCCCTTGTGAGGCACACAAGTTTTGAGATATTACTCAGGAATACAGAAGAAAAAAAAAACAGTCCATATTTCCCCCTGCCAAAGATTTGGCTTTCTTGTTTATTCACTATCGCACCACTGGGTAAAATGTTGAGCCCTGAACAACATTAAAAGGAAATAAACATCTCTCAACAGCTCAGGAACTCCAGGCTCACCAGGGAGCTGTGTTATCAACAAGCTACATGGGCCCAATATCAGATTCTAGTTAGGAACCAGTACAGAAGGAAAGGGGCCCATACAGCAGGCAGAGGTCATCAGCTCTATAAATCAAAAGGCAACAGTGACTGAAAGATACACATGGCCAAACCACCAACAGTCCCCCCCTCCTAGCCATCTTCCCTGTCTCCTCCACCTCCCATAAGCACCTGCTTCATTATCAAGCTAAAAATCTCTTTGGATTGAGCTCAAAGAATGTTAGAACCAGGTTGGATTAGAGCAATTCCATTTACAGAGGAAGAAATTGAGGGTCAGAAAGGACCAGCAACTTGACCAAGGTTACACAGCTAGCTAGTTTCAGAGCTAGGACTGGAAATCACCTTGGGGCAGAGACAGGTGGACAAAAGGATGAATTCCCTTAATTTACCTCTTCTCTTCCAGCTTGCTGTGCATCTCAAAACTAGTGATAATAGGTTCTTGGATCTAGAGTTCTAATTAGGTTCACACTAGCTGCAAAGAAAGCCACTCTGACTCAGTTTCCTCATCTGTCAAATGGGGATAATAATAACACCTACTTCCCAGGGTTGTTGGAGGAGAAAATGAGAAAGTATTTGTAAGGAATTCTGCAAATCTTAAAATGCTTTATTAGTATTGTTATATTTTTATATAATTATTACTATGAATAATAATATAATAACATGGAGCTGGAAAAGCAGATAGGGAACATCTAGTCCAAGCCCCTCATTTTACAGATGAGGGAATAAAGGTCCAGGGATGACATTCGATTAGTCCAAGGTCATAAAGGTAGTAAGCAGCAACGATAGATTTTGAACTCTGATCCTGAGACTTCAGGGTCAGCCCTTCTCTGGTATGTGCTATATTCCCTATAATACCACCCATTCATTCATGCTCCCACAGAAAAAAAACGACCTGGGACAAAAAGAGAGGTGATCTACGAGAGGTCATAGCTGCATGACTGAAAAGAGCCAGTGGGAAACCTGAAAGGGTTCACAAGGAGAGTTACATTCATAGAGAATCAATACTTACTTTTGTAAAAGAAAAAAAATTCTCTGTGGCGAATTGATGGAGCCCTCTCCCCAGTGAAAACCGTGACAGGTGAGATCTGTTCAGACTTCTATGCATTTTAAAGGTGCATTTACATGCACTAAGTAAGAGTCCAATCTGCCACAGCTCCCCCACCCCATCTCTCAGCTCCCCAAACACACTGGGTGGAGGAGGCGGTGTCAAGGCAAAAAGACAGCACCCTGCTCAGAATTCAACCTCCCCTGAATTGGATGAAGGGTTAAGGTGCGCCCCCCCCCCAAATTTAATTTTCCTGGTAAGCCTAACAGCACAGTTCTCTCCGGCATAATAAGGCAGGGCTCGGCCACCTTAGAAAGAACATAGAGGGCCGTGTCCTTTTGAGTTTTGTCCTCCTAGGGTCAGGGATGAGTCATGGTGACTTGCCCATCCAGGCTTGCTGAGCATGGAGCTCTTCATGCTTGGAATGCTCCAGTAGACACTCACACTTTCCTGCTCAAGAGCCTGGAATGGCTGACAGTTGAACATATTTGAGAATTGTGTCCTATTTCCTGCTGTACTCCTTTCCTTGGTCCCAGGATAAGAGCCCACAACGGGGCTGAAACAAGAAAACTGTGTCTTTTCCAGGACTCCTTACTCTAGCTGTTTGACCCTGGAATAGTCACTTAATCTCTGTTTACCTCAGCTCCCTCTACTGCAAAATGGAGGTAATAATAGAACCAGTCCTCTGGGGCTGTTTCGAGGACCAAATGAGATAAAATTTGTAAAGCACTCAGAATAATGCCTGACACATAGTAGGTACTTAATATATTCTTGCTTGTTTCCTCTCTCCCTTTCTTCTTTCCTTCCTTTGTTCCTTCCTTCTTTCCCTCTCTTCTCTCCTTTCCTTCTTTCTTTCTTTCTTTCTCTCCCCCTCTCTTCCCTCCTTCCTTCTTTGCTCCCCTCCTTACTTTCTTTTTTCTTCCCTTTTTCCTTCCTTTCTCCCTTCATTCTCCTTCCCTTCCTTCCTTTTTCCTCCCTCCCTCTCTTCATCCTTTCTTTCTTTTCTCTTTTCCTTCCTCCTTTTCTTCTTCCTCCCCTCCCTCCCTTCCTCCCTTCTTCCCTCCCTTTTCCCACCCTTTCCTCTTTCCTTCCTTCCTTCCCTCCTCCTTCCTTCTTCCTAGGTTCAGAGTATGTTTACATACTGTTTTTGAGTGGCTGGCTGGGCCTAGGAGAAGCTAAAGGCACAGAAACACAATAGGTATTTATTCTGTTGCATATTGTTGTTCCTTTTATTGGTTCTTTGCAAAAAGTGAAAACATTACATCCAGTTCTACATGTTTTTCTGTTCCCATGGGGAGAGAGGAAGGAGGGGGTGACCCAATTATGCCAAAGTCAAATAAGTAGGGCTCAGTGAAATACAGCCAAAGCAGAAGGAATACAAGGTTTCTAGTAGGTGTGGGCTCAGTCACTAATTTTGATTGGTTAACTATATACATTATCCCCACAACTTAGACTAATAAAACAAATCCTCCCCTTTCCCCCCCCCCCCCCCCCCGCCCCAGGGGAGGTGGGGCTGGAGGTTTGACCCTCAGAGAAGCCCAGAGAGCTCAGCATTTTCCCAATGCCTCTCCTTCACATGGGGGGCCGGAGGAGTAAGGGTTTCCAGGGTGTGGTTCTTCTCTGGTGAATATAATTCATAGAAGGGCTACCAATGTAATGTTAAATTTAATACATTCAATTCAACAAAAATCATCACACATCTACAGTATGGTAACAGATGGGGTATAGGAAGACAAAAAACAGACAGTCCCTAAACAAAAAGAACTTACGTTGTACTGGAAAAAAAAAGTTACAACTTGTACACAAATAAGTAAATGCAAAAAAAGTGATTTCAAAAGAAAGCGTCTACTCACAACCATTGTTATTGTTGTTTGTCCTTCATTCTAGAAGACCATGTCATCAGGGAGGTGATGCCATGACTTGCAAAAGAATAGGATTTAAGTGAAGGAGGCTGTGCAAGGTCACCGGCCTCACTTTATCCTCCAGGGCCATCTGGGTCCAGTGGCCAGAGAGGGAGGATGCCGAGCTGGGCTTTGAAGGAAGCCAGGGATCCTACAAGGCAGAGGTGAGAAGGGTCAAAATGCCACATATAGATGACTGCATGCCCAAAGTCACAGACGCAGGATATCGAATGCCATTACGGTGGATGATAATTGGAGTGTCGGTTTGATTAGAATGGAAAGGCCAGGCGTGAAGGGGGAGTAATACAGCATAAACCTGAAAAGGGGATTGAGAGACAAACAGGACACAAATGCCATTTTTATACTTTTCCTGAGAGGCTGTGAGATGTTCCACCTGCTCCAAGCCATCCTCCATACAGGACCTAAATTAATATTCTTAACAAAACAAGCTCCAAAATCCCTCTACTTGGCATTGATGACCAACCCCCCCCCCATCCTTTTCAATTCAGTTAGATAAGCCTCCTTGAATTAGATGTCAGGACACCTGGATTTGTGTCCCAACTCTTCCACCAATTTGATTTGCAACCTTTACCAAGGCACTTCCTTGCCCTGTGCCTCAGTTTCCCCATCTATAAAAATGAGAGTTTTTGTTGTAGATGATCTTTGAAGTCTTTTACAGAGCTCACATTCTCAAGTCCTGTGCTTTTTGCCTCACAAGACTGATAATAAACTCACTGAAGACAAAGGCTGTGTCCATAGAGCTAGGCTAGAATTGGGACTAGGACTAAAATGCTAATCTCTCTATTTTTCTTGTAAGAAGCTCCTAGTAAGGAGCTTTCAGAAGGTTGGCACATTTTCTTCAATTCAGAGTCTTCAAGAGTTGGCTGGAACAGTGGGGTCAAAATCAAATGCAAATGGGGTCACAAAATCATATATTTAAAGATTCCCTGGGGCTTAGAAAACCACATATTAACATTCTTTATGGTTTATCATATTTTTACTTATTTTGTTAAATATTTCTCAGTTACCTTTTAATCTGGTTGGATTGGGGAGGATTGTGAGTTGCATGTGGTCACTGACACCTCTGGCCTGGAGCCCGGAGAAGCTAAGGGACCTGTTAGAGGTCACACAGCCAATATGGGTCAGAGACAGGCCTTGAACCCAGATCTCCCTGGCTGTGAAGGCCATTTCTCTACCTGCTACGTCATGATGCTTTTCCTTATGGTTACCAAAATCAAAACTAAAAAAAAAAAAAAAAAAAGAGCATAGCATGACATATTAGTAAAAAGCTATTGGTTCCCATAATAAAATAACCAGGTTCCCATAATAAACCAACCAGGTTAACTATTGACTGATAACAATCATATTCTGCTCCCCCCCACCAATCAACCAATCAATCAATATGTCCTTTCTTTTTGAGGGGGTAAGACAATTGGGGTTAAGTGACTTGCCCAAGGTCACACAGCTAGTCAAATATCTAAGGCCAGATTTGAACTCAGGTCCTTCTGGCGTCAGGGCTGGTGCTCTATTCACTGTGCCATCTAGCTGCCCCCAATCAATATTTCTTAAGCACCTACTTAATATGCCAATCACTGTGCTAAACATTGGGGATACAAAAAGAGACAAAAGACAGTCCCTGCCCTCAAGGAGCTTACAATCTAATGTCAAGGAACAACATGTAAACAAATATATTCGAAGCAAGCTATATACAGGATAAATGGGAAATAATTGTTTTGCGTTTTATATTTAAATTTTAAATGAATAAAAATTTTTTCTAAAAAAAAGAAATGTTGCCTAGAAGCCAGGTTTCCTTTTTCCAAAACTGCGGTTACCAAGACAAAGAAAAAGAACAAGGATAAATGCACAACATCCTGCCACAAGGCAGCAAGATATACAAAGAAATCCCTCAATGCAACTGTGGCTGGAGCAGACTCTGCAATTGGGGAGGTGGGGAATGAGGAGAGAGAAGAGGGAAGGCAAAGCCAGCTGCCCCACAATAAGAATAAGCCCTGAGACATATTTAGATACATGGGTTCTGTCAGGCCACAGTAGATATCAGCTGTAAGTGAGTTAGAGCAAATAAATGAGGATGTCTCTTCTTGCTGGAAGGAGGCCACCAGGCCATGCAAAGTGATAGATAATAGAATAACCTCACACAAGCTCACTGTCCTGACCCGGGCTTGGCCCAGGGGCCCCAAGAACCAATCAGAAAGCTGCAGCTGGAAACCACTCAACTGCATGTTCCTCCAGGGACATGGGCTGCAGAATCTTCTTCTTTGAGTCCCCCCTCCTTCCTTCCTCCCTTCTTCAGTCCATCTCCTTGTTTGCTCAGAGACTTTGAAGCGAAGGTGTGACTGGGAGCTTCCCTGCAAAGGGCGGGAGGAGACTCCTGGAGAGTGGCCCCTGTCCACCACGAATGAACAACAGCACATTCCCATTCAACAGACCAAGAAAGTTATAAGGCTCAGAGATGCATAGATTTAGCGCTGGAAGGAGCCTTTGAGACTATCTAGTCTAACCAACACTTTTTATCAACGAGGAATCCACAAAGTTGGAGCTGCCTGAAGTCATACTACCTAGGGATTAAGTTACAGAGTTGGCATTTGAACCTAGGTCCTCTTGATTCCAAATTCAGCCCCTCCCCCTCTCCGATAAAACATGACCAAAAGTCATCATCTCAAGTTGGTTTTTTAAAAATTGGATACTGACCAGAGACAAAATGATGGTTTGTCTCCTACAGCCCAGGACCTGCCTGGTCCTCTATCCTTTTTTTCCTTCTCCCTAGGGAGTTCTTCTCGTTCTCTTCAATCAGATAGCTGCCTCAAAGTCTCACCTCTTTCAAAGCATGCTTCCCAGATAGAATCTGTCTGTTAAGAGGAGGGGCAGATGGTGGTCCAGTTTTATTGTATAACATTTTTTAGAAGGGTATAAAATAAAATAAGGGAAAGTCAAGCAGTACCAGATTAGGGAGGGCCTTGAATGCTTAGAAAAGAAGCTTTAACTTTATTCTATAGACAAAACGGAACACAGAAGCTATCTAGGCAGAGAGATGACATACACAGATTTATGGGGGCAGATAGACGCTAGCCCTAAAGTTTGGAAGACTCAAAAGGCTCATCTTCCTAAGTTCAAATCCAGCTTCAGACATTTACCACCTAGATGACCCTTGGCAAGTCACTTCAAAAAACAAACAAAAAGAAAAACTCTGTTTGACTAAGTTTTCCCATCTGTAAAATGGAATAATAATAGTACCTCAGGATTGTTGTGAGGACTGAATAAGAGTTTTAAAGCATTTAGTACAGTGCTAAGTGCGTAGTAAGTAAAACCTATATAAATGTTAGCTGTTATTCACAAAGAAGGAAGTAATAGGGGGCAGTGAGGTGGTGCAGTGAATAGAGCTCTGGCCCTGGAGTCAGGAGGACTTGAGTTCAAATCAGGCCTCAAACACTTGACATACTAGCGATGTGACCTTGGGTAAGTCAAGTCACAACCCCATTTGCCTTGCCTTCTGCAATGCCCCCCCAAAATAACAAAGAAGGAAGTGATATGAGGGACAAACATGAGCAGGAAGAGAAAGGAGGCAGGAAAACCAATTGGAGTGGAGTGTGTTGTTGCAGTAGTCCAGGATGATGGTAATGAGGGTCTGCTGCAATAGGGTGGTATCAGGGAGACTAGAAAACACAGATTTGAGAGATCACTGAAGACGGAATTGACAGGGCTTGGCAATTGATCAAAGACTACTTTTTTACAGTGTCATAGAAAGAGTGCTGAACCTGGTGCCAAGAGACCTGTGTTCAACATATTACTTGCGTGACCTTGAGAAAAGCTTTCTGAGCCTCAGTTTCCTCACCAGTAAAATGGAGACAATAATGTCTTCACTATCTCCCTTGCAGGCTTACGAAGAAAGCAATTTGTGAAACCTAAATTATTATAGAAATGTCAATTAATGTGATGGTGATGACATTATGATAACATATTATTTAATAAGGGGTTTCAGTTTGTCTTTTTCTTACTGATGCAAAGGAAAAAAGTAGCAAAGAAAAATCATATCACCCTAAAAGAAGTGTAGAATCTAAGGTCTGAAAGAAGCTATTTCAATCTTATTCTTTGTTGCCAGGTCAAAGGTCCATTCACCCTGACTTTCCACTTCTTTCCACTCTGACAGTCTCCCTCTATCCAGGACCTACAAGAGCCTTTCCTGTATTTACAACCTTTGGAGGGAAAAGTCAGTCCCACTTTCCTTTTCCCTTTGTCCAGCCTCCCAGGACCATGAGCATCACCCCAAGAAAAAGGCCTCTTTTGCTCTAAGAACCAAGCTGCAACTTTGAGTTGTCTCTTTTCAGCAAATTCTAGCCACTAGTCTCTGACTAACAGCCTTTTAGCCCTTTAGAAGGGCAGTGATGGCCACCCAGCCCTGACCCTACACTGCTTCCCTCCCCCTTGCTAGATTCAGACCTCAGGGTAGACTCAGACTGCAGGTTGACCAATGACAGGGTGTCTGGGCCACTGCAGCTGGTTGCCTAGGCTTCCGAAGTTCTTCAGAGAAGAGACACTGAATCCATCCCAATAAATCAATAAACCAATTAACTGGCAAACACTGTTGTTGGAGGAGGCTCCTGAGCTAACTAGGACTCTGAGAGGAACACATTTAACTGATCAACTGATAATGCCCAGACAGCTTGAAAGCAAGGCACCATTTCTGGGTCTGATTCCAGGCAAAAGAAACCATGGTAACTGCCTTCCTTCCTTAACCTGGGAAGGTGAGCTGAGGTTGGAGAGGAAAGGATGTATGATGATGGGTGGAGCATATCAAATGGGGAAACTAAGTCACTCCCCTTGTCTGGTCTTTTATCTACAACTGATTCTACCTCACCCTCCAGTGCCTTGTGAAGAGAAATTGCCAAGTAACTTAAAGGGAATGCCTTCATCTAATTATCCAAGGGAGGGGGGAATGACAGAGAAGCAAAGAATCAAACTGGGCTCAGACAGGGAATTTGCCATTTGTCTTCAGTCTTCCCATCCAGCATTTTAAGTTTCTGTAAGCTCTGAATTCAGGTAGCCATAGACAGAGCTAAGTAAGAGATTCTCTCTTAGCTCCCAAAGTGGCAGGGAAGAGGCATCTGCTTCTTATGTATGTCAGAGGCTCTCTCATGATCAGAGTGAGACCCTGATGTTCTGCTGGGTAGCAAAAAGACTGAAGGATCTGAGGGCCCCCAGAAAGGTTCATCTGCAGGGAGGCGTAAGGAGAAGTCTCAATGGCAGGCACGACCATGCACAGCATCAGGAAGGCATGTCAAAGATCCATTCTCCTTGACTTGGGACACATCTGGCATACTCACTGTTGTAAAGATATGGTCCTTGTGCACGCTCTCAGCATAATAATAACACGCCATGGGACCCACTGCATATGGCCCCTGAGTTCTTGAGCTTCCTGGCAAATGGAGGGAAGCTATCAAAACAAGGTCAATTCTATTTGATTCAAAAAGGATTTATTAAATGAAGGGGGACAATGTACATAATACTCATAATATCTTCCTCACTGGGTTGTTCTTTTGAAACCATAATGGGCTATAGGAATGTGAGCATTCATTATTTTAATTACACCTTTCCTTCCAGAAAACCCCACCCCCACCCCAAGAATGTCTGGGAATCCCTTTCCTCCCTGACCTTTCACCATTCCCAGTACTAGTGACCACTCCCTCCTCCTGGCTATCCTGAAGACTAAGAAGATGGGAATAAAAGATTTACCTTGGAGTCAGGGATTCCTGAGTTAAAATCCTGACTCTGACACATTCTAAATGTGTTTTAGAAGCAAGTCATTTAATTTCCCAGAGGCTCAGGCATAAGGTATAGGTAATTTGCCAATCTGCATTGTAT
>CM053593.1:205833481-205847462 GCA_028646575.1 Pseudocheirus occidentalis | reverse complement strand
GGTTTTTACCTTTACTTCTTATTCTTCTTTCACCACATGACTAACGTGGTAATATGTTTAATATGAAGGTACATGTATAGCCTATATCAGACTATCTGGAGAGGGGGAGGGGAAGGAGGAAGGGAGAAAAAATTTGGAACTCAAAATCTTACAAAAATGAATGTCGGAAACTATCTTTACATATAATTGGAAAAATGAAATACTATTAAGTGGGGAAAATTTTTTTTAAATGTGCAAGGAATACAAAGTCAACTCAAGCAGGTAACATTCTACTTGGGGAAGGAGGGATGGAGGAATACAATATGTAAACAGATTAATCAGTACTACAGAATTTGAAGGCCTGGACAGACTGCAGTAGACCCTATAGCCTAGGAGGGGCTTGCAGAAGTTAGAGAATCATACTCATAGATTTTAGGGAAAAGGCAGAAACAGCTTAAAGTAATCATCAAGTCCAAAATCCTATCTTCAGTCATTCTAATTTGTTCATTTATTCTTTCGATCATGCGTGCATGCATGCATTCATTCATTCATTTATTCAGAAAGCACTTACTCTGGGCAGAGCATTATATTAGGTTTGGGGGTGGGCGTGCCGATAAGGGGAAGAGGTATTGTTGTTGTTGTTGTGTTGTTGTTGTGTTCTTCATGTGGACCACAGCATGCCAATCCCTTCTTTCCTCCACTTTCTCTCAGTCTGTCTGCGTTCATGTTTGTTGTTTCCATGACATTATCTCTCCATTTCCTCCTCTGCCATCCCCTTTTCTTTCTGCCTTCAATCTTTCCCAGCATCAGGATCTTTTCCAATGAGCCCTCAT
The DNA here is from genome assembly GCA_028646575.1 of Pseudocheirus occidentalis. Lineage (NCBI taxonomy): Eukaryota > Metazoa > Chordata > Mammalia > Diprotodontia > Pseudocheiridae > Pseudocheirus > Pseudocheirus occidentalis. Next base: position 205,846,650 of record CM053593.1, on the reverse strand, counting down.
CTTCCCATTATGTGGCTGAAGGATTTAAGTTGCAGCCTCAGTATTTGACTTTCCAGTAAATAGTCTGAATTAATTTCTTTAAAATATTGGCTGATTTGATGTCCTTGCTGTCCAAGGGACTCTCAAAAGTCTTATCCAGCACCACAATTCAAAAGCACCTTTCAGCTTTCCTTATAGTCCAACTCTCACAACCATATATTGTTACTGGTAAAATCACAGCATGGACCTTTGTCAACAAGGGGACATGCTCAAGGTCCATTTGTATGGGACTCATTGGTAGAGACTGATCACTCAATCAATGCTACTTGACTGCATGAGGGGCATGCAGAAAAGAGAAAAGAGAGAGCTTGGTCTTCTGGCTTTGAGAAAGAAGATACAAAGCTCCAGATTCTCTTCAGATCCCTGAAGGGAGCTTTCCACCTTCAGAGAGAGAATTGATGAATTCTGAATGCAAACCGAAGAAAACTTTTTTACTGTCTTTATTTTTCTTGGGGTTTTTTTGTCTGTGTTTTCTTTTGCAACATGGCTAATACAGAAACATGTTTTCCATGACTTCTCATGTATAATCTATATCAAATTGCTTGCCTGCTCAAAGAGGGGAAAGGGGTCAAAGTGAGGGAGAGAATTTGGAACTCAAAAAAAAATTTTCTAATGAACGTTAAAGAGGTGGCTAGATGGCACAGTGAAGAGAGCACTGGCTCTAAAGTCAGGAGTACCTGAGTTCAAATCCAATCTCAGACACAACAAACTTACTAGCCATGTGACCTTGGACAAGTCATTTAACCCCAATTGCCCTCCAAAAAAAAAGCAAAAATGAATGTTAAAATGTTTTATATGTAATTGGGAAATATTTAAGAATATAAATTGGAAGAAAAAAAGATCCCTGAAAAGAGCTGAGGAAAAGCTGCTGTAGAAGAGTCTGCAACCTCCATCATATCCCCATTCACAGTTTTCAGTACTAGAGACTTCAAGGAACTTCTCCTTTGGGGAAGAACTGAGACTCCCTTGATTGAATTATCTCCCTCCCTTCTCCCTGTGGGAGAGCTCGCTCACTCTTTTTAGTATGCCTTTTCTAGTATATTTTCATCTGTATACTTTATCTGATTTGTTTGCTATCAGCTCAGATAAATAGGATTATTTGCTATTCACCATGTGTGGTCTTTGTGAAACTGGCATTTTGTAGAAAGGGAGTTGAGCCTTGGACAAATAGCTTGGGGTACTCTTTCTGGTAAAGGAATCAATAAGGAATGAAGCTTGAACCTAAAATTGCTTCTCTTAGGGCTATAGATAAGCACATGTATAGATAGATATAGAAATAAGGTAGGTAAACATAATTCTGGCTTGTTGCCCTTTCTCTGAGGAGAGCCAAGTGACCAGCCTCTGGTGCCAATCCCAAGTTTCCCTCCTCTATCCCCCCCTACAGGAATCAAAGCCTCCTTGGAGAAGGGGCCAGGACAGAGAAGGCTGTAACAATAACTATTTATGCCTCCCTGTGAGCCATATAGACAAAGCCATGGTGACATAAATTATCTATATGAGCAACAAACACATGCTCTACTCAAAGTTTAGATAAGAAAAAGTTTCTTGCTTCAGGGAGCTTGCAGTCTAGTTGGCAATAAGATACACATGCATACATACACATGCATGCACACACACATACACACAATGTTGTGGGATAAATCTATGAAAGAAATACAAAGTCAAGTGTGAAGTGGTCTGAGAAAAGATTGAAGGATCAGGGAAAACTTAATGGAAGAGGCAATATGTGACTTCGGCTCTAAGGAGTCTCTAGGTACTAAGCAGACAAAACAGGGAGTGAAGCCATTCTGAGAAGAAGGAATAGGCTGAGCAAGGGAGGCATGAGAGGGAGCCCACTGCATAGCAGACTACCTGGAGGAGAGATGGTGTGGAAAAGAATAGGACAACATAATGCTGTGAGGACAAAATGGTGCCAGATTGTGAAAGACCTTGAGTGCCAGACGAAGGACTTTGGGCATTTCTGGGGGGGCAGTAGGGAGCCACTAATTGTTTTTGAGCAGAAATGTAAAAGGACTAGGTCTACATATAGGAAAGATAGTTCTGGATTGGAAGGGGAGACCGTAGAGCTAAGAAAATGGACAAATGTGAGAGATGACGTGGAGGTGGAATCCATAGGACTGAGTGGATGGAAGAAGCAAGGGTAAGGAGCAAGCTGAAGATAACCTCAAAGATTTAAACTCAGGAGATAGAGTGAACAGTGGTGCCACTCATGGAAATAATGAAGGCAAAAGGAGGAGTGGGTTGAGAAGAAAGGATAAATAAGCTGGGGGGGAGCACTAGACTTGTGATTTCATTGGTATGGAGAACTTCCAATTAGGAAACGCCCTCTACCACTGTAGATTGGCACCTGCTCTAGTTAGGGTCATAGCTCTCTAGGTCAGTGGTTCTCAACCTTCCTAATGCCTTGACCCTTTAATACTCATATGTGGGTATATCTGCATGTTGGCAGACCCGCCTGGAGACAGATAGAGGAGTGGTGTCTCGGTTCCTAAGACCATGAGAACGATGTGTTTTCCGATGGTCTTAGGCAACTCCTGTAACCCTTGTGAAATGCGACCCACAGGTTGAAATCTGCTGGTCTAGGTGGAAGGAATCATGGGAACATAGGCTTAGAGTTGGAAGATACCTTAAAGGTCATCTAGTCCAGACCTCTCATTTTGGAGATGAGTAAACCAAGACCCAGAAAAGTCAAATAATATCCAAGGTCTCACATTAATCATTAAAGGTAGAATTTGAACTTGAAGGGGGAAACCAATACAGACAAAAGAAGCTGAAAGGTGAAGTGATGATTACCTGTTGGGGACATGATGGAATCTGGCTGCAGGTGTAGGAAGTGAGGAGGTGGCTGCATTGGGTCCCCTTCTTATATGGAGTTTCTGGGTGAGAGGAGCTCTCCCATGTCCACTCTCTGTCCTCTCCAGTGAAAGAGAGGGAGGGGTCCCAGAAGCAAGGGCTACTGAGGACATGTAGGCTTCTGCATTGAAGTAATCTTGCAAGAAGATAATTTTCTAGAGACAATGATGAAGTCCACAAGAGCAGCCAGGTGGGAAATGAGCAGCCAGGTGAGAAATGAGCAGCCAGGTGAAAAATGAAGTAACATAGGGAAAAATCTTTCTGCCCAGCCAAAGAATTAGCTGCCTGGGCTGTAGTGAGTTGCATTTCACTAGAGATCCTCAAATATAGACTGGGTAGCTATTACTTGTCAGGAAGGTTGTAGAGGGGATTTTTGTTCAGATACAGTTGAACTAGATGCCTCTGAAGTCCATTCCACATCTGAAATTCTCTGGTTCCATGTGATAAATCTGAGCTTCAGGAAAATACCAGGGAAGGCAAATTTAAAATTCTATTTTCTAAAGCAATTTCTGAATCCTTCCCTCCTCCTGGTCACATATACTCCCTTTCATGGTTCTCAAATGCCATCCAAGAGCAAAACAAAACTTAAGATTATTAATAACTTGAATGGTGTGTGTGGAGCATTGCCCTCTGGGATGTCTGCCAGTACTCTCTCCAAACCCTCACTGAGAGTGAGGGAAGAAGGAAACGAACACAAAATCGAGAAGGAGAAGAATGACCCACCGTGTGAGTCACCTAAGCTCACTTCATCATGGCCACATTTAACAGGGAGAGAGGAGGGAGTCCCTGATAATTTTTGAGCAGAGGTATGACGTGACCAAGTCAAAGCAAATGAGTATGTTCTGATGATGGATGGATTGGAGAGGGAAGAACTAAAAGAAGGAAAGGGGGTCAAATATGAGAAAGAGTATAGAGGTGGAACCAAAGGAAGTCAGTAACTGTCTGAATAGGAAAACTGAGATTGACAAACAGTGAAAGATAACTCTAGGGTAAGAGGTAGCTAGGTGGGGGCGGCTAGGTGGCGCAGTGAATAGAGCACCGGCCCTGGAGTCAGGAGTACCTGAGTTCAAATCCGGCCTCAGACACTTAACACAAAAACTAGCCGTGTGACCTTGGGCAAGTCACTTAACCCCAACTGCCCTCCAAAAAAAAAAAAAGAGGTAGCTAGGTGGTGCAGTGGATAGAGCCCCAGGCTTGGAGTAAGGAAGACATTCTTTGTGAGTTCAGATCTGGCCTCAGACACTTAGTAGTTGTGTGACTTAACCCTGTCTGCCTCAGTTTCCTCAGCACCTCCAAGGGTTGTTGTGAAAATGTGACGTAATATTTGTAAAAAATGCTTATCATAGTGCCTGGGACACAGTAGTCATTTAATAAATGTTTGTTTCCTTCCTTCCATCAAGAACCTTCTGACAAGTCTCTCTTTAAAAAGACAGAATCCTGGGAGACAGAAAGGGATATTAACACAGTGCCCGTGTGTCATTCATTTCCCAGGTCAATGCTATTTTTTTTTGGCTATTAGGACCCACTATTTTCATATCCTGTGTGTCCACTTTCCCAGGGCCAATGGCTGTTTGCTGGGGCAAATCAGAGGGACGTTCTGAGTATCCTTTCCAGTATTAGACTGAGGAAGGGTTTCTCCCCATCCCTTCTGTGTTCAGGGAGGACTAGCACCTCTGACATGAGAGTTTGCCAAGCCCTTTTCAGGGATGTTCATCCACCTTGGGGGTCCACCTGGTGTCTACTCAGCTCTCACCTATGGCTCCAAGAAGCCATGGCATGCACACCAGCCACATCCTGGTAAACCATCTCAGCACAACAGCTAACCCAGGTGGAGACCACAAACCCATCAGTGAATGGGATGGGGGGGAGGGATATCTATCTTGAGCACGTGAAGACTTTCCCCTGGAATGGGTAGATGGGAACAATTTGTTCCAGTGGACCCTGAATATGACTGAAGCAGGCTCTAAGAGAGCTTAGAACCTGGACAGAAATCAAAGATGCCAGGGTCATCCACTGCATCCCTGGCCACGGCCAATCATCCTGACTTTTGTTTTGCCACCAGACACCAATGACTCTAGAGGAGAAAGTGACGCTGACAACTTTTACGCAGCTCTGCCTCACTTAAATCTAATTCACACCCAAGTCAAGACATCACTATGATGTCATTTCTCCTCTTCAGAAATGAAGAACAGGGGGCGGCTAGGTGGGATAGTGAATAGAGCACCAGCCAGGAGGACCTGAGTTCAAATGTGACCTCAGACACTTAACACAAAAACTAGCCGTGTGACCTCGGGCAAGTTACTTAACTCCAATTGCCCTCTAAAATAAAAAAAGCCAAAAGAAAATTCTAAAAAAAAAAAAAAGAAGTGAAGAACAAACAGCAACTTCCTAATTTGCCTGCCTATTAATTATTTATAGTGATAATAATAATGGAAATTCATATAGTACTTTGAGGTTTGCTAAAGGTTTATATAAATTATTTCATTTGATTTACTGAGCACCTACTATATAGTGGCTACAGAGAAGACACAGGCCTTAGCCCTCCAAAGCCTAACTGTGGAGACAGGATATGCTAAATGAATGGTTAAGGCTACAGAGGCTATTGCCCTCAAAATGGAAAGACCAGTGTGGCCTGGGGTACTCACATCTTCTTTTCCTCAATTTCCCCTCATGCAGAAAAATAAATGATTGGACTAAATGATCTCCAGGGAGCTCTAAATCTGAGGGAGGCAGGATTTTAGCAATGACTCAATAAATAAGCAATGATTTAGCATTTAGAATGTGCTATATTCCAGGCTAAGTACTGGGGATTCAAAGAAAAACCAAAAACAGCCCCTATACTAAAAAGTTTACATTTTAATAGGTGGTAGAAGGTGGAGGGGAAGGAGGGGACAATGTTTATAAATTAGTACATGAAAGATTTGTTGTTGTTCAGTTGTTTCCATTATGTCTGACCACTGGTGACCCCATTTGGGGTTTTCTGGCCAAAGATACTGGAGTGGTTTGCCATTTCCTTTCCTAGATCATTTTACATATGAGGAAACTGAAGCTAACAGGGTTTTAAATAACTTTCCCAGGGTCACTCAGCTAGTAAGTGCCTGAGGCTGGCTTAAAATTTTTTTTTTTTTTTGCTTTTTGGAGGGCAGTTGGGGTTAAGTGGCTTGCCCAAGGTCACACGGCTAGTTTTTTTGTGTGTGTTAAGTGTCTGAGGCCGGATTTGAACTCAGGTACTCCTGACTCCAGGGCCTGTGCTCTATTCACTGCGCCACCTAGCCGCCCCTGGCTTAAAATTTAAGGTCTTTTTGAGTCCAGGCCTAGTGATCTATGCACTGCCCACAGATCCTCTTTGTTTATTCATAGGCTATCCCCCATATCGAAAATGCACTTTTTCCTCCCCTCTACCTCTCAGAATCCTGATAGAGGAGGAAGGATGGATCCAGTTGAGAAGTTCATCTAGGCTGTGACTTGGGGTGAGAAAGAAATATCCTGAAAACAGTGCTGTGTTGTTGACACCTTCTAAATCTTAGTGCAATGGGACAAAGCCCTCCCTAATTGCCCAATCTGAGTTACTGCTCTGCTTGGAGGTTAGAAAAATAAGACAAGCTCTTCTCACAGAGCTTACCAACTAGTTACAGAGACAAGATTAACACATGAAATAATTAGAAAACGTAAGGCTGCAATTAATTGCATTAATGAAGTACTAAATTCAGTGGAAGAAACTTAGTATGGTATCAAATCAAAAGACAGAGACTCAAATTCCTTCTGTGGCAATTATTAGGCAGCTAGGTGGCACATTTGATAGAGCACTGGACTTGGAGTCATTTCAAACCTGGCCTCAGACACTAGCTGTGTGACCCTGGGCAAGTCACTTAACTTCTATATGCCTGTTTCCTCCTCTGTAAAATGGTAATAGCACCTACCTCCTGGGGTAATTATGAATAATTATAAAGGCACAGGTGACTAGGTGGCACTGTGAATATAGCACTGGCCCTGGAGTCAGGAGGACCTGACTTCAAATCCGGCTTCAGACACTTAACACACACACAACAAGAGACAAGTGCAGCTTGTAAAGGTGGAAAGACAAGATCATATTATTAGTAACAGGAATAATAGCTATAATATGAGCACTTGCTTTGGATCAGGCATTGTGCCTTTATATATATATATTTTGCTTTTTTTTTTTGGAGGGAGGTAGGGCAATTGAGATTAAGTGACTTACCCAAGGCCACACGGCTAGTTTTTTGTGAGGGAGAACAGGGAGAACAGCCCTTGCACCATCTGACTCACCGTCTTAACCCCACAGCTAAGGGAGCTCTGTTAGTACAGGGAGTGAGGGGAATGAAATGGTCGTTCTCCTTTTAGCTTAGTCTTCAGGAAACCTGGTGAAGCACCCAGTTTTTTCATCTCTTGTTGATGTTGCTTCTCTGTTCTTTTATTGCTTTTCCTGTTCCTCAAACTGCTCCAGTGTAAATGTCAAATGTTCACCACCTACAGCGAGGTCTCCTATATTAAGGGTTTTCCTTCAAGCTGCAAACAGTGGTCATTAACTTCTATTTTTCTTTTCCTTTCCTCTTTTTCTTCATTTTTTTTTGAGGGTGAGTGGGGGCACAAGAAGCCTCAGAGCTTCTGGATGTTGCACTGATCTTAAAAAAAAACTGGGAGAATCTTCACTAACCTCCTCCTTGGTTGTGTCATTGTGATGTGGAGCTGACCCCTGGCTCTCAGAGGCTATGATCATTGAGTATAAATCCTGTCAAGCTGGAAGGGGGATTTGGGCCAATCTCTGCTACAGACTTGGATGTTTTGTTGTTCAAGAACAAACCTAATTAAGCTCAGAAAGGCTTGGCATTAGATGGGCTGCAGGGAAGGTGAATCTTTTCAGTGGTGGCAACTCTCAAAGACCTACCCCTCTGAGTCATTGAGGCATTAGAATATGGCATCTTCTTATGAGAATGGAACCCCCTCCTTCCACACAGTATCATGGATTGGTGAAGTAAATAAAAGTGAAACAAGGTGTCTAAGAAGAGAGGTGTCAGTGTGGGCTGGACAGTCAAGGAAGGGTTAAGATGAAGCTCAAAGGATTGGTGAGATTTAGATTTGCTGTGTTGGTGATTCTGCCTTTCCAACCACATGAGTACTCCTCAGCCATATCCTTGGTAGCCACTTTGCCCCATGGACCTCTAATCTCCCACCCTGAGACCCTGATTTCCTGAGAGATTGCCTCATGTGACCTACTGTATCTAGATAAAATAGTTCCATCTGTGCTTCACTTTATTCCCCAGATATCACCAGACTAATCGTCTTGCCCCTACATGTGCACACTCCATAATGCCCTTCCTCCCCATCCCTTTCCAATTCTGGAACCATTATCAGATTAATACTACCATTGCTATTGCAAAAGAGTGTTCCAATCTACCCCACTGTGGTTTCATTCATCATCCCTGTGACTTTCCAGATCGGAATGAATGTAAATAACATTTGTTTCTGTTTTCACCAGAAACCCTGAGGGTCTTCCCCTCCCGGGTCTATTTTTTTAAAGAGGCCGTTCTTTGCCTCATTTTTATCAAGCCTTACTTACTGAGTGGCACTGCCTCAGAGACATGTTAAAGACCTTAACTTGAAAAGGCCAAGGTTCCTCACTGCATCCTGGGCCATCTCTAGTCCTCCTGATCCATATCTGGCAATTGGACCCAGATGGCTCTGGAGGAGAAAATGAGGCTGATGACTTTGCACAGCCCTCCCTCACTAAATTAATTCCAGTTAATTCACTTGCATGTCATGGCATCAAACCAACGGCATCCCCCCCTCCGCTCCGGCAGCAGAACCTCCTTGTGTGTTGTGTTTCATTATTAGAATATAAGCTCCTTGAGGTCAAGGATTATCTTTATTTTTTTTCTTGTGGGGGTACCAGTGTTTAACACTCATGCTTAAAAAATACTTTTCCATTTTTTAATACTCCCTAGTGTGTCCTTCTGGGCAGCGAGGAGGCACAGTGGATAGAGCTCCAGGTCGAGAGTCAGGAAGACTCATCTTCCTGAGTTCAAATCTGACCCCAGAAACTTAGTAGCTATGTGACCCAGGGCAAGTCACTTAACCCTCTTTGCCTCAATTTCCTCATCCATAAAAATGAGCCAGAGAAGGAAATGATAACTCATTCCAATACTTTTGCCAAGAAAACCCCAATGAACAATGAAACTGAACAATGAAAGTATGTTTTTGCTCAACATGAGCAAAAGACATCTAGAAACCAGGTGAATAGGAAGCCATAGCATCTGCAGAAGTTGCCACATCTCATCTCCACGAAGTGCTTCCCTGGGCTATGGCTTCAGGGCCTAGGCCTGGAAGGAGTGGTCTGGAGGGTGCTATTCTTCCCAGGACTTAGTTTCCCATCAAGGCCATTGACTAAATAATTGGTGGTAGTAACAATGATGATGGCCCCCTTCTCCACAAGGATTGCTCTTTTCCATAATGATTATCTAGAAGCAGAGCCAGAGGTATGAAAGAAGAGGGACTTGCCATTCCTAGGGGTCTTTGTCTCAGAATACTGGGCTCTCTACCTGGATCTGAGGAGAGGGAATAGTCTCAGAGGTCTGTCCCATTTGGTACATGCCACCTCCTGTCTTTCCATCTTGGTGCCTTGCTGCTTCAACTACCTGCCCATCAGTGGCAGTTGGTCAGCTTCCTAACTGGTCTCCTGACCTTGAGTCTCTCCCTGATTCTAACCCATCCTCCATAAAGCTGTCAAAATGATTTCCCAAAATCATAAATCTGACCCTATTACCACCCTATACTCAGGGAAATTCAATGATCCCCTATTACCTCTAGGATCAAACATAAACTCCTGTCAAACAAAAATTCCTATTTAGGAATTAAAGCCCTTCACAGCTTGACTCCTTCCTACCTTTCCAGTATTCTCATACATTACTCCTGTGCACATACTGTATGGTCAAACAACATTGGTCTCCCTGCTGCTTCTTGCACATGGTAGAGCCATGAATGGCTACTCTTCCAACTCCCATCCTTCCCACCTTTGCCTTGATTGTTCCCCATGCCTAGACTGCTTTCACTCTTCACCTCTGTTTCTTAGAATTCCTGGCATCCTCCCAGACCATGTCTTTCTCTTCCCACTGAATCACTCAAAGGTCTAGCCTTCCCTCTGGTCACTGCCTTTACTCAAGCCCTCTCTTTCTCATCAAAGAAAGCCTGGAGTTCCCTTGTTCTTGTTTACCACATCTGGCTATAACAACGAGCCCATTTCTAGTCTATAGGCAAAAATGGTCCCCAATCCATGTGGATCACTTCCTCTTCCAGGTTAAGGAGTTTTTATTAATTAGACAAAAGTTATTAATAAAAGTACAACTGTAGAGAGCCCCTATGTAATGTTAACAGGATTTAAGATCTTCCCTGCCCATTAAAAGGTCTCATGTGGAGCCCATTAAGGGAAGTTTGCTTAGAGGAGGTTTGCTTATAGGAAGATTTTCACATCTTTTGCTAATTTCTAATTAGGCACTGAGCCACTAGGGTTGTGATGCCTTCTAACCCTGAGAAGTGTATATATACTCTGAGTTGGTATTTTGTTTTTGGGGTTCCCTTATGAGAGGATCTTGTGATTCCTTGGTCAAGATTCAGAGTGACTATGTTCAGAGCTCCCTGACTGCTCAATCCAGGGATGTATGTAAAGTGTATAGCTGATTCAGGCAGTGAGAGCCCTGTCTGTTGGTCTTTTATTTCTCTGATTGCATTTTCTCTATTTATATTTTCTATGAAGTTCAGGGTTCTGACTTTGACCCTGAACTAGTGAATATAATTTTAAAAGATTGTTGACCCTTTAAACAGCTATCTTTCTTAGTAAAGCAGATCTAAGAACCTGTGCTAGCAACCATCCTGGGTATGCCAGTGGTTGCTACAACACCCCATTAGAAAAATTCCTAGGGCAGCAAGGTGACTCAGTGAAAGTTCAAATCTGGCCTCAGACACTTGACACAGTTACTAGCTATGTGACCTTGGGCAAGTCACTTAACCCAATTGCCTTGCCTACCCCCCTCCAAAAAAACCTAACATTTAGAAAGAACTAAATCTCTATCCTATTTAAATTCTGTGTATTCTTTACCTAGCCACTGGCTTCCATCACTTCCATCACATCCAGCATGAAATTAATATATACAAAAATGTAATACATATTAATCATCTTTGATAAAGAATTTTAAGTACAGAAAAGATCTTTTTTAGTAGTATTTCATTTCTCCAGCTACATATAAAGACAATTTTTAACATTTTTTTAAATAAAATTGGGGGGGCACAGCCAAGATGGCAGTGTAGAAGCAGGAAAACTCCATCAGCTCCCCCCCCACGACCACCTCAAATACCTATAAAATATGACTCTAAACAGATTTTAGAGCTACAGAACCCACAAAGTGACAGAGAGAAACAAATCTCCCACTGAAGGCAGGGAGGCCTTGGAGGCCCTGTCGGCAGGCAGACAGGAAGGGTCCATCGCAGCACACTGGGAGGTGAGCCTGAAGTTTTAGCCCCAGGGTGGCTGGTTCTGACCAGCAGCAGCTAGAGCAGACTTCTGGAGAGTAGATCACCACCAGCTGTGGTGGTTTCCAGAATTATCAACTCATAAATGCCAAAGACAAAATAAAAGGTCAGTGTTGACTCTGTAGGAACAGGGGGACCGAGAGTGCAGTCTGGCCACTGCCCCCTTGGTGAGAAGGCAAGAAGCAGTGGAGGTGCAGCCGCCTCCATGTGGTTGCTTCAGAGCTCCTGACTTACAGATCTTACAGGGACCAAGCGATCATTCAGAGGGTAATTGCTCTTGCTTTAACCTGCTTGGATCTGGATCACAGTCTTGGGTGGAGGTCTTAGGATGTGTGACCAGTGAGCCAGAGCTTGTGGGGGCTGTAGAAAGGGCACCCAACTAATAGCTCTGGCAGCTGTGAAAACCCCAGTGATTTGGGACAAAGCTCCCCTCTCTGGAAGCAGAGTTCTACTGTGGCAAAAACTCAAAAGTCAAGTAATTGAGTGGCAACATGAGCAAGCAAAGGAAACAAAGCAAGCACAGGAATCAAGCCCTAAATTCCTTTTGGGGGGACAAAAATAATCAAAGCATGGAACAGGAGGAAAACAATGAAGTGAGAACTCCTGCATGAAAAGCTTCCAAGAAAAATATCTTTCTAACAAGACAAACCAGGAAATCATAAAAATTTTTAGTCCCTTTTTTCTCTTTGCTTGGAGTTGGTGGAGAGAGGAGTTTAGATTCTTCAGCACAAAAAAGACTCTTAACCAAAATCAAAATTGTATATACCCATGTAGACATCACCATTATTGAATTACAAAGGTCAAGATAAGGGTACACACACACACATACGTATATATGCACATTATATATATATACAATACATGGATATACACATACACATATAGCTATGTGCTTATATATGTTTATATGGGTATATGCATATGTACATATATACATATATTAATAGATTGGTTTTTTTGTGGAGAGTGAACTCAGCTACTTTTCTTAGTGATTATTTCAGAAAGAAGAAGTTATTAATAACTTTGCACTAAGCTAATTATCTTAGGAAGTAGGAATATCATTGCCCATCATTCCTTTAAGGTGATTGTCTTCAGCAATCAAAAATCTAAAATGAAAGAGAGAGAAATCTTGATATGTGCTATTCAAAGTAACCTGGGAGGATTTGGAATTTGAGGGGAGGGAATCATTTTGAAAGAACATTTGATAGCTTGCTCCAGGGGGGAAAAAAACAAAAAACAGAAACTGGTTTACTGGCATAGCATTTTTATTTTACTAAAAGGCTGCAAGAGGCTAGTTTTAATGCCTAGTGTAATGTGAGGTCTCTTATTCATGAGACAGATTGACAATTAAAGTAAAAAATTAGGAAAATCCAACACACCAGCTTAGCCTGAGAAGAATTCCAGAAGGATAGAGATCTGGAGAAAGTAATTGTTGAATTTTTAAATTTTTATTCTGAACTTAACAAACACTTAATGAAACAGGCATTTTCGTATACATAGTAGAACAGAAAAAGAAGGTTATACTATGAAATGCCAAATCTCTGTTATATTTAACAGTCAGAGGTTAGGTTCCAGTTTGATTTAGCCACTTAACATCAATTAGCTTTTTTTTTGTATTCATACACATATATACCCTCCTATATAGACATATGAGTAGGTATACATATTTATACATTTGTATTCCCTTCACCTCTCCTTCATACTAAGAAAAGATTCATAAGTCACTATTATTGTTT
>CM053593.1:205816229-205832981 GCA_028646575.1 Pseudocheirus occidentalis | reverse complement strand
TGGGATAGGGAGACCCTCCCTGCCCTACCAGAAAGTAAGAGAGCAGATCAGGGGAGGCGTTTTACAGTGGGAATGCTGTTTTGGGGTTGGGATAGGGAAAAGATGGGGAGAAATTTTGTAATTCAAAAATCTCATGAAAATGAATGATGTAAACAAGAAAACAAATTTAAAAATAAATAGATAAAATAAAAAATAAAATGATTTGCTCTGAAAAATAAGCCCCAGAGATTGTAGTTGGGAAAATCTTGTGTGCAAAATTCCTATAGTTGAGAGCCTGGAAGAGGCATGGAGAGAAGAATAGGAGGTATCATGTGCCACCTATTCTTGAATTACTATGCTATTTTATATTACCCCTAATCTTTGGGTTGAATAGAACTGACAAAAAGATAAGAGTCAGGAGTTGGATGTGACATGTATATGCTGACAGCGTCTTAGCTTTATTTTAGGACTTAACTTCGTCTCCATCCCTACCCTTAAAGTTAAACCTGAGGTTTGAGATACATATGAGCTCTCTTAAGATGTCCCCCAGCCATAGTAACTGATCTCAATCCTATACTTTTTTTCAAGTCTAGCTCAAAACTGACTTTACCCATGAATTAATTTGACTTGTTGATTCTTTTTCACTTCTCAAGTACTATAGAATTTATGGTCAGTCCACATAACCTCATATTTGCTAATATATTACCTTGTATTATTCTTTGGTTTCATGTGTGTGCATTTTTGTCTCCACAACCAGATTGTAAATTCTTCAAGCATAGGACCTATATCATCTCCATATTTACATTTTTTCATAATTATCTCCTACAGCACTGAACATGGTAGGTCATAAATGCTTAGTGAGTGAATCAACTGGACAAAAGCCAGGGTCTTTGGTGCCTTAATTGTTTCAGCATCTAGAATAATGATGCCCAGTACAAGGCATTGATGTTCCTTTCTCCTTGATTTTTTGTGTACTTTCTAAGTCTTATTATAATAATAGTTGACAATATAGCACTCTAAATTTGGCAGAGAGCTTTATTATCTATATTGTCATTTTTATCCTCACAACAAATGTGGGAAAGTAGGTATCCATATTATAGGTGAAGAGGAAGGTTTAAAGGGCTTACTTGACTTGCCCAGCATCACAGAGTGAGGAAGTATCTGAAGTACCCTTAAAACCAGGTCTTCCTGATTCCAACTCCATACTCTCTCCACTAAGCTACAATTCCCCTAATACGTACAGAAAGAGAACTTGAGTAACATCCAACCCCTTCCTTTGATAGGTAAGGAGACTTCTTCTCAGAGAGAAGAAGTAACTTGTTCACAGGTAGTATGGTCCAGAGGGGTTTTTTATTTCCTTGTGTACAAGTCCAGGTATGTCAGTGACTTTCTTAGGCACATCCTACTTCACTGACATCACCATTAGAAGCTTTAGAATTGAATTGAATAGAACCATTAGAATTGTATTTTTTTTTTTCCATTTAATAACACCAAAAGGTGTGGCTCAATTTCACTTTTCCTTCAATGCTGTTGCATTTGTCTTAGTGATTCTTCAAGAATGCTGGACTTGGAATCAGGAAGGCTTGAGTTCAAATCCTTCTTCAGACACCAGCTTTGTGACCTTTGGACAAGTCATTCAACTTCATTAAGTCTAAGTTATCTCATCTATAAAATGGGGTTAATAATAGTAATCACCTCTTGGGGTTGTTGTAAGGATCAAATAAGATAATATTTGTACTGTACTGTGCTTTGCAAACCTCATCGTGTTAAGTACTAATTATTTTTATTACTACCTGAAATAAAATGATTCCTGCTAGTTTTGTAGGTAGTTCTCAGTGGAGGCATAAATATAAACTATATAGCAGATAAACAAAAACTGCACTTGAAAAATGCTATTTCTAAGAGTAGTTGTTTGCTTTCCTTACAATTTGTTCTCAAGAGTTTTCTTTCTGAGGATACAGAGAGGCCCCCATTTAGGAGAATAAACATTGTGAAACTTAATCATTTCTATCTCTTCTTGTTCCCCAGAGTCTGAATGGTGTTTGGCTGAACAAGGAACGCCTGGAACCTTTAAAGGCCTATCCTATCCAGGAGGGAGACCTAATTCAGCTTGGAGTTCCACTAGAAAATAAGGAGAATGCAGAATATGAATATGAAGTAGTAGAAGAAGACTGGGAAAAAATCTACCTATGTCTTGCCATGAGGAACAATAGGCCAGTAGTTAAGTGCTCAAGAACCAAAAGGAAATGTAGTTTAACGTTGGATAGCCCTGGAGCAGATGGCTCTTCAGATTCCAGAACCAAAGTAAATAAAGTGTCCCATGACTATGAGCAGTCAGGGAAGTCCTGTGGAAGAGCCGAAATGACCAAACAGGCCTCTAAAAATGTGGTCCAAAAGTTCTCTTCTCCTGGACCAAGTGGGGAGAGAGCAACAGAGGATGACCTTCAGACCCTGTCAGAAGCAGCAGCCGCCCTGCCAAGCAAGGAGCACAAAGGCCCAAGCTTGTCACAGTCTCAGAGCAGCTTGGATGTACTTAAGAAGACGATGGCCGAGATACTCAAGCTGAAGGTGAAGGTTCAGGAGAAGCAGGTGGCTGTTCTGAGTGTAAAGAAGCAGCGCCACAAGGGGGCCCAGAAGGAGATTGTGAAGATGGAGGAGGAGCTCCAGGAGTTGCAGGACCAGCTATTTACAGAGCAGGTCCAGCAGCAGCAGAGAGTGGAGCAACTAGAGAAAAATTTCCAGGAGAAGGAACCCCTCTTAGAGGTACAGAATGAGAGAAAATAAATGGCAGTTTGTTAAAGGTATATCTTTTGTGCCTCTTCCTTCCAGAGACTTGGTGTTCTGAATTGATTTGTGTTGATAGAGATAAAAGCTGAATACTAGATAATAGGGGGTGGAAGCTTGGGACAGAGACCAGGGAATTTATGGTTGAGGATTAAAGGGAAATATTGCGTAAAGCAAAAGTCAGCATCAGGATCAGAATTAGGATACCAGGCCAAATGAATGTCAGATGTAGGCCAGGAATCCAAAGGCAACTAATTGGTGCAATAGATAGATTGATGGACCTAAAATCAAAAAGATCTGAATTCAAATCCTGCCTCAGATACTAGCTGTGTTACTCTGGGCTGAAAGTCACTTAACTTGTTTGCCTTAATTTTCCCAACTATAAAAGGGGGATAATAACAGCACTTACTTCGAAGGGTTGTTGTGAGGACTAAATGAGATAATATTTACAAAGTGCTTACTTAGCACAATGCCTAGCACATAGTAGGTACTGTATAAATGCTTATTCTCTTTTCCCTTCTCTTCGTCTTCATCTAAGGTCAGAACCAGTAGATGAAGAGGGAACCAAACTAGAATTGGGATTCTAGGCAAGCATTATAGAACAAACACGAATCAAGTAACAGTAAATCAGTGTAGATCAAGATGTTGAAATGCCACGGTAAATTGCCCGTTAGTCCAGTTGTGTTTTTATTTTTAACTGTTTAATGACTTTTGTTTTGAATATCATTGTCATTTTTTCAATATGGCACCACTGATTCCTCCCTGTAACAAAGAAAAACACTTAAGAAAAACCAGTCAGTAAATTGACTAAAACTGAAAGCATATGTAATATTCTGTACCCTTTATACCTCACCTTTCTGCTCTTGGTCCTCTGGGATAAGATTGCTCATTACATTGAATTAGAGTTGGATACCTTTAACTGTTATTTTCATTTATGTTATTGTAGTCTTCTGGTTCAGTTTTCTTTGTTCTGTATCAGTTTATGCAAGTCTTTCCCATGTTTCTTTGCATTCTTGATCATTTCCTACAGTGCAGTAACATTACATTTATATGCCACAATGTGTTCACCATTCCCTGATCATTGGACACATAATTTGGTTCCAATGTTCTGTTATGTGAAAAATCAATACTCTGGAATATATGGCACTGTCTTTAGGATATGTATAAACAGTAATAGGATATGAGCAATTTAACAACTTCTTTTTCTAATTCCAAATTGTTTTCCAAAAGGACTGGACCAATTTGCAGCTCCTCCAACAGTGTATTACAGTGCCTATCTTTCTACAACACTCCTATCAATAGCCATTTCCATTTTTTATCACTTTTTCTCCTCTGGTGGGTGAGAAATAAAGCCTCAGAGCTGTTTTAATGTGCATTTCTCATAGGAGTTATTTGGAGTGGGGCAGCTAGGTAGCACAGTAGATAGAACATTAGCCCTAGAGTCAGGGGGACCTGAGTTCAAATCTGGCCTCAGACACTTGCTATCTGTGTGACCCTTGGCAAGTCACTTAACCCTCAATTGCCTCCAGAGAAAAAAAAAAAGAAAAAGAAGAATGATTTGGAGTCTGTACCATTGGTTTATTGATAGCATCCATCTTTTTACAAAAAGCAGAATAATGTTTACCTGGAAGACTAATTGAGGTTAGCAGATTATCTTGCCCTTACTAGAACAAACCCCCAAAATTAAATTCTATGTGCCAGAACTTGATAGTAATTTAGCTGTAGAGCTCAAAGTGGTGATTTACTTGGATTTTATGATCCTTCCCTTCCCCATCTTAAACAGTCAATAACACAGGTATCTAGTCCTCCACAACATAGATATTTGGTATGCACTTGGTGTGCCAGGTCAATTCTTCTGACAATTTCGATCTTGAAAGACATGTTGGTTTAGTTGTGTCATGGCTGTGATCCAGAAAGAACTGTATCCTTGTCTCTATCCCTGAACATTTCATTAAGTCAAGTCAGCAAGAATTTATTAAGCATCAGCTATATGCCGAGCACTATGCTAAACTCTGGGGATATGAAGAAAGGTAAAAACAGTTCCTGTTCTTGAGGACCTCAGTTTAATGGAGAAGACATCATGCAAACAACTGTGTCCAGACAGTATATCCAAATGATAAATTGGCAGTGATCTCAAATGAAAGGCACTAGTGTTAAGGTGGGTCACAAAAACCTTCTGCGAAAGGTAGGATTTTAGCTCAGATTTTAAAGAAGTCAGGAGACCAAGATGAAAGGAGAGAATTCCAGACAAGTGGTACAGCCATTGAAAAGGCACAGAGTTGGGAGATAAAGAATCATTTTCCAGGAACAACTAAGAGACAATTGTGACTGGATTGTAAAGCATGTAGAGGCAAGTAAGGTGGAAGAAGACTGGAAAAGTAAGAGGGGGCACGTTTATAGAGGGCTTCAAAAGCCAAACATATTTTTATATGTAATCCCTGGGGTAATAGGGAAGTGGAGCTTATTGAACAGAAGCATGTGACGGAGAGGTAGGTATAATGTTGTCACACTAGTGTTTTGGGAAGATCACTTTGATAGTTAAGTGGAGGATGGGCTTCAGTGAGGAGAGACTTAAGGCAGGGAGGTCATACAGAAGGCATTAGTACAGGCTTAAAGTGATAAGGACTTGCACTAAGAGAGTGGTATTTGTCAAAGGAGAGAAGGAAACTTACATCAGGGTTCTGTCTGTAAATTTAAGTTAGAATCAACAGGACCTGGCATCTGATTGATTGGATATGGGAAGGAGCAGAGGAAGATCAGTGGTTTTCAACCTTCCTAATGCTGCGACCCTTTAATACTCGTATGTGGGTGTATCTGCATGTGGGCGGATCTGTCTGGAGACAGATAGAGGAGCAGTGTCTCAGTTCCTAAGACCGTTGGAAATAAGTGTTTTCCGATGGTCTTAGGCAACCCCTGGGACCCCTGTGAAAGGGTCATTCAACCCCCAAAGGGGTTGTGACCCACAGGTTGAGAACCATTGCCTAGGTTGTGAGCCTGGGTGAAGGGATGGATGGTGGCTCCCCACAGTAGTAATAGGAAAGTGAGGAAGAAGGGAGAGTTTGGGGAGGGTAAAGAAGTAATGAGTTCAGTTTTGGACATGTTGAGTTTAAGATGTCTTTGAAACATGCAGTTCAAGATATCTTATTAGATTAGGCAGTTGGAGATGTGGGACTGGAGGTGAGAAGAGACTTTAGGGCTAGAAAAGTAGATCTGGGAATCATCAGCATAAAGATGATAATGAAATCCATGGAAACAGATGAGCTCATACAGTGAAATAGCATAGAGAAAAAAGAGTAGAGGGCCCAGGACAGTCTAGGGGACTCCTATGGTTAGTGGTCAGACAGGTAGGAGGAGAAACCAGAAGAGAGCAGTGTCACTCAAACCTAGAGAGTAAGAGGATGAGCAGCACTGTCAAAGGTGGCAGAAAGGGCAAAAGGATGAGGAAATGGGAGGTGAATAGAAGAAGTGTCTTCAGGAAGGGCAGAAGAAATCACTCTAAAAGGTCTCATGGGACAAGGAAAGAGACCTTTAAAACGTAGAAAGAAGAAACTATCAAGAAGACTATCAAAAGGATGATTGACAGTGTTAAAGGCTGCACAGAGGTCATTAAAGATGAAGATTGGGGAAAGAACATCAGATTTGTCAATAAAGATATCAGTATTAATTTTGGATAGAGCAGTTTCAGCTGAATGATGAAATCAGAAGCCAGACTGTGGAGAATTAAGAAGAGAATGTGAAAAGAAGTGGAGGCACCAACTGTAGATAACTTTCTCAGTGAGTTTGGCCACAAAAGGGAGGGGAGATATAAGCCTATAGCTAGCAAGGATGACCAGATCAAGTGAGGGTTTTTTGAGGAGTCATATGTTTGTAGGCAGTAGAGAAGTATCCAGTAGATAGGGAAAAATTGAAGATTAGGGGGAGAATGGGGATTAATAGAGGAGAAATCTACTGGAGAAGGTAGAACGGAATGAAATTAAAGGTACTTTCCAGTGCTAACCCTGGAAAGAAGGGCCACCTCTTCATATGAGAAAGATTGAAGAAAGTATAGTGATGGAAAGCATCTGAATGATTCAGATGAGGAGGAGAGAGGGGAGAGTTCTCAGCAAATTCCCTCAAATTTTTCAGTGAAATATGAAGCAAGATCCTTAGCTGAGGGGGTGGGGGGGAAGAGGGAGGCATGAGAGGTTTGAGGAGGGATGAAAAAGTTTTTAAGAGCCACTGTCATGAGTAGAATAGTGAATCGATTAGACAGCTGTCTAAAAAGGATTGCTTTGCTGTAGTGAGAACCTATTTCAACTTTACTAGGCAGCATATGAGTAGGAGCAAACAGAAAGGATGGTAGGAGTAACTGAGACTTGGCAAAGAGTTTATCCAGAGGATCAGGGACAAGGGACTCAAGAGGATAAGGTAGAATTTAATTGACTCACCAGAGGGTCAAGTTAGAGAATGGGAAAAAAGTGTAGCTAATGTGGGTATGATGGCCTGGGAAAAAAAACTATTCAGCTGGAATGATTACTGATCACAGTGAGGATTGGGGTTAAGGGGTTGCAAAGCAGAGGGAAAGGTGGAATGACAGCAGATTTGGAACAGATAAAGGAATTTCAGAGTTCATGGAAATAGAACTTTGTAGTGGGTGATGATTAGATTAAGGGTTTAACCATCTTTGTAGCTGAAGTGGGTTGGAGGACTCAATGGGAAATGAGTAAGTTAAGGAACTAGGAAGTTAAAGTGTTTGAGGAAATATCGGTGTGTATGTTGAAGTCCCATAGTGTGAAGGCAAAGGCAATGATGAGAGAAAGACTGAATCGGGCACTGAGCTCCCTGAGGAAGGAAAGCAAGAGTCCTGGAGTTCAGTAGATAACAGTTTCCAGAATCTTGATTGAGTTATAAACAGAGATTAAACAAACCTTGGAGAAGTCAGTTTACTGAATATAATGGTGACTGAGAGAGAATCTGGAAATGACAGTGAGGAATAAGGAGCATTCTGGTTCTCTCATCATGACTTACTGAATCAAAAGAATGGCTTCTGGTTACACTAGATGCTCAGGCTTGAGATTAGCTAAATGGATACTGTGGCCTGCAGATGAGAATGCTTCAGGAACATCAAGTTCTTGATGAGGGCAGGAATCATATATGCATATACCCTGCCTACTTAATATCAAACTGGTCAAGTGCTAAGTAAAATGAAAAGATAAGGATCCAAATGGTTATGTAAAGACTAGCATTCATCTTTGAATCAAGTGACTCAGGACAAGATAATTTATAATATTCACATTAATCATCTACTTATTAATTCTTTGATGTAAAAGCTCATATCTTGAGCCTAATTTTCTTATTTCTCAGGAATTTGAAGTTCTATTCTCTTCATGCCCTTGTGATAAGTGATTTTGGGAATAGCAGCAAATGGAGTACTATGCGTTTGGGCTGATTGCCTGTATGTAAATCTTTGCTGCCTTTAACCTTGTACAATCTGGAAATTAACAGAGGACATTTCCCTCCAGGTTACTCACCTTTTACCTCCTCCAGTGACTTTTAACAGTTTAAAACAAGTGTTGTTTTTACCCCCTTAATAGAAAAAGGCATCTGAGATAGAAAATAAGTACTTATTAATTGAAAAAAGTTTTAAAAAATCTAACGTGGCAACAGCTATCGCTGGACCCAGCAAAACAACAGAGTCAAAGAAAACAAAACAAAATAAAAAAATGACTGGGTTGAAGAATTCCAGTGCCCACTTGCCAGTTGTGAGAAGAGGGTCAGATGTATGGAAGTTGAGGGGAGTGAAGCATCTTTATAAACAGCGTTGCCTTCTGTTCACTTATAGGTCTTGTCCTATAAGTCAGGTCCCACCCTGACAGAGAGAACAGGAAAATTTTCTGATAAGGTTATTAATCTTTGTAAGAAGTTGGAATGTGCCTTCTAATCCTAATTTAATTTAATCCTAATGTTTCAGTGATATTTTTTAAGCCCTTACTGTGTGCATGTGCTAGGTCATCTGGGAATACAGTGAAGCTTAACATCAGTCCTCACCTTCAAAGAAATTATGATCTTGTTGAGGAAATGAGACTTAACACACATGAAAAAACCAATGAACAGTTTTAAGGTGATATTAATAATTGTATGTTTTGATACAGACTGTATTAAGAGAACTAATGTAGTTCAAAGGGAAAATTCACAAAGGTGATGGACAAAAATTGGCAAAAATGAGGTCAACAGAAGAAGAGATGTAGCTGTGATAGAAAGGATAATGAACTGAGTATGTATACTGGGATGGAGAAGTGCCAACTCCCCAGCTTCCAAACTCACTTGAGAGTAGCGAGTATGGTACAGTGGAAAGAAGGCTGATTTTGGAGTCAAAACATCTGAATTTGGTTCTCAATTTTGCTACTTATTACTTATATGACTGTACTCTTCATCTGCAAAATTAAGAGGTTAGATTTTTTTTTTAATTACCTGTAAGATACCTTTTAGCTCTAAAACTGATCCTGTGAGATTGCCTGGCTTAAGAGTAGGAAGGTAATGATACTACAGGCCAGGCTGAGACATTTCAATCAGATATCTAATGTTTCTGAAACACTCTGTATATTAGTTCATTGAGTTTCAGGCTGAAATAGACCTTTGGGATCAGCCAGTCCAATTCCTCATTTGACTGATGAGTAAACTGAGACAAAAGACTATTAAGTGACTTATCCAAAGTCACATGGCTAGCAAACAGCAGAGCTGAAATTTAGTCCCAAGTCCTTTGACTTCAAATCCATGGCTCTTTTTACCACAAAAGCCCTTTCAACAGTCCTGTTAGGTAGTACAGACATTATTATCTACATTTCATAGGTGAGGAAACTGAGGCTAAGGTCAAATGCTCTTTTACATCAAAGAGCTATTATTATCTTGCGAAAGATTCTTGGAACAATTCATTGTATTTCCAGAGTAGCCTTGGAATGAATTAAAGGTGAAAATCTCATTATAGACCCTATAAAGTCAGGTAACTTTGCTTAAATCCCTTTGTAGGCAACAGTTTGAGAGAAAACAGGAGTTGTTCCCACCTGCTATCTATTCCCCTTTCCCCCATCCTCTTTACCCTGCTGCTCCCAGATGCTCGTGCCATCCGCTCTGCTCTGCATGTTGATGGGTTTTATTCCTCTTTACTTCCCCTCAAGGAAACCTTCCATTTTTTTTTTGGCTTTGCAGGGTTTGGAAAAACAGCATGGGGAAAAGGACCTGAAGGAGCAGCTGGCACAGGCCCTGCAGGAGGTAACTTATCTCTTGCCACTAGGCTAAGATTGTTCCATCAACTGTAGAGCAGGGGGTGCAGCCAAGCCTTGCGTGACTGATGGCTGCTTCTCCTACTTATCCTCTACCTCCACTGCACCTCCAGTCTGTCAAATGGAGCAGATGGCAGTTGCTCACACCATCACTTCGGAGATGTAGAGCCCAACAGACATGCCAGGCCTTGGCATGAAAGCCTACAACTTCATTTGAGCAGTTCTTCCTCTAGTAGAACAGACTAAGAGCCCCTGGGGAATTGTGAGGCTCATGGGTTGGGGCAGGATATGCAGTTAGAAAGGTAAGGGGAAAAAATGTCAGCTGTGCCAGGGCCGTGGGGCCCATTGCTGCCCCTGCTGATCTCACCATTCAGAGCTATAGCCAGCCAAAGATGGGGACTACAGTGATTGGCAGAAAATGGCAATTAAACATTTTGGGCCAATTTGAGAATGTGCAATTTAACAATCAACGAAGTAGATCGACAAGACAAGACAAGAAAGTATAGATTCACAGGGTTGAAATCCTGATAAAGGTTCCTTGTAATTTAGTTCATTTATTTTAACTACTCACTGTTTTCTTCCCTAGTTCTTTCTATAAGTTTTGTTGAATCTTTGAAAACTTACCTCACCCTTCTTTTATTCACCCTGAATACAAGTCAGATGTAAATTTATTTTATGGTCATGGCATAGAGTAATCAGAAAATAGATTCAGGCCTCATTAACAAAGATGAGCATTAGAATAAAAATTTGTTCTGAGAGCAGAGCTCCCAGAAGGTTTAACTCCATGCTCTTCTCTGTTAGACCTGTGAACCAGTCTTCTTAGAGAAACAGTGGCATATTACCCACATCAGACAGCAGCCAGGACTCCCCAAGTAGAACATATAAGTGCCAGTAGGGAAAAGAATGTTGACGAAATCAATGATGGTTTAGTTTTCTTTTCAAGAGAACTTTTTTTGTCTTCAAAAGTAACTTTTTTTTTTTTTTTTTGCATATTCCCTACTGCAGGTTTCTGTAGTGTGATCACATTTGCTGAAAATCTTATTGAGGTGTTGAGGTTGATTGGGGGGAAAAAGAGTCAGGTTCCTGCCATTTGAAGACCCTGTAAGGAATATCTGATCTCCTTTCATATCTTTTTATTTTATTGTCCTGAGTATTTCATACTCCCTCTTGAGAAATACACAACTCCCTTTATTATATTATGTTGGAACATGGAACAACTGCTGTGTGCTTGGGTACTTGGCTCATGGATACTTCTCAGCTTATAATTTAACAAATTCCAGCCACTTCCCAGGCGCCAGTGGTGAGAAGCAGCCTGAGTTGTTTGCCATTCTTGAGACCAGACTTAAAGGGATCATCATAATTTAAATTTATATAGTTCCTTTAAAGGCAGAAATAAACTGTTGGGAGTGCTTTTGCAACTATAATCTGACTTTTTTCCACATTAAGCCTATGAGGTATATCGGGCAGGTATTCCCCCACTTTACAAATGGGGAAACTAAGGTTTATACATAGGTAGAGTGGCAAAGTCAAGGCAACAGCTATTGAATGGTTTATATTTTTCCCCTAGTTAATGGCCGTTACTGTGATACAAATTGTGTTGAATTTGTGAATTTCTTTTTTGCTAATTGTTTAAATTGCATTTACAAATACAGATTCATGCTCAGTGCAAGCCATAAGACACTCTCTCTGATGTATAGCATGGGCACTTTGAGAAATAGAATGGAGGCTTCCTGTTGCCTCTCCTTCACTTCTAGCAGATAGTAGTGGTGCTCAGCTTTCTGGCAGCACCATAGATTGAGGGAGTAACGAGGATGGCATTGGCTATGTGGTCAACAGTTATATTTGAAGTGGTTTTCTATTTCTATTTCAACCAACATTATTTCTGCATCCTCAGTTCCCTTTAATGTTTTTTAAAAGCCAAACAATTGATATCTGGCTTCCTGGTGATATCTGATATCACTAATGATAGTCTCTCAAAGTCCAGTGAATCCCTTAACAGGAATTCTCTCAACAAGAGAATGAATTGTTCTTCACCCTATTTGAAAACCTCATATAATGGGAAATACTCACTACCTTGTAAGGCACATTTAAGATACTTAAAATTTCCAGGAAGTTTTTCCTTACCCTGAGCCAAAGCCTGTCTTTCTGCAACTTAACATCTCCTAGTTCTACAGTGGGCTCAGAGTTAGAAAAGGTGTTGTGGCCCTAGCTTCTGCCTCTTATTAACAGTGACCCAGACCTAGTAACATAAATTTGTTGAATCTCAGTTTTCTCATGTATAAAATAGGGATAAAAATACCTCCCTGGTCGATTGTACAGAAGTGTTGTGAATACATACATCAGCATACAAAAGAATTTTGGAAGTTGTGAAACAGTACACAAATATGAGATGAGGTTAATATTTCCTTACTGGTTATGGGTTCTCTGATCGCTCTTTTTTTCTCTTTCCTATTTCTTTCTTTTTTTTTTTTTAATATTATTGACTTGTTTATTTACTTTTAGGTTACAAGATTCAGTTCAAGAGTCACTTCTCCCCTTCCTCCCCACCCCCCACCCCCACCATGGTGGCATACAATTATGTATAGTATATGCAGACTCTTTCACATTGTACAATAGTCTGGTTGTATAGGTGTTATAGCCAGTGGAGTGAACAATGAGAAAAGAGAAACAAAAGCCAAACATAGAAAAGAATGATAGCATGCATTGCTTTAGTCTCTTTTAAAACTCTCATCTTTCTGGATCTTTCTCTGAATGTAGACATCTCTTTCCATCCTGTCCTATTTCTCTTCAAAAAAGATTTGTTAGAATCCAAGAAAGGAAGTATTTTAATAAAATTTTCAGTCCGTTTCTAGTGAACTATATAACAAAGAACATACAGTAGTGGGATTGGAAGCTGCTAGTATGGGAGTATTTTAGAGAGAGGGGAGGATACAGTAAAGGCTGTGTTAAATGTATTATCTGGATATATTTCTGCAGCATCACATTCTAATGGAAGAGTTAAGTCGGAGCAAGAAGGACTTTGAAGAAATCATTCAAGCCAAGAATAAAGAACTGGAACTGACCAAGGTACTCATAGGAAATCGTGATTCAATGTCAGTAAATTAGCGTTTAATAAGTGTGTGCTATGCCAGGCACTGAGCTAAGCACTGGGGATACAAAGAAAGACAGAAAACAGTCCCTGTCCTCAAAGGAGCTCACAGACTAGTGGAGACAACATGTGAACAATTATGTACAAGCAAGCTAATATGCAGGATAAACAGTAAATAATTAACTGAGAAAAGGCACTAGAATGAAGATGGGTCAAGGAATCTCTTCCTGTAGAAGGTAGAATTCATCTTGGGACTTGAGGGAAGACAGTAGGGATAAGGGAGAACATTGGAGAAGATTGGAAAGGTAGGAGAAGCTAGGTAACGAAGGGCTGTAAGTGTCAAACAGGATTCTATGTTTTATCTTGGAGGTGATAGGGAGCCACTGGAGGAGTGTGTGTCTGTGTCTGTGTTGGGGGTAGGGGGTGACATGGTGTGCTTTAGGAAAATCATTTTGGTGACTGAATAGAAAATGAACTGGAATGAAGAGAGACTTGAAGCAGGCCAACCCACCAACTGTCTATTGCAGTAGACCAGGTATTAGGAAATGAGACTTGCTGGATAGGGGCCTGCACTAGGGTGGTGATGGTATCAGAGGAGAGAAGCTATCAGATTCAAGAAATGTTGCAAAGGTGAAATCAACAGGCTCTGGACATAGGAGTGTAGACATTGTGAGAAGCAGAGGATGATAGCCTAGCTTTTGAGCCCATAGTGACTGGAAAGATGGTGGTTTCCTTGACAGTAATAGGAACACTTGGAAGGGGATTGAGAGTTTGGGGTAGGGTAGAGTTTAGAGCAGTGGTTCTCAGCCTTCCTAATGCTGCCCAACCCTTTAATACTTGTATGTGGGTAGACCCACATGAAGGCAGATAGAGGAGCAGTGTCTCAGTTCCTAAGACCATCGGGTATATGTGTTTTCCGATGGTCTTAGGTGACCCCTGTAACCCCTGTGAAAGAGTCGTTTGACCCCCAACGGGATTGCAACCCACAGGTTGAGAACCACTGGTTTAGAGGGAAAGATCATGAATTACCTTTTGGACATAATTGAGTTTAAGCTGTACAGGACATCTGGTTTGAGATGTCTAATAGGTTATTAGAGATGTGAGACTGGAGGTCGACAGAGGTTAGGGCTGGATAAGTAGATTGGAGAATCTTCGGTATAGAGATGATAATTTAATGTAGGGAAGCTGATGAAATCTCCAAGTGAAATAGTATAGAGAGGGAAAAGACAAGAGGACCCAGGACACAGCCCTGTGGGACTCCCATGGTTAGTGGATAAGAACTGAATGAAGATTCAGAAAAGGAGCCATCAGACAGGAGAACTAGGAGAGAGGGATGTCCTAAAAACCTACAGAGAAGAGAATATCAAGAGCAAGAGAGTGGTTGATGGTGTTAACAATTTCAGAGCTGTCAGGTGGAATGAAGATTGAGAAAAGGGCATTGGGACTATTATAAGATCATTGGCAACTTTGTTGAGAGCAGTTTTGGTGAAATGACAAATTTGGAAGCCAGACTATAAGGAATAAACAGTGAGAGGAAAGGAAACAAAGGCACACAATTTGTTGTTTTTTTTTTTTAACAACATTCCAGAACCCTATAGTGGAACAGTTATTAGAGCAAATACTCTGGCTTCTCCTCAGTACAGGGGAAATATCAGTTGTATGCATCCTAGAGATACCCCGAATATGAGAGAACATTGATGTTTTCTTTTTTCCACCAAAAGGCAAACTGCCAGAATGTAGATGCTTACACTCTGTTTAGTACTTTTGTCTCTAGTGGTTAGTTATTCATCTACTTCAGTGAGATTAATTCTGTATGACAGTATGGACAGTCACATAGAGATGCTGGTTGCAACCATTAGAACTAAAATAACTGAGAAGAAAGGGAAGAGAGAAGAAGAGGCCCAGGATAACACCTTAGGTAGCACCTCCACTTAGTGAGTGGGAAATGGATGATAATCCAAAGGAAATGAATGCATTATTGGAGAGAGAAGAACCAACTTTAGAATAGTATACCTAATTCCAGAAAGAAGGGAGGATCCAGGGAACAGAGGTAGTCAGCAGTTGCAAAGAGTTTAATTCAAGTACAGTGATGAATGAGAAAAGGCCATTGGACTTAAAGGTGAGTAGATCATTGGAAACCTTGAAGAGAACAGTTTTACTTGAGTGGTCTTATCAATAACCAGATTACAAAGGATTAAGAGGTGAATGAGAAATAAGGAAATTGAGGCAGTGAGTATAGACAGGTTTTTTTTCCTCTTAAAATTTGATTGTGAGAGGGAGAAGAGGAATAGTTTAAAATGGGGGTGAGGAACCTGTGACCTCCAGGCCACATGTGATCTTCTAGATCCTTGGGTGTGACCTTTTGACTGAGTTTATAGAACAGATTCTCTTATTAAGGGAATTAGTTCTGTGAAGTTTAAATTCAGTCAGAGGGCTTTCCTTGCAGACCTAGAGAGCCACATGTGACTCAAGACTGAAGGTTCCCCATCCCTGGTTTAAGAAATTACAGTTCTAATTTTTTGTTCTAATTTTTTTATTGTGAACTCAACTAACATCAATCAAGATGAACATTTTAATATTCAAAGGATAGAAAAAGAGGATTGTATGTGAAACTGTGGGTTTCTACTACGTCCAATTTACTTTTTTATTTTTAAAGTTTATATTAAATTTAACATGAGAGTCTCAGTACCATCATTTTTCTTTTGTATCACTACCATTATCAACTCCACTGCCCCTTGTCTTGCCCCAGATAGAAGTCATCCTCTGCAGGTGAACGTTTTTTCCTAAGAACAGAGGAGAATTGGTTATGCAAGGAGCCAGTGAATTGGGAGTGATTGAAGGTGAAAGAAAAAGGATAGCACAGGCTCCCAGTGGATACAGGAAGGGATGGGATAAAGAGCACAACTAGAGTGGTTGGTCTAGGCCAGGAATCTGCAAAATTTCTGTAATATTTTAGGCTTTGCAGGCCAAGAGGCAAAATTGAGATTATTACATAGGTACTTATATAACGAGAGAAAACACATTTCTGCAGATTTTTATTGATGAAATTCAACATACAGAAATTGAATACAATTTTTTGACATACAGATCTACTAATGAGAAAGATTAAATTCTTTTTTGGAAGGTAACTTTTTACTTGAGGCTCAAAATTAGTGTTTCCTGTCATTATCTGTTAATGCTAATCTGTAATTAGATTTTATGTGGTTTATCTTTGAAAATATCTTTTCTTAAATTTCCAGTTTTTTGCCACCACAAAGAGAGCTGCAATAAATATTTTCGTACATATGGGACCTTTTCCCACTTCTATGATCTCTTTGGGATATAACCCAAAAGTGGTATTACTGGGTCAAAGGGTATGCAATTATTTATAGCCCTTTGGGCATAGTTCCAGATTGCCCTCCAGAATGGTTGTGTCAGTTCACAGCTCCACCAATAGAGTTCCAATTTTTTCACATCCTCTCCAGTACTTGTCATTTTCCTGTTTTGTCATCTTAGCCGATCTGACTGGTGAGATGTGGTACCTCAACGTTGTTTTGATTTGCATTTCACTAATCGATAGTTATTTGGAGCATTTTTCCATGTGCTTAAATACATCTGTAATTTCTACCTCTGTAAATTGCCTGTTCATATCCTTTGACCACT
>CM053593.1:205793947-205815729 GCA_028646575.1 Pseudocheirus occidentalis | reverse complement strand
CGAAGAGCCCCGCCTGCTGCGCTGCCTGTAGCAACAGATGTGCTTTCTGTCTGGTGGAGAGTTTTGGAGCTCGAAAATCTGTTTAGCGTCCCATTTTATGAGTTTTTTAGCGTATTTGTGTGGGAGCTGTGGTGCTTTGCTGTTTCTGTGCCGCCATCTTGGCTCCGCCCCATAACCCCTCTATCTTGAAATAGGGGAAGGGAAGGGTGGGAGAATAAGCATTTATATGGCATCTTCCATGTGCCATGTAAATGGCACATAGATCCTCATAACAAGCTAGAAGTAGGTACTATTATTATTTCCTTTTACAGTTGCAAAAACAGAGTTTAAGTGACTTGCCTATGCAAGTCACATAGGAAGTAAATGTCTGAAACTAGATTTGAATTCAGATCTTCCCAACTTCTAGGCTCAAAGTTGTACCCATGGTGCTGCCTAGTGGTTCTAAGTAGATAACATTTCATCATAAGTCCATTCAGTTGTTCGTTTATTTACATATTAAACTTTTATGTTTTTTTCCAAATACATGTAAAAATGATTTCAATATTACCTTTTAAAAAATTGGAATTCCAAATTCTTTCTTTTCTTCCTTCCCCTCCCCCTCGCTAAGAAGGCAAGCAATTTTATATAGATTATACATGTGCAGTCATGCAAAACATATTTTTGTATTAGTCATGTTCTGAAAAAAAGCACAGACTAAAAAAATACAATAAAAATAAAGTATAAAAAATATGCGAGGGCAGCTAGGTGGCTCAGTGAATAGAGCACTGGCCCTGAAGTCAAGAGGACCTGAGTTCAAATTTGGCCTCAGATACTTGACACTTAACTAGTTGTGTGACCTGGGGTAAGTCACTTAACCCAACTGCCATATCTTCCCCCTCAAAAAAAAAGTTGTGATTTTCAGAGGTGATCAAAGTCCAATGTTGCCCTTATGGGTTACAATGTTCTCTTGGTTCTTTTCTGAAATTATCTCAGCAATCAGTTACTGAGTGCTGATTATGTGCCCAGTACTGTGCCAGAACATGTAAACAGATTAATAATTCACATTTATATGTTGCTTTATGATTCACAAAGTATTTTATATACATTACCTCATTTGACTCTCATTACCTCATGAAGATGCTACTTCAATGCCTATGGGATTTTATTGGCATGAAATCCTCCATTAACAGAGATTAAAATAATAATATTAATAATAATAATACTGTTAGCTAGCACTTATTTTTATTATTGTTAAATTTTGTTTATTTAGGTAGCATTTATATAGCATTTTAAGGTTTGCAAAGCACTTTACAACTGTCACCTTGTTTGATCTTCACAACAGCAGGTGCTATTATTATATCCATGTTACAGTTGTGGAAACTGAGGCAAACAAGTTGAGTGACTTGCCCAGGGTCACACAAGTAGTAAGTATCAGACTCCAGGATATTGCTGCACCAATATGGTCTTCTAATTTAATACCACTCTTATCCCTGTTCTTCCATATCCCTAGGAGACTGACCCAACTTTTCTGAGTGTCTCTTACTTAAAAAACAAACAAAAAACATGTTTGGCATTACTAACACACCTAATCACTAAATTGTAATACTTTATACCTAGTTTCCATATGAAGAAACTGAGTTTGATAGAAATTAAATGACTTGCCCAAGGTCACACAATGAACCGCAACTCAAACTCTGACTCCAATTCTCCTGCTTCCTACTACATCACAATTACCCAAATAGAAGAGAGGATCCTTATCCTCAAGGACACATGAGATAGTGAACAGACAACATGAAACTTCATATAAATGAGTTACAGATTGTATGGTTTTTTTTTTGTTGTTTTTTTAACCTTTTTTTGGAGGGCAGGGCAATTGGGGTTAAGTGACTTGCCCAAGGTCAAAGAGCTAGAGATTGTATGGTTTTAATAAATTCTATAAAAATTCAGAGAAGGAAGAGCTCAGGGTAGACTGAGATAGGCAAAGGGACTTAAAGAATCTGGGAGTTCACCAGAGTTTTGAAGAATGGATAGAATTTAGGAAGTGTAGGAGGAGGGATGGGGACTGTAAGAAAGGCATTCTAGATGGAGAAAGAAAAAGCAGAAGTCAAGGATCTTGGGATCAGCTCTAGGACAAAAACCCTAAACCAGCCTTAGGTATTCCCAGACCTTTCTTCCTGAAACCTCAGTACCCAACAGTTAACATCTGTTCTGCACCCAGCCTGACCCGGGCCAGTCCAGTGGAATAGGGTCAGGACTGGAATGAAAGGAGCCACTTGCAAGCCGTGTAACATTTCACAAAAGGAGATTTACCTAGCCATAGCATTGATTTCATTGGGTACATCTCCCCTGTCTCTACGTTATCTGTAATAGCATATCTGGTTGGCAGAATATAGAAAATGAGGAAGCTATGTCTATGTTTCAAGCTTTAGTTATCAGGACCAATTGAGTTTTGAAGATGATGTTTCCTTCCCTTTCTAGGCAGAGAGTAGATGTTGCTTCTACCATAAATACCTTTAGCTTTTGCTAAATGACATTTAGATCTTGCACCTAGGAGTTGATATAATTATTTTTGGAGGGGGGAAGGTAGGGAAATTGGGGTTAAGTGACTTGCCCAAAGTCACATGGCTAGTTTTGAGTTGATATCATTTAAGAATGTTTAAAATTCAATCTGTATTATAAAGTGGTAA
The DNA here is from genome assembly GCA_028646575.1 of Pseudocheirus occidentalis. Taxonomy (NCBI): domain Eukaryota; kingdom Metazoa; phylum Chordata; class Mammalia; order Diprotodontia; family Pseudocheiridae; genus Pseudocheirus; species Pseudocheirus occidentalis. Next base: position 205,813,063 of record CM053593.1, on the reverse strand, counting down.
TCATCAAAATAATCTGATACTGGCCAAGAAACAGAGTAGTAGATCAACGGAATAGATTAGGTACACAATACATTATAGTAAATAACCATCCTAATCTAGTGTTTGATAGACTCAAAGATCCAAGCTTTGGAGCAAAAACTCACTATTTGACAAAAACTGCTGGAAAATCTGGAAAACAGTATGGCAGAAACTTAGGTATAGACCAAAATCTTACACCTTATATCAAGATAAAGTCAAAATAGGTACATGATTTAGACATAAAGGGTGACACCATAAATAAATTAGGAAAGTATAGAATACTTTACCTGCCAGATCTATGGATAAGGGAAGAATTTAGGACCAAACAAGATATAGAAGGCATTAAAAAATCTAAAATGAATTTTGATCATATAAAATTTTTAAAATTTTGTACAAACAAAACCAGTGCAACCAAAATTAGAAGGAAAGCAGAAAACTGGGGAAAAAATTTTTACAGCAAGTATCTCTGATAAAGGCCTCATTTCTCAAATATATAGAGAACCAAATCAAATTCATAAGAATACAAATCATTCTCCAAATGAGTAGGCAGTTTTCAGACAAGGAGATCACAACTATCTATAGTCATATAAAAATGCTCTAAATCACTATTGATTAGAAAAATGCAAATTAAAACAGCCCTGAGGTACCACCTCATACTTAACAGATTGGCTAATATGACAAAAAAAGGAAAATGAGAAATGTTGGAGGGGCTGTGGGAAAACTGGGACACTAATGCACTGTTGGCAGATTTGTGAACTGATCCAACTTTTCTGGAGAGCAATTTGGAACTGTGCCTAAAGGGCAGTCAAACTGGGCATCTAGCACCACTGCTGGGTCTGTATCCCAAAGAGATCATAAAAAAGGAAAAGGACCTATAGGTATGAAAATATTTATAGCAGCTCTTTTTGTGGTGGCTAAGAATTGGAAATTGAAGGGATGCCCGCTAGTTGGGGAATGACCCAACAAGCTGTGGTATATGATAATAATGAAATATTATTGTGCTGTAAGAAATGATGAGGTGAACTTCAGAAAAATATGGAATGACTTACATGAACTGATGCACAATAGCAGAACCAGGAGTATATTGGACACAGTAACAGCAATATTATACAATAAAGAACTGTGAATAACTTGATTAGCAATGCAATGATCCAAGGACAATTAAGAGAGACTCTTGAGGAACATGCTGTCTACCTCCAGAAAAAGAACTGATGTCTGAAGGCAGACTGCAGCATTCTTTCCTTCCTTTCTTGCTTCCTTGCTTCCTTCCTTCCTTGCTTCCTTCTTTCCTTCCTTCCTTTCTTCCTTTTCAGGTCTTCTTATATAAAATGACTAACATGGAAATGTTTTACATGATTGCACATATATAACATATATCAGATTGTTTGCTGTCTCAGGGAGGAGCAAAGGGAGGGAAGGAAGGAAGGGAATTTGCAATTAAAAACTTAAAAATCCTGAATATTAGAAATTGTTTTTACATGTAATTGAGAAAAATGATTTTTTTTTTTAAAAGTGTGAGATTAAGAGTATGGAGGGGCAGCTAGGTGGCGCAGTGAATAGAGCACCGGCCCTGGAGTCAGGAGTACCTGAGTTCAAATCCGGCCTCAGACACTTAGCACAAAAAACTAGCCGTGTGACCTTGGGCAAGTTACTTAACCCCAACTGCCCTCCAAAAAGCAGGAAAAAAAAAGAGAGAGAGAGTATGGAAATCTTCATTTACATTCTGAAAGTCTCTAGCTCTGAGCTAGCCTTCAGACCAGCCATGTATACCAATACCACACTGCCCATCCCAATGGTGGCCCCATCCAGTCCAAAATAATCACAAGTTTTTAGAATTGGAAGGGACTTTAGTGATCATCTCTTCCATCCTATGCACAAAAAAGAACTCCCACTATGATATATATGACAAATGGCCAATAAGTCTTTGCTTTAATAATTTCAATGAGAAGGAACCCACTACCAGCTGAGGCATCCATCACCTGCCACTTTTGGACAGTTCTAATTGCTTTGATTTTTGTACTTTTTTAATCAGTGATTTGGAACAATTCTTATTCATTGGGCAATGGCTCTTGTTCTTAAATATTTGTGTTAGTTTCCTATGTATCTGAGAAATCAGACTTTTATCAGAGATATTTGAGGCACATTTTTTCTCTCAATCTACACCTTCCTGACTGCATTGATTTTGTTCATGCAGAAAAAATTTAAATTTCATATAATATAAATGTCTTCCATTAAGAATGCCACCCTTCTGCTCCATCCCCATTCATCATTCATACAATCTAGCAGTGACTTTCTAGGGGGAGACACTCCATGTTATGATAGAGGGAATAGAGGCACATACTTTAGTCCAGAGCTAGATGGAACAGTGGAAAGATTTCCCCAGTCCTGGAGGCAGAAAGTTAAGGTTCAAATCTGCACTTAGATACTCAGTAGCCATATGCAAGTCTTTTAACTTTTGTTTGCTTCTGTTTCCTTAACTATAAAATGGGGATAGCAGTGGTACTTACCTCCCAGGGTTGCTGTAAGGATCAAATGAGATAATATTTATAAAGCGTTTGAAGATATTTTGCATTCTTAGTACCTTATGCATAGTAGGGAGCTACATAAATACTATTATTATTATTGTTGGGGTTTTTCTTGTGTGTGTCATGAATCCCTTTGACGGTTTGGTAAAATCTATAGACTCCTTAACATAATGTTTTTAAAGGCATAAAATAAAATGCATAGGATTACATTAAAAGCAATTATATTGAAATAGTTATGAAAGTATTTGAAAAAATAAGTTTACAGACCTCAGGTTTACAGACCCCAGAATCTCTGGTCTACATTAATTCCTCTTTTTTTTTTTACATTAATTCCTACAGAGCAGAACATTTAGATGCCATCATAGAAACTGATTTATTGTTTTGACATAAGAATCATCTAGCAACCAAGAAAGGAAAAAAATTTAATAAGATTTAGGCAGAATTCACATGTATAAATGTATCCTTGGCTTCTGTGACTCAGAGTAGTTATGGTGCATTTAGTGACAGAGGGAGAAAAATGGATATGGATTGTTGGATGATGGAGAGAAACCTTTTCATGTTCCTTTTGTTTTTCCTGGTTACTGTTTTTGTGGATGTGCCATAAACCCCATAGCCATCTGGCAAAGCCTATGGACCTATTGTCTGAATAATGTTTCAAAATATATAAAATAAAAAAACAGGTGTACAAAGGAAATCAATTATACTGAAATACAGTTATCAAAATATAAAAGCAACAAATACATGGACCTCAGGCTAAGAACCCCCCCCATAAAATTTTTTATTGTTTGCTATCAAAAATTCCAAGATTATCAGAAGTGGATATTATGCTATACAACCTGTTAAACTCTATAGCAAAGGTGTGGTTTCCAAATGTCTAGTAACTAATGACTGTCTACACTTATTTTAAAAGCCATTCTGTATATTCTGAAATTGCAAAAGGATAGACTGCAGATGGTGAAAAACGACATCAGTTTTCCTGCATTGCTATGAGATTACTTCTGGTCGGAAATGTTTTGTTAAATAATAATATTGTTTGAACCCAGCTTTATATGGCTAGAAAATTATCTACCCTGAAATCATAGGGCATGCTGACTCAGAGACTCTCCACGGAACCCAAATCATAGTTTCCCTAATAGCTTGTGTTTTGGCTTCCCCTAAATTATTTTACTTACTAGCTGTGTGATCCTGGGCATGTCACTTAACCCTGTTTGTCTAAGTTTCCTCATCTGTAAAATGATCTAGAGAAGGAAATGGCAAACCACTTCAGTATCTTTGCAAAAACAAAACAAAACAAAAAACCCAAAAAGCCAAAGAGGGGTCAACAAAGAGTAGGACATGACTAAAAATGACTAAACAACAACTACAAAATTATACATCTCAAATAACCTTACCCTTTTCTGCAAAGTGCCTAACTGCTATCCAGCTCTCCAACTGCTCATCCTTCCTTACTCCCTAGTTTGAGCTCTGTATTCTAAGACTTAACAATTTGAACTCTTTATATTGTGAAGACTTAACAATTAGCAATTTCAAGAGGGGAGCCACACCTTTTTCTGACTCTCTCCTTTGCCAAATGACTTAATAAAAATTCTTTCTAAAAAATGTTTCAAGTCTTGGAGTTTGTTCTTGACCTGACACTACCTGGTTACTCCTGTGCTTTATGAGAGTAATGGGACAATATACATAAAAGCACTTTGGAAAGTATTAAGTTAGTGAAAGAAAAATTCAGTATTCTTGTGTTTTTGGCACATCTCTAAGAAACAAAAGGAATTATTAATTAAATTCCAAGTACCTTTGCTTAGTGAATTGGAAACCTATAGGGACAGAGATCCATCATGCTTTTGAAAATCTGACCCAAGTTTTCTGCTTTCAATTTATTGTGTTCAAGAACAAAGACAGAGTTCTTTTGTCATGAATTAACAAGGGTACCAAGTTTAGGTAACAAGTTTTTGATGCCTCAAACAGAAAAATAGTCATTTACTTGTCCCTAAACCATTCAGTTTGGTCAAGGTTTGAGAACAAAGAGGTAATGCTTATAGTTGAATTAGTTATTATGACTCTAATTCCATTAGATTGTAAACTCCTTGAGGACAAATATTGTCATTTACTTTTTATTGTAGCTCCAGCACTAAGCACAATGCCAGGCACATAGAAATATTGTTTCAGTCTTGGCTGACCCTTCATGACCCCATTTGGGGTTTTCTTGGCAAAGATACTGGTGTGGTTTGTCATTCCCTTCTCCAGTTCATTTTTCAGATGAAGAAACTGAGGCAGAGTGAAGTGACTTGCCCATGGTCACCCAACTAGTAAGTGTCAGAGGCCAGATTTGAACCCAGGAAGATGAATATTCCCGACTCCCGACCTGGCACTCTATCCCCTGCCACGTTATTGTTTGATTGATTGATTGATTTCAGGGAGGATTCCTTCCTGAGCTGACCAAGCATCTCCATTTAGTAACAGGTTAGGGCTTGATAAGAATGAAGTCAATAGATTTCAATGCAGGACATGTTTCCTAGGAACTAATAAAGACTGGTAAAGTTCTTCATTCAGATTAGACCATAAGTACACATATTTATAGTTGTTTTTGTGATAACAAAGAATTGGAAAAAAAGTAGAAGTCCATTGATAGGGGAATGGTTAAATAAAGTGCAGTACATAAATGCGGTGGGGAAAGGGGAAATATCTCATTTGACCTCAAAACAACACTGGGAGGTAAGTCTTATTATGATGATTCCCCTTTAACAGTAGAGGAAACTGAGACAGACAGCAGTTACAGCGACTGGTTAAGTCACATAGTATCTGACATGAATTTGAACTCAGATCTTTTTGGCTCCAGAAGTGCACAACCTAGCGGCCTTGCAGAGGAAACGGAAGAAAACGGAGGGTGTTTTTAGGTAAGGGTCGACTGTAACTTACTCAAACCTTGTGGAGCTAGCGGTTAGTATTTATGCGACGGGAAGAGCCCGTTAAGGTCCACGTGACGTCATCACTCGGCGCCGCAGCCAGGCCGGGTGCATGACGTCAAGTCGCGACGGGGGTGGCTTTTGTGAGGAAACGAAACTGGGGCCGAACGACGGTGACGGCGGCGGCGGTGGCGCGATCTGGCGGCCAGACGCCCCTTCCCCTTCTCCCCTCCCCGGCAGCTCGCCCCAACCCCGCAGCGTGAGTGCCGGAGCGCGGGTGCGGCCAGGGCGAGAGGGAGTCGGAGCGGGCTTGGCTTCGCCTTCTGGCTCACAACGGCCCGACTGAGAGGCCCGGCTCCCCCACCCGCCTCCGCCGGCCTGGGCACGGCGTCTGCCTTATGCTTTCCTTTCTGGTTCCCGTCCTTCCTGTCCTTCCCCTCCTCCTCGGGTCCTGCTGGTCCTGGCTGCTCACATCTGGTTCCCTCCCGCCTCCAGACCCTCCGCACTCCCTTTTCCCCTCCCCCTCCCTCTCCCTTATGCCTCCCGGCCTCCGCCACCCCCTGGTCCTTTCTCCCGCCCTGTTCCCGCTTCTAGTACACCTCTTTCTCTCTTCCCTCCCCTCCCACCCTCCCATTCCTCCGTTCTTCTTGCTTCCCCCCCCCCCCGTCCTTGCCTATCCCATCACCTCCATTTTTCTTCCCCAGCATTTCTCATTTAACGCCGCCTTCCCTTTAGTAATTACAGAGGTCCTCCTCTGTACCTGGCAGCACCTCTTTTCCCCCTCAGCTACCTTCCCAGTGCCCCTTGCCCTCTTCACATTTGAGGCTCTACTTTGGAGATGGAAGAGCATCCTTCCCCCCTCCCCTTGCACATTCTTCTGGGGATGAGTGGGTGGGAAAGGGTTTGGGGAATGGGGTCCAAGTGGAAACCTGAGGTTTTCCTTAGGAGTTGATTTTGAGTATTCCCGTAAGGAAGCTGGAATTAATACCTCCTTTTTTCCACTCAGGTAGACTGTGTTATAAGAATAATTCTCATACATTTTTGTTTTTGATTTTTCTATCTGAGCCTCAGGTCCCCCATCTCTAAAGTGAGAAGATTGGATAAAATGACCACTGAGGCCCCTTCCAGCTCTGACATTCTAGAATTTTAGAATCACTTCTATTGTTTAGCACCTCTCTCCCCCGTCCCTCCCTTCCCCCATCCAGATGTAAAGGAGCTCTCTGCTTTTCTCTTTTCTTACACCTGGAGCCCTTAGAGTTGGTTGAGAGGCGTTTCATCTAGTTAGCTCCTTAACACCTGACATCAAATGAGGGTGCTGTAGGTATGGTGCCATTGCCAGGATTATCCCCAATTACTACACTCATCCCATAGCTCCATCCTTTAGAATTTAGGGTGACTCCTGAGTCTCCAGGATCAACCCTTCTTACTGCTGCTTGTTTCCCATGTCCTCCCAGGAAAGTGTAAAAAGAGAACTGTCTTCTATCCAGGAGGGAATGGGGTGTAACTGATCTTAAGAGTAGAGAAACAGTAAGGTAAATTGACCCAGGGCTCTGGGAGGTGGCATTGGTGAAAGTGACAGTTGATCCTTGGCCTGCTCACCTTCTTGCTGCTGTTGCTGCTTCCAGACATAATATACATAGTGTGTAAGAGCTGCAGCCCCATTGGCCCCTTGCACTTTGGTGTTGCCAAGTCTGGAGCTTTGTCTGCTGCTTCACTTTCCATTTTCCATCTTACTAGGCTGTGTGGAAGGCTTTCTTGAAGACCAGGGACCAATGGACCACAATTTCTTAGACTCAGCATTCTCTTCAATAGCGATCATTCTGTTAAGATACTTAGATGTCATTGCCCCGTTTTCCTCTGATATTTTTTTCCTTTAGTACAGAACTCTGTAAATAAATGATAGTGGCTTGATGTGTGCTTATTTCCATTTTCCTTGCCATTTGTTTTCCATGGCTATGTGCCAGCCTCATGTCCAAAGAACTTGCTTCCTGTACTATTGGTATTCAGCCGACCAACCGAGGATAGAATGCAGCTATGATTGTCAGAAAAGTTTCCTAATTCCCCTGTGAGCTTAAGCTCACATTGAAAGAAGCCAAAAATCAGGTGTCAGTAGTAAAAATAACAGTAATTATCTAATTGTTTTTGCATAGCCCTTGCTGTTGGTAGATGTAAATTTATTTGTCTTTGTCATCATCTATCCCAAAAGATTGAATCCTAATGTACCATTCAATAGAATGAAAAAATAGGAACTCTCCTTGTGAATACTGACCACTAGGAGATGTGGGATTAACATGTAATTTTTTGGGTCAAGAGCCTGATGTTGACATTATGGTTACCTCTGACTCTGTTTTGCATTTTTAAAAAATACACATAAAATTAATAATTACTAATGAGAACTGTAACCTGGCTGGCATCTTCTGAGGCTCATTCCAAAGGAAGGTCATTGGAATGTTGTTGGTTTTGGAAAATGATCAGAAATGTCAAGTTCTCTCCCTTACATGGTTTATGTGTTTGTGCCTCCAAACTTTATCACCTCCTGTTCATGTGGCTTTGAACCAGAGGGAGTTAATTGCTGTTTGTGGTTGCAGTGACAATGAAGAGAAGAGGTGAAGGAGAGTTCAGCAGCCCCCAGAAGAAGCAGAAGAAAAGAGCAGCTGAGCTGGGCTTGACCCTTAGTTCCACATCTGATGAGGAACCCCCTCCTTTTGGCAGTCATGGCCCACAAGGTAAGGCTGCCAACGTAATGTGAAGACTGGCTGTTCAGAATACTGATGACTGAGCATTGGAAAATCTACAACCTGTTATCCCTTATGGAAAACTTGGTCAGTTGTTCAGAGAGAGAAGGAATTAAGCAATATTGGTTTTTCTAAGCCTGGAGATAGACTTCCTTTTCCTGCTGCCATTCCCCGATTGAAGTATGGCACTACTTATAGGTCTAAGTAGAAAGGTCTTCCAAAAAGTATCTCTGTTCTGTCAGTAGTTCTGTTACTTTCTAACTGGGACAGTCTTGATGTCTTGGAGAGAGAGAGAGAGAGACAGATAGAGAGCTTCAGGGAGCTGGCATCATTCCTTTCAGTTTGTAGCATTTTCTTACCCATTTTCTCTGTAGCTATAGTTAATAGCAGTAAACAGTATTGGAGCAGCACTGTATTCATTGTTTTCATTTACTGCAAAGTATCTCACTTAACTGGTTGGAATCACTCTCTTGCTTTGTCCATTTTAGGGTTGTAGGAATTTACAGCATCCATTTTCTTTGTGAATTTTAGAGTGTATGGATATATCTCAAATACCAAATAAATTATGGCATTCATTTGCATTTGATTTCACTTGCCGATAGCTTCATGTTTTGGATCCTCTTCCGAATCACTGGTCAACTGGAATGAAATTTGGTAACAGATTGGTGACCAAAAGGGTGTGATGCACCAGTTGAAGGTGGTAGAAAATACATTTTACTAACAAGTGGTAGGCCAGTTGAGGGGCACTTTAACATCAGATGTTACTGAGAAGCTGGTCCAGAGAGGAGAAACTTGACAGGCGGTAAAAATAATAAAGCAGTTGGTGTGGCTACGGTCCAGGCAAAGAGAACATTTCTCTTTTTTTCTCTGTAATGTGTATCAGCTAGATGTGTGTGTGCCATTTGTGCTATCAAGATAATTTCAGGATGAGTTGAGAACACGCTCTGTGTATTGCAGCTGGCACTCATAAATGGGGAAAGAAAAAGTCTTTGTGTTTCTTTGGTTTGTCCTATAGATAATTTAGGAGAAGGAAATTTTGCCTTTTTCCCGGAAGTTAGTGGTGCTCTTCAGACTTGCTGAATTTGGGAGGAAGAGAAGAGAAGCCATAATCCAGGTTGGCAGGGTGCTGAAGCAAAGCTGATTCTGAACAGAGTATGTATGATTGTTAGAAAGATGGCAATTTCCATTTCGATAAATTTTTTTTCAATGATTTTGTTTGTTTTCTAATAAAGTCAAGGAACTTCTGTTAAATTTAAGGCTCCAGAAAATATAATTGTCAGGTAAGATTTTTTTTTTCCTTTTCTCTTGCTCATTTTTTGTTTTTTGGTTTGCCATTTCTTCTCCAGCTCATTTTACAGCTGAGGAACTGAGGCATACAGGATTAGGTGACTTGTCCAGGATCACACAGCTGTCTGAGGCTGGATTTGAACTCAGGAAGATGAATCTTCCTGACTTCAGGTCTGGGCACTCAATATATCTGCTGTGCCACTTAGCTACTCCTTCTCAGTTTTACTCAGTAGATTTAGACTTCTAGGAAATAATGTCTTGTCTTACAGATCCTAATGGAATCTTCCTTCTGTGTATACAGATTGGTCCAAAGGTGAGCTAGCAGGGCAGGTGGTGAGGCCCTATCCAGCAGGCCTAGAACTACCAGTTGTCTATTTGCAGGAAACAGGGCAGATGCCCAAACCCTTTTACTATAGAAATGAAAATCAAAGAAAAGGCGTGTCCCAAAATTCACTATGTCAAGCACTCTTTTCATTTCTTGAGGAAGTCTTAGTGCCCTGCTGTTGCACTTGGAGAAATGAAAATCACATGAGTGATGTAGCCTGGCCTCTCCCAGGAGAAGAAATAACACAGCAGTACCTTTCTCTGGAAAGCCTCAAGTGTTTAACATACTTCACTTTTCCCCACAAATCCATTTTAGTTTGTGCTTAAGCTTTATCACATATTGACTTTGAAGGCCCCTCTTTTACATTCCACTGTATGCTTTTCCCTCACAATGCTCTTCAGAAAGCACCCATCTCATCTGTGTGTGTGGTGGTTGTGCATGCAGGTGTGCACATAGTCATTTATACAAGTTTATGTATCAGACCCAGCTCTTCATCTAGCTCCACCTGGACATACTATTTAGGCATATTAGTGTTTGAGGGATGCTTTTTGCTGACAGCAGTGAGGAAAGTAAATTTTTGCCACTTTTTACTGTTCAGAATAATTTGTTGTTTCCCAAAATCATAACTACTTTATGTTGAGATTAATTTTTTTTATCAACTTATTTACATAATAATAATAATGAAGCAGGTATACTACTAGGTTACAGTTTACTCTCTGGCAAAGGATATAATGATAGGGAGAGCTCTCTCTATACAAAGTGTTGACTCCTAGACCCTTGAGGTCTAGGACATTTAAGACATTTCAAGAGTATGACCTTTTGTAAATTTGCTTTGAAATAAAGTCCCTCTAGGGTAAAGGTAAGAGAATTATACTTCACCGTATGAGGAAATTGTTACCAAGAACTTGGAAATTGTGGTTCCTTTCTAGCAGTGTCCTTTCAGTTGCACTCTTTCATTATGTCACTCGTGGATATGGACTTCTGTCTGTTCCATCTGTGGCAACTTCAGATTATGATGGCATCTGCCACTTGTACCTGATAATCTCCTTCCTTCCCCCCAACACTCTCAGTGAAATTTAGTTCTTTCCTAAGTGGGTTATTTGCTCTGAAACTATTGCTTTTCTGTCAGTTCAGATTCATGACTTTAATTAAAAACTTCCTTTATCGGTATCAGTTTAAATTGCTTTAATGAGATGCTATTTGTCTGGGGTGCAGGAGAAATGGAATCTTTGAGCAGAAATGACTGTATTCCATACTCATTGTAAGCAAGGATATGACATTTATTAAAATCCATAATTTGCTTCTATCTGTGTGTTGTTCACCTTGGTGATTATTAGTAGGAGGAGTTGCCCTTTTCTTTGAGTTTTCGCAGTAATTTTTATTCCTAGGATTTCTGGCATCTTGCTCTGTTGATTTCTGAATTGCTAGATCTCTGCCTCTGTTTTAAAGTGAGTGTGTCTCTTTCTCCATAAAGCCCTAAGAGTTAATGGGTTTTTTCCAAGTAGAGGAGAAATGATCTTAAGTGAAAATCCTAAATAATTTACAAAACTGATAGAAGAGGTGAGTTTCTGGAGAGGTAGAAGAGTTTGCCAGCCAGCACTGGCAAGTTTTTAACAAAATTAATGATTTTAATAGACTAACCTTACTTATCACTCCTGTTAATTTATATTCTTATTACAGAATTGTCAGTTCAAAGTGTTTGCTTAATTCTTATCAAATCTGGTGACCTAAACCTGATCTTGGGTTTTGGCTTCAGCCATGACATTTTTCTTCTTTTCCTTCAGTTCCTCTGATTTGCAAATGCTTATTTTGCCTGTTGTGCTAATACCTGCCTAGTCCTAAGGATCTCTAGAACGTCGATCTGTCTTGCCTGCCTTGGCAATATCCTGCTTTGAGTTAGTTTTCTTTATTTGTTGTTGCACTTTGATCAAGTCATTTTTCCAAAGCAGCATTTGGTATTCAGGCACTTATAATTTTGGTTTCTGCTTGGCTTTATTGGTCATTGCCAGGGGTAAATGGTAATGGCTTCTATGTCTGGTGATATAATGGTGCTGTTTTAGGTCACTAACAGATTGGTGATGCTGCTCTTAACAGTTAAGCTTCATTCTTGAGAGACAGCCTATCAAGGCTTTCTCTAGGTGTGGAAGTCCATCTTTGGTCCTGTTCTCCAAATTTTACTAAGAAAACTGATCAAGATAGAGCCTGCTTTTGAGATAGGGTGGAGACAGAAGAAGAGGGAGACTGGCTGCATTCGCTGTCATAAAAGGGTTGTGTATTATCCAGCATGTTCAGCACCATCAACCAAAACCTTCAAATGAGTGGGTAAGGCGGCAAGAAATGTATATTGGTGTTTACTAGACTTTACTTATTGAGTAAAGTACACAAGTATTTATTAAACAGCTCTTGTGTTTGGTACTCTTAGGAAACTAAATAGAAAATAAAGCTTGTCCTTATGAAATGTGTGTTTTAGTTGGGTAGTTGAGGTCTACATGAAATACATGGTATGGTGGAAAGAGCATTGGTATTAGTAGTCAGAGAACCTTGGCTTAAATCCTGGCTCTGCCAGTGAATTTAGCCAAATCATTTAGCCTCTCTGGACTTTAGTTCTCTCATCAATAAAATGATGGAGATGATGTGGTTAACTTTTTGTGGTAATGGCCATTTTGGCAAGCTGATAAAACCTGTAGACCCCTTCTTAAAATGATGTTTTTGATTGTGCATAAAATGGGATTATAAAGGAAACTATTATATATAGGCACCTTCTTTGGTGTAAGACATTGTGCTAAATTCTGAGGATATAAAGAAAAGCAAAAGACTGGCTCTGCTGTCAAACTTACAGTCTAATGGGGGAGACAGTATGAAAACAACTGTTTACAAACAAATCTATACAGGATAAAGTAGGTAAAGATAAATTAATGTAAGAGTGAAGGCATTGAGATTAAGAGAACTGAAAAAGATCTTGCAGAAGGTAAGACTTTAACTGAGATTTGAAAGAAGCCAGGGATGGTGGTAATTAGAAAGGAGGAGGGAGAGAATTTGAGGCATGGGGAACATCCAGTGAAAATGCTTGGAGTTAGGAAATAAAGTGCTTTGTTACTGAAGAATAGTCAGGGGGCCAGTTTGACTGGATTTTAGAGTACATAAGAGAAATTAGGTGTAAGAAGACTGGAAGGATAGGAAGGGGCCAAGTTATGAAGGGTTTTATTTTACCTATTTAATTTTATTTTATTTAGAATATTTTTATATTTATCCTGGAAGCAGTAGGGACCTCCTGGAATTTGTTGAATTAGAGGCGCTTACATAGTCATACCTGTGCTTTAGGAGCATCAATTAAAAAAAATTATTTAATATTTTATTTTCCTCAATTACAAATAGAAACAATTTTTAACATTCATTTTTAAAAGTTTGAGTTCCAAATTCTCTCCCTTCCTTCTTCCTCTCCACCCCACCAGAAGGCAAGCAGTTCGATATAGGTTGTATATGTGTAGGCATGTAAAACGTTTCTATATTAGTCATGTGAAAGAAAACAGACCAAAAAAAAAAACCTTGAAGAAAAATGAAGTAAAAAAAGTATGCTTAAGTGTGGCTAGGTGGTGCAATGAATCGAGTACAGGCTCTGGAGTCAGGAGGACCTGAGTTCAAATGTGGCCTCAGACACTTAACACTTTGGGCAAGTCACTTAACCCCAGTTGCCCCTACAAAAAGCCAAAAAAGAAAGTATGCTTCAATCTATATTCCATCAGTTCTTTCTTTGGGGATGGATAGCGTTTTTCATCATTAGTCCTTTAGAGTTGTCTTGGATCATTGTATTGCTGAGAATAGTGAAGTCATTCACAGCTGATCATCTCACAATATTGCTGTTGCTTTGTACACAGTACATTTCACTTTGAATCAGTTCATGTAAGTCCAGGTTTAATAGATTAGTTTGACAGTTGAGTGGAAGATGTATTGGAGTGGAGAAAGACTTTGAGGCAGGGAGCCCAATTGGCAGGCTATTGGAATAGTCCAGGTATGAGGTGATGAGGGCCTGTAACCAGGATGGTAGCAGTATCAGAGCAGGAGGAGGAATATATTAGAGTTGTTATGAAGGTAGAAACAGCAAAACTTGACCATTTGATTACATATGAGGAGTGAGAGAGAGTGAAGAGTTAGTTGAGGATGACACCTAGATTTTGAGCCTGTGTGACTGGGAGGATGGTGATACCCTCAACAGTAATAGAGAAGTCAAGAAGAGGGGAATGTTTGGGGAGAAAGAGAGCAAAAACTAAATTTTGACAGGTTGTGTTTAAGATGTCTGTGGGAAGTCCAGTTCCTAGATGTCTAGAACAGGTGCAGATGTAAAGCTGGAGACAGGACTAGACAAGTAGATCTGAGAGTCATTTGCATAGAAATAATTGAAACTTTAGGATTTGATGAGATCACTAAGTGAAATAGTGTAGAGAGGGAAGAGGGTCCACAACAGAGCTGTGGGGTAGTCCCACTGTTACTGGGCGTGATACAGATGAAGATCCAGCAAAGGAGACAGGAAACATCAGGAGGACAAACAGGAGAGAGAGCAGCATCACACAAACCTAGAGAGAAGAGTGTATCAAGAAGAGGGTGATAGAAGAAGCTGCAGAGAGAGGTCACAAAGGATGAGGATTGAGAACAGGCCATTAGATTTGGCAGTTAACTTTGGAGAGAGTAGGTTCAATTGGATGATAGGTTGGAATTCAGACTGTAGGGAGTTAAGAGACTGGGAGAAGAGGAAGTACCTTTGAGTACTTTCTGTAGATGGTCAGATGCTATAGAGAGATCAAGGAGGATGAGCACTATGAGAAGGTCTTTCACTGGATTTTAAATTGAGGTGATAATACCTAACATTTCTATATCAGTTTTAAGTTTGCAAAGCGCTTTATAAATGTTTTTGGTTAACTTTGGAGAGGACAGTTTCAGTTCAGAGATAAGTGCTATGTTCAGAGTCAGATGACTTGAGTTTCAATACTAACTCTGCCACTTTAATAACACTGACCTCAGGCAAGTCATTTCTTCTTCAGTAAAATAAGGGAATTGGACTTAGATGACCTGAGGCCCCTTCCAACTCTACAATCCTCTGAAGATGGAAACTGTGTGGTAAAGGGATGAAAAGTGGAGATAAGGAATATAGACAGCTTTTTTTTTTTCAAGGAGTTTGACTAGAAAATGGATAGAGAATATAGGATGATAGATTGAGAAGGTGATTGGGTCAAATTAAGGTTTTTTAAAGTTGGGGGACACTGGACATTTTCTAGGCAGCAGAGGAGCCAGTAGAGTGAGAAGAATTGAAGATTAAAGGGGAGATGATGGAATAGACTGGCCTAAGGGTACAAGTAGAGAGGTTGGTCTTGACTAGGAAAACGGCTACTTCATCAGACACTGGAGTCAAAAAGAAGAAAAATAGGGGATGAAATTTATTGACTGAGTAGTTACTGTCCTTGTCTTTCTGGGCTGCTTTTCCTGGCTTATCCCTAGAGATATTCCATGTACAATTAAGATTGATGCCATTCATTACTAGAATTCAAGCTTTCAGTCCTTGTCTTCTAGCCGTTTGATTCTTAAGACCCCAGATATTATAAAGGGAAGTGTTTTAAAGAGGCAGCTTAATTTATTATTTTGTTTTATTTTGTTTTTATTTTGCTTTTGGGGGTTTTGGAGGAAGGAATGCAGGGCAATTGGGGTTAAGTGACCTACCCAAGGTCACACAGCCATTAAGTGTTAAATGTCTGAGGCAGGATTTGAGCTCAGGTACTCCTGACTTCAGAGCCCATGCTCTATTCACTGTGCCACCTAGCTGCCCCGGGGCAGTTTAATTTAAATGACTTTGTTCACATTTCTGCAGTGTTTCTAGCAAAGAGTGTTATAGCACTTCTTGGTTCCAAGTGAAACCAAAGAGAAACCACACATATGGACACTCATACATTGCCAAAATTACAAATGTTCCATGTATGTAATTGGGTGGGGGAGACCTACTTGTAGGAATAGTGGTTACCCTGTTTCTTCATTTCCTTCTGCTTTCCTTGCTTTCCCTCCACCTCTTAGGTCATTGATAAATGCTTGTTGATTGATTCTGCCCTCTGCACCTCACCCCCAAGCTGATTTAGTTTGTGGTGCCACCTGGTGGTCAATGCAAGAAATTTATTGACCAAATACCTTCTTTTAACTACACCTGGATTCTCTTTTAAGGGAATCTTGTATACATACATAACTTGTTTTCCATCCTTTTCCTCTATACACAGTTTTATGATTTAAACTCTTCTTATTCCTTCTCAGATAATTTTTTTAGCTGTTTTTTAATTTTTATTGTTTTACTTTTTAAATTAACCAATCTATTTACTGTCCTCACATTTTACTCTATTGAAAAAGAAAGAAAAACAAATTCTTTCATTTGCCAGATTAAAAAAATTTATTTGTCTCATTCTGCACTCTGAGTCTATCACTTCTCTGCCAGTAGGTGATCCTCTGAAATGATGACTGATCACTGTGTTGATCATAGTTCTTTTACAGCTTTCAAAGTTGTCTTTATAATGTTATTGTTATTGTATAAATTGTACTTAGTTCTGATCATCTTCATCAGTTTATAAAAGTCTTTAAAATGTTTTTATAGTATTGATGTTTTAGTATAAATTCTTCAGATTTTGCTCATTTCACTGTTTCCATTTGTATAAGTTTTTCTATATCTCTTTGAAATCATCTGTTTCCTCATCTCTTATAGCATGATAGTATTCCATCTTATTTATGTGCTATTGTTTGTTTAGCCATTCCCAAATGAATGAGCATCTCCTTATTTTCTAATTTTTTGCCTCCACGTAAAGAACTACTTCATCTTATTTCTTTGATCTCTTGGATATAGGCATAGCTGAGTTAAAAGACATGTACTGGTTAGTAAATTTGTGTATAATTCCAGATTCCTTTCCAGAATGGATGTACTCATTCACAGGTCCATCAGTTTCTTTTTCATACATACACACGTTCCCTTTAATTTCTTTTTTTCTGACTCTTTCCTTTTCCTTGGGAAAAATATTTCATTACCTCCCAACCCTCTTTCTTTCATTGATGAACCAACAGTATGCCTTTCCAGTTATAGGCAGTTAAGAAAAAGGAAAATGTTGTTTTAAAGTGAAGTTGGATGTCATAAACAGCATTGTCATTCTCTAAAACCTAATTCCAAGAAGTTCTTTTAAGGACCTTTATCACCTATTCTAATTATACCTGTTTTTTTCTTAAACATGTTTGATGTATGAAAAACTGTTTCTTTTAAAATTGCATTTTTTTCTGTTTTAATTGCTTTATAGGGTTAGGAGAACTAGTACTGTGTACCTGCACATTGTCTAAGAGTGATGGGAGGAGCACTGCAGCAGTAGGGAAGGGAGGGTCCAGGAGAGAAGTGTATGTTCTTAGATTCCAGCATTTAAGCAGGCCCTGCCTGGTGGAATGATGCCTTCCCTTTACATCATTCTACGAGGCACTGAGGGTAGGCAACAGGTTTAAAAAAAAAAGGACCACATTTGTCCTTTTCTACTGTGAACTGTAGACCTAGTGGAAAACGTAAGAGGTAAGAAATAGGGAATATTTCTCTGCATTACCATTCCTCACTGGAGTATTGTTACAACCCAGTTAGCCATTTTTTTTCCTTATACTTATTAAACATTTAAAAAAATTTCCCAACTGCCTCCGCTACCCTCCCCCCAACCCGGGGAATGGGGGGAGGGGGGAAAAAACTTATAATAAATATGTACATAGTTAAGCAAAGCAGATTTCCATGTTAACAATGTCCAGAAACGTGTGTCTCATATTATTGAACCTCTGGAACTATAATTGATCATTGTATTGATCAGATTTCTTAAAATTTTTTTGTTCTGAATTGTTCTTCTGCTCCTCACTTTGGATTATATCATACCAGTCTTCACAGGTTTTCCCTTTCACCCATTTCTTATAGCACAGTGTCATTCTATTCCATTCATCTGTTATAATGTGTTCAGTTGTTCCCCAGTCATTGGCCATCCCCCTAATTTCCAGTTCTTTGTCACTATAATAAAACTTGCTATAAATGTTTTTGCATATGTAGGACCTTTTCCTCTTAATTTGCTATCTTTCTCTTGGTTTGGACAAAGCAAGACTTTTCTGGTCTCAGGAGATTTTAAATTATATTAGGTTTTCTCTTCAGATGCACACATCCAAACACAGGTATCCTGCTGTTGTTATTAAAGTGTGTTCTCAGGTATATTATGTATAAATGAAGAGAAATTGTAGTCAGACTCATCTCCTCGCTAAAGGAGGAGACCTAGTAATGCTATCAAAGAGGATATACGTAGTTTAGAGACTTTTGGGATATAGTTTCAAATTACTTTCTAAAATAGTTGGGCCAATTTACAATTCCAGCAATACGTTAATGTGCCTATTTTCCAGAAGTGCTCCAGTTTTCCTGTTTTGTCAGCTTTACTAATCTATCTGATGGATATCAGGTGGAACGTCAGAGTTCCTTTATTCTCATTGCTCTCATTATTAGTGATTAGGAGTATTTTTTTCCATTTCTGTAGCTCTAGGTAGCTTAGATTTCTTCACTTGAGAATTTCTTGTTGGTATCCTTTGACAATTTATCAGCTAGAAATGACTCTTAGAGATGATCTCTCATTCTCATGGGCCCATGAGAATGGCCACAGCCTGGAAGATGCCCTCCCCCACCTTATCGTGCTGCTCTGACCTCTCTGCTGCGCTGGGATGCCATTGGTTTCCAGCTATGGCACCTGCTGTCCAGCATCCTGCATCAGGCCTGCCCCAGCTCTTGGCTGCTGGTAAAGTGACTAGGAAGCCTCTGTCTGCCATGACAGTCACTCTCAGGCCAGTAACCCCCAAGTTCTACAGGAATCTTTAGTTCCATAAGTCTGATCTCTTCAAGTAGCAATTCTCAACCTGTGGGTTGCGACTCCTTTGGGGGTCAAACAACCCTTTCACAAAGGTCACCTAGGACCTTTGGAAAACATATATTTTCAGTGGTCTTAGGAGTCGAGACACCGCTCCTCTATCTCCAGGTGGGTCTGCCCACATGCAGATATGCCCACATATGAGTATTAAAGGGT
Source organism: Pseudocheirus occidentalis (assembly GCA_028646575.1). Lineage (NCBI taxonomy): Eukaryota > Metazoa > Chordata > Mammalia > Diprotodontia > Pseudocheiridae > Pseudocheirus > Pseudocheirus occidentalis. The sequence continues at coordinate 205,794,178 of CM053593.1, read as the reverse complement.
CATGGCATTAGGAAGGTTCAGAACCACTGTCTTAGAGGATGCCTTTCCCTGACTCCAGCCAATTATCTTGACCGCCACAGAGACAAAAAAGCCCATAGATCCCCCTACATTTTCTTAGCTCTGTCTCTTCATTCAGTCCCGTTGTGTTTAACAAATAAAAGTAAAGGCCTGTGGAGCACAGGGCACTGAAGAAACAAGCCCTACCCTGCAGCTTAGTCTTTTTTTTTTTTT
>CM053593.1:205774276-205793447 GCA_028646575.1 Pseudocheirus occidentalis | reverse complement strand
GGATCTCTTGAAGGATGCTTTCCAAGTTCTTTTTATGGTCATGGGTTTCAGGTAGACCAATAATTTTCAAATTGTCTCTCCTGGATCTATTTTCCAGGTCAGTCGTTTTTTCAAGGAGATATTTCACATTGTTTTCTATTTTTTCAATTTTTGTAACAGTTTAATAGTATCTTGGTTTCTCATAGAGTCATTAACTTCCACTTGCTCCACTCTAATTTTGAAGGAATTATTCTCTTCAGAATGCTTTTGAGACTCTTTCTGCATCTGGCAAATTGACTTTTTAAGGCATTCTTGTCTTCATTGGCTTTCTGGGCCTCCTTTGCCATGTGAGCCAATTTGCCCTTTAAGGTATTGTTTTCTTCAGTCAGGTTATTGACTTTCTTTTCATGACTTTCTCACATCATTCTCATTTCTCTTTCCAATTTTTCTTCCACTTCTCTTATTTGGTTTTCAAAGTCTTTTTCAGTTGATGTATTGCTAGTAGGCATTCTTCTGGTGTCTTGGAAGCATTTGGTGAGGGAATTCTGACTGAGTTGTCTTCCTCCTGCTCCATGCTTTGGTCTTTTTTGTCCATAAAAAAGGATTCTAGAGTTTTACTGCTGTTCCTAGCCTGTTTCCTTTTTCTCATGTTGGCCAGTCTATTAATTGCTTGGCTTTTTTAGGTCTGTGGAACTCTGCTTCCTGGAGGGGGAAAGCTCTGTCCCAAATCGCTGGGGCCCTCACAGCTGCCAGAGCTATTAGTGGGATCCTGCAGCCCCCCCCAGCTATGGCTCACTGAAAGCGCACCCCAGGACCACCACTCAAGACCATGATCCAGATCCAAGCCGCTCAACGTAAGGGCCCTTGGCCCTGATGGATCGCCTCAGCCGCCCTGCTATCTGCAGGCAGAGGACTCTGAAGTAGCCCAGTGGAGGCTGCTTCTGCTCCGTTCCTGCTGCTACAGCCTCCTCCCACTGTTTCCTTGCCCTGGGAGCAGTCTGGCCAGACCCGCTCTTCTCCTCCCGAGTTAGCAAAATCCACTGACCTTTCTCTTAGCCTTTTTTTCTTCTGGCCTGATAAATGTGGTAACTGTGCCTCCAGCGCAGTCGATCTGCTCTCATATAGACATGGCTTCCCGCCCGATGCCCCAGGGCCTGACCTGGCCGGAGTTTCGGCCCCGGCTCCCAGACTACTGAGAAGAGCCCCGCCTGCTGAGCTGCCTGTAGCAACAGATGTGCTTTCTGTCTTTTGGAGAGTTTTGGATCTTGAAAATCTGTTTAGAGTCCCATTTTATGAGTTTTTTAGCGTGTTTGTGTGGGAGCTGCGGTGCTTTACTGCTTCTATTCCGCCATCTTGGCTGCTGGGTGTGCCATTTCTAACCAATCAACTTTATACAGGAAAATCAATTCTAGGCCTAAAATCCCTGCAGTTCCCAAGTTCCTCTAGGTGTAGATCTGATACAATATGGCCTCTACTGAATAAATGCTAGTAAATCCTTGTTCCTTACAGGATCAAATATAAAATCCTCTGTTTTTAAAGTTCTTCACAACCTTTACCTCTTACTTTTCCAGTCTTTATACCTGACTTACCTCTAGTTATCCTATGGTCCAGTTACACTGGCCTGCTTGCTGCTGTTCACACATGGTACTCCACTTCCCAAAATGGTACATGGGCACTGGCTGAAAGGCTCGTTCTCCTCAAGTCACCCATGACTCTTAGCTTTCTCTGGCTTCCTACACAACTCAAATGCCACTTTCTTCAAGAGGCCTTTCCAGGTCCCCACCTTACCTCCATCTCTCCGAAATCACCTCCTATTTATGTGTTATTTATCTTCAATATATACATAGCTTTTTGCATGGCATCTCCTCCATTAGAATATGAACTCCTGGAGGGTAGGAACTGTCTTTGCCCATCTTTATATCCCCCAGTGCTTATTAACACAGTGTCTGGCAAACAATGATTACTGGCTGATTTATTTTTAACTTTCTTACATTTGCATATTATTGTTACAATTATTTGTATGCAACATATTCCCCTTCTAGACTAAATTCCATGTGTTCAGGGAGTGTAATTTATTTAAACTTTGTGTCTTACCCACATGATATATATAAAAGCAGATGCTTATATACATACATATATCCTAGGCTTGAAAGGTACGGGATGTCAGTTTCTGCAGTTTTCCAAATTATAAATTCTTCCTTGGTTATGAAAAGGAACTCTGTATACTACCTAATTCAGAGAAAAAGTAGGTTGACTCTATTTTCTCGCTCTCAATCATGCTATCTACCTTCTATGATGGTGGCATGCTAAACTGTCAGTGCTATGTCCCCCGAGCTTCCCCCAGGCTCTACCAATATCAAGGTATCAATTTTAAGTAGCTGAACTCAGCATCCTGGCTGAGTTCATTGATCAGCTGAAATAGCAGTAGCATTTTCTGGCAGAGACCCAAATATGTCTTCTAGCTTCAAGACTATTTTGACTATGCAGATGGGCACAGATGACAGCTTGGAGAAAGGGCTGGAATCTAAAACCCTAGGCTGGGAGATAAGGAATTCAGGATCAATCCATGTGCCCAGTCTCTCTAAACCAATCAATTAATCATAAACATTTTTTAAGTGCTTACTATGTGCCATGGCTAAGTGTGCTAAGTACTAGACATACAAAAAGAGGTAAAAGACAGTTCTTGCCCTTGAGAAATTTACAATGTAATGGAGGAGACAACATGTATATACAAAGCAAGTTATATACAAAACATATAGGAAATAATTAAGAGGGGGAAGGCACTGAAATGAAGGGGAGTTGGGGAAGGCTTCCTGCAGAAGGTAGAATTTTAGTTGGGACTTAAAGGAAGCCAGAGAGGTCAGTAGTCAGAGCAGAGAAGGGAGGGTATTTCATGCATGGGGGTATCCAGAGAGAATGCCAAGAGATGGAATATCTTTTTCATACAATAATCAGGAGGCCAATGTCACTGGGTCAAAGAGTACATGTCTGGCAGCAGGGTGTAAGAACAGAATGGTAGGAAGGGGCTAGGCTATGAAGGCCTTTGAATTCCAAAAAGAGAATTTTGTATTTGCTTCTGGAGGCAGCAGGGTGCCAGTGGAGTTTATTGAATAGGGGGTGACATGATCAGACCCATGCTTTAGGAAAAACACTTTAGTGGTTAAATGGAAGATGGATTGGAGAGGGGAGAGACCTGAGTCAGGCAGACCCAGCAGCAGGCTACTGCAGTGGTCCAGGTGTGAGGTGATGAGAGCCTGCACCAGAGTGGTGGCAGTGTCAGAGGAGAGAAGGGGGCATCTGAGAGAGATGTTGCAAAGGTGAAATCTATAGGCCTTGGCAACAGATTTTATATGGGTGGAAGAGAGGTGAGAGATAGTGAGAAGCCAAGGATGATTCCTAGGTCATGAGCCTGAGGGTCTGGGAGGAGAGAATTGCCCTCTACAGCAATAGGGAAGGTAGGAAGGGAAGATTTTGGGGAAAAAGATAATGAATTCTGTTTTGGACATACTGCATTTAAGTTGTCTATTGAACATCCGGTTTGAGATTTTTGAAAGGCAGTTAAGAGAAATGAGACTGGAGGTCAGCAGAGAAACTGGGGCAGGATAGATAGATTTGAGAATCACTGGCATAAAGATGATAATTAAATCCATGGGAGCTATTGAGATTCCCAAGTGAAATAGTAAAGAGGGAGAAAAGAAGAAAGCCCAGGGCAGAATCCTGTAGAGTTGAACTGGTTCACCAAAGGGTCAAGATGGGGAAAATAGGGAAGAATGGCTAGTCCAGGAGAGGTGGCCTCGGAGAGAACTGAGGGGTGAAGGGATTGGAGAGCATGGTATAGATGAAGAGTAGGGTTATGTAAAGGCAGGCAGAGGGAGATTGGATTATGGTTGGATGAGGGGATTTCAGAATTCTTAAACACTGAGATGGTACATTTCTGGCTGATGTTGAGATTGAAGGCATGATCATCTATGTGTGTGGCTAAAGCGGAGTGGAGGAATAGCCCATGGGGAATGAATAGGTTGAAGAATTGAATGGTTAGCATATTAAGGAAAGTCAATAAGTATGTTGAAGTTCCCAAGTGCAGGAATTGTCAAGGAGAAAAAAATTATAAGCCAGGTAGCGAATTTATTGAGGATGGATGGGGAATGACCCGGGGGTTTGTAGACAACAGCTACCAGGATTGTGATGATAGTAGATATGAATAGCATGAATGTCAAAAGAAGAAAGGTTACTGAATGATGGAAGAAGGAAGAAAACCTGGAATAGGAAACAAAAAATATTCCACCTCCTCTGCTTCAACCAGTGAGCCAAGGAGAATGAGTGAAGGTGCAGCCAGTATTGGAAAGTGTGGCCAGAGAGACTGAGTTATTAAGGGAAATCCAGATTTCACTAAGAGCTAGTAGATGGAAGGAGTAGGAGAGGAAAAGAATTAAGATAAAGGGAAGCTTTGTTGCCTATGGAGCAGATTTTTCAGAGGGCACAGTGGAAGGACTGCACGTAGTTAGGATGAAACCTTGGGGTAGAAGGGTTGAGGGGTATGGGAATGAGGAATACGGTGGGGGGATATGGAGTGCGGTTTGGATGATGACCTACATGCGTTTAGAGCCACTGAGATGTGAAGGGTACGACCAGAAATGAGAATGATCATCACTAAGTGAATGATGCCACTCCCCTATCATCAAAGAACAAGAACAGCAATAAACCAATAACACTTAAAGGATCCATTCTCTTGTTACATGCTAGTAACAAACACCATCATTAAAATGTGCTTATTTGGTATTCTATTTACTGGAATATAAATCTGCCTAGGAAAAGGCTTACATTATCTATATAGTATACTAATTATCAGTATAATATGTTAACATATAGCTCTTTGAAGGAATAAAACAAGCATTTGTGCCTCTTTCCAAAATGTCTTGTCATTAAGGATGTAACTATTACTTAATGAGGATACTATAGTTTATTCTTCTATTTACCATTAACAAAGAGTTTTCACATTCTTCCTATTAATCCTCACAACTTCCAATTGTACTTATGAAGGCAAAACAGTTGTTATTCTTGTTTCATAGATAAGTGAACAGTTCAAAGGAATTAAGTGATTTGCCTAAAGTTATACAACTAATACAGTTCTTTTCCCTCAGGTCAAGGTTTTCTCAATTATATCACACACGTCACAGATCTCCACTTGTAAGCAGATATGAGAAGTGATCTGTTTAGGGGAGAATGATTTGCTCTGGGTTTGCCTGACAATTTAGAACACATAAGACTTCTTAAGGGCAGCTAAAAAGTCATGAATAACACTAGGGCTTCCTTTTATTTTGAACAAATATAATCCATAGCTAAGAACAAACCAGTTATTACAAAATATTTACAAAACCAGGGAGAAGTTCCTACTCAAAAAGAATGAGAACTATCATAGTACCTCTTATTGATGTGTCCTAAATATGGACCTATTGCTTTTATTCATGTATATGCTCGCACAATGATATAAATCACAATTCATCCATGTCTTTTCATCCTGGTCAGTTCTAATCTATGTCTTCCTATAAACCCTTCAAAGGTGATCCACATCATCTGCTCGGGAATTTTCCCTAGGTTTCTTTCAGGAGGATGCAGCAACAGACAGGACTAAGAAGACTGCCAAGGTGGGATGGGCAGAATCAAAGAACTTTGATTCTGAATTCTGAATCAAAGAACTAGAAAAGAGGTCAGCTAATCATATATGGAGAGGGAGGTAAATTGACAGCCTTTGAACTGTTTTAGGACCTATGTAACATCAAGAGATCTAGGGCATCCCACTAATAGCAAGGTTCTTTTGGAGTTTAAAAGCAACCTGATACAAGAGAAAAAGCTTTGGACTGGTTGTAAGTTCTAGTTTTGATACTACATAATGTAATCACAGGCAACTCATTTAATCTTTCAGCTTCAATTTTCTCCTCTGTAAAATGTAAATAATAACACTTTCATTACCTCTCTAACAGGGTTGTACGGAACATCAAACGAAATAATGTGCAAAGTATTTTGTAAATGTAAAAAGCTATCTATGTAAATGTGAGTTACTGAACTGATAATCATATAATAATGAAAAAAAGAATGTATAAAAAATTCAATGAGAAAATATTAATTCACTTCAACGAGTGTAACAAAACTAAGGTAATACCAGTTTTAACATTCATTTGGTCATGAAATATAGTCCAATAATGACTCAGAAGCCAGGCTAGTCTTTCTGGCAAAACATCTCATATCAGACATCAAAATCAAAAAGGTAACAACCAACTATTTATTTTGTTCTTATAGTAAGTCTGATAATAATTTATATAAGCTGATCCTGAATGGAGCAGAGCACTGGGTGGTGGGGGAGATAACAAAGTTTAGATAAGAAACTCTTTGCCTTCAAAAAACCTTACAATTGAGGAGGTGGAATCGACTTGGGAGACAGGAAACTAAGGTTCAGATTTAACCTCTGATTTATGGATATGCTGGGCAAATCATTTCCCCTGGCTCAGCCAAAATTTCTCTTCTGTAAAATAAAGAGAAAAAAAGATACTATGTCTCATGGTGAGAAAAGCATTTAATAATCTTAAAACACTATGTGACTTGTAATAGAGAGATAAGAAACATTAAAGGGAAAGGTCAGTCCAACCAGGAAGGGAGAGTTTACTCTAAAAAAGAGCATCAAGGAAAAAATCAATGATCACAGGTGGGCAGAATTGCTTCTACTTCAGGCTTGGTTTAAAAATTTGGCTGACCGTAGTGCAATAGGACATTGTGTTTTGGAGCCCTCTAGTGACCAGTTCTGGTAAGGACAATGAGTTTCTCAGTTGAACTATACCACATCAATACAGTAATAGTATTACTCCTTCAAGAAAAAATGCTTTTTCTAAGATGCAAGAGATATATCACTGCCATTCTCCAAAGGAGAAGAGACTGCAACCAACAGTGTAGGGGGAGACAGAATTGGGAGGAGGGTTTTTAATAGCTGTCATTGTATTAACCACATAAAGGAAAAAGGCTCTAAGTGAATAATCCATACTTTTCCACACACACACACACACACACACACACACACACACACACACACTTTTATAAAGTGTCATCAGGTGTCACAAGGGTGAGAAATACAGTTCATACTGAGGAGGAGCTTTATAATAGGAAGTCACGTCTTCACTCTGGGTCTAGATGCCCTCATTTTATAAATGAGGGATTGAACTTTATAACGTCTTAAGTTCTTTCCAGTTCTATGATTTTGTTAATCTTGCAGATTGCTGTTTATAATTTTGTTAACTGACTGACAAACACAAAATTATCTGTTACTATGAGCAAACTGCATTACCGGTTTGTTTCTTTGCTTCATATGGACACTTGGACTCTCAGAAACCTGAAGAAGCCTTATAGGTAATACCTGAGCCATTTGCAACCTGGATGAAGAAGTCAGCATAGAGAACAGAGCCAGCTTCAGTACCTACCTTTATTAAATAAATGTTGATTGATGGTTATAACATGAAGGACACATTTGCTGAACATCTACTGTGTTATCAGACACTACTGATGGTGAAATTTACCCTTGTATGAGTGTGAGGCTAAAAACAAGATAGGTGACTGGCAGTCTTTTTTACATAAAGACTGTCTTTTTAATTTGCAGTTGCTAACTGCAGAGAGCCTACTTCAGACTCACTGAGCTTGAAGCATTTGTTCACAGGCTGTGGTTGCTACAGGCCAGGTTGGTCTGTCTTTGGTTTCCCAGCAGCACACAATTAGCTGCTGCCTCATATCAGATTCCATTAATAAGCATTTAAGTGAGCCAGTATGTGAGCATCTAAGTGAGCAATGCTCTGGGAATGCTCTAGGCTAGGAGATCTAGATGCTAATTCTGGGTCTACCATTAATTAAGTGGAAGGCCTTTGGCAAGTCCCTTTCCCACTTAAGGCCTCAGCTTCCTCATCTATAAACTGAGGAGGTTCTAATTGTAACATCTATGAGGCGATGTAAGACTGACATCAAACTGGATAGTGACATGAAAAAATGAGATAAATCTGCTGTTAGAACACTGATCCAAATGACAGCAGATGCTCCACTACAAGGCAGACCAAGTATGCCTTGATCTTATGCAATAGCCTGCTTTTACAACAAAATGCTACAAGCAATTAAGCCAATGCCCTCTTAAAAATATGGCATCCCAGGATCATCTATTCATGTCAAAGTATTTTGCATATAATCTTATTAACTCCCCTCTGAAACAGCTGCATGGTTCTCCCCCCTCCCCCCACTCCCCCCCTCCAATCATCAATAAACACAGCAAAACCACAGGACAAAGATACAAAGCTCAGTTCTCAGGCAGTTTCCAGTTTAACTGAGGAGATAAACATGCACATTTTGCTAAAGGAGCATATTCATGAATGAGGAAGGCTCCCTAGAGGAAGTGTGATTTAGTATGTTTTTTATTTCTTTGCACGGGAAGGTGGAGCAATTGGGGTTAAGTGACTTGCCCAAGGTCACACGGCTAGTTTTGTTGTTAAGTGTCTGAGGTGGGATTTGAACTCAGGTCCTCCTGACTCCAGGGCCAGTGCTTTACTCACTGCACCATTTAGCCACCTCAATTTAGTATGTTCTTAAAAAGACCTTGTTCCTTTTCCTTTCTGAACCTTTTTTTAAAGAGAAGTTTTAAAAAAACTAGTGGTTTCACCTCACTGTACAGAAGACTGCTAATAGACTGGCTGTTCCAATGACTGCCATCTTACCAAACAACATGTCCCTAAAGATGTCCAAAGCTGGACTAATAGCTCTTAGGCATATTTATAGGCTATGCTCTCTCCGTCTGATCTCCAAAGTTCTGGGTCTCTAGGGAGGCCTGGATTAAGTAAACCTGCCATGAAAGACCTTTCCATCAAGCTTTTATGATCATCTACTGTTGTTGGCTGTTCTTGATTTTGAGGGGGAGTTGCTGTGGGAATACAAAGGGCTTGTGAGCATTGCAACCAGTGGGCACAAATGAAACTGATTTATCAACATGTCACAGTCAACTAGGGACGCTGCCACAGTTGGTGATGGGTTTGCGGCAGGGCTGGCGACGGGTAACTTTTCTCAGAGCATTACATGTTTCTAGCATTTAAGTTTTAGGTGAATAGGGTCAATGTAAAGTGCTTTAGATGGGTCGCTGGAGGAAGACATTCTAAGAAACTTGTTGGTACAGGAAGAGTTAGACAAAGTTAGCAGAACAGAGGTCACTTTGAAGAAATGCCAGCTCTCTTTACATATAAATAACACCTTTTACACACTTCAATGACTGCCATAGATGGATGAGATGTTAGTGATTACCTGGCTGCATCCCCAGCTCACAAGTTATTTCTCTAGGCATTAGACAAAGTAGCCCCTAAATTCCAGAAGCGCAAGACTTATATTATCCTGAAATGTCCCCTTCTGAATGGGTGTGATTTCCTCAGGAAGCCAGAAGACTGGGGGGGGTGTCTAACTGGCTTTACCACTGGGTAGCTATGTGAGGTTGGTCAAGGATTTTTACCTGCTCTGCCTATTTATTGTTCTGGGGTAGAAGTCATCATAACGGGCCCTGGAAGGCTGGCCCTAGCTTAGGCCTTTTGTCTCTTTGTTGAGTCACAATCTTTACCTCTCAGTATGATACCACCATGAAAGAAGCTTGAATATTACTTGAGAGGAAAAGCAAGGAAAACAAGTAGAGTGGAGGTAGTGAGGATAGAGAGGTCACTCACAGACACCTATAATGGCTCCATGGTGTAGGAGACCTTTCCAATTTGCAGAACTATCCATGTTCAAGAAAACTAAGGCAAAAGTCAAGCTTAACTTGTTTCAAAGTGGAGAGGTTATGGTGCTGATCAGGATGGGAGGCAACATGCATTTATTAAATGATGGCCATATGCCAGGCACTGTGTGTTGGTGCTGATATTTGGGGCGTGCTGTAGAACAGAAAAAGGCTAACAAGATTAGTTCCTCCTCACAAAGATCCTGACCCACCTTGGGTCTATTCTGGGGGTAGGGAAGGCACTGGGGCAAAGAGGTAAAGTTCAAGGTCTCACAAGTAACAGAGCCAAATGGGAACCCAGTTTCTCACTCTAAATTCAGTGCCCTTTTCACTACTACTTTGGGAGACGGTTGAGTCCTAAAGAGAAGTTCTCAGAGCCTCTGTAAAGGGATTTTGCAGTCAGGTAGAAAGTGAAAGGGGAGGAAATAAGCATTTATTAAGTGCCTACTATGTGCCAGGCACTGTGCTCTGAGCACTTTACAAACATTATCTCAAGAACTCATTATTTGACAAAAACCACTGGGGAAACTGGAAAATAGTATGGGAAAAACTAGGCATGGACCAACATCTTACATCTTACACCAAGATAAAGTCAAAACAGATACCTGATTTAGATATAAAGGCTGATACTATAAGCAAACTAGAAGAGTAAGGAATAGTTTACCTGTCAGATCCATAGGGAAGGAAAGAACTGATGATCAAACAAGAGAGAACATTATGAGATACAAAATGGATGATTCTGATTATATTAATTTGAAAAGTTTTTGCACAAAGTCAATGCGATCAAGATTAGAAGGGAATCAGAAAGTGGGGAAAATTTTTACAGCCAGTATCTCTGATAAAGGCCTCGTTTCTAAAATATATAGGGAACTGAGTTGAATTTATAAGAATGCAAATCATTCCCCAGTTGATAAATGGTCAAAGGATATGAAGACACAGTTTTTAGATGAAGAAATTAAAGCTACTTATAGTCATATGAAAAAATGCTCTAAATCACTATTGATTAGAGAAATGCAAATTAGGACAACTCTGAGGTACCACATCACACCTATCAGATTAGCTAACATGACAAAACAGGAAAATGATAAATGTTGGTGAAGATGTGGGAAAACTGGAACACTAATACATTGCTGGTAGAGTTGTGAACTGATCAACCAATCTGGAGAGCAATTTGGAATGATGCCCAAAGGGCTATAAAACTGTGCATATCCTTTGACCCAGCAATACCACTTCTAGGGCTGTTTCCCAAAGAGATCATAAAAATGGGAAAAGGACCCACATGTACAAAAATATTTATAGCAGCTCTTTTTGTGGTAGCTAAGAAATGGAAATTGAGGGGATGCCCACCAAATGGGGAATGGTTGAACAGGTTGTGTTATATGAATGTAATGGAATTCAGAAAAACCTGGAAAGACATATGAACTGATGCTGAGTGAAATAAGCAGAACCAAGAGAACATTGTACACAGTAACAATCACTTTGTGTGATGACTGACTTTGATAGACTTAACTCTTCTCAGATCTAAGACAACTCCAAAAGGCTCATGATGGAAAATGCTATCCAAACCCACAGAAAAAAACTTTGGAGTCTGAATGCAGATGGAAGCATCCTATTTGCGCTCTTTTTTGTTGTTGTTTTATTTCTTCTTTCTCATGGTTCCTCCCCTTGGTTCTAATTCTTCTTTACATGATGACTAATGTGAAAATATGTTTAATATTAATGTATATGTAGAGCCTATATCAGACTGCATGCACTCTTGGGGAGGGGGAGGAAAGAGATGGGAGAAAATGTAAATCTCAAAATCTTATGGAAGTGAATGTTGAAAACTAAAAATAAATTATATATATAAAAAACCAAATATTATTTCATTTGATTCTTGTGGGTCTAACTGGTGAGGCTAATTTTCTGCTCCTTGGATGGGATACAACCTTTGACAGACCTCATTAAGGACAGGCAGTTAGGTACAGTACACAATGCTAGTCTTGAAGTCAAGAAGACTTGTGCTTGAATTCCACCTCCAACATCTTCTCTTTAACCTCTTGGGCTAGTCTCAGCCTCTCTGAGCTTCAATCTCCTCATGTGCAAAACGAGGGCTAATCATACCTATACCTCACAGCGCGGCTGTGGGGTTCAAATGATGTAACATATGTAAAGAATTTTCAACTGAAAGTGCTATGTTAATGTAAAGCACCACTGTCCTGAGATGGTCAAAAGTTTGGCTATCCATACAAAGTAGATCAATCCTGTGTGACAGCTGGTTCTTTTCTATTTTCAAAGATTAGTTTAGCAAAGATTTATGGAAATAAGAGTCAGCTCTCACATGGCAGAAGCCAGGCATGCTTTGAGATAAAGGATTTCATTATAGTGATTCAGGATGAAGCAACTGCCACCAGAAATTACTGCAAGTACATAGAGTAGGGAAATTTGAAACAGATGATAGAGGGTCCTAGCAAAAGAACATGAAATATCTAAGCAGCCTCAGCTGCTTATGCCAACAAGTTTAATAATGGTGTTAAGCATTTAAACCAGCAAGCAAACTTCAAATGGGTATTAAAAAAGCAGTAACACATGCTTAAGCCTATCCTTAGAGTGTTATTTAAAAAAAAACCCAATCACTAAACTTAAGAAGTAGGCTAGAGCTATAAGAATAAACCAAAAAATTCTGACAAACAGATAACTTATTCTAGCTGATATAAGAGCAACTCACATTTATGTGGCGCTTTATCACTTACAAGACCATAGAGATAAAAGATGTCAAGTGATGTGCCCGTAGTTACATGGCTTTTAAAAATGTTAGAATTTCAAACACCAGTGTGCCCTCATTCCAAGTTCAATATTTTCCCTATTACACCAAACAGTTTCCCAATAAAACCAAAGCTATCTCATTTAACAGAATGTTTAAAAAAAATCTTCCTTCATATCAAAGCATAAATCGATCTTTTCCTTAAAAAAAAAACATACTCCCCTAGACTAGGATCATCTTTGTATGTATGCTAACAAGGTAGATACTGTCTGTCTCTTCCCTCATCCCTTACATTCAGCCAATATGATTATTTTTCAAAATTAAAAAACCCCCAACTATTTAACATAAAAGGCATACAGTTTTCTCAAATCATTAAGTCATAAAAATTCATTTGATCCACAAAATCTCATCAACTTCTTCAATATTTATTAATACTCTGTCATGTTGTTTACTTTTGACTTAAGACTCATAGGGGTTGATGCCCTAAGAAAGATCATCTAGTCCAAGTCCTCAGATACAAAATGTCTTGCCCCAGGACACACAGTCAGTGAATGCCATGGCCACAAAAAAAAAAAAAAAATCCATATGTCCTGATTCCCGAGTGTTGTTCTCCTCATAGCATGAGGCAGAGAACACAATGATGACACTGGAGCCATCAAAGGTACAAAGTCCTAAGAAGACAGTCCTCCTAAAAGGTCACAGAAAGGAAATATGGAAGCTAATCAAGTTCTTTTAAGCCTATAACCTGATTTCAGGACTATCCTTAATTTCTAAAGCCCTGGATAGTACTTTCAGGGCTGATACCACTACTGTGATACTCGATAATGTACTGCAACATGGACTCCACATCTTCAGTTTTCCATCTCTTCCGTTGGGGGTAATATATTATGGAGGGTCCATTTTGCTTTCTAGGGTTTGCCTATGAAATGATAAGAATGCCTGAAGTACTGCCAGCAAAGAGAAAAACAGAAAAATGGAATCTATCACAAGTAAAGGTCTTTGCTCAAGACTTGTTTTGAACAAGCAATTCCAAAATAGCAGAACATAAACAGATCTGCTTGGTTAGCATAAAAAATTTTTTTCTTGTCTTGAAAAAGCAGGCTTCCTTAAGTGGGATCAGCAGAGATGTCCCAAGAAAGGAATTTCTTGCCACTCACATTAAAAAAGGTTTAGCTAATGTAATAAAATGTAATGGCAGAGGCATTATCTTTTGTCAGTGACAGAGATACTAATAACATCAGAACTGGTACCTTGGAGAAGAACAGAAAGTGTAATAGAAAGAGTAAATGCTTGTTCCAGATGGTGCTTGCACATCTTACCCACATATTCTGAGAGGAAGACAACAAAGAATGGAGTGACCAAGTCATTAATTCCCTGAACATAGCCACTGGCAGGGTGTCGGATGGCCCAAATGAACAGAATTCTTTCAAAGATCTAGGAAAAGGAGAAAGAAGAGAAATGGTGGGGTTAAAACCTGGCAGACCATCACCTTCAATGTATCCCCCTCACAGTATGTTTCAGGGTTAGTGCTGGATTTTAAGAAAGTCTTAGCATAGCAATAAACTCATGCTAGGAGGCCTAAGTTGCTTAACTAATTTTCAATTATGTAGTAGTTGTTTTTTTTAAATCTCTTTCTCCTTTGGTTATCTGATAATCCCTACAAGGTGGGAACAATAATTGACACGTCTACTGCACTGGAAAGTTTATAAAGTGCTTTCCTCACAACAATCCTACGAGGTGCCAAGATTATTCCTATGAGGCTCAGAAAGCTTTAGTGACTTACCCATGGTCACATAGTATTGGAGCTGGGAGAAGAACCTAAATCTCCTGACTCCATTCCATTGCTTTTTCCATTAGATAGATGAAACTCAGATCAGTTCATTTTGCTACCTGGACAATGACCGGAATGGGTAAGTAACCCAATCAGACTCTCCTACCACTGTAAAACATGAGGGCTGACTGCTTTTTAATCCAATTTCTATTTTGAGAAGAGTATCAAAGAGCATTTGAGTTCTATTTCTCAAAGATCATTTCTCTCTTTTTTTAGGTATATAGGAGATAAAAGAAAAGAAGATGAGGAATGCCATCCTGTGGAGAGAAAGGTGACCTAAAATAATAACAATTCATATTTAACAATTTAATATTTGCAAAGCACTTTACTTATAACAGCTCTGTGAAATAGGTACTGCAAGTATTATTCCTCTTTTACAAAGGAGGAAATTGAAACTGAGAGGCTCAGGAATTTTTTCACAGCTACAGAATTAGTAGGAAGAATTAGGGGAAGCTCAAATTAACCACACATAGGGTAAGTCAATATACAATCAGGACAAACAGAAGGTAATCCAGACATTATCTTGGGAAGAGAAGTCATGTACATGACTGAATCCTTAAGTTGGGAATTTGAAAACAAAGATTGTAGTCAAGGTATCAGTGAGAAAGGCTCTAAGAATGACAGAACCTTTGCAAGGGAAAAGAACCCTAGTAGGCAAAGGGAAAGGCAGCATAAATGTCCTGGAGCTCTCTTCTCTGCCCACTCCAGCTCAAGGTACTTCCCCTTCCCTTAATCTATATTCTCCAATTTTCAAAATAGTCTATATACGTGTTCTTTGCTTCACTCTGATTCCTATGCTTTTGAGACCAGACAGATACATCCAGAGGCAAGATTAGGTAAGGACTCAATAAGACCTGAATTCCAGTCCTGGTTCTGCCACTGACATTTGATCATGTCTCTTCCCACTGCTGGGCCTCAGTTTCTCATCAGCAAAGTAAACAAAACAAAACAAAAAACTAAGGGGTTGAACTAATGATTCAATGATCCATTAGCAACTTGTTTTCAAGTTGTATTCAGAGACTCCTTATTTTAGAAATCTAAGTGAGTCATAAAAGGCAGTGGCAAACCAGAGGCAAATAAAGGGTGAAGGAAGACTCTGAAGTAGGATTACATAATAATCCTAACCCCAACCTCTTAAAAAAAATATATATATATATATATTTATTTTCCAATTACATGTAAAAGCAGTTTTTAAATCACTTTTTAAAATAATTTAATTCTAAATTCTCTCCGTCTTTCCTCCTAAACCTCCCCCAATTAAGAAGGCAAGAAATTTGATATAGATTATAAATGTATAGTCATGCAAAATATATTTCCATATTGGTCACATTCTGAAAGAAAATACAGAGCCCCTCCCCAAAAACCCCAATCTCCAAAATAAAGAAAGTGAAAGACGGTATGCTTCAATTTACATTCAGACTCCATCAGTTCCTTCTTTGGAAGGGGAGAGCATTTTTCATCCTGAGTCCTTTGGAATTGTCTTGGATCACAATCACTTGTATTGCTAAGAAGAGCCAAGTCATTCACAGTTAACAATTGTACAATATTGTTAATGTGTACAATGTTCTCCTGGTTCTGCTCACTTCACTTTCAGTTCATGTCTTTCCAGCCTTTTCTGAAAGCATCCTATCTATCATTCTTTTTTTTTTTTGGAGGGCAGTTGGGGTTAAGTGACTTGTCCAAGGTCACACCGCTAGTTTTTGTGTTAAGTGTCTGAGGCCGGATTTGAACTCAGGTACTACTGACTCCAGGGCCGGAGCTCTACTCACTGGGCCACCTAGCTGCCCCCCTATCTATCATTCTTACAGAACAACAGTATTCCCTTATAATCACATGCTACAACTTGTTTAGCTATTCACTTATTGTTGAGCATTCCCTCAATTTCCAATTCTTTGCCACTACAAAAAGAACTGCAATAAATATCTTTGTACAAATAGGTTCTTTTTTTTTTCTTTTTATAAATCTAAGACATAGACCTAATAGTAGTATTGCTGGGTTGAAGGGTATGCAGTTTTGTAGCCCTTTGGACATAGTCCGCAATTGTTCTCCAGAATGGTTGGATATGTTTTCAACTCCACCAACAGTGCACAAGTGTCCCAATTTTCTCATATCCTTTCCAACATTTATTATTTTCCTTTTCTGTCATATTAGCCAATCTGACAGGTATGAGACTGTACCTCAGAGTTGTTTTAATTTTCATTTCTCTAATCAGTAATGATTAAGAGCATTTTTATATGACTATAGATAGCTTTGATTTCTTTGAAAACTTCCTGTTCATATTCTTTAACCAGTTATCAATTGGGGAATGATTTGTATTACTATAAATGTAACTCAGTTCTACATATATTTGAGAAATATATCTCAAACATATGGAGAAATATTTGCTGTAAAATTTTTTTTCACCAGCTTGCCACTTTCATTCTAACTTTGGCTGCACTGTTTGTGCAAAAAACATTTTAACTTAATGTATCAACATTATCAATTTTACATTTTATAATACTCTCTATCTCTTGTTTGATCATAAATTCTTCTCTTCTTCACAGATCTGACAAGTAAACTATTTCATGCTCCTCTAATTTGCTTATGGTATCACCTTTATGTCTAAATCACATACCTATTTTGACCTTGTCTTAATATATGGTGTGAGGTATTGGTCTTACCTAGTTTCTGCCAGTCTGTTTTCCAGTTTTCCAGCAGTTTTGCCAAATAGTGAGTTCTTGTCCCAAAGCTTGGATCCTTGGGTTTATCAAATACTAAATTACTACAGTTAATTTACTACTGTGCATTGTGTACCCACTCTATTCCACTGATCTATATATTTCCTAACTAGTACCAGATTGTTTTGATGATTACTATTTTAAGATCTCATATGGCCCAGTCACCTTTTTTCATTTTTTTCCTTCATTCCCTTTTATTCTTGACCTTTTGTTCTTCCAGATGAATTTTTTTCTAGCACTGTAAAATAAATTTTTTAGTAGTTTGATAGGTATGGTACTGAATAAATAAATTAATTTGGGTAGAATTGGTAATTTTTTTTCTACTGGCTCAGTCTACCCATAAAGCAATAAATATTTTTCCAATTAAACAACTGATGTTTTTCCAACTGCCTTTGTATGAAAAGTGTTTTGTAACTGTGTTTATATACTTCCTAAGTTTGTCATCGCAAGCAGACTCCCAAGTATTTTACATTGTCTACAGATATTTTAAATGTAATTTCTCTTTTTATCTCTTACTGCTGGCCTTTTTGCTTATAGAAATGCTGATGATTTATATAGATTTCTTTTATAACCTGCAACTCTGTTAAAGTTGATAATTATAGGGGGGTAGAGCAAGATGGTGGCGTAGAAGCAGCAAAGTTTCGCAGCTCCTACACAGCCACCTTAAATACCCAGAAAATATGATTCTAAACAAATTTTAGGGCTCCAAAACTCACCAAAATAAAGAAAACACATCTCTGATTGAAGGCAGCTTGGTGGGTGGGGCTCATGTCGGCAGGCTGGAAGCCGAGGCCTGCCCAGCCTGAAACTGAGGTCTGGCCCCAGAGTAGTAGGGAGAAGCAACAGCTGGAGTCTACAATAGAGTGGATCTGTGGCACCTGGCGCAATCTCCACATTTGTCAAGACAGAAGAAATAAGGCTAAGAGAAAGGTGAGTGGAATTCAAGCTAAATTTTGGGGGAAAAAAGCGGTCCAGCCAAATTGCCCCCAGGTCAAGGAAGCAGGCCAACCCAGCTGCTTCAGACCTGCTGGCCTGCGGATGGCAGGGGGGCCTAAGCAATTAATCAAAGGCCAAGCACTCTTGCATTGAGCTTCCTAGATCTGGATCGTGGTCCTGGGGTGCTATTCAGTGAACCAAAGCTGGTGGGGGTTGCAGCACCCCCCCCCCAACAGCTCGGGCAGCTGTGAAAACCCGAGTGATTTAGGACAGAGCTTTCCCCCCTGGAAGCAGAGTTCCTTAGAGCTAAAAAATCAAGTAATTAATTAACTGGCCAACATAAGGAGAAGGAAGCAAATTAAGAACAGCAATAAAACTCTAGAATCCTTCTTTGGGGACAAAAAGGATCAAAGTATGGAAGGGGAGGAAGACAACACAGTCAGAACTCCCACACCAAATGCTTCCAAGAAACATGAAGATTGCCTACAAGCCAGATTGGCTTAAAAAGGACTTTGAAAACCAAATAAGTGAAGGAGAGGAAAAATTGGGAAGAGAAATGAGAATGATGCAAGAAAGAGTCAACAACCTGACTGAAGAGAATAACACCTTAAAAAACAGATTAACTCAAATGGCAAAAGAGACCCAAAAAGACAATGAGGAGAAGAATGCCTTAAAAAGTTGAATTTGCCAGATGGAAAAAGAATCTCAAAAGCATTCTCAAGACAATAATTCATTCAGAATTAGAGAGGAGCAAGTGGAAGCTAATGACTTTATGAGACACCAAGACACTATTAAATAGTTACAAACAAATGAAAAAATAGAAAGCAATGTGAAATATATCCTTGAAAAAACCACTGACCTGGAAAATAGATCCAGGAGAGACAATCTGAAAATTATTGGTTTACCTGAAAGCCATGACCAAAAAAAGACTTTGAAAGCATCCTTCAAGAAATTCTCAAAGTAAATTGCCCTGGGGCGGAGCCAAGATGGCGGCATAGGAGCAGCAAAGCACCGCAGCTCCCACACAAACACGCTAAAAAACTCATAAAATGGGATGCTAAACAGATTTTCAAGCTCCAAAACTATCCAAAAGACAGAAAGCACATCTGTTGCTACAGGCAGCACAGCAGGCGGGGCTCTTCCCAGCAGTCTGAGATCTGCGGCCAAAACCCCGGCCGGGTCAGGCCCTG
>CM053593.1:205753928-205773776 GCA_028646575.1 Pseudocheirus occidentalis | reverse complement strand
TCTGCTTCTGAATTCAGGTGACTGTTTTGTATTCAGGAGGGAGCTGGGACCATGGAAGGGGATCCAGGGAATCAGAGAGACCATCCAGAGTCAAGACGAAGAAAAGGCCTCCCCTTGGAGGAAACTGAGGTTTGCTGGACACCAAGGGGTGGAGGGTTTGTGTGGTTTTCTAATGACTGTACTAACGATTAATGATATTTCATAATTGGGAATCTAGATTAGTGACTGATTAAGTTAATGGTTGCCCCATGAGTGGAAATTTGATTATTGTATTGTGAATTGACTGATTAATCAAGTAAGGAGGGTTTCCCCCTTAGGGAAACCAGATGATTATTCTCTCATTCTTTGTTCTAAATATTGTGGCCACTGTAGTGAAAACTATGTGGCCATTCTAATGTCAAGCTGTTATGGACACTATCTTGTGACTTTCTGTGATGAGATGTAATGTTGTGAATATTAGAAGATTGATACATTGTGAATGTTTGCCTTGATTTGTAATGGAATAAACAGGGTGTTCACTATTACTGTGTAATATGAACCTTAAAAGCTGTTCACAGTAGCATTCTTTTGGGAATCTGCAGGTGCATGGCATTACACACAGTCAGAGCATGGGGCTTAGAACTTCTGCCCACCAGGAATGATCTCTCACTGACATTCTTCTGTTAGTTAGATGATTTAGGCTCTGAAAAAAATATCAGGGCTCGACAAACACAGCTTTTTATGTGTTCTTCATATTCTTTCCACTTAAGGCCAAGGAGTTCAGAGGCAGAACTTTGGCATCTGATTCCTGGGAGATCTTGGTCCCATTAATTGTGTGTTAAGTGCTTGCTTCTGTATGCAAGTTTCTGTACTCAGGACCAGGAGTCTACCTTCCAGCTTACATTTTACTATGGAAGTACTTGCTCTGTGTCAGGCACAGTGCTAAATTCTAGGGATACAAAGACAAAATGGTTCCTGTGCTCAGGGAGGCTTACATTCTAGTGAGGGAGACAAGATGTAAATACATAAGTGTGATAAAAACACAAACAGATTGAATACAAGTAAACCTTGGGAGTGTGGAAAGCACTAGAGCATTGTTGGACCCAGAAAAATCTCATGCAGAAGTTGAATCTTAAGGGAAGCCAGGGATAAATAACAGCAAGGAGGCTTGCAGAGAGTATAGAGGAGAAAAACATGTGAGTAGACTGGAAACAGAGGGAAAATCAAGGTTAAGAGTTTTTTAAAATGCCACATGGAAGATCTTATATTTGACTCTAGAGTTTATTGAATAGGAGGAAAGGGTTATGTGATCTGACTTATCCTTTAGGAAATCACTTTGGCAGCTGGGCTCTGAAGATGGGTCAGAATGTGGAGAGATCTGAGGCAGAGAAACAAATTATACTGTTGCCGTAGTCTACGTTTAACTAGGGTGGTAGCTGTGTGAGGAGAGATGGGCACAAATGCAATAGAAGTAGATGAGTGAGGCTGAGGAGTTGAGGATAACACCAAGGTTGACAACCTGGTTGCCTGAAAAAATGGTCATGCTGTCAACAGAAAAAGAAACATTTGGAGGGGATTGAGCTTGAGGGAAGAGAGAACGAGTTCTGTTTTGACTGCATTGAGTTTGAGATGCTTATGGAACATCAAGTTAGAAATGTCTAAGAGCCAGTTCATGATACTATTCTGGAGCACAGGTGAGAAACTAGGGTTGGATATATAGATCTGGCAATCATTTCCATGGAGTTGATAATTGAATCCATGGGAGTTGATGAGTTAAACAAGTGAAAGTATAGTGTGAGGAGTGCCAGGGACCAAATCCTTGAGAAACATTCCTAGTCAGGTAATGTGACATGGACAGTAAACCAGCAAAGGAACCTGAGAAGAAGTAGACTGGTAGGAGAAGAACCAAGAAATCAGCATCACAAAGACCCCAGAAAGAGTCTAATGCTGCAGAAAGATCAAGAAGAATGAAGACCAACCATCTCAGAAAGAAATAGTTTCTAGAGCATTAACAGGTGAGAGGAGAGGAAGTGGAGGGTATATAGGTGTTTTAACCTTTACAGTTTGAGTAACTAAACAACTAAAGGAATTAGGAAAAGTTTCAAGTAGGGTTAGCACCTAAATGAACCTTGAAGGAAGCTAAGGATCCTAAGCTGTGACAATGAAAAGGGCATACATTTCAACCGTGGGTGCCGAGGGTTGGTCAGAGAAGGACAAGTTGCCCTGAAGCATACTTAACTTATATTTGGAAGTATCTCTATTTAACCTTTTGCACAATCACATATTATTATTTGCATATACCATCTTATGTCAACAGAGATGTATTTGGCCTTCCAAGAAGAGAAGTAGTAAAAAAGAGTATATGTTTGTGGGTGGGTAGGTATATTTTTAACCAAGTAGTACCTGACATGGTAAGGCCTCATAGCCAGTTGGTTAAATCTTCAGTGGAAGATTTATGGGAAAAACATGGAGGGTTGCAAAGAAAAAAGGATAGAAGGTTTTTTATTTTCTTTGAAGTGGGTACAGCATTCATGAAAGAAATCATGGACTGTATTCAGCATTGTAAGTGATCTGAATTGAGTTGACCTACTTTACTTCTGAGCAGTGCCAAGTAACACCTCCGGCTCTGAGCCCAGGCATCTGACCAGAGACTTCCCTATGAATAAGAGTTGTCCAGCATTGCCGCTTATTGGATCAGCCTTAGGGATCCTTCTTAGAGCTTTCAGGGTTAAAGGATCACAGGACTTAGACCTTAAAGGGACCTTAAAAATCATAAGATTAAGAACAGTTAAAGTGGGAAAGAATAATGATGTTTTTAGAAAACTGAGCTCAACTCCCACATTTGTGAAAAGTAGTCTGTTTTACAATAGTCTGGGTACACTTCCATTACTATGTGTGTGTTTACGCATGTGCCCAAACCTACTCATATGTACAGGATTAATTGCAGATAACAGAAGAAAGGCACTAGAATTAAGGAAAGTCGAGAAAGGCTTTTTAGAAATATGTTTAATATGATTCTACATGTATACATGTTGTCAATAGTTTTATGTTTGTTAAATGAAAGAACAAGTATTTGAGTTTCGTTATCATTAAAAGTTATCCTCATTTACATATCTGTAGTAATTGTGTAGATTGTTCTTTAGGTTCTTCTTTGCTCTATATCACTTCATACAAATATTTTCTTTTTTTTTTTTTGGAGGGCAGTTGGGGTTAAGTGACTTGCCCAAGGTCACATGGCTAATTTTTTGTGTTAAGTGTCTGAGGCCGGATTTGAACTCAGGTACTCCTGACTTCAGGGCCGGTGCTCTATTCACTGCGCCACCTAGCCACCCTCATACAAATATTTTCATATTTTTTCATTTTTACTCTTATTATGGACTCAGTAATACTCTATTGCATTCATGTACCAGTTTATTAATCCATTCCCACATAATTAGTTTCTATTTTTTTATGAGTAAAAAACAATTTATTTACAAGTAGTGCTGCTACTTAATTCACCAAACATTTATTAAACACTTAGTATGTACCAAAGTACTGTGCCTTGATGATACTAACACAAAAATGAAATAGTCTCTGCCCTCCAGGAACTTCGTTTTCCATAATGGACACAACATAGATGCAGATAAGTTAGTTAGAACAAGATACTTTGAGGAGAGAGAGCTCTAACAGTTGAAGGGATCAGAAGAAACTTTATGTATGTGACATCTTCTGAGCCCCTCTCGGAGAAAGCCAAGTGGAGTTAGGAAAGGGAATGTGCATTTATGTTGTACGTGCTATGTGCCAGGCCCTGTACTAAGCACTTAACAATTGTTATCTCATTTAATCCTCATGACAGCTTTATGAAGATGCTGTTATTATCCCCATTTTACAATTAAGGAAACCAGGGCAAACAGATTTAAGTGACTTGCCCAGGATCACACAGCTAGTAAGCATCTGAAGCTGGATTTGAACCCAGATCTTCCTAGGCTCAGCACTATCCATCTGGCTATATCAACAGCATTTTTGGCAGACTATAAATTCAGAAAAAATTTTGAATGTAATGTGGCAGGCAAGAAAGCTGATGGTAGGGTGTTCCACACTGGGCACCACATTTTAGGAAGTATATTGAACAGAGGTGTCTAGAAGAAGGAAACTGGCATGACAAGAACTGGTCAAGTCCTGTTGGTGAGGATACAAACGGTGCCCTAAGGGTTGAGTTACTTTTCTAGTACTTCGTGAAACCCCTAGTTTATTCTGTAACCTGAATACACACTAAAGTCCTTTCCTCCTCATCTTGACAAAAAGAATTGCTTTTGTCTCTGTTACCCTTGTGTTTCCCAAGACTTTTCATTTTTATCCTATGTCCTCCTCCCCTGTCCTTATACCCTTAAACCATAAAGAATTCCCTGGGGCAGCTAAGTGGTGAAATGAATAGACACCATCCCTGGAAGCAGCAGGACCTGAGTTCAAATACAGCCTCAGACACTTGACAGTTACTAGCTGTGTGTCCTTGGGCAAGTCACTCGCCCCTGATTGCCTTGCCCTCTCCCCTCAAAAAAAAAAGAATTCCCTTTGTCTCCCTCATCCTGTCCTGTCTTTAATCATTAACCTCCATAAAAACCTCTAAAACTACATCACCATTCTGAATCCTCTATATGAGCATAACTCCCCCCAGATATCAGGGTCTCACTTAGCTTTCTCGCTCAGAGACCTTTACTGCTCTTGCATCAATAAAGCTCCCAATGAATAGAGAGAAGGTCTGAGTAAATTCTTTCATACCTGAATCAGCTCTACCAACTCTAAACCTCATCACTGTGAGAATTGTTTGGAGAAACCTCGGCATGTAGAAGAGAGACTGAACTTATTTTGCTTGACCCTACATAGAAGTTTTAGAGGCAAATTTGGGCTAGATGGATAGAAAAACTTCCAATTAGAGCTATCTGAGAGTAGAGTGGGCTGTTTCTAGGAGGTAAGGGTTCCTCTTTACCTTGGAGGAGGTAATTGGAGGTCTTCACTCAAAATAGTAATAATAGCAAAAGCTAATAAATTTACATACCTCTTAAAGGTTTACAGTCTGGGGTATCTGTGTGTGTGTGTGTGCATGCCTGTGTTTGCTTCTGTCTCAGCTGAAAATCTCACTTTCTGCAAAAAGCCTTTCCTATCCCCCTTAATTCCAGAGAAGAGAGAATGCATTCCAGGCATAGAGAACAGCCTTTGCAGTAGGACAGAGACCAAAGATGAATTGTGGAGTTTGAGGAATAGTCACTAAACCCGTTTGATTACAGAGTAGAGTGCATAGAGAGGAGTAATCTGAAATAAATTAGGAGATTTGGGGGGAGTGGAACCCTTTTCTCCCATGTGAGTACTAAAATAGAGGTGGAATACTCATTTATGTTGTGCCTACTATGTGCCAGGGTCTGTACTAAGGATGTTGCAGTTATGTACATGTGTATGTATGTATGTATGTATGTGTATATGTATATGTATGTATATACATATATATGTATGTGTGTATACACACACACACACACACACACACACATATATATATATATTTATATAGATTAGAAGAAAAATAACTATAAACTCTTCCATCCACCCTAGGCCTGCAAAAATAGAAAATTAGAGATGCCTGTGAGCACTGGTAAAGGAATCCCAGCATAATCTCCCACTGAACCCTGCAGCATTCAAATTGGGCATGGTCTGGGGACCCAAACTTCACCTTGATTTATTTGCTGATACATCAAGAAAGGTGGAAGCCAGTAAGAGGAATACTAGAATTTAGTTACAAGACTTGACCACCCCATCCAAGAAAGCTGGAAGGAACAGAGTGTGGCCTTAGCTCAAATATCTAAAACAAAAACTGAGGCTAGAAATATGAATAAAAGGAATAAAACACCATACAAAATGGAGGGGGGAAAATAGCTATTACTGATTAAGAGATGCCAAAAAAGTAAATCCAGAACAAAAGAGTAATTTTACAACTACCATCCATACTTCAGAGAAAGAAAATGTTTTGGGTGCAAGTCAGACATCTGGAAGAAAGGAAACAAAAGGTTTAAAAAATGGAATAAAAGATAAGGGGGAAAAATAGAAGGAGAATAAATAGCTTAGGAAAGAAAGCAGAAAACTTTACGCAAGTAGTGAACTCCCTGAAAAATAGAATGGAACAAACAGAATTAAAAATTGCACAAGCTATTGTCTCAGTTTTTAGTTGATTCCAAGTAAACCAGACTATGTTAACAATTAGTAATGATGGTTCCATCCTTTTGCCACTGTTTATTACCTTAATTTTACTTATTTTATTACCATAGCTAGCGTTTTAACTTTGTCAAATGGTAATGCTAACCATGGGTAGCTTTGCTTCACTCCTGATCTTATTAGAAAATCTTCTAGTATTACTCCTTTATAAGTAATGCTGACTCTTATCTTGTGATAAATGCTTTTGATAAATTTAAAGGCCTTTCCTTTTGATTTCTATCCTTTTATCATATTTTAAGTGTAAATCAATGCTGTGTTTTAGCAGAGAACTTAATCCATCTGTTGATGGACATGACTTAATATTTCTTATGCTAATTGTTTTTCTGTTGATAAAGTATCTTCTCATTCAACTAAGTCCAACTTAGTGGTAATTAATTTTTTGTTATAGTAATACAATTTTTGCCCATTTTTCATCAGTATTAATTCCTTTTCCCTTTTATCCTTTCTGATTTGGAAACCAGGATCATATTTGCCTCATTGAAAGTTAGTAAAGAATATCTTCTTTTTCATTTAAAAAAAAAACTTAAAATTAATTATTTTAAATTAATAATCTTTTTTTTCCTTCCCACCTCTCCCATCCTCCATAAAACAAAGCCCTTAAAACAAATATGTATGGACAAACTTTAAATACTTTCTGTAGCAAACTAGTCACAGAGCCAGTATGTATTGCTGGGATTGTTTATTGTTAAAGCATTTAACAGAATTCAGTTGTAAATTCATCTGTACCTAGAGGGTTTTTTTGTGGGAATGACATGATTTCCTCATTTTCTCTTTTTAAAATAACTAGGTTATCTTTTTCTTTTTAAAGATTTTTTTTAACATTTTACATTATTGTAGATATTCAAACATTTCCTTTAAATTTCTGGGTTTTTTTGTTTTTACTAAAAGTGGTATGTGTTTTATTGTGTTGAATGTTGTAATTTCTAATAATTTCTTAATGTTTTATGTTGTGAATCTTCCCTTTTCTTTTTTTATTGGGTTGAGTGTTCTCATTGATAAAATTAGTTGAAATTGCATTAATATTCCCCCAGACCCACTTTTTGTTTAATTTTAAAATATTCAGTTCTATTTATGTTACTTTTATTTTTTATAATGTTATCTTTTATTTTTGTTTTAGGATCATTGGGGAACTATGATATGGTATACAGAGTGCTAGACTTGTATCTTAGAAGACCTTAGTTGAATACTGACTCTAATACTTAGAATCTCTGCTTTAGATGTTTTTCTTATGAGCTGCAAATAATAAGGTTTTGTTTTCTAATCCATTCTGCAGTTTGCTTTCTTTTTATTAATGAATTCAGCCCATTGACATTTCGAGGGTATATTTGTTGATTTGGTTTTCCTGTAAAACTAAGGTGTCATAACTTCCCATTTTGACTATTCAGTATCAGTCATGGTACATTCATCTGTCTAACACTCTTTGCCTCACCAAAAACAGTTGAAGCTTATCTTAATTTACAACAGTCCAGTCTTATACAGCCCTCTCCTTTCCTCCCGCCCTACCCCCCGCCAATTCAGAACCACTTTTATCCACAAAATCTTCTTTTTAAAAATCACCCTTCCCTGGCTATATCCCAGATAAGAGTTTGATTTAAGAATCATCATCCTACTTCTCTACCACCACCACCACCACCCCTCTCCATATCTTTGTTTGACTAACCTTTATTTAGGGTATTTCATTTAAAGAAATATTATTTTACATGTTCCCCTACTCATTCCGATAAAATCTCTAGATGATTTAATACTTTGTGCTTTCTTTTCAAGGGATCTGGCCTTTAAAATCCTAGCCATTTTTTTTTCCAGTTATGTTACACAGAGTAGAAATTTAATTGATTGTTTTGATTGATAATAGTTATGACTTAAAAGCTATAATTGACTAATAATTTCCTTATAACATGTTAAAATTAAATTATCCTTTACTTCTTATTGCATTCAGTTCTAGATTATCTAGTTTATATTTCATTTGTTTGGTCCATGTATATATCAGAGGCCCTGCCCAGTTTTGGAAAGAATTAAAGTCTCTGACCTCAGGAAGATCTATCTTTTCCTGTAATAGAGTATGCTCAGTTTTGCAGGTTAATTCATTTGGAGTACAGGCTGTTTTCTCTTACAATACCTCTCTTTTCAACCTCTTTGATTTCTTGTATTCATTCATAGACTTTTGTCATCTGAATGGTGCTTGTTGATATAAAAACTGCTTAAAAGACTCACATGACTGTGAAGCACTGGAAGTTTTCAACTGCATTTCTCAGAGTGAAATTTTATGTTCCTCTTTGTCAGCAATTTATGGATTCTATAAATTTTTGCCCTTTTTTCTCTCTTTTTAATATTTTTCTTGTATAATTTCATATATATGGTATCTAGTGCTATTGTTTCTTCTTCCATCCCTGTAGTTTTTCTTTCTTTTTGAACCACTTTTATATTTTCATGGTCTTTTGTCAGTTCTCTTGTTCATCTTGCTAAATTCTTGCTTCAACTATCTTATTTCTTATGTTATACATACCTCATCTTCCTTTTTATCTCTCAATTATGATTCTAAATTACTTTAGTGGTTCTTGGAATAAGTTCATTCTCTCATCTGGAGGCAAATTAGTTATTGTAATTTTGTTCTTTCTTACTGCAGACTTGTCCTTGCTTTCTCATACCACATAACATTTATTCATTGTTTTGGCAGCTATTTTTTGCTTATTCGTTTCTTCCTTTCTTTCTGTTAATTTTTCTGTAAACATTTCTTTCCTTTTTCTTTTCCATTTTACTTTATTTGTTCTATTTGTTGTTATTCTGAGGTAGTTCAAGGGAGCTGGGCTTATGTATGATAATAAGCTTATGCTTATTCCACTGGCTTGTTGGAAAGACATTTAAATGCCTGCATTTAAATACAGTTTAAATATAACAGACATAGATGGACAGCTAGGTGGCACAATAGGTAGAGTACAGGGCCTGGAATCAGGAAGATTTATCTTACCAAGTTCAAATCTGGCCTGAGACACTTATTACCTGTATGACCCTGGACAAGTTACTTAACCTTGTTTGCCTCAGTTTCCTCAGTTGTAAAATGAGCTGGAGAAGGAAATGGGAAGCTATTGTAGTATCTCTGCCAAAAAAACCCCAAATAGGGTCACAGAGAATCCAGCTCGACTGAAAAATGACTGCACACCTACAGACAGTAAAGTGTGCTTATATTCACACACTTCAGTAAAAGGACAGGGACAGGGTAGAGATTACAGCAAGGTGGGGGGGGGGGGGTAGATAGGAAGGAGGGACAAATAATCAACCTCTCACAATATGTCCACTGTGGAGATATCCTGTGTAATTACATATATACAACCTGTATTGAATTGCTCATCCTTCCAGTGGGGGTGGGTGACAAGGGAGGAACCAAAAGAATCTACAATTTAAAGTTCTACAATCAAATGTTAAAATATATCATTATTATTATTAAATACATGCAACTGGGAATTAAGATATATAGGCACTGGGGTAGGGAGACTGTCCCTGCCCTACCAGAAAGTTAAGGGCATTGGAGGAAGACATAAAAGAGAACAGATTGGGAGAGGGGCTTTACAGTGGGATCACTGTTTTGGGGTTAGGGGCAGGGGAAAGACGGCGAGAAAATTTGTAACTCAGGAAATGAATGATGTAAACAAGAAAATAAATAAAATAATTATTTTTCTAAGAGTCTGCTTATATTGTCTAAGGAATGAGTCCTACCTATAGAACTTGAAGATTTTGAAAAATTCTTCTGTATTATCTGTAATAAGCTTTTCATAGTCTATGTCTAAAGGGTATCAGTCTAGGTAAGGAAGAAGAAGGCTTTCCTAATCTCTTGGCTTCTTCCTGACTGACATGGAAAGATACTGCCTTAAGATTATGGAGAGAGAAGATGGTGGAGTAGAAGCACAAACTTGGCATGGGCTCTGGCTCCAACCACTTCTAATACATGTAAAAAAATTACTCTAAACAAACTTTAGAGCTACAGAACCCACAAAGTGACAGAGAGAAGCAAATCTCCCGCTCAGGGCTGCCCAGCAGGCCAACAAGAAAAGGCTGTCTCAGCACACTGGGAGCCAACCACATTGCCGTGTGAGCCACGAGGTTCTGACCTCAGGGAGGCCCCGACCAGCAGCATCCAGAGCAGACTTCAGGAGAGTGAACCACCAGCAGCTGTGGCGGTTTCAAGACTTCTCAACACATAAACGCCAAAGACAAAGTAAAAGGTCAGTGTGGAACTTTGTGAGAACAGCAGGATTGAGAGTGTGGTCTGGCTCCTGTACCCAGGTTGAGAAGCAGCAGAGGTGCAGCACCTGTGCAGCCACAGGAACATATGGCTGCCTCAGGAGCTCCTGGCCTGCAGATTGTAGGGGGACCAAGCCACCATTCAGAGGGTAATTGCTCTTGCTTTAACCTGCTTGGATCTGAATCACAGTCTTGAGTGGTGGTCCTGGGGTGTCTGACCAGTGAGCCAGAGCTTGTGGGGGCTGTAGAGAGTGCTCCCTCCTGATAGCTCCAACAGCTGCAAAACCCCCAGGAATTTGGGAAAAAACTTTCCACTCTGGAAGCAGAGTTCTACCATGGCAAAGAGCTCAAGTATCGTGTAATTGGTTGTCAATATGAGCAAGCACAGGAAGTACAAACAGACCATAGAATCCTTATTTGGGGACACAAAGGATCAAGGCATGGAGGGGGAGGAAGACAGCAAAGTCAGAACTGCATCAAAAGCCTCCAAGAAAAAATATGAATTGAGTACAGGCCATAGAGGAGTTCAAGTAGGATTTTGAAAATCAAGTAAAAGAAGTAGAAGAAAAATTGGAAAGAGAAATAAGAATGATGCAAGAAAATCATGAAGGTGAGTCAACAGCCTGCTAAATGAGACCCAAAAATATGCTGAAGAAAATAACACCTTAAAAATAGACTAATTCAAATGGCAAAAGAGGCCCAAAAAGCCAATGAGGAGAAGAATCCCTTAAAAAGCTGAATTTGCCAGATGGAAAAGAAATTTCAAAAACTCACTGGAGAGAGTAACCCCTTCAAAATTAGATTGGAGCAATAGGAAGCTAATGACTTTATGAGAAATGAAGATACTATAAAACAGATCTAAACAAATGAAAAAATAAAAGGCAATGTAGAATATCTCATTGGAAAAACCACTGACCTGTAAAAAAGATCCAGGAGAGATCATTTAAAAATTATTAGACTACCCAAAAGCCATGATCAAAAACAGAGCCTAGACACCATCTTGCAAGAAATTCTCAAGCAAAATTGCCCTGATATTCTAGAACTAGAGGGCAAAATAGAAATGGAAAGAATTCAGTGATCACCTCTTGAAAAAGATCCCAAAAAGAAGACTCTTAGAAAATTTTAGCCAAATTTTAGAGTTCCCAGGTCAAGGAGAAAATACTGCAAGCAGTGAGGAAGAAGTAATTTGAGTACTGTGGAAACACAATCTGGATAACACAAGACCTAGCAGCTTCTACATTAAGGATTTGAAGAGCTTGGAATATGATATTCTGTAGGTCAAAGGAGCTATGATTAAAACCAAGAATCACCTACTCAGCAAAACTGAATATAATGCTACAGGGGAAAATATGGTCATTCAATGAAATGGAGGATTTTTAAGCATTCTTGATGAAAAAAACAAGCTGAAGAGAAAATTTGACTTTCAAATACAAGAAGCAAGAGAAGCATGAGAAGGTAAAGAGGAAAAAGAAATCATAAGGAACTTATTAAAGTTGAACTATTTACATTCCTACGTGAAAAAATGATCATTGTAACTCATAAGACTTTTCTCAGTATGAAGATAGTTGAAGGGAATATGTGTCTGTGTGTGTCTGTGTGTATATTTTATATATATATATATATATATATATATGTATGTATAGGAGGGTATATGTGTATATATGTGAGTGTGGGCATATGTATGTTCATGTATACATAGAGGGCACAGGATGCGCTGAATATGAAGGGATGATATCTTAAAAAATTAAGAGATAAGAGAGGAATTTATTGGGAAAAGGAGAAAGGGAGAGAGAGTAGGGTAAATTATCTCATATAAAAGAGGCAAGAGAAAACTGTTACAATGGAGGGGAAGAGCAGGAAGGTGAAAGGGAATGGGACAACTTTATTCTCATTGAATTTGGCTTAAGGAGGGAATAACATACATACTCAATTGGGTATCTTACCCTACAGGAAAATAGGGAGATAGGGAATAAGAAGGGGCATGATAGAAGGGAGGGCAGATTCGGGGAGAGAGTAGTTAGAAGCAAACATTTTTGAAAAGGAATAAGGTCAAAGGAAAAAAAATAGAATAAGTGGGGGGCGGGATAGGATGGAGGGAAATACAGTTAGTCTTTCACAACATAACTAGTATAGAAATTATTTGGGTAACTACACATGTACAACCTATATTGAATTGCTCATCTTCCCAGTGGGGGTGGGTGACGAGGGATGAAGTGGGGGGGGGAGAATCTGGAACTCAAAGTTTTAAAAGCAAGTGTTTAAAAAAAATTGTTTTTTATGTGCAACTGAGAAATAAGGTATACAGGCACTGGGGTATAGAAATTCATCTTGCCCTACTAGAAAGTTAGGCGGGTGATGGGGGAGGATATAAGAGACAGCAGATTGGGGGAAGGGGTATTCAGTAGGCTTTCTATTTTGGGGGGAGGGGGAGGGGAAGGATGGGGAGAAAAAATTGTAACTCAAAGTCTTATAGAAAACTATGTTGAAAACTAAAAATAAATAAATTTTTGGAAAGTAAATAAATAAATAGGAAACAAAAAGATTATGGGGAGAAATGACTGCATAGTCATTAACTTTCCTTTAATGCTAAAGGTTTATCACAGGTAATATGTTTAGCCTAATCTAAAGCAATATAGTGTAGTGAGTTGAGTATTAAGCTTGGAGTGAGGAAGACAAGGTTTTGACTCTGCTGTTACTTACTGAGTGTCAGTCAACAAGCATGTATTAAGTGTCTTATCTTTGTGTGACCCTGGACAATTTTTCTCCTCATCTTTACTTTACTCTTTACCAGTCACTTAACCTTTGTGTGCCTCAAGCAGCTCTGTAAGATTTTTCTACTAAATTAGAGTTGGTTTTACTCTATTTTGACAGAAGGAGATAAAATAACAGATGCTTTGCCTGTTTGTAGTAGGGTCCATTTGTGTTAGGTGGACTTTGGGTCAAAAAATATTTAGGCTAATATCACTTGGTGCCACACTGCTGTCATCTACCCTGACAAAGTTGTCATATGTAGATTAGGGAAATTACTCAGTAATGATAGTCTTGTAACTTGTTGGTCATTTCCTTCAGAATACTCTGAGAAGAATGATTTTCTCTTCATAATTACTGCCACTATGTGACAATTCTGTGCCACTCTTTAAACCTTTGAAATAAATGAATATTTCTCCAGAATGCATTCTATAACCTGCTCAACATTAAATTTGCAGCATCTTTTTAAAATTTTAAGACTTAAATTCTTCTTTTTAAATAAGTAAGAGAAACACGGAATATACTACATCTCTTAGAGAAAGGGAAAAATGTGCTGGGCTTGAGAGGGTCAGCATGAAAATGGGCTTGTAGTGGCATATTGTCCATATGTGTCCATGGGACGAAAGGTGTGAGTGAGCCATCTTATTTTAATTAGTGGGTTAGTGTGGTTCTCCCCTATACTTAAGGACCCCAATGAAGACACTAGATTCTATCTTTCTCTCTCTCCATTTTTTAGATAAGTCCTCTGGACTCTCTTCACCTTTTGTTTTACAGAAGAGGATGTGGAGAACTTTGATGTGACAAACTTGTCTCAAGATATTCTACGAAGCATCGAAGCAGACAGTTTTTGGTGCATGAGTAAGCTGCTGGATGGGATACAGGTGAGCTTTCCCTGGGTCCAAGTCTGGGTGACATGCCTCAGCTACTTATTATCCTGTCCTTCCTGGATGTTCTTCCTTTTCATTCATGGTCACCACTTCAGCAAAGCTATTTTTGCTCCCTTCCTCTTTTCATCAAAATAAAACAACTTCGGAAAGAAAGGTGGAATAGTTTACTTGATATGTGGAAATCTCCACATGTTTTTTTTTCTATCCTGATGCCCTTTGATGTTAGGATCAAAGGCAGTCCTGTCTCACTAAGGCCATTAGCTTCATTTTTAGACCCAATCCTCTACCTTTTCTCTTTTATATGTGGGTTGTTTCACATTAGGTACCAATCTTTTGCACATAACCCAGACTCAGGTCTGCCTTTGTCCCTTCCCAATTCCTGATCCAGCATCTGCATCAGCCTCTTTCTTAAGCATTCCTGACCGAACTACTCTTAGCTTGGGTCTTTAGTACTCAGTGGTGGATTGGCCTCTGCCTTCACGCTGTAAGGAAGAAGAGAGATTTGGGGTTGGGTGGAGTGAAAGAAGAAGTATGACTTGATCAGTAATGAGGTCAGTCCTGAAGACTCAGCTTCAGAATATCTGGCTCATTAGCACCTCTTCATGTCAATGTAGCTGTCCCTAACAAAGTAGGTAAGTTTCCCTACCTGATTGAGTCAAAAATGAGTTTGGAAGTGATAAAAATCTGCTTTTTGCCTTACTGTTGCTGCTAATGATCTACCCTCTAAATTGGACCAACCAGGAAACATGCCCAGGAAGACTAAACCAACCAGTTACACTGGTGGGCTGGGGACCACTTGTCCTCATCTTTACTTTAGCCATCTACCTCCCTGCCACCGTTGGGGTTTTCCTTCCTTCCTTCCCTCCTGATTTCCAAGTCTTTGTATAATCGGGTCAAAATTATCAAGGCATGCCATTATACTGTCCTTTCGATGTCTCTCCAGTATCCCAAACCAGAATACTCTTTCCTGGCTAGCATTCCCCTTATATTCTTGAAGACAGAGACAGTCTTTCTTTTGTATCTATGTCCTTAGAGCTTAGCACATAGTAACCGCTTAATATGTACTTTTTTCCCATTCATTCTGGTCTTGGCTTCAGCATTGAACTTCTTTGTAGCCATATTCACATTACTCGTAAGGCCTAATTTTTCTAGTTACAAAACAATATCATGACTCTTACCCCCATTATGAGTAGGGATGAGCAGTAGTTGTTTAAAAAAAAAGATTTAGAAATGAGATTTAAATAAGGAGAAGCAACTGGGAAGACCTGGGTTAAGGTCCCCCTTATAACATTTATTGGCTGTGTGATCCTCTGCAAGTTCCTTAACCCCTTGGTATTCTAGACAGATCTCTAAGGCTGAGTTGCAAAGAAGGTGCATTGGTAGAAGGAGTAGAACTCACCCTAGAGTTCCCTGTACCAGTAAAATCCCAGCTATAGGCCCTATTTCCCTTTTAAATAAAAAGCAACATAATGGATAACAGCCAGCCTTTGAGTCAGGATAACCTGGGTTCATGTGTCAGTATTCTGGGCAGCTCTTTTAGCCTGTAGGTTTCAGTGTGACTGCTCATTTGTGTTGGTGGAGGGAACTTTAGCAGCCAGAACTGGATACAGTCATGGGACCACACTCACTCATCCTCCCTCTCTCTTCCTCTCCCGATGTGTGTGTATGTATATTAAGTTGTGTCTCATAGATTTATAAGCATTTTAGCAGTTCCAAAGGAGAGAGGAAGGTTATTGAGGGGTTAGAGCAGCGCACTAAGACTTCAGGTAGGAAGTAGGACTTAAGCCTGACCCATCATGGGTACATGTGCAACAAGTAATGAAGACTGGAATAAAGACAATTTATGAAAATTATTACTAAAGTCTCGTGTGAGTAAGTAAACTGATTGTTGGCAAAGAGTTAATAATCCATGATGACAAGCTGACACTATGCTTCTTAATATGCCTAGATCAGGATAATGCTTTGTCTTTTTGATAGTCTTAATACACATGGCAGTAGAGCCTAGGTATTAAATGTTCAGTACCATACCAAAACAGTGCTTGAGTCCAGAACTTTATCGCTCACAGAAATTCAGTGTAATATACCTGTCTTTTGCAATCAAATGATATCATGATTCATGCTGAAATCCTATTAATTTAGCTGACAGTGGTAGAATGTCAGGAGCAATGTGAGCCAAGTCTTGAATTTTTTCCACTGTAAAATTAAAGAATTGGACTAGATGGTCTATAACTCTATAAGATACTTTTAAGCTTTGACCTTCTGAGTTCCTATGGTTCTGTGAAGAATGAAGCAAGATTTGAATAGATGGAAAGACAGGTAAGGGAATCAGTATCAGAAAAAAGCCACATAAGGGAGGGTGTGTATGTATTAAAATAGATTATCTTTTTAGTCCTCCAAATCATTACAATGAACCCAAACCCTTTTTTCTTCCAACTTTTTTTTTCCCTTTCCTAAGCTGCATTACTAACATATTTCCATGTGGATGCCTCCTTCCCTTCCCTTTCCCTTTCTTTTCCTTTTCTCTTTCCCTTTCCCTTTCCCTTTCCCTAAACTGTGTCATTGAATAATGTTCCAGATTACATGGTTCCCAAGAAAACTCCCATTGATCATTAGTAGCATGTTTGAGGTGATAAAAATCTGAACTTCTGTTTTATTTAAATGACAGCTTTTAGAGTGGCGGTGCAATATATATATATATATATACACAGAGAGAGAGAAAGAGTGATTCCCATGGTTATTAAGTGGTGCCATGCCCAGTAGTACCCAGAATCTCTAATTGTGTTATTGCAGGATAACTACACGTTTGCCCAGCCAGGAATCCAGAAAAAAGTCCAAGCACTGGAAGAGCTGGTCAGCCGGATTGATGGTAGGTCCAAAGGATGCTGGATTTCCATCCAAACTAAACATCTTTAATACCACACCATATTATGATGGTCACTCTTTCCCAATCTATGCATTACCATCAATGATACCATTATCCTATTGTTGTCCCTCTGAGGTTACAATGCCAGCAACATGATTGAATGTTTTCCTTGTTTTCTCTTACAAACTACTGAAAATGCTTTTTAAAAAAATCTTTCTATTGATTTAGTGATACCTTTTGTCATTATATCAGTCATTTATTGGACCTGAACTCTCTCAGATTGCACCCTTCTTTGCAGTGACAAGATAGTAAGCAAGAAATGGAAGCAAGCAAAAAAAGTTTGATAAACCCAAGAACATAAATCATCAGGGGAAGAACTCTCTTTGGGTGTTTTGTTTTGTTTTGTTTTGTTTTGTTTGGAGGGAGAAAAGCAGGGCAATTGGGGTTAAGTGACTTGCCCAAAGTCACACAACTAGTAAGCGTTAAGTGTCTGAGGCCAGATGGGTCCCCCTGACTCCAAGGCCAGTGCTCTATTCACTGCACCACCTAGCTGCCCTGGAAAGGATTCTCTTTGTGACCAAAAAGAAAAAAGAAAAGAAAGAACCACTCTGTGAATTCCTAAAAATTCTTAACCATAAGCATTTTTTAGACATTTCTTCCTATCCACTTCCATAGTCATAATTCTGGTCTACATCATATTAAATTTGTATCTAGATGGCTGTAATTTTGTCCTAGCAGATCTCCCTATTTAATACCTATCTCTCTCTAAACTGATTAATTACATAACAGCTAGCATGCTGTTGTTCTTTTTCTTTATTCCACCACCTGGACTTTCTACTGGCTCCCTTCTTCCCTTCCCACAGTAGAACCCTCCCATGTAACAGATAAGTGAAATGAAACAAAGAAAATCAATATTTTGGCCATATCTGAAATATATATGCTTTTGTAGTCTACTGCTTCTCTCTTGAGAAGTTTTCGAAGCATGCTTTACCCATCAGTGCTCTTGAAGTCACCATTGCTCATTACACTGAGCTGAGTAGAAAAATGTTTCCAGAGCATAGTTGTATTATATCACTCTGCTACTTAGAAATCTTCCTTAGTTTCCTGTTGCTTTTTATGTTAAGCCTGTTTTAGCTTGAGTCAAGTAATAACCTAATTCACAACTTTTATATAATTCAAAGTGTTAGGAAGTGGCCACTAAGATGATACTACTCTCTGCAACCCCAGTTATATACTCTGAAGAAGAAAGCCATAGTATGTACATATTTAGTTTCTGACGGCTCATTTCTTTGCACTTGTTTTATATCTGTTGCTTATGGTTCCTTTTTTAATGTCTCCCATATTATATCGTTAGCACCATCAGGAAAAGGGCAGGGAGAATTTTTGTGAGGATCAAATGAGATAACATATGTAAAATATTTCACAGACCTTAAAACACTATAATATATAAATATTATATAATATTAACAGTATAATGTAATAATTACATAATAATAGAAATATTAACTTTGGTTTTATGGTTATTATCATTATATTTATTTTCTATCCTCTAAGTGGCTAATACAGGCTGTCAGGCACACTCTCAAAAAATTCTTGTCTTTGCACAACTGCTGATTCCAAGGATTCGTTAGGGCAGGTAACACTGTGTGGCCCCCTTTCATCACTGGATACCTGAGACCTGACTGAAGTGGGATGCTCAGCTTCTGGTTTTAGCATTTATAGTTTGATAACAGAGGAATGGTATTTTAGAAGAAGGATTTTTAATATAGCTATTAAGTAATATTTGAAGACCTTAATGAAGAAAAGGAAGGATCAGACAGATTGCTTCTTTAGAATGTCAGACTTTATTGCTCTATCTATCTAAAAACCCCAAGGGATAGAAGTTAAGCAAAGAGGCAAATTTCCACAAATCATAAAGAAGAACTTTCCTATAATAGACATATCCATTAATGGAATAGATTATCTGAAGAAGGAATGCACTCCCCTTCACTAGAAATACTTTGGCAAAGCACCATTAACCCTCTCTCAGGCATGCTCTAGACTCCTAGAGCTTCTTCCTCACCAGATCTGACATGAAATTAGACAAGCTCTGAGGCCCCCTAAAATTCTTTGATTCTTTGATGACACCAGAAGTTTGAAACAAACTCTTAATTACTTACTTACCCAGGAGGATTAACAAGTTATCCCAGGCAACTAAAACTTTTGTCTTCCATTTTTACAATCAAGATACCTATACTGAGAGGAGGGTAATTATAACACATGAGGTAAACTGGTGAATTTTTCCACTCTTTGGCTAAACAACAGAATGGATTTATTTCATGGGCAATATTAACGTGAAGTGGCTGGGAGGGAGAACATTGGTGTAGCATAAAGGGGAGGGAAGATTCCTGCCCATCTCCAACTTGACAAAAGTGATGAGAATAAGAGCTACTTTTTCCTGTGGGAATTAAAACTTGTTAATCCAGGCCCCAGGGCTGCCAGGAGGAACTGAGCTTGAGTCTACCCTGCAGAACAGATCTACAGCACCTGGAGCCATCTTCACATCTGTTAAATCAGAAACAATAAGGATTAAGAAAGGTCAGTGAAAATGAGTGAAGCTTACAAACTAATTTGGGGGAGGAAAAGCAGCAGTGGGGGAAGGGCAGGAACTGCTATAATGGTGGCTGCCCCCACTGGGCAGCTTCAGAGTCCCTGGCCTGCAGATACCAGGGGGGCTGAGGTGATTGATCAGGGTCAAGTGCTCTTGCGTTGAGCCGGCTGCATCTGGATCATGGTCTTGGGTGGTGGTCCTGGGGAGTGCTTTCAGCAAGCAAAAGCTAGGGGGGGGAGCTGCAACATCCCCCTAATAGCTCCGGCAGCTGGGAAAACCCCAGCGATTTGGAACAGAGCTTTCCC
>CM053593.1:205735039-205753428 GCA_028646575.1 Pseudocheirus occidentalis | reverse complement strand
ATATATATATATATATATATATATATATATATATATATATATATATATATATATATATGTGGAGGACAGGAGAGTTCAGGGTCTGTTAGACACTGGGGCAGACAGGTCCATTATCAATCAAGAACAATGAGATCTAAAGTGGATTGTAAAAGAATCAGATCTATACATGAAGGGCATAGGAGAAGTTAGCCAGCCCTTTCAAAGTGTGAGGAAACTTACTTGAGAATTTGAGGGCATGTCAGGAAAATTTCAGCCTTATTGTTTGGCTTCCTTGCCAATGGCTTTATGGGGCAGTGTAGAGATCAATGTGAGTCCAAAAGAACCTTTGGTGCTGAGGATCACATCCCAGTTGCTAAGGTCACAAGGAAGTCTCTCACAAGACTGCTCACTTGATGAGCAGCAGCTGAGATGACTGGTTTGGCTCTCCTCCATTGGTCCATAACCCCAGTTCACAAGGGGATCATGCTCTAATCATGTTGTCAATAGGGTATAAAAGGAGGACGCTACAATGCAATAAAGGACAGCTGCTGTATGCTTCTCTCATCTCTGAGAATACAGCCTAAGGCTGGCCCTTAGGCTACTGAGTTAAGCAGCCATTACAGGGCAGAGATATTTTATCACAGTTTAAGGTTTCCATCAGAACAAATTTTCAGGAGGGGCCCTGATTTATGGGCAGCCAACAGCCCATCCTATTGAATGGCTTACCACGAAACCAGTATGGGTGGATCAGTGGCCCCTAAGTGCAGAAATAATCGCTGTCCTATTAGACATCGTGCAAGAATAGCTGGAGCTAGGTCACACTGAAATGACAAATAGCTCATGGCATTCTCCAATTTCACAATTAGAAAAAAAGATGTCTGGAAAATGGAGGATGCTTATGGATTTGTGAGAAGTAAATAAGGTCATGAAGCATTACAACTTGGTTTACAGCCTGATTTACCATCTCCTAATATGGTACCAGCACAACGGCCTTTATGGGTCATAGATATAAAGGACTGTTTCTATAGCATACCTCTCCAAAGTCAGGACTGAGAAAAATTTGCATTTTCAGTACCTTCCATAAATCTAAGAGAGCCCCTAAAAAGATACTGTTGGAAAGTATTACCCCAAGGCATGAAAAACAGTTCCACATTATGTCAAAAGTTTGTGGCAAAGGCTTTAGAACTACTAGAAACAAATACCCTACAACTTAATTCATTACATGGATGATGTTCTATGTGCACACCGAGACGTATTTACCCTAGAGAAGATATTAGAGGTTACAAATAATTTTGCTGCTGTAGGACTTAAAATAGTCCCTGAAAAAAATACAGAAGATGGCTCATTTTATGTATTTAGGAAATAAAGTTCAGAATACTACTTTAATACCTCAGAAAAAGGAAATTAGGAGGGATAATATTAAAATATTAAATGACTTGCAAAAGCTTATAGGAGATATAAATTGGATCAGATCTAGTCTGGGTATTTCAAATGAATGTTTATCACCATTATATCAATTACTGAAAGGTGATACCAACCTTAATTCTCCTAGAATTCTTACACCTGAAGCTAGGAATGCTTTGGATTACATTCAGGAAGCTATCAGAACTGCAGTTTGTTTCAGCAAGCACCCTGGCATACCCAGGATGGTGGCTAGCACAGGTTCTCAGATCTGCTTTTCTAAAGGAAAGCAACTCAAAATGGGCTAACAATCTTACTTTAATCAATCAAGCATGTATCATTTACCTAGTTCAGGGGAAAAAGTCAGCACCCTGAACTTCAGAGAATACAAACAGAAGTTATAAGCAGAAGTTACAAGCAGACAAACAGATCAGCAGAGGGCTTCCAACTTCTGACTATTACATCCATACCTAGTCAGTTACCAGACAGGGAAGCACCAACATCTAGGTTTTTCAAGGCTAGGGCGGGGCAGGGGGGAGTTCAACAGCTCTCTTCTGGCCAAATCACACAAGTCTTTCCAAAGTGAGCCCCAAAGCAAAAAACAACTCACATCAGGGTATATATAGCCTTCTCCTGGGTCAGAGAATGTCACAGCCCTCTTGACCCACTGCCCAATCACAAAGTAATAAGGCATGGACATTCCTGAAGAACAAGCCTCTCACCACAGGCTCCATGTGATCACATTCAGTCTATTAGGGGGCAGAGTATATTTTCAAGTCAAGGAAGGTTCTCAGAGCCACTTAAGCCTATCAAAAGACCTAGGGGAAGGGAAGATCTTCAGATTTCCATAACACAATTACTTATAGGATAGATCTTTCTGCAGGAATACAACTGTGCCGAACATGTAATATAGCCCTACAGGTGCCTTAATGCAAAATGATTTTGTGATTGAATGGAGTTATATTCCACATTAGCCAAAATATTCTTTACAAACTTACCCTGATGGCATGGCTCAACTCAAAGAAAATGGTGATACGATGCTTATGCCTAAGTGGTCGTTTGCCTGAAGTTGTAAAAGTTTCTTACACTCAGGACCAAATCCAACAATTGATTGAGAATCAAGAATCTTACCAATCTTTGTTAATATATGCTATCCCCATACAACATAATACACCAAAAGATATTTTTAGATTCTTAACAGACAATGAGTTCATAATCACTAAGGTATGTAAGGATCAACCTGTTTCAGGATTTAATGAATATACTGATGCCACAAAAGGCCACAGAGCTTCTGTGTACCGTCCTGATAAACAGGTTATGAAAATGATCACAACACCTTATGATTCTATACAAAAGAATGAGCTCACAGATATAATATCTGCTCTTTATTTCTTCAGCCTATTAACATTATTACAGATTCTCCATATGCAGCCCAAGTAACTCAAAAGATAGAAACAGCCAATATACATAGAAGTAAAACTCAGCTGTACACATTTTTCTGTGATTTACAAGATATTGTACAACATAGATCACATCCTTTTTACATTATGCATATCCCTATTCACACTGGTCTTCCTGGACCACTTTTTAAAGGTAATCACATAGCTGATCAACTCCTTATGGGATCATTAGAATTAGCAAGGGAATCCCATCATAAATTTCACTAATCTGCTAGAATGCTTGCTAGGACCTTTGATATCACTAGAGAACAAGCTAGACAAATAGTTAAAAGTTGTCCATCATGTGTTATTTGCAGTCCCTCCATACCAAAGGGTGGAAATCCCCATGGACTGTTACCCAATGAAATTTGGCAATCTGATGTTACTCATTATTCTCTTTGTGGGAGGCTGAAGTATATACATGTAACCATGGACACATATTCAGGGTTTACATGGGCAGCTGCTGTGTCTGGAGAAAAAAACCTCTCATGTTCAAGAACATCTTATTACATCCATTGCTGCTGTGGGTGTGCCAAAACAATTAAAGACTGACAATGGCCCCACTTACACCTAAAAAAGCTTTGCTGAATTCTGTCTTTATGGGGTATTCACCATATTACAGGGCTTCCTTATAACCCCATGGATCAGGTTGTTGTTGAAAGAAAAAAACTGCACACTTAAAACTGCTCTTCAAAAATTAAAAGGAGAGACCTGCTAAATGGGTATCCTGAGACAAATTTTGGGGTTGTCAGTATATGTAATAAATTATTTAACATTAGATTATGAAAATAAAACAAGGTGAAAATTTGGGGGTGTTACTGAACATACAATTGGCAAATATAAAAGGTCACAGCCCCAGGCAAATGCAGTTACTGAATGGGTGATGTGGAAAAATGATAAGGGACTATGGTGCAGTCTGCATAGAGTAATCATGGGCAGCTGAGGCTATTTGTGTGTTTCCCGGGATGACAAGGAGGAAATTTAGATACCAGAAAGGAAAACAAGGACTGTGTCAACAAATGCAGAGACTGCACACTCAGCCCCCTCCAGACCAGAACCAGATAGAGCCAACAGGGGAGAAGGAGCCAGAATAAAAATGTAGGCAAACAGACAGTGATCCTGCTTGCTACTATCCTTGCTCAGCTTCAAATCATTGCCTCTAAAAAATATCGGGCAGACGTGGACCACCCGCCTTGGGCAGAATTGGTTGGGTGGGGGGAATTCCTTCCTCAAATCACTTTAGAAGGAAATGGATCAGTCCTTATTGCCAAAGATTT
The DNA here is from genome assembly GCA_028646575.1 of Pseudocheirus occidentalis. NCBI lineage: Eukaryota > Metazoa > Chordata > Mammalia > Diprotodontia > Pseudocheiridae > Pseudocheirus > Pseudocheirus occidentalis. Next base: position 205,749,332 of record CM053593.1, on the reverse strand, counting down.
TGACATTCTTAATTCAAACATAACCCGTACTGTTACTGGTTTTTTATTTAGGTGAGGGTATCTTTTTGGGTCAGGATGTATAGGGCTTACCTATACCCACCTCAACAGGCCTCGGGCGTCCCCGGCTCCTGGTCCACTCCGGGAGAAACAGCTGCACAGAGAAACTCAGGACACAGGACTTGCTTCTAACTTTTATTGAGAGTTCATCCTCTATCTCAGTGTGGCTGGACTGGACTGGCCTGGCTGGACTTGACTGGCCTGGTTCCACCGAACTACCCCTGCCTCCGAGTAGTCTGTATTTTAGTCCTTTCTCCAGGGCCCCTTAGGGCCCCTCCCTTGGCCATGCCTTCACCGCCACAGTGAGCCAATGTGTCTCACCCTGAAGGTGGAGAGATTATCCTGCTTACTGTAAGCAGGTGCAGCCTTTGCATTCTGCCCCCAGGTGATCGACCACATGTACTCCTGTTAGCTGAGGACCGGTTCAACCCGTCCATCTCACATGGAGTATCAACGACCCTCTTTAGGAGTCTCCTCCCCACGTAAGGTATCAGAGACTTAACACCGTACTGTGTTTGATTTTAATTTTACTGGATTAGTGAATGAACCACCTGTGTGTTTTTCTACTTTTAATATATCCTCATGTAGCTTAGTACAAATTATCAAGTATCATTATGACTATCATCTTTGGGGCAGATTAAAAACTGCTCATAACCTTGTGGACATTCCTGTTAATATATCTCCTATCTATGCAAAAGGGTAGGGTTAAGAAAGAGCTGAATGAGAGCCTCTATGTTGAAGGAATTTTGAGAATTAAGAAATTAGTATTCTTTCAGAATATCACAACATATACTGGGGGAATTTTGGGAACTTTTCCCAATTATTCAGGATTGTGGGGTAGACATCAGGCACAGTGTCCAGACTGAAACAAATGGGACTCATCTTCAGGTCAAGTGAATCCTCCATTTGTGAATTGTAGGACTGATGTACCTGCTTGCCATCAGGTGGATCAGTAAACTTATGTTTCCTTGCACAATGACACAAACATTAAACATAGACATGGAGGTTATCCTAAACAAAACTGGTTTGGACACGTACAGAGAGGAGACCCAGAAATATGGAAAATCCCTTTGCCATGGGCCCCAATAACAACAATTTTTGCTATTTTTGCTCCTAACGGAACATACTTGAGTAGAACTGACCACAGGTTTGTACGTGCTTGTTTAGGAGGGAAGTATACATTCATGTGGGGAAATCTTGGCAATGTAAATATCACTAAAGTTGATGAGCATTATAATGTCACATGTGTTAATTGTACGATTTCTGAATGTCATGATAATACTTCTTTGGGACAATTGCTATTTGTTATAAGAAGACTTAGTATGATTATGATTCCTGTGGAGAATGAGCATTGGTTTTTCTCTTGTGCTGATCATTCTATTGCTCAAATTAATCAATGTTACTGGTTTTTTATTCAGGTGAGGGTTATCTTTTTGGGTCAGGATGTATAGGGCTTACCTATACCCACCTCAACAGGCCTTGGGCATCCCCAGCTCCCGTCCACTCTGGGAGAAACAGCTGCACAGAGAAACTCAGGACACAGGACTTGCTTCTAGCTTTTACTGAGAGTTCATCCTCTATCTTAGCATGGCTGGACTATAGTGGACTGGCCTGGCTGGACTGGACTGGCCTGGCTGGAGTGGACTGGACTGGCCTGGCTCCCTTGAACTGCCCCTGCCTCCAAGTAGCCTGTATTTAAGTCCTTTCTCCAGGGCTCCTTAGGGCCCCTCCCTTGCCATGCCCTCGGAGCCAATGTGTCTCACCCTGAAGGTGGAGAGATTATCCTGCTTATTGTAAGCAGGTGCAGCCTTTGCATTCTGCCCTCAGGTGATCGATCACGTGCACTCCTGTTAGCTGAGGATCAGCTCAACTTGTGTCCATCTCATGTGGAGTATCAACAACCCTCTTTAGGAGTCTCCTCCCCATGTGAGGTATCAGAGACCTAACAAATCAACAATTGGGTTTTAATAAAAAAAGAGGTGTATTTCCTCTACTGTTCGGATAATTGCTTTAATTACTATTATAGTGAGCAGTGTTGCTGTGTCTATGTCTGTCAGCACTGTACAAAATTAGATTGTGCAAGCTCAACTTTTGCGTGAATTGTCTGCCAATGTTTCACAAGGATTTTTGTTATAATCAGAAATCAATAAGAATTTTTATAAAGCAATAACAGCTCAGAGATGAGGTAATTGCTTTAGCTGATGAGATTGAATTAATGCAAGTTAGACAAAAGTTAATATGTTATTATAGATATATGTATTTCTGTATAGTAAACAAACAATATAATGAGTCAGAATATGACATAGCTCAAATTAGAAATCATCTTAATGGGCTATGGGGTGACCATAACACATCTCTTGACATAAATGATTTAGAGAATTTGGCTTACCTCATAGATCATGAAAGTCAGCAGTCACTGCTACCAAATCCAGAGGCATAAAACATTATAGATTGGATAAAGAGAGCTCAGAGAATATTACCTGGGCAAATACAGCAAATTATAAACTTCTTAGTGAAGAGGTAGAATGAGGGAATGGATTTCTATGAAATCCTTTGAGGATTCCAAGTCTAAATGAATTACCAGGTCCAAGCTACCTTTGCAAGTTTGTAAAAGTTTATTACACTTTTCAGCAGGCAGGGGTTGTCAGAAAAAGAGCCTGCAACCTGCAGGAATTAGGGATACTGATTATATAGTAATAAAACCATAAATCTGATAGCCATTATGCTAACTAGATGAGTAAAGGTGGAGTTAAGGAGGAGTTCAGGAGGAGTTTAGGAGTGGTCAGTGCTTAAAGGGACACACACTTTTTTTTATCAACTGCGCAGGTATATTGCTCATAATTCCCTGGGAGAAAGCCCAAGGGGAGGCTATCAGGAGGATGTGTTTTTTTTTCGCCTTGAAACGTCACTATGTCAGCTAGTGGTCAATTCTGACTGAGAGGTGCCCAGTCTGTTAGCCATCAAAGTCTTTTTTGACAAGATGGATGTTAGGAAGATGGGCTAATTGTGGATTCAGTATGTGTCTAATTGTGAGGAGTTACCTTATTGATAATGCATTGAAAGATTTATAGTTTGCAGCTGGCCACTAGAACAAAGGAGGTATACATTTCTCTAACTAAGGATTTGTTTATAGAATGCTTTTGAAGGATTCATAGTTATGGTCTGTTATTATACCAGGCAAGGATAGTTATAGCTGGCAGAGTTAATGGTATCAGGGAAAATGCTTTTAGGCTGGGGAAAGGGGAGAGGCAGAGTTAATGCTTTATGGCTGGCGGAAAGTGTGACTTTTACAACTTAATTGCACAAGCTTGTTACAAACTGATGTTACATACATAGGTACCCAAACACAAGTGAGATTTTTACAGAACGAAGTTACAACAATGTTACAAACAAAGTTACAAAAGCACCCCAGCATCCCATCACTAGGAATAGGGGTGGTACTATGGGTTTTTATGTACCTGTTTACCCATCATTATTTCCTATTTTTCTTGCATCATTCAAAAAATCGTATATAATGTCCAACTGCATGATTCTGCCCTTAGCCTTATAAATAAATAATATGGGGAAGAAGTAGAAAACTTCCAGGAGTCTCCCCAGGTTCCACTAATGAATGTTCTTTTCTCCTATATATAAATAAAATGGGGGAGATGTAGAGGACTTTCAGGGGTCTCCCAGCCCCACCAATGGAATGTCTCTTCTCCTTCTATAACTTCTATGAGGTTACAAGGCATATTGTAAGGTTACAAGGCATATATTCAGGAGGAGTATAGTCTTATTTATTGATGCCTCCAGGACATGGTCCTATGAATAACTGAGTAAGATTCAGGGCAGTTAACCTGCAAGTCTTGTTTATACCTCCTTGTTTGTTTGTGCCTCGGGAGGTGGTCCTAGGATGAAGTCTTAATGAATAACTAGCCTTAGGCTGGGGTAGGGAGTGGTCAAGACCAAAGGAAGGTCCTTGTATTTTGGTAACAAGTTATTCTTCTACGAGCATATAAGCCCTGTGAGCTCCTTGTACCTTTGGCTCTGTATGAAATGGCTCTGGAATAAACAGACTGTAGAATACATCCCCATCTCTTTACTCACCAGTAGCTAGCCCACCCAACTGTGCTGGTTGCAGTATCCACCTACCTCTAAATAAATGGTTCTATGATCCTAGATCTCTTTCTTTGACATTTCTCTGTCTGGCGCTCACTGAAATTTATCTTTCACCTGAAGACACTTTGACTTTTGACATTCTCTCCAAGACTGACTTTCATTTGGCTACTTCTTTCATTCTACTACACTCAGTACAGTACAACAGGGCCAGGAAGTGGAGTTGGCACACATCTAACTTCCCATTGCCATTTTTATACCTTCCTTCTATTACTATCATTCAGCAACCTTATCTCCTGTTTTAAATTCACTGCAATCTGTCCACTTTCCCTTCTTGATCAATCAATCAAAAAGCATTTTAAAATAAATTACTAGATGCAAGGACAGGGCAGCTAGATGGCATGGTGGAGAGAGAGCTAGGCCCAGAGTAATGAAAACTCATCTTCTTGAGTTCAAATCTGGCCTGAGACACTGGGAAAATCACTTATTCCTGTTTGTCTCAGTTTCCTCATCTGTAAAATGAACTGGAGAAGGTAATGGCAAACCACTCTAGTATTTTTGCCAAAAAAAAGCCAAAATAGGAGACTGGCAGAGTAGGGCATTACCAGTAGGAGGCAGGGGGATGACTGAACAACAAAATGCAAGGTATGTGGGATATATATTCTGGGTATATAGATGAAAAAAAGGGTGTCCCCAGTGAGGCTTCAGCAAAAGTTACTAAGAGGTAACTTTTAAGAGTACTAAGAGGTTAATAGAGACATTTAAATGTAAAGGAAACTGCCTTCATATTCAAAATAGATATTCCCCAACATAGAAAGGTCCTGAGGCTTGAATAGCTCTATTGTTTATGAACTGTCCAAAAAAATGTGTTGGACTCAAGATAAAGAATGAGACTTGACCAATAAGGATGTTAGTTTCTCTTGACTATGCATGTTTGCAGCCAGGGCTGTTTTGTGTGTGTGTGTGTGTGTGTGTGTGTGTGTGTGTGTGTGTGTGTGTGTGTGTGTCTCAATATTAGGGAGGGAGTTGGCCAGAAGAAGGGGCTTAGGAAAGGCCCTCTCACCTTCTGCTGTTCATTTGTACCTGACTCTTTGTGACCCCATTTGGGGTTTCCTTGGCAAAGATACTGGAGTGATTTACTACTTTCTTTTCCAGTTCATTTTACAGATGAATAAGTTGGGGCAAACAGGGTAAAACCTCAGTTTGTAAAATCATGTTTCTCCCTAGCCTCAAATAGCCCCAGCCTCAGAGCATTATCTCTACCCCTTCTCCCCTGCCAGTACTCTTTCTAGCAGTCATTCAAGATCAAGCCCCAGCCAAATGTTTATCTCCCCTTAGTACAATAACAAGCTGCACCTATGAATCCTTCACTAGACTATCTATAAGTAACTCCCTAACCCCTTATATACATCTTGAATCCCTTATTAGCTTGGGACAAATGTATACTCCCAACATCCATCTTGTCAAACATGATATTGATGGATGGCAGACTGGGCACATCTCAGTAAGCCCTGACCACTGGCTGACTTAGGGACACTTCAAACTTAAAACTACACCTCCATGCAGTCCCTCCTTGGGCTATTTCCCAGTGAATTCTGGGTAACACATCTATACAGTAGATATTAAGAGTGCATATCCCTTTAAGAACAGACCACTCCTTAACTCCTCCCTAATTCTGCCCTTACTCACCTAGTTAGCATATTTGGCATAGGTTTCACTATAGTTATCCTATATTAACCATAATATACCCCCTCTAAGGTTACAGGTTCCTAAGAACTCTTGCCCACTATAAAGTGTAACAATAAATCTTTTCCACCTTGACTTGGAGAACACTTGAGTCCATGAATTCATCCCAGATGGCTTTCCAGGGACTCTGGTTATGGGGTTTCTGGACTCTCTGAACTCCCTAACCTCCACATCGAAGTGACTTGCCCAAGGTCACACAGCTAGTAAGTGTCTGAAGCCAGATTTAAATTCAGGAAGATGAGTCTTCCTGACTCCAGGTCCAGAGTTCTATCCACTGTACTACCTGCTTATAGTATTCCAGCTGAGGAAAGCAGAGGTCTACCAAGCCAAGTTAGTAGCTAAAGATGGAAAATGACTTCATCTGTCCACTGAAGAGTGAACTCAGGGAGTTCATTGGATCACCCCATCCAGAAGAGATGCTGTGCCCTGAGATGGGCCCAGCAGCTAAGTAATGAGAAGTTCTTATGTGTAATACTCCTTCAAGGATTACTCACACAGTTGGGTCCTCAAAAGCATGACTATTGCTACTTTCAAGGTTCTAGAAGTAACCCTGTGGTTGGCTATCCTCCTGAGCCCTACCTCTTAAATCTCCAATTTGTGTACATCCCTTTAAAGATCAGTCAGTAGACTCTTTAGCAAAGTTGTTTACTCTAAGCATCACAAGAACAAAAGCACAAACATTCTTCATCTTCCAACATTTTGGAGGTGTATACTCACCCTTATCCCATTTTAATCTGTGGAGAAGGAACTTGACTTATCTCATTTCCTCCGTAACATTGATTCTACTAAGCTCATGTGCAGATTCTACATGGCTACCCAATGAATCCATGTCTCAGCTAGCTGTGGTATGGGTCCTCAAGGTCTTTGGGATACTAGATGCTGGGATATCATTCTCCTTTCACCTAAAACCCAAGCACAATGGGAGTGTATTAGCAAGCACCCTACCACACCCAGGATGACCTGCTAGCACAGGTTCTTTGATCTACTTTGCTAAAAGGAAAGACAACTTTTAAAGGGGTCAACAATCTTACTTTAATTACAGATAAGTAGAAAACACAAGCAGAGAAATTAGCACAGAGCTTCAATAGACAGGACTCCTACTGTCTGAGTAATGTAATACAACCACCTACATATACTACCAGATCTGGAGAGCATAAATCTCTGAGTAGTTGGGGGCTCTTAACAAACAGCTATTCAGAATCCTGTTCAGGGAATTAAAAGGTCCTTCTCATAAGCAAACCCCAAAGTAAAATGCCAACCTCCTAGAATATATAACAAAGACTCGGCCCCTGCTTGGCTCAGAGCCAGAAGGCACAAAAACCTACTTGATTTAGCACAGCTGTGAATTATCAGGGTTCAAAGGAGATTAATTCTTCAGATGTTTCAATTTAGCCTGAGCCTAGGAAACAACTCCAGAAAAAAAATCCCACTTTGCTTATGCTTATAGGGAGATAAAGAAAACAGGCCTACTATATTGAATTGCTTGCCTTCAGAATGAGGGTGTGTGAGGAGGGAGGAAAGGAAAGAATGTACAACAAAGAGATTTTAAACACAAAAATTGTTTTTACATGCAGCTGGGAAATAAGATATACAGGCAATGGTGTATAGAAATCTATCTTGCTCTACAGGAAAATAGAAGGGAAGGGGAAAAGAGAAGGGAGGGTGTTAGAAGGGATGGCAGATTGGGGAAAAGGGTAATCAGAATGCATAACCTCTTGGAGTTGGGGGAGGGGAGAGATGGGGAGAAAAGTTGGAACTCAAAATCTTGTGGAAGTGAATGATGAAAACTAAAAATAAATTAATAATAATTTTTAAAACCAGGCCTAAATTCACAGGGCCACATGTTCTTGGAGGGGAGAAGGCTCTTAAAGTATTCTCTCTCACCAGATTCTATAAGCAAAGGAGTCAAAGTTATCCACTAAGATCTAATGGTGGCTGATTCTCTTGTTGCTGATGCTTTTTTTTCTTTTTGGAGGGGTGAAGGTAGGGCACTTGGGCTTAAGTGACTTCTCAAAGTCACACGGCTAGTTGTTTTTTTTTGTGTGTGTGTGTTAAGTATCTGAGGTCAGATTTGAACACAGGTCCTCCTCACTCCAGGGCTGGTGCTCTATTTACTGCGTTACCTAGCTGCCCCATTGCCAATGCTTTTTTGAAGGAACTCAAAAGTTCTGCCTATGAATCCAATCAAAAAGTCTTCTCATCATGTAGTTAGCACATTAGAACTAGTAACAGAATGCTCAACACATGCTCAAGTCTCTCCAAAGGCGCTTCCACTACATACCATTGCAAAGATCTCCCAAAAGCAGGCATCCCAGCCTCTCCTTAGTGGGTAATTTGAGTCAGCTAAGGATGCTGATGCACCGTGTAGATGCACCAGTTTTTCATTCTCTAAGTACAAACATACAAGATACATACAGAACACATTGGTGGTAGCCTTACAATGGAATGCATCTCAGGAGACTAAGAAAGTCCTCCTGTAAGTGTCTGGCTTCAAGCTGAGTCCCAAAGGAAGCCAGAGATTCTACAAAATGGGGAATGGGAAGGAAAACATTTCAGGTGTGGGGGAGCATGTGTCTATACATTAGGAAGATTAGATTGGAAGTTTAGTGATTATAGTAGGAAGTATGAGTCAGGGAATCTATTTATGAGGCTATTGTAATAGTTCAAGCAAGAGATAACAAGGGCCTTCCAGAATGAAGGTGGTAGCTGTATAGTAAGTAAAAGGGGATGTACATGAGAGATGTTTAAGGGAAGAAATATTAAGGTTAGGGTTGATACTGTAACCCTTGACCTGGCTCAGTATTTTATGAAACAGCCAAAGAAAGAACTTTTATATATCCTTAGCATTTTATTCTTTATCCTAGAGTGGGAATTGGTGTTAGGTGGAACCATCAGAGATGTTTAATTATTGAACTGTCTCTACACTGTCTCCAGCAGAATAGACCTGAGGGTAAGGAGTATTTCATTTTTGTCTTTATAACTTTATAACCTGAAAAGTACCTTTCTTTAAAAATAATTTCATTATTTTTAATAATAAGTAAGTAAGAAAGATAAGTAAGAAAGAGGAGCTGAGGATAACACTGGGGTTAAGAGCATGGATTATTGGAAGGATAGTGGTTTTATGGGAATTTGAGATGCTTATAGGACACTCCAATTCAAAATGTTTAATAGGTGATTAGCAATGTGGAACTGGAGCTCAGGAGAGAAACTGGGACTGGATAAGAAGATCTGAAGATCATCTGCAAAGAGATGTTAACAAACATCTGCAAAGAGATTTTATGGGAGTTGATAAAATTACTAAATGAAAGAAGAGAAAAGAGCAGAAGGACTAGGATGGAGCCTTGGGGGACCCCTATTTTTAGTAGATGTAATATGAATGAAGATTAAGAAAAAGAGACAGAAAAAATAGGTCAGACAGGCAGGAGGAGAACCATTTCATAAAAATGAAGACAAGAGAGAGTATCCAGGACATCAATATTATTAAATGCTGCAGAGATGTAATAAAGGAATAGGATTAAGAAAAGACCAATAGATTTGGCAATTATGAGAGCAGTGGTCACTTTGGCTAGAGCCGTTTTAGTTGAATGCTCAGGCTAGAAGTTGCTGAGGGTTTAGAATTGAATGAAAGGAGAAGTGTCTGCTCTAAATTTCCTGGTTTTATTTTTTTTAAACAGTTCACATTTATTAGCATTGTTATATTTGTTATATATCATTGTTATAATCTCCCCTCTCCCTTCTACCTCCTCACAACTAGAAAAGAAAAAAGGAGAACAAATCCTTGTAACAAATATACATAGTCAAGCAAAACAAATTTCCACTTTGACTATGTCCAAAAATGTATTTCTCATTCTGCATATTAACTCCATCACCTTTCTGTCAGAAAGTGGTGTAGCAGACTTCATTATTAGTACTCTGGAAGTTATTGATGGTCACTGTGTCCCATTTGTACAGCAACAGCAACATTATAAAGACAAAAAACTTTGAAAGATACTCTGATCATTGCAATAGCCTTCAATGAAGTAGAAATGGGTAGTGCAGTGAATAAAGCACAGATCCTGGTGTCAAGAGGACCTGAGTTCAAATCCAGTCTCAAAACTAGCCATGTGACCTGGGGCAAATCACTTAACGCCAATTGCCCTCCAAAAAAAAGCAAAACAAATAATGAAGCAGAAACGAAATGTTGATTATAGATGGTTTTCTCAAAAAGTTTAGTCACAGAAGGGAGGAGAGATATGGGATAATAGTTAGAAGGAATGGATGGATCAAATGGAAATTTTTTGAAATGGGGGAGACATGAGCATATTTGTAGTACATAGGAAAGCATCTGGTAGATGGACAGACTGAAGAGCAATGAAAGATTGAGGATAATTGAGGAGCCAAACTTGTAGAGAAAATGGAATGGAATAAGATCAAGAATGAGTGAAGAAGAGTTTGCCTTTGCAAAGAGAATGTCCACTTCTACATGTGAGATAGGGATGAAGGAGAAGATACTGGCAGAAGGCATCTAAGAGATGTGAGATGAGGAAGAAGGGAGAAAAGGGAGTTCTCAGTGAAATAACTCAATTTTTTTCTGTAAAATATGAAGTAAGGTTCTCAGTTGAGAGAGTAGGAGGAAGGGAAGCTATGGGAGGTTTGAGAAGGGATGAAAAAGGTTTTTAAAAGTCACCGTGATTGACTAATATTGATGGAATAGGATAAAGGGGCAAGGGATTAAAGAGAAGAGGACAGTATAGAATTGAGCTGATTTGCTAAGCGGTCAAGATGGAGAAGGAAGGGAAGTGTAGTCAGTGCAAGGATGATGGCATAGGAAAGAACTGAAGGCTGAAAAGATTGGAGGTCATAATGAGAATGAAGAATAGGGCTTGGGGTTGAAAGGCAAAGGGAATGATGGAATGACAATGAATTGTGACCATATAAAGGAATTTCAGAATTCATGAACATGGAAGTAGAACGCTTGCGGGTGATGGTAAGATCAAGGGTATGACCACCTTCGTGTGTTGTTGAAATGGGGTGAAGCCAAGGGAAATAAGTTGAGGAACTCAGAGGTTAGAGTGTTTGAGGAAATATCTATATATGTATATTAAAGTTCACTAGAATAAGGGCAGGATTTGGGAAGGAGAGAAAGATGTTGAGCTAGGTATTGAATTAGTTGAGGAAGGAAGAAAAGTGTCCTGGAAATTAGTAGACATTTTGATTGAGTGGTAGATGTGGATTGAACCAATCTCCAAGGAGAAGTTTCTGAATATTGGTGGTAGAGGGAGAGTCTGGAAGTGGCAAGGAATATTCTAACTTCTACACCCCAAGCAATGAGTGAGGAAAATGGGTAAAAATGAAAACAGTGCTAGAAAGGGTAGCCAAAGAGGCTGTATGGTCAGGAGGGAGCTAGGTCTCAGAGCCAGAAGATTGGAGTAGGAAAGGGAAAGCTCTAAGATGAAAACAATGTATCAAAATTTGCTTAACCGTTCCTCAATTGATGGGCATCCCTCAGTTTCCAATTCTTTGCTACTATAAAAATAACTGTTATAAATATTTTTGAACAAATTAGTTTTTTCTTCTTTTTCTGATCTCTTTGGAGATCAGATCTTTGGTCTTAGTGGTTTTGCTGTCTTTTGGTTATAGTTCTAAATCAATTTCCAATACTACCTGACAGCTCCACCAACAGTGCATTAATGTATCTGTTTTCCAATAACCTCTCCAACATTTGTAATTTTTCTTTTTTGTCATCTTTGCCAATCATATGGGTGGGATGCTGAACCTCAGAGTTGCTTTTGATTTCTCTAATTAGTGATTTTGGAGAATTTTTTCATCTGGTTATTCATAGCTTCAATTTTTTGCTTTGAAAGCTTCTTGTTCATATCCTTTGACTATTTATCAAGTAGGAAATAGCCCTTGTTCTTAAAATTTAGAATTGTTTTTTCCCCCCACATATCTTGGAAATAAGAACTTTTATCAGAATAACTTTTTACACCAATTTCTTTTTCTAGTTGACTGTTTCCTTTCTAATTTAAATTGGTCATTTTTGTTTCTGTAGAAACATTTTAACTTTATGTAATCAGAATTATTTTACCTTCTGTAATCCTCTTTATCCTTTTTTCTTGGTTCATGAAAACAGATCCATAGATCTGAAGTATAATTTCTTCCTTGCTTCTCTAATTTTTTTATCTTCTAAAAATTATTTTTTCAACTAACAAACATCTGTACTTTTCCTTTTTTACTTGCTTCCCTTTTCCCCAACTAAGAAAGAAAAACAAACCCTGAAAACAAAAACAAATAATCAACCAAAATAAATTCCCATGGAGGCTATGTCCAAAAGGGCTAAGTCTCACTCTGCATATCTACTTCATCATCTCTCCTTCAGGAGTTGGACAACATTTTGAATCATTGGTCTTCTGGAATTATGTCTGACCATTGGGTCTTTCAGAGTTCTTAGGTCTTTCAAAATTGTTTGTTTTTACGGTGTTATTAAAGTATATATTACTCTTTCTGTTCATTCCACTCAAAATGAGCTAAAAGTGAGACTTGAGTGTTACCTGCTCTTCCCCCAGTTTCTTCATTTGTATATACATATACTTACATTCCTTGATTAGGCCAGATAAGCTTTCCCATTTTGCCTTCATTGCTCCCCTTATTTTCTCTACTATATCCTTATTTCCCCTCCATTTCCTATTTTTAAGAAATCATCAAAACAGCAAAACACAACTAAAGTGTTGACATTTTGTTTCTTAGGGGCTCATATCATCCCTCTGTTTACATTAAAATGCAAATATGGGGCAGCTAGATGGTACAGTGAATAGAGCACTAGCCCTGAAGTCAGGAGAATGTGAGTTCAAACCCAGCCTCAGATACTCGACACTTAATAGCTGTGTGACCTTGGGCTAGTCACTTAACCCTATTGCCTGCCCACCCCCATGCAAATATGTCATGTTTTAAAGTCTTTTCTCATCACTTACTTGCATTTAATTTTTTGTTTTTCCTTACTCTGGTGTTTTCATTTCAAAATTTTAACTGAGCTGTCATATCTCATTAGGAATTCTTGGAAGTACTCAATTAAAGGTCTATTTTTTAAAAAAATCCATTTTAGGATTATACTTAGTTTTTTTGAGTTATTTTTGATTGTAAACCTATAGCATCTGTCTTTTGGAATATTGTATTCCATACTCTCTTTTTCTTGATAATATTAGTTGCTAAATCTTGTTTGATCCTGAGTGTGATTCTTTCTTTCTCGCTGCTTTGCAGTACAAGTTTTATTTTTGTTTTGTTTTGACCTAGAAGCTTTGGATTTTGATTTAAGATGTTCCTGGGAATATTCATTTTGCAGTTTCTTCCCAAAAGTGATTAGTAGGTACTTTCTGTTTTTACCTTGTCCTTTGGTTCTAAGAGATGTAGGCAGTTTTCATTAATGATTTTTTTTTTTGACGGGGAAAGGGGAATGATAATCTAGGCTCTTTAAATTCAGGTAGTACAATGATTCTTAGATTATTTCTCCTTAATCTGTTTTCCAGGTCATTTGGTTTTGATATTATATACCTCACATTTTCTTATATCTTTTTCAATCATATAAGTTTGTTTTAATATATCTTGGTTTTTTTGTGGAGTAACTTCATCTTTCTAATTTTGAAGGCATTTAGGTAAGGTATATATATGTATATTTTGTGCCATGTTGTTTTGTTTTTTTCAAGTTATCTCTTCCACAATTTTCATTTCCTTTTCAATTATTCCCTTTATTACTTTCATTTAGTTTGTAATATCATTTTTAAACTTTTGCATTTCTTCTAGTAATTCTTGCAGATCTTATAGACAGGCTGTGTTTTTCTTTGAGGATTTGCTTGTAGGTGTTTTAGAGTTACTCTTCTTTTCTGAGTTTGTCTTGGGCTTCCCTGGCTTCATAATAGCTCTAAATATGTAACAAAAATTAAATTAAATTAATATAAAACAACTATTTTTTGTTTTCTTATTTTTCCAGTAATCTGCTTGATTTGTTCCAGATAACCCAGCATTTCTGCCTATGCTGGAGCTCTGGGGGCTGAATCTGCAATCTAGATCCCTCTAGTGAGGTAAAAGAAGGGGGTAAGGAGATATTTTTATAGAGCCAGGTGCCAGGTACTGTGCTAAGCACTTAAAAAAAATTATTGACTTCTTCGTTTACTTTTAGGTTACAAGATTCAGTTCCAGATTCACTTGAGTTTCAGATTTTTCTCCCCTTCCTCCCCACTCCCTCATCTCCGCCATGGTGGCATACAATCATGTATAGGATCTGCAAACTCTTTCCCATTGTACAACAGTCTGGTTGTATAGGTGTTATAGACAATGGAGTGAACAACGAGAAAAGATAAACAAAAGCCAAACATAGAAAAGAATGATAGCATGCATTGCCTCAGTCTCCTTTTAAACTCTG